>OX411801.1:3085774-4285774 GCA_948252455.1 Acleris cristana
CGTGTTTATATTAGCTGTCACAGGCATCACTTAGATGAGACAGACAGTAGTACATCAGACAGTAGACAGTAGTAGACAGTAGTAGACAGTAGTAGACAGTAGTATATCTTAATACGTGTTTATATTAGCTGTCACAGGCATCACTTAGATGAGACAGACAGTAGTACATCAGACAGTAGACAGTAGTAGACAGTAGTAGACAGTAGTAGACAGTAGTATATCTTAATACGTGTTTATATTAGCTGTCACAGGCATCAGTTAGATGAGACAGACAGTAGTACATCAGACAGTAGACGGTAGTAGACAGTAGTATATCTTAATACGTGTTTATATTAGCTGTCACAGGCATCACTTAGATGAGACAGACAGTAGTACATCAGACAGTAGACAGTAGTAGACAGTAGTAGACAGTAGTAGACAGTAGTATATCTTAATACGTGTTTATATTAGCTGTCACAGGCATCACTTAGATGAGACAGACAGTAGTACATCAGACAGTAGACAGTAGTAGACAGTAGTAGACAGTAGTAGACAGTAGTATATCTTAATACGTGTTTATATTAGCTGTCACAGGCATCAGTTAGATGAGACAGACAGTAGTACATCAGACAGTAGACGGTAGTAGACAGTAGTATATCTTAATACGTGTTTATATGAGCTGTCACAGGCATCATCTTAGATGAAACAGACAGTAGTACATCAGACAGTACACAGTAGTAGACAGTAGTATATCTTACCGTTTTACGAACACGCTAATTATATGTTTCATGTACTCCGCTCGCTGCAACTGTACACTGTTCAGGTACGCCTCGTACATCCTGTTGACCAGGGTGCAATATTCGGCATACGTCCGCCCCACCACCTGGGGTGGTAGAGCTCGTTCTTTCAGGCGCATGCCCTTAGAGGCAGCATGCTAGAAAAAACCGGTTCAAACTGGGTGCGTGTTTTCGTTTTATCACAAAATAAGAACGTCAAAGGAAGAACGAAAAAATGACAAAGAAATATATGTGTTGGGAGGCGTTAAAAAGTTATCATCCTGCCAAGTTGAAACACCACGAGAGCAGATCGAAACAGAATGCCTAAAAACATCGAAACCTTCTCTTAATTTTAGCAGCATTACGTTTGTGTCGTATATTTTGTTATACTATGATGAGGAATGTTTATTGTTAAACTTAACGCCAGGGGGTGTATATCAATAAAATTGAAATATCTTCCTTATTTTGCAACATTTCCTTGATATTTTTCAATAGTAATTTAGGTAATTAGCACTGTATAATATTAAAAATAAATAAAACATGATACCGAAAATTTATACCGGTATTTTTGTATGAAAATAATACCGGTGTACGAACCCTGTTTACCGCTTGTTTCACAATCGACAAGTTAAGCATATTTGAAAAATTAAATTTAGCCCTCTCATTCTTACACTTGAAAATAGACAAGGAGAGAGTTAATTACTAATGGCAGATAAACTTTTACTCGTCGATTGTGAAGCAGGCTCTGCCCAAGGTAAATCAGAGGTGTACCATGGACACTTCCATTTTTTCTATCAGCCTGTCCCGTCTAAACTAACAAAAGGATCGTTTAATGTCCATATCCCGGAATGTAGTATAGTAAGTACATCTTTGGGTGAATCAACTTTTAAGGTACTCCCCATTTTTCGACATGTTTCACAAGTTATATATTTTATAGAAAAACTATATATTTGTTAATGACTTACACGCTTATTAAATCAGACATATAGGCTAACATTTGAAATGATTTGATCTAAAATAGTACAGTTTTAAATAATAATACAGTTGGTAACGCAGCGGACAATGTTGTCCCTAGGTTTTGTATGGAAAATGTGCATTTTCACCTGAGTTACCAGGTTTTTTCGAGGATTAAAAAATATTTGAGGTGTTTAACGTGTAAGGTCTGTAAATCTGGTGGTCTGATTTTAATATTCATACATTATTAATGGGCGATTCTTCGAAAAATTGTACCTAGTTAAGGACTATAATGAAGAAACATTAACTTTTCCGCTGAGTTACGAAAATTAGTCGTACATCTCTCAACGCCAATAAATGAAGCAGACTCGATCCTCACCCGTTAGTAATATGCTTGCACTTGCTACATTAGTTTTGTCCGAGATACCACCATTTGTCTTATACTCGTAACAGTATAGCTAATTTTCGTAACTCAGCGGAAAAGTTAACGTTTCTTAATTTTAGTTCTTAACTAGGTACAATCTTTCTAAGAATCGCCCTAATAACCATAAGTCACCAGGAAAGTTTTAATAGCGCAAAAGAAACGGAGCACTTTAAAAGTTGATTCACCCATTTACATATTTGCACCTCGTTTTTTTTTCAATAAATCAAAGAACAAAATACTATCCGGGGTACAACAGCTTCCCCTACTTGAGGACTATTTTATATTTTAAAAAAGTGTTCTACCTGGATTTCCTCGTCCGCATTGACAACTTTTTGGGCATATTCGACGACTTTTTGCCACTTCTTGTTAGCATCGGCGGTTAGGCCGAGGTTTTTTGGTATCGTTGGACCCTTAGGTGAGGTAACTTCATTTTCCATAGATCTGTACGTATTAAAATTTAATCATTAAGATGGATTTTCTTTACAATGAGGACTATCTATATATATAAAAGGCAAACCTGACTGACTTATATATCAACGCACAGCCGAAACTACTGTAGGTACCTAGAAACTTGAAATTTGGTACAGGGGTTCCTTTCATGATGTAAGTAAGCACTAAGAAAGGATTTTCCGAAAATCAACCCCCAACGGGAAGAAATGGGGGGAGTAGCGGGAAACTAATTCTACGCGCACGTAGTCGCGGGCGTCCTCTAGTCATATACCTATATATTATTATTATTATCACATGGTGTGGTCCGGTGTGTGGATAAGACAACCAGTGAAATCTCTAGCGGGCATTCCATGTTAGTCCTTAGGGTGGGCAACGCATTTGGAGTCTTATTAAGCTGCTTACGGATCGCGCGTACCCTGCTACGCGTAGGTAGTCGGTTACGCGTGTGTTTACGCGTACATTGGATATGCGTACAGCTCCTGTACGGACTGCCACGAATCTCAACCGAGCTATCTACCAGAACGAGCGCGTCGTCTTTGACGTGCGACCAAAGACCGAGTGCCGGCGGCTCGCGCGCGTGCCTGGGTACTGATTCTTTCAAAAGCAAAGGTGAGCGAACGCAGGAGTGAATGTCCAAGCGGCAAGTTTAAGTAGTCCCATCAAAATTGGCAGCATGGCTTCTCGAACGTATAAGGCTCTGACGGGACTACTTAAACTCGCCGCTTGGACTTCACTCCTGCATTCGCTCACCTTTGCTTTTGAGAGAATCACTACCCTGTTCGCGCGGCACGCGTGCTCCAAAAGTGTACGCGTAGCGCAGGCACGGATAGAGCGTTCCAGGACACGCGTAACCGACTACGCGTAGCAGGGTACGGGCTATCCGTACGCGGCTTTATAAGACTGCAGTCTTGAGAGTTCAAATTTTATTGGGTCTCAGCAGATCCCACTTAACATCCGGTGGCCTATGCTCGTTTTCTTTTAATTTTACGAGTCTTCGATTGTAATCTTTCTATGCGTTTCTTTATTCCGCACATTTCTGCTGCTATGGCGCAGCCTTGGTCATGCCGGTAGGCTAAACTGTGAGTTAATATGTAATTCACTCAAGAAATTAACTTTTAGAAAGAGAAAAAATGTAAGCACTGCTGCTTGGCGGTACCACGCGGCGTTTTTCATACATATGCATGTATTTGTTATTCTACGTTCACTTTCCTCCTGCCGCCATGACGAAAAGTCGTAAAGAAAGCTGTCAGCTTAGAAGTACAGTCTGTGAGCACTTAGAAGGGGCTTCGGGTTTGTACTTCTCTCTCACTCGCTCTTAATAACAGCGTATGTGAGTGAAGGAGAGGCAAGTACAAATCCGATAAGCACTTTCTAAGACCTATCGCACTGTACGTGTTTTTGCTGCTGGTTCGATTATATCCTTGGTACCTACCGCTCCATTGTGCCTACGAGCCACTGGCCTAATTATGATTGCCCGTAGAGTTTAATGGTGAAGAGAACAAAACCCGTGTTGTATTTTTGTTACGCTTGTTGTTTTTTTATTTGTTTTTCTTTAGGACATCTTCAAGATACTGAACGAAAAATTAAACAGGACGTATCCGAAAATAGTTAACTAATAATTTTGAATTTCACATGGGTAAAATTACGAAAATTTTGAATTAGTTACTTAAATTTTGACATTATTCGCCTAAAGCAAGCCAAACATTGAGATTTTTTTGACGTCGCTTTGTCAAATAAAATGTTCTGTCATCTTTGACTGTTACGCTTACCACATTCGAGACTGAACAGAACGCAATGCGTGGCAGCGTGACATCGCATCACGTAAAAGTGCGGGCCAAGGCTGCGGCTCCACTGAGGCGGAGACGAGCGGAGCTGAGTGGAGCAGAGCTGTGAAAAGAGTTAAGTGATTCCACTGAGGCGGAGACGAGCGGAGCTGAGTGGAGTGATTACAATGTAGTAATATGCAGTTACGTCTCCTCTCCGCTCCGCTCGTCTCCGCTTGACTTTTTCCACTCAAGCGGAGCGGGGACAAGATGTGGATTTCAACTAATATGATTGGTCGATTCCTTTACGTCTCCTCTCCGCTCCGCTCGTCTCCGCTTGACTGTTTCCACTGAAGCGGAGCGGGGACGAGATGTGGATTTTAACTAATATGATTGGTCGATTCCTTTACGTCTCCTCTCCGCTCCGCTCATCTCCGCTTGACTGTTTCCATTGAAGCGGAGTGAAGACGAGATGTGGATTTCAACTAATATGATTGGTCAATCCCTACACGTCTCCTCTCCGCTCCGCTCGTCTCCGCCTCAGTGGAGCCGCACCCTAACGGTACCTAACTTTAGCCATTTATGAAACTTACAAAATCCGGACCCTGCATTGGTAATAGAGTTACCATCTAACTTATCTTACTTAATATTATACCTAAATGAGAAAGTTTTTGATGTTAGGGTGTTTGTTACTCATTGCTATCATGCTTCAACTTACATTTAATTTAATATTCAAATATAAATAAATTATTGGTAGTAGCGAATAGTGGAAATGGACAGTGCGCCTATCCCTACCGGTAGAAATAAATCTACAAAAATGTGTACTTACTGGTAGGGATAGCTCGGTAGGGATTATAACTTGGATTTTTGGCCTAACGCTAAAAAAAAACAAATTAGCTAGCGGGACGCAAACGGAGTCTCCTAGGTCAGATAGATAATTTAAAAGGTAATAATAATATAAAAAACTTCAGATAGAAGTATGTGATAAAATATTTAATAGCCATATTATAAGTAAGTACCTAACTACTATTAACAAAACAAAATTATAGCAAAATTTCCAATAAAATTATTCCTTAAAATCTAAATAAGCATTTTGAGTATTTTTTTACATTTAAATAACTATTTTGTTATTTACATCATTACATCACTAGTACAATTATTTTTTTAAACAAATATAGGTAAACATCCATAAACATTTTAATATTATACATAAAAAGGTATGTCTGTTTGTTCGGCTAAGTTCAACACGTCAACCAACAATTCTTAAAATGTACAAAACAATGTTGATTCGGCTAATGACTACATAATTAATTTAGAAATAGAAATGGAAAAAAAATGGTTACAAGTAGAACAGAAACAATGTTTCTAAGTGGCAAAAATCACAATAACCTTTAATCAACCGCCAAGCAGCAGTGTTAGCATTGTTGTGTTCCGATGTGAGGATATGACAACCGGTGACATTACTAGCTTAGAGGCATTCCATCTTAGTCCTCAGGGTTGGCAACGCGTTTGCGATCTTAAGATTGCAGTCTCAAGATTGTAGTCTTGAGAATGCAAAAGTTTGTCACAGATCCCACCTAAAAACAACGAAGTCTCACCATAAGGGGTCCTTTTTTACGATTTTGGTACGGAACCCCAAAAACAGAAGTAGAATATTCTTTGCCTACTTCTGCAACACAGAATACAGTGTCATGATCTGTCCAAAGCCTTTCTCATTTTGATATCTTTAAGTATTAAGGGCCTGTTTCACAATCGTCAAGTTAAGCATACCTGACACATAAATTTAGCCCTTTCCTTTTCTTACACTTGAACAAAGACAAGGAGAGAGCTAACTTTAACTGGCACATAAATTTACTTGTCGATTGTGAAACAGGCCCTTAATGTATGAAGCTCTATACATTTTTATATGAAACAGTATGGGCGACCTGTAAAGTATTCAATAGCAACAAAACTTCGTGTACCTACCCTATTTTCATGTATTTTGAATAGAAAGAAACTTGTGGAGAAACAATATTAAACACTTTACGTTTTTGGACCAACCTACTGCACAGTATAATATTAGTATTTAGGCTACATACAGTACTCCCTCCCAGCTTCATAAAAGTCTAGCGCTATCCCACTTGTACTTACAACTGACAACATATTTGTCTCTCATGTTTCATACAAAAATATTTCAGATTGCTATTAAAAAACTGATGGTAGGTACTAAACAGTCTTATGACTATTACAGAATATCACACTTTAGTAAACTTGGCATGTAATATTTGATATCTTCTCTACAAAGTATAAAACACAGTCGCTTTCTACGACTGTGTCTGTACATTTGCCAACTCCACGATGTTAAACAATGTTGTTTTTGACCTGTTATCGTATTGTCATCATTTTGATAGCCCTTATTTACTTGACAGTAATTGTGGCCGGGTTAAAAACAATACCGTAATATGTCAAAAGCAATATTTTATTTATTTTATTTATTTATTGATCATATAATAAATTCTAAATAAATTTGTACACTTGCTTACTCGATGCACAACCTTTCACTTTTCTCAAGGGTTAACTGAAATAGATCCCTTAAATGGATAAGTTCGCCTTTGTACTTATTTTTATATTCATTGTATTGTTCTGATTTTTCTTTTGTACAATAAAGTGTTTAAATACATACATACATAATATTAGTTATCGTTGTAGAATACATGCCGTGCTAAAATTAATAAGCTAATACAACAACTTTAATTAAATATACACAATTTATAAGGTTGTTCATAAATCAGTAATCATCTAACGCCTTCAAAAAATCATCCCACGAGCAGAATCCATTTTTATCAACCATACAATTTTCTAATTCCAAAATTTGAACCATTGGAGGGTTCGCCAAGTTCAACTTAAGCCCCTTCCTCAACTGCCTTGTCGATGCATATATAAAATTGATACGCAAATAATACCTTCCATTTGCATTGTTTAACCATTTTTGAAAAACAATTTTTCCACCAACGGGAGACATTTCAAATTGTTTAGGTAAAACATATGATTTGAAACGCATTCCGGTTAATACAGTAAAAATATTAGCATCATGTCCCATTAAGAGAGAAAATTTTGTCTGCTTATTAACAAATATGTCTTTCATGTACTTGATTAATGGCAAGGCCATGTCTCTGGCGACAATTGTTGTGTTAAAAATAACATTGTGGTAACCTTTACTGAGTTTCATAATAGTTCTCCATTTGTTACTGGTGTTAAGGTTACCCCATGCAACATTGGATGAATTAAGACTATCGTAATACTCCATTATGAAAGCATCAGCCGCACCTTTACTTATTTTCAATGGACCTACTACAAAAGGTTTCTCTCCGGCAACAAACCCATTAATTTCATTTGTATCCGTAATTAACTCACATTTAAGACCAATTTTACACAATTTAGAATTTTTATAATCTAAAATTTGTTCTATAAGCTCATAAGAGTTGTTTAATTTTAAAGATTGTAAAATGTTTTCCATTTGATTTAAGGCTAATTGTTTAAAAATGTCTGTACTGTTGTGGATCACAGGATTAAAGATGGGATCAGTTTCGTTGTTAACATGAACTGTTATGTTGCACCCGGGGAATGCTTTACTTACAAAGGCATTAGCTGAAGCTCTTGTCCGTTGTTTTGTGTTAGCATAGACAAAGACATCTTCTTGTTCCGGACAACTTACTGGCAAAAGTCCTATATGTGTCAGCCATTTTGAAAAGAACCTTCCCATTAAACCTTCTAAATAGGCTCCTTTAGGAGTAAGGTATCCACTTTTCTCTCTCCATTGTGGCCATATCTTTGGAGATATATCTGCCAAGTCAGTTGCTAATGGCGTTCGCACATTATGTCTACTTAAAACAACAACTCTTTGTAATTTAAAACTATCTTGTATAGAATTTGTTACTAAACAATAAAACATTACAATAAATAGCTTTGTACACATTGTTGACAGAAAATAAGTACAAAAGAGACACTCAAGAGGATACCTAATTCTTTGTTGCGAAACTTGCGAATGCATATTGTTTGTGAGAGTCGTTATCTAATATCGCGTGGAGGTAGGGAACAAATAATACATTTGTTTGTTTAGTCATACAAGGAAAAGTAAACAACTTACGAAAACTTAACTACTAACGAAATTTATGTTTCAACTAAGTAACCATATTTTTAAAGGTAAATCGAATCTTACTTTCGTGGTCAACATTTATCAAGCAATAAGACAATGAATAATGCACCCTCATCCTAATGAAATGACGTTTGAAAAGCTGATCCGATGTTCTGATCAATCAGCTGAATCATGAATGCACAGATTATAAGATATGTCATGAATGCTGGCATTTTAGTCAATGACACTTTGACAGTAACAGTGTTACCAAGTTTCATGAGACAGTTTAGACTATTATAAGGCCGGCCGCACACATTCGTTTTCTGGGTGATTATACAGGCGTTTCAAACGCCGTCAGTTCGCTGTCCTAAATATTTAAGAAATAGGCTATAATATATTTAAAATTCGATCAATTGTGGCAAGTATTACGACAACAGTATAGCTCTGTTTGAATTTTAGCTGCTTGGTGTAGCTCATTCTTTCAATATTTATGACAGCGGATTGACGGCGGTTGAAACGCCCGTATAATCACCCATACGTTTTCCGCATTCGGACACCCGCTGTCGGCCGCATACATACGTTTTCCGAATGCGGAACAAATGGAAACTTGTAACCTGTAAATTGTAATTTGTAGTTTTATAAAACAGGCCCCTGGCTATTTGAATAGTGTTACCAGCTTAGACCTATAAAATCATTGTAAAATTTGTAACTTGTAGCTTTATAAAACGTGCCCCAGACAGTTTCGCGGTGCGCGTTGCTGCTGACTTAAGTTGTGTGATGCTACTGTACCGCTGCCTTTAAATTCGTTAAGGTGTGTATGGGTGAATAAAGCCATTTGGAGTAAAACGACGCATGGCAGGGTTAGGATACGCAGTTCCCTAAAATGCCCCCGCGCTGATTCGTCTCTACGTATGCCGACAATGCTCCGGATTGCTCGTTTTTGCATTCTAAATTCGCGCTTCCAATCCGCTGCTCGACCCCACAACTCGCTTTCGTAGGCTATTATAGAGTGGACTGTGGCGAGATAGCACGCCATGACGACTGGCTTGCTCTCTGTACCCGCTAGAATTCTGACCGCCCTCTAGTTGAAATATGTAGGGTAGTTGCAATGATGCTAGATTAATAGTCCATGCGAAGACACGATTTCAGGACAGAGCCGAGAAGCTTAATAGTTGCCACTTGCTCGATCTTGGTGGTAACTGCATGGACGCACATTGGAGTTTTGGGGGTGACCGTTTAAGCTAATCAGTATATAGCATGTCTTGTTGGTATTAAGTGCCAGACCATTCAGCGTGAACCACGCATGCAGTTCTTTGGTTCATGGTGTTGTTCAAGGCACTCTCAAGCAACCGTTCACTCACGGCTGTGACAACAACTGTGACGTCATCCGCGTAAGTGAATACTTTACCATTATCGAGTGACTCTGGGAGATCGTTCAGTAAGATTGTAAATAAAGTACTTATTTGAGGTGCTCCAAAGTTCAAATAAAATTGCAACTCCGATCATTGGAACTCGGAATTTTTTTCTCATACCATTCTACATCATAATGATCACTCTTCATACTCTTCATAATATTTTTTCAATACTAATGATCGGAACTCATACTCATCTGAACTTGATATAACGCCAATATTCATGGAACCGTACACTTTTCAGAATTTCTTAAATATTTTACGTGTAGATAAAATTAGGTTGGGTTAGGTTAGATTTATAACAATCCTCAAAAAGTAACAGTTTCTTAAAAAAATGCATTATGAGTTGCGATAATTATGACTTGAAAAAGTATGAACAAAAAAGTAGTTATGAGCAAAATTTTTCGAAGAAATGATGAGTATAGACACAAACCGTTATTTGTATACAAAAATCTAAATACCAATTTAATAATTATGAGCCAATATGGACCCACTTATTTGACAAGGAGGAGCCCTCAAAGAGTATTGTGAGGGACTCCTATTTCGCTCCTGCGCTCGGATGGTACACCCTGCCCCGAACACCGACCATGACTTGGGTCCTGTACTTCATAAAAGAAAGCAATAAACTGACTGCTGGCTCACGGAGGCATTTGTTCTGTCTTACTGACAGATTATTTAGACTTAAATATAGGTAGGTATAAGTTTATGTGTCTGTTAATTAGACATTAGCTAAAATCAAAACCAAACCAAAAACCAAATAGAAATCTGATAGTGCAAAATTAATAATTTCATTAAGTATGATTATCCATTTAGTCATGCTGTGCAAGAGTTCTGTTGCCACGGATCGCTAGAATAACACTAAAGCTAGGTAATTAATTAGGCCGTTGGTCATGATTGGCTGAATACCTATTGTGAATCAGATGAATCAAAAAACATCGTGCCGCATAAATGACCGCTCAATGCTTCTGACACGAAAAAAGGCGGCAAATTTAAATTATCACTAGCTGGTAACACGAAATGCATAATGACTGGAGAGGTAGATGCATAATGTAACAGCTTTTTTCATTGGTAAAATTGTTGCCATGTGAAGAATTAGAAAAAAATGCTTGTGTCACGTCACGACTCCCGGTCAGTAGGCCTAGCCAAGAGCCAAAAGGTGTTAGCGTTTTTGCATTCCATCGGCTTTAAATAGGTATATGGATAAGTGATAAGTTGGTCACGTGGTTTATCACAAAATGCTAGCCACCGCCCAAGACTAGACGGTATGTCTGTTCAATCTTAAACTCGCGCACTTTATAATACTCAAGCACTGCAATCGCCGCAAAGCGAATGCTCGCAGATAGGGTTGTCTGGTGTCGGTCTTTTTATACTTACGGCTGAACCCTATATTCAAACCGCGGATAGATAAGGCTTACTTTGGGTTGATATTTGACATTTGCCCATACAAAATGTGTCAAATTTTAATCCGAAGTAAGCCTGTCTGTCCGCGGTTTGAATATAGGGTTCGGCCATTAGTCGTGTCCTGCCAAGAGGTACATTCATTGGCGGGAGTAAGTATAGATAGATGTCTGGTAGAAGCCGACTACTTAGTTTGGTAGGCAGAGGATGGAAAAAATATTTTTCAGCATAAAGCATCGTGTAGCACATATTTCGACATTTAAGGTTAGGTTAGGTAGAGACGACGGAGGGGAAGGGCAAGGCGGCGCTACGCGCACCTCCTTCTCCCACCGTGACAGTGCGCCGGTCGAAGGGGTCAGGGGACCCCCTCGTCTACCGGGGCGCATCGGAAGTCTGAGGGTGCCTTAGTAAACCAAGGCACCCTCCCGGAGTCACTGGCGTCGAGGTGCCACAGTCGAATGCGCTTGTTCGTGGTCGCGCGGCACCTCCCCGAAGGACGTAGATGGTTTACCACTGGGTTTTTAGTGGGTATTCCGGCCGCTCTTGGTTGGTGAGTCCCACATAACCACTCCAGGTCCCCCTGGACCTGGGTGGTATGCGTAAATGCATTTCACCAGTGAAAAAAAAGGTTAGGTAGGTAGATGAATATTTTCGGAAATAATCGCTCCGAAAGTTGCCTAAATTGTGTCCCTTTATTCCCCCCTTATCCTTTAAACCGTAATTTGTCAAAAAAATGTGAAAAAAATCACAAAGTTAATAAATACTTTTAACGAACATTATTTTCAACATACTTAATAGGCTATTTGACAACATTGAAAATATACCTACTACAAATTGTGGTCATCCTATTAGATAATAGCGTAAAACAACATATTTCACTTTATTTTAAACTAAATTGTGTATATTTTTTTGGAAATTACACGAAAAAAGTTGTGATATTTTTTGAAATTTTATCTGTGGCAGAAACGCTATGTGATTGCTTTGTATCTGTGGTTACTCCCTGGTGACGTCACACGCAAGTAGCCACAGATCATAAGGCGTATCTCTTCAAATGATTTTTTATTGTTTACTTGCGTGTGACGTCACCCTTGTCATATGGCCAGCGCCATGATAGAAACAGCGTTTTTAGCGCGGTTTTGAAAATTTAAACTTTAACATAGATTTTTATTGATAATAATTCTTTTTTCTTGGCTACACGAAACGGTATAGAACTAAAAGACCAAACTTCTTATGTAAGATTTGTTATTTTTGTAATAATAAGCACCTTTGTTTTTATTTGTAATGTAATCTTGCGATGTTTTGAAGCAAACTGACAGCGCGGTGTGTGCGGGTGAGGTACGGCTCGCTCGTCATCTAGTCAGCTGCGACACGTAGCGTACATGTTAGAATCTGTTTACGCGGCAAAACAATGAAATGGCAAACCGAATAATTCGGCCGAATATCCGGTTCGGTAAAGGTTAAACCGAATAGTATTCGGTATTCGGCTATTCGGTGAAACCACTATTCGGCGCATCTCTAATAATAATGATAATTAGAGATGCGCCGAATATTCGTTAAATATTCGGTATTCGGCGTATTCGGCATCTTTTTCAATATTTGTATTCGGTTTTGGTGCCGAATATATTTGGTTCGAGTATTTCTATTTTCTTGGCTACACGAAACGGTATAGAACTAAAAGACCAAACTTCTTAATCTGCTTATCGATGATAGTGTCATAACACGAAATACTACGTTTTTGAGATAAGTATAACACGACGCGTGAAATATTCAAAAGTTTATGATGACTAAGACACTCATTGCATTATCTCCAAAAACAGCCACGTGGCAGCACTGTGCCCTTATGCCATTGGTCCAATTGTGACGCCATATTGTGGGCAACAGCGTAGGTAAGCCAGTTGAGCCGCAACTACCAACAAAGAAGCTAAATTTTTATCATGACTACAGGCACACCCCAAAATAATTCAGAAAAAAATGCTGATTATATTTGTAACATTGATACATTACAAAATAGTTTGTGCAATAGTGATTAATTTTTAGTTGCAACTTTATCATCCAGAAAGTAAGTATATATTTTTTGTAACATGTCAATATAAGCTCTTAGTCATGAAAAAATAGTCGTTAAGGGTACATAATGTTTTCGGTATATGCCTATATTCAATATTTATAGGTAAATAAAGTTGTGACCTATAACTTAAAAAATCTTTATGCACGATACATTTCGATACATTTTATGAAAAATAATTTGATCGGAAACCAAATGTTACCTTGTTAGTAAAAAAATCTAAATAAGAAGTAGATTAAAAGTATTTCAAAAAGATTATTTGCGCATGAAACTAATTTTTAAAGGCCCTTTATTTAGTTAACTTGTATGTTAGTATTTAAGTATATTATTGTAAAATGCCTAGCAACAGTGCTAGGCATTTTTTAACCAGTTTCCGTTATTAAATGGGATGAAATACAAATTACCGTCAATTATGCTGATGAATTATCTATATCTACTAATATTATAAATGCGAAAGTGTTAGTTAAGGCCAAACCGCTAAACCGATTTCGATGAAATTTGGTATGGAGATTGCTTGAGTCTCGAGAAATGACATAGGCTACTGTTTATTTGCGGGAGCAGCGATAGACGACTTCTACACGGGTGGAGTCGGGCAAAAACTAGTTTATAATATAGGTAGCGAATTAGTCCGGCGGGGCGCTGGCATGTTTTGAGGTCATAAGTTACAAAAACAGTCGCTTATTTTTTGCATGTGGATACAGTGTGTACTTGTGAGGCTTATATTGCGTTTTGTGTCACATCTTACCATTGCATATTCAGCAATTCGATGTTTTGTGGCAAGAAAATCATTTCAATCTAGAACGTTCGAAAAATAAAAATAAAGTTAAAAAATATATCAGTATCCTATCTAGGTAGAATAACTAGGGGGCATTCGTATTCCTTTCCGTACCGCTGGTGGCGGAGTCTTCAACCTTGCAATACTAAAAGCTGGTACCAAGGTGTCTCACGGAACTATTACGGAGTTGATCTATGCTATTTATGAGGTTTTGTGGCGGAATCCCCAGAGGATCTACAAAGGCTTATGACGAGTCTCGATGAGTGATGTCGCAAATTTGGCCTGAAAATCAGTGTGATAAAGGCCGAAGTATTGGTTCTTGACACGCTGAATGAGGCCCAGGTTGACATCAAACTCGGTGATTACTCGCTTAAGCAGATAGACAAGTTCAAATATCTGGGTAGCACCATAATATCGGGGTGCCTCCTTGAGAACGAAGTCAACGGCAGAATTGGAGCAGCTGCCGCAGCCTTCGGCAAACTTCGTTCCAAGGTGCTTCGCTCACACTACATAAAAGCTCTAAGAAAATAGCTGTTTACATGGCGATAGTTCTACCGCAAGCATATTCGGACATAAGATAGATTCCACCTAGAATGCCTACGCGACATTATGAACATTCGTTGGTCTGACCGTGTTCGTCAGTGCCGGATTAAGCCAGCGCGGGGCCCGTAGTAAGTTCTATATATAAAGAGACCCTTGGTTTGTTTTAGGTTATTTCTTAAGTCTAGGGTGCTAAATAAAAAAGAACTGGTAGAAATCCACGTCAGGGAGATGTGGGTGCGCGGGGCCTCTCAATGCGCGGGGCCCAGCATTTGCTACTCTTGCTACGTGGCTAATCCGGCACTGGTGTTCGTAACACGGAAGTCCTACGAAGAGCAGAGCTAATGTCGATGGAATAGAGGCCTATCTAATGCGACGACAGCTGCGGTGGGGCGGCCATGTTTCCCGCATGTCAGATGACAGAGAGGCAAAGCGCATCTTCTACTCAGAACTACAGGATGGCAAGCGGAAACAAGGCGGTCAATTCCTGCGGTACAAACATGTGCTTGAGCGACATATGAAGCGGTGTGACGTGGACCCGTCATCATGGGAGGCAATGGCAGCAGACCGGACGTCTTGGAGGCATACAGTGAGCACTAAGGTTTCCGAGTTCGAAAGGAAGAGACGTGAGGTGCTCGATGTTAAGCGAGACGAGCTCAAGGCCCGTACACCTGCGGTTATTCACTACAATAGGGTATTTATTTGCCTGATATTACATTTCATATATACATATCAACATACGTAGTATGATAAAATAATTCAAAATCAAATTTGAAATTGGTAATTAAAAAAATATATAGCCTTATAAAGTTTTTTGTCTATTTCTTTCTCACAAAACGATGTTGTGCGTGTAATTCATATGGCGGTTGAGTAATATGACTTCATATTACTGTATTTTCCCCTTTTTCTAAAAGCAAGTTTTAAACATTTATATCTTTTGTATTTTTAAAGATATTAAAAAACTATTTAAATTAGGCTATTCGGAAGGTAAAAAAGCTTCAATTTAAATACTAATAAAACATAAGGAAAATACCCTATTATATTGGAGGGATGACTTGCATCGAATGTGGTCGAACTTTTGATGCAAGAATCAGCTATGTCAATCATCATAGAGCTTACGAGCGACGCCCTAAATAGTCGGATCCCAGTCGCTGTGGCCGAAATCGGTCAGGATCGATCGATGGGACAATCTCACACAAATTGACCTAGTCCCAAACTATGTCCTAGGCTTGGTACTATGGGTACTGGACAACGATAAACATACTTAAATAGAGAAATAAATGCTTAAATACATAGGAAACTTCAAAGACTAGGAAAAAATACTTGCGCTCAGCTCACAAATATTTTTCCTTACCGGGAATCGAGCCCTGGACCGCTAGCCTCGTAGGCAGGGTCACTACCAACTCGGCTAACCGCGTCGTTGAACCCCTGATCGCTGTTTTATTCCAATTTGTCTTAGATATTATGTTAGCAAAACAATTCAGGGTTTATTATGTTCGTCCAATGCGTTTTCTAAGGTCTCACACGTCAAATAAGGTAAATCATTACTTTGTAATGTGAAAAAAGAGGTGTGCGATCACAAAATATGCCCTTATTTATGACAAAGAATTAATATTTTTATAGACATAATTCGTATTTCTTCGGTTTTGTCCATGATTTATTGTATTTTTTTTAGGTATAAAACGATATGCATCATTAGTCATCAAAAAAAGAAAAAAATACTAGGGTTTAACACGAAAGCATCGTTGTTGTCCAAAAGATTACACGTATAATTTTGTAGTTTCACTACTTGTGTCCTTATTGCACATAATCACGACGAAGGTTTTGAGAAGCATGTCGAATAGATCTACAATTTGTAAAGATATTAAATTAGAATTGCGTCTCTTGCATTTGATTTTTGGTTTCATAAATTAACTGGGAGGTGATAATATTACGACAAAAACAAGTATATTTTTATCTTATGAAGGTCAAAAGTTATTTCAAAATGTTTTTGTATTTTTTTTTAAATGGCTCTCCTGAAAAATATTCTTTTTTGAGTTATGCCTTTATCATTGATAGGCAGCGATGTAAGATTTATGATATTTTTGTAATAATAAGCACCTTTGTTTTTATTTGTAACGTAATCGTACGATGTTTTGAAGCAAAGTGACAGCGCGGTGTGCGCGGGTGAGGTACGGCTCGCTCGTCATCTAGCCAGCAGCGACACGTAGCGTATATGTTAGAATCTGTTTACGCGGCAAAACAATGAAATGGCAAACCGAATAATTCGGCCGAATATCCGGTTCGGTAAAGGTTAAACCGAATAGTATTCGGTATTCGGCTATTCGGTGAAACCACTATTCGGCGCATCTCTAATGATAATACAGTAGAATCTCGCGGAAATATCAATGTAGTGTGCTTCTTATGTAATAAAGAATCATTTAAAAAGGTTGTCGTAAATTAGTCAAATAGCCTATTAAGGTATTTAAAATTAACTATACCTACCTACCGTTTTTGAGGACTTAAGTGCCCTGAAAATACGCTCTTTTGCTGGTGCACTATTTTGAGATAGATTATGTGTAGTAACGGCTTTGAAACCTTGGGCAGACATGCTCTTGTCAGGTTTTTATGTCCATATTAAGTATACCTACTTAATAACGTAGTAAGAATGTCCCCTGATAATTATTTAGCGAATAACATTCATAATGTCAAGGTGAACATGCTCAACGTCTTTATTAGCTGTCTGCACCTAGAAGCTTTAATTACCTAATTAGTTTGGTATTTTTTAACTATCTTTACATACTTAGTATAAAACAAAGTCTCTTTCCGCCATCTGTCATGGCATGTATGTAGGTCATAAGACTCATAAGCTGCGCCATTTGTCTCGGCGCTGCGTCTCGGTCCACCTTGTGGCAGGCCTGCCGACACTCCGTCTCCCGGTTTGCGGTCGCCACTCTAGAACCTCCCCGCTCCAACGGCCGTTTGCAATTACGTGAGCTATATCAGTTACTTTAGTTCTCCTGCAGATCTCCTCATTCCTGATACGATCTCGCAAGGATAACTGTTAACTAAGTGCACTTGCCGTCCCAAGTAGGGAATGCAATTTAACCGGTTATTAACCGTTTTTGTATGAAAGTAACCGGTTAAAAGCGGTTATAACCGGTTATTTGCATTCCCTAGTCCCCAGTCTAAATGGAGCGAAGCGGTTTGCTGCCATCATTTCAGGAATCTCAGTAACGCTCACTCACTTAGCTGAAGCCGCGAGTTCCCTCCGGCACTTATCCCATTTTTCCCATTGAAAGTCTATGGGAACAGATTTCCGTTGATTATTCCTCCGTGGTATGTCCGATTTTCAATTTTACTTTTTCTAAACCATCTATGGCTAGATGTCGATTACGGGCTAAATTTGATCCTGATATCTCTAATGGTTTGGGAGGAGTATGGGGACTAACAAAAATCCGAATCGGTGAAGAATGGAGCTTCGCTCACTTCGGTGGCTTAGCTCCAATAAATCATGGTAAGTATTTTTATTTTTGATCAACATTTATGAACTTGCTCTGTGTGACCGTGGCATATTACAAAGTCAAGACAAAAAAAAGCAAAAAAGGGTTATTTATTCCCATCTGCTAGCTTCTCTAAATGTTCCTAAAGTTGCTCTGATCTTGTTTTTTTTATACCTAAGTAGTATGATGTCTGTTGTGTTTCAGTGTGTTTCATGTATGTATTTTTTTATTATTGCGAAAGTTTGTGTGTTAGAGTGTTACTCCTTCACGGTGCAACGGCTGGACGGATTTGGATGAAATTCGAAATGTAGATAGCTTATACCCTGGATTAACACATAGGTTTTTCATCCGGGAAAATTTAAACGTTCCTGAGGGAATATCGATAATCGAAATCTAAACGGATGAGTTTTTTTTAAGTTTTGGACATTGAGAAAAATTCGTGAGAGCAATCATTACAAATCATACACATAATTTTCGTGTCTTGCGTGAAGATGGTGATATCTCGACATGTATGTTTTTATCCGCTTAGGTAGGTATTCCTTTTCTATGACTAAATTGACAATTCTTTAAAACATTATTTTTCTATTTAAAGTTATTGGCCGTGTGTGAATGAGACGATATTAAGCGTAATTTAATTAACAAATACACTTATCAGTTATTATTATGACATGCGTAATTCGCGGCGTATTGCTAGTATCAATTTATGTCGTTTGATCAAGTTACATGTGTCATTAAAACAATGTGGCTCACTTGACACAATAAGATAATCAAATAAACAATTCACGCGTCACCACGTAGGTAAACAAATCCATATTATACTCGTAGGGACACCGTGCCCGGGAGTTACCCGAAGGATTTTAACCATCGATTCTAGACCCTATTTGGAGTATATAATGTGCTATAACATGTGGTCCAATAACGCATAATTTCCGAGATTTTTATTATTTAAAAAACAATATTCCATACTTAGTTAATTTAATTTGAACTCTGTCACCTTAACCTAAAGCATTATTTACTAAGAAAGATTCATGTTGTAAGTAGCAATATCATCAACGTACAAGATAAATAATTTAATCATTTCAATTTCTTTCTTTCTTTTCTTTTCTTAGTTTAGAGCACGTAATGTTTAGTACAAGTAAACATCCCTTAAAGGGATAATTTCGCCGTTTTACACATTATCTTAAGTTTATTTAGGTACGTACTTACTCGTAATTGTTTTTGTGCGTTGTCCTTACCCAGTCATAACAAGATCCCTTAAAGGGATAAGTTCGCCTTTGTACATAATCCGTCCGCGTGGAACTCGTTTATATCGTAGCTTCATAGAAATTTTCACCCTCTATTTCACCTCCTTAGGGGATTATTTTTGAGATAAAAACTATTTTATGTCCTTCTCCGGGACTCAAACTACCTATCTCTATACCAAATGCCATCTAAATCTGTTCAGCAGTTTAAGCGTAAAGAGGTAACAGACTGACAGACAGACAGACACACTTTTGCATTTATAATATTAGTGTGGATTAGTGTGGATAAGTGTTTTTTTTAAAACGATTTCTTTTTGTTCAATTAAAAGTTTACTTACTTACTTACTTAATTGGTTTTTTGGGCAATAAAGAGTTTGCATACATACATACATTAGGGTATATAACTTAAGGCCTAGTAATCAATAAGACATACAAGATTAGCTGTCATCACATTAGGGCTAATGAAAATTATATCAAACGTTGGTATGCCTAATGAAATTAGCTTTTATGATATTCGGTCTAGTGTGGGTGAACCATTCTTTAAATTATCTTTTTATCTTTTTAATAACACAAAAAACTTCCCATTAAAGTATTAAGAATAAACACTTTTGGAAGATGAAATACTATTTTTAATTAGTTTCAACACAAAACCCACTCCCGTACGTGCCCGTCACACCACAGATAATCCTACTCTTTTCTTTTTTTCTTAAGGTCCTTTCCCGCTCGAATGCTCGCGTGATGTCTTTTGGCATAACGATGTGTGTTTTCCTAAATATTTTCGACTGACATTGTTAACAAAAGGATATTTAATACAAGTGGGAATGGACTAAATACAAACATACAATTATCTATATAAACCTAAACATGTACGATACGCGTTTATTCAATTAAAAATGTACACCTATACAGCTATTCACGCAAGCTGTTAAACTCACAAAACGTTGATTTTAAATTTTTTGCAATATTTTTTCAAAGGCATTCCAGGGGCAGAAGCCGTTGCTGTCTACATTACAGTTTTTTAGTTCAAGCTGCACCCATTGTGGCGGATCTAGCAGAGTGAGATCAGTGGCATCTCGTATTTGTTTTGTCGACTGATACATGTAATGTACTTGTAACAGGTACCGGTCTTTAATTTCATCGTACCACTTCTGAAAAACCACTTTCCCGCCAATAGGCGTAGATTCGTGCTGATTATGTAGATTATATTCCTTAAATTCCAAAGCAGCTAATGCCGAGTTAATATTAGCATCATGGCCGACAAGTAAGTAAAACTTTTTTTCTCCATTTATAAATAAATTCCTCATGTATCTTAGTAACGTTTGGGAAACATCTTTGTTTAATAATTTCGTTTTAAAGCGCAAGTCGTGGTAATTCTGCATTATTGACATGAGATTTGACCATTGTTTGCTTGAGGAGATCAGCCCCCATGCGACCTCATTAAGCGGCTTTCCATCATAATAAGCCATCAAAAAGGCATCGACTACATAATTTGCTATCATCAACGGCCCAGTTATGTCAGGCTCTTCGTTCAGTTCAAGAACGACTTCATTCTTCCCTGTGACCAAATCGCATTTATTTTCGATCCTGCATTGCGATGAATTTTTATAATCCAAAATCAATTCCAAATCTCGAAAAGCGTCATCGAGACTCATTTCGCTCAATTTTCTATCCAACTCAGTCATAACTGCTTCTTTGAATCCGGGTGACGTATTTCTTACTATCGGGTTAAACACTGGATCCATGACTGTTAAATTTTTGTAATAAACTTGAACGCACTCACCAAAAGCCCCATCAACGAACGCTTTGGCGGTTTCTTTCGTCCTTTGCTTCGTGTTTGCGTACACAAAAACTTCGTCCCCCGGACATCTCGAGCGCAACAGTTTTTTTTCCATCAACCAATCAGCGAAATAGTTTCCCATGGTGCGTTCGAGTAAACTGCCTTTCTCCGTCAAAAAGCCAACCTCCACGTTCCAATTTGGCCATTTTTTTTCTGTATACCATGTAAGGTTTGATATCAATGGCGTCCGAATACCGTGACGGCCGAGCATAAACACTTTTTGCAATTTGTAAGTATGAGCACCAACACACAATGCAATTATAAAATATAAGTTTGTAAACATCTTGCAGTGGTTTACAATAATAATATTTATGATTCCGATTGATGTTAGCTCGCCGGCTTATCAAAAGATACTGGCTGCTTGTAGCACTCGTGCGTTTGAATAATGCAACGATCACAATGTTTTTATATTTCTTTTGCCAACGTGAAAGCAAATCAATCAACTAGCCCGAGAGCTGGCTGCTCAAAATAGTACCTCATAATATTAGAGGATTCAAATCAAATCAAATATCATTTATTGTATGACTATATAGGTACAAGATGATACAGTAATAATAATCGTTTCTTTTTTTTTTATTCCAAAAACAGTGTGGAACATTTTTAATTTAACAAATTGCGAAACGTACGTTTATTGGAAATTATTGCACTCACTTCTGCATGCACCTACTAATTGACTGACACTTATACCTAGTTTGTTTACTTAGTCAGACATGTGGTACCCACAATAGGTTCATGATCTATAAGTTTATATTTATCAGAGTACTTTTTAATTATAATTACATAAGACGCTAAGTAGTTTTGAAAATATTGGTATCAATGTTTTGTTCTATAATTACCTAATTCACTCCGTTTTCCTTTTTTTATGGAGAGGTTTTATTTCAGAGGACTTAAGAGTCTCTGGAAACATGCCATGTTGAAAACATAGTTTAACCACATGTGCTAATGAGTAGATTTTATCAGCTGATTTCTTAATTATATGCGTAGATATTTCATGATAATCCAATGCCCTTGTATTGGTAAGCGATTTTATTGTTTTGGCAATTTCTTCAGGGCAGACGGGATAGACGTACATATGATACTAGAAGAATTATGAGTAATGTCCTTACACACCTCTATATTTTCTACATTCGTGACATTTGGCAAATAATCGATAAAATAATTATTAAAGTGTTGCTATGATTTCATGTTCCAGAACTAATTCTCCTTCACTGTCAATGCAATTAAATAAATTTGGCATCTTATTATGTCCAGTACAATTTTAAAATGTAGGAGTAACATCGGTACTTTTCTTGCTTAAACCTTAATTCTTTATAAACATTGAACATATAAATGTCTTTTTATTTAGCTCGATATTCTTAATGTAATAAATTTGCATTTAGTGTCAGCACTGACCTTAAATCTATACACTGGGAAACACAAATCATAAAATAGTTTAAAAATACTAATAAATATGTCGTAAGCCTTGATTACATCTGACGTTTCAAACGGGAGCCCTTTGTTTCCCATAATTTTATTGGTCATAATGCCATTGTGTACATAATTATTGAAAGTCATAATTTTTATATCGCTGAAACTGGAAACTTTTCAGAATTTCTGAAATATGTAACATGTATACAAGGCTAGGTTAGGTTAGGTTTGATTTATAAAAATCCTGAATAAGTAACAGTTTCTTGAAAAAATACGTTATGACTTGCGATGAGACCCGTTTCAAACACTTCGACAAATGAAAAGGAAGCTAGGCTGCTAAGAAATTTATTAATGTTTTTATTGCAATAATCTCGCTTATTGTAATAAGTATCTCACGAGCACTAGTTTTTCCCTGTTTGAAATTACAAAGAATGTTATCTATACAGGTTTGGACTTTACACGTTATTCTTGTTGATGATAGAATCCGTGGGTATAATTTGAATGAGTCTATCATGTTTGTTAAATTCTCCTTTATAGTTTCATTTTTGCTTGAAGCTAGGTTATCTATATTAAAATGGCAACAAATGAGCACCAAAGTTAATAAACGATCACCAAATTGGGTTAGGTTAGGTTAGGATAGTTTTTGGTGATCATTTACTATTTTCGGCAGTAAAAAGTGTCTTTTTGGCGTTTTATTTAACTACAATCTGGTGATAGTTTTACATTTTTCTACCATATTTTAAGTAGCAACTGTTCCATTTTATCAAAAAACACATTAACATTAATAACTGGAGTAGAAATAGAATATTTGGGAGATACATTTTGTTCCACGTTTTACTAATGACTTTAATTTTGAGCTTAGTAGGCCAATGGACTTGCAAAGTAAGTTGGTTTTTACCGGTTTTCACGGGACGTCTCCTTTTGTAGCGTCACCTAAAAAAATATAGTCATACTATGACGCTTTTGAGATTTTCTTTTACCTCATCTTAACTAACTGGGTACTCATCGGTCGCTGTCAATTCAAATGGACAAAGAGTTGGAAGTACATAAAGTTGTTTTTCCATACAAAGTAAAAATTGGGACACCTAGTAAACATTATGTCATTACTTAAAAAGTTAATTATAAAAAAAAACGACCCAAGGTTTCGCTGATTCTTAATGATTTTAGGTAATAATTTCTGAAATTAAACATGAAATTAAGGATACAAGGATATAACCAAGGTCCAAAAAGGATCAAAGAGGAGATGGAGGGATGACTTGGGTACCTTTCGAAGCGAGTGGCGGGAGCATGCATTTAATAGAGAGGAATGAAGGAAAAGAAAAGGCCTTTGCCCAGCAGTGGGACACTAATAAGGGCTAAAAATGGTTCATTTCATTCATAAATTGCTCCGTTTCAGTAACATTATGAGATTGGGTATTTAGCGGCCGGCTCTCGGTCCAGTATTGACCTACGTCCATATCTATCTAGAAGAGATTGAAGAGTCGATGACTTGTTTCAGTTAGAAAAGGTCGTTGCTTGCTAAAAATATGATATGATATTATCATGTTAGTACAGACAGATGCAATAACTGATTTTAATAGTTAAATTTCTTTGATAGTCCGTTTTGGCAATTAAATTTCGTAATTGGCTATAAAATAGGCTTGATTAAATGTTATTTGACATTTTTATATAAGAAACAGTACTCTTGCGTGATTAAATAATTACAAATTAGTATTATCATCTCTTTTTGTTACTTTTTGTGCAAAATTTGTATGTATCTAACCCCATGCATATTGTCATCACTCATCTACTTCCCTTCCCTTTGCTGGAAGGGATCCCGTTTAGGGATAAGTTCGCCTTTGTGCTAATTTAAATAACAATATTGTTATAGGTATTTATATTTTTGTGCAATGAAGAGGGTTTACATAATAGGTACATACAAATAGGTAGAAAAGAAAATTAAATTTATTCACTACACACACAAGACACAGAAAAAAGTAAAAATGGAAAACAGCAATAAACAGAGTACGTGTCTTCGCGACAGTGAATCGGACATTGGCTCAGCATAATGCTGAGGTATTAAACACCTGCAGCGCTGTTTTTCAGCCAACCCCGAGTGTGACAGACGGATGGTACCCGAAACGAAAAAATACAAAATTATACACTAAATATTAAACAAATGCTTATAGTTAGTGGCAAAATAAAAACAAAAACGACAAGCAAATACCTTATAGACCGGAAGATACTGACACAAAATTTCCGGTCATTTGTACCAAGTATGGCGACCGTTCAGGGGTCTAATTAAGTTATTACGAAAAGGAAAACAATGGTCATAGCGCTGGTACCGGCGGCCCAATCGCATGGGCGTTAATCAAACGTGTCGGATAAATTACGAACGTCGGACGATTTTTAACACAAAAATTCATGTATTTTTCGATAGTCGCTGAAAAAAATAATAGGCGGTAGCGTAATGCCATACTTCTCTGGTGTGGCTTACAGCCTGCCACACCGTCGAAAACACATTAATTAAAAAAAACAATTCACCATTTGTACAGGGCTAATTTTTGCACAGCTAATCATCGTCGAGTAGTCATTCACGAAAATCACCATTCAATTGAAGCATACGACTACTATAAACAACATCGTAATAGTTTCATCTTGATAATATAAGTGATTCACACAGGTGGACACGCATATCAACACTGAGGTAATCGCGAATATTATCAATTACCTTGAGGCGGTATAAGCAATTACTCACGACTTTAGCTACGAGGCTCGCTTTATACTGGTAACAACGTCAGCACTGTACAATATAAAGAGTAGACGACCCAGGATCGAACCCTGCGGTACTCCCCTAGTCACAGGACTAAGAGAGGATAGTAATGCATCGCCTGACGCTTTCCAAACCTTGACCGCCTGCGCACGACCAAGGTAGCTGTCAAATCATTTAAGTGCAGCGACCTCAAACCCGTAAAAGGATATCTTAGATAATAACAAGGGCAAAATAATGAAATCAAACGCCCCAGAGAAATCTAAAAGAACTAAAATTGTACTTTTGCCAGCATCCAGAACCTGTAAAATGTTATCGACTACATTGAGCACTGCATTAGCAGTCGACCGGCCCTTAGGAAAACCCGACTGCAGTAATTAAGTACCTAAGTATATTATAATATACAAGTGTTGCCTGCGACTCCGTCCGTGTAGAAGTCGTTTATTACGGGTAACTTGCAAACACATCAAAAACATGTGCTGATATATTAAAAACAAAAAAACCGCCTTAAAAAACGAAAAAATAACTGACCTTTAAAAATGGCAGGTAAAATCGGTCTGTCCAACTGAAGGCGGTTTTTTGTTATTTCGTGATTATCGAGTAATCATGGTGAATTGGTTCGTTTGGTTTTGTTTACATCTTTTGCAAGTTCTATTGACGGCGACTTTATGATTTTTCCGAGGTGTTGCTCATTAATTAAGAAGTGGGACTACATAACAGCATAATAATTAGGATCACTATAAAGGATAAAATAAAATAAACGTTTAAAAAACAAAACGCGCCTTCAAAAACGGAAAAACCTACTTCTTCTAAAATGGTTGGTAAAGCCGTTTTCGAAATCGGGTTGTTGTTTTTTAAACATTTATTTTATTTTTAGAATGATGGCCCAACATTAATATTATGTTATAGGGATGAAATGATAATGGATTGGTGAAGTAGGTTTTGATAAAACTATAGTGCCTTCCTGGCCAATGCTTGTTAATATTTTATTTTATTATTATTATTATTACATTTAATAACATCAACTTAAAGTATAAACACGATCACATTGTCCGCTCGTTACAATTCATGCTAGAATCGATCTGTTCTCAAGTTTATTTAATAAATATCATTGTGTTCCGGTGTGTAACGATAAAACAACCAGAAGGCTTATTGTCGAACGCCTTTATCCTAATTGCTAAAATCATATTGTCTTTGGCATGATATTCGGTCCTTACCTATGAAATTGGCGTTTTATATGGAGAATTTTATGAAAACGGTGGTTTTCATACATTTAATTTTGCGGATTATTAAGTAACGTCAAATGCAAACCAAACAAAAATCTGTCAGGAATATTGGACACTTCTAAGCTAGGTATATTAAAAATATCTTATTTACTTTATTTAAAATAGTTAGCTTCATAAAACTCTGCGTAATTGAAACACTTGAACTCACAGCACATGAAAAGAGTTGAGTTCACACTTTAATTTTAAACACTAAGCTGGAAATTTAACCATATTATTTGCATCCAAAACCTTTGTAACATACTGTATTAATGAAATTTAAAAATAATTTGGAAGTTAAAATTGAAATGAATAAATTCCGTACGAAATAAAACACGTAAAAATAATGCCAATTTCATAGGTAAGGACCCAATATTATCTACTGTCACATGCACATGTTGTAGTCGGGACCTATTCGTTCCGTCACTCATAATAAACAAATAAATTTATTGTTACTCCATAATCACTACTTTTGAAGTTTGAACACGGTCTTATTTTTTTTTTATGGGTGCTGTTCATTCTTTATACCAACTTTTAACATAATTCTACTTAACTACTCGTAAAATTCATAATAAACAATCTGTATAAAAACAAAATTCATAATTTGGTGTGTCATTAATACCTTATATTAGAGCCTGTTGCTTGATCAGTAGTTAAACTAACTAATTGTTAAAAATCATTGCTAATGGTTATATCTCAAGGAAATGTATCAAATTTTCGATTATTTTTTCGAATTTTAACAATTACCTAGTTGAGTTAACTACTGAATAAGGGCCCTGCCAAGATGCATTGCGCTAACTAGCGTTTCTATTCGATTCGTTTTTAAACCAATCGCGTCACTGGTAGATGACGTGATACGAAGTCACGTGATCTATCAGTGACGCGAATGGTTTAAAAATGAAACGAATATAAACGTTAGTTAGCGCAATGCATCTTGGGCCTTAGTCGCCTCTTACGACTTCCACGGGAAGACATGGAGTAGAACTATTCTAAGCCGGCAACCACACGGCATATTTTCTAGGCCGAGATTCTAATCGGTAAAACCTTATTGCTTTGATGTGTCACCGTAGTGTCGGCGTTTTGATATCTCGCTGACCTAAATGGCGGCCATGTTAATAAGCTGTCTATAACACGTCAAAGGCATACAGACACACATAGACAGGCAACAGAAACAGACATACAGGCAGACATAGTTTCAGTAGTAGGGTAACTGCATCAATGGTGGACACTTTTAGCTGACAGGCACCAGTAATGGACACTTCACTCTTAATTCAAATTTCATACGGTCCAAATTGATTGTTGCAAAACAAATGAATACTTAACTATTTTCTGTTAAATAAGAATCAAAAAAATACTGGAAAAGGGCCGAATTTTAAGTACCCGAAACCGACGACATGCGTGCATGACTCGATGTATGAATGTGTAAGAAGCGAAAGAGATTTGTCAAGATCGTAGCAGGTGGAAAGAAGTGGTCTCTGCCTACACCTCTGGGAAACAGGCGTGATTTAATGTATGTATGTATGTAAGAATCAAGTGTCCATCATTGGGTCTGGGCCTTTCCATTACTTTTGCCGGTGGTAGAGGACCTTGTGCAGTCCGTCCGGATCGCTACCACCATTTTATCTATTAACCTACCGCCAAACAGCAGTATTCGCATTGTTGTGTTCCGGTTTGGGGATAAGACAGCCGGTGTAATGACTAGCATAGAGGCATTCCATCTTAGTCCTCAGGGTTGGCAACGCATTTGCAGTCTTAGGATTGCAGTCTTGTGAATGCGAATGTCTATGGGTCACAGTTTCCACTTACCATCAGGTGGCCTGTATGCTCGTTTGAATTCTCTATGACATAAAAAAATCTGGTTTCACCACCCTATAGGCCCTGATGATTCGCAAGACCGACTTTGTTATTGCGAATCTGAACAATTAACGTTTCCCTGTACGTCATGCCATGTTGACGTAGATTGCTATCGAGCAAATAGATTGCCCAGTTTCCTCTGTAATCTATATATACAGGGTGTTTGGCAGTCGGGTGTCTGAACACTTTCAACCACAATTACTATTATGCAAAGTTGCACGGTTTTTACAGTCATTTTTTTTTAAGAAATGCTATGTTTGCAAGAAAAACAATCAATAATCAATGAAGCATTAGCAGGCATCAATTTGATTTATTTTGAAGAACCAAGGTACTTGTACTATTACTTATTCTGTGGTATTGCGAAGGTAAAACACTAAAAAATTATTCAATACTGGCTGTACAGGGTGTTTAATCATTGTTTTTTTGGTGAAAATTGCGTTTTTTTAAAGTATTTAATAAAATGCAATATCTCAAAATCCGTGCAACTTTGCATAATAAATGGTGTCAAAAAATTTCAGAATGACCCTAACTATCATCTCTTAAAACCCCTACACCCGACTGCCAAACACCCTGTATAAAAGGCAAACCTGACTTACTGACTTATTATATCAACGCACAGCCGAAAGTCCGAAACTACTGTACCTAGAAACTTGAAATTTGGTACAGGGGTTCCTTTCATGATGCAAGTGAGCACTAAGAAAGGATTTTCCGAAAATCGACCCCCAACGGGAAGAAATGGGGGGAGTAGCGGGAAACTAATTCTACGCGTACGAAGTCGCGGGCGTCCTCTAGTTTAATATATTCTGATGCAATAGTTCAACGGACTGATAAGAGAACGACTACACAATAATTGAACATGATAAGTAGGTAATAAAAAAACTTTGATGTAGGTTATTTCCGCGACTGTAATCCAATAACTACAAAATGGAATTGACAACAGGAATATTTAGAAAAAAACCGGCCAAGTGCGAGTTGAACTCGCGTGGAGAGGGTTCCGTAATACGTTTTTTTTTATAGAATTCTTGTAGGTTTTCCTGTAATCTACAAGCAATGAACTAAGTATATATTTTATTTTTTTAAAAATTTTAGGCTCAGTAGTTTTGGAGATCAGGGAGGGATGGCCAATTTTGGTCTACTTTCATGAATAAAATAAACACGCACGAGTGATCCTATAAAGGTTCCGTTTTTCATTTTTTGTACGGAACCCTAATCCGTTTTTCATTTTTTGTACGGAACTCAAAAAAACATGCTTAATAAAGGTTTGGTCAAAAACATAGTTACTAATTTTTTTTTGATGATTCTTATCTGATATGGCGATTTTTGTCTTTAGGGTTCCATGTCCGAAGGGGGCCTTATTAATATGCCTCCGCCCGTCCGTCCTAACTTTAAACAGCTGTATCTTTTGAAAATAGGGGGTTGTTTTTTTTAGAATGTGTTATTACGGCGGATTTGCTTAAATATAAAAAAATAAGGAAAGTGAAATAACAAAGTCCATACAAGAAACGTTTTTTTCCAACATATATTTTTATTTTTGTTGTATTGTATTACGGTTAAACATACAAGCGTCAAATTTGGTATGAGTACAGCACAAATCCTGAAGAAAAACAAAAAAATATAAAAAAGTCAAGTGTGAGCTCGCGCTGATTCGATCCGAAATCGAATTCAAATCGGAATGTAATAATACGTACTGTGCGGCGTGCGATACTGAACCCACGGTGCGCGAGTCCGACTCGCACTTGACCGGTTTTTTAAATAGCACGAAAACTGTTGACTGGCTCTTTTTTTTGTGTAATGCGAGGCTGTTGACCCAATTGCTAGATGATACCGCGCTTACTGATTATTCGTAAAAATAATATTGAACTTATAATAATTTATATGTAAATAACTGATAAGGCCTTCTATTTTTAACTGACTTCAAAAAAGGAGCTCAATTCGTCTGAATCTTTTTTTTATGTTTTCCCCGATTACTCAAAGACCGTTTGACCGATTTAATTTTTTGTTGGTTTGAAAGGGTATTCATTGTAATTAGTCCCATTGTCAACACGTCAGGAAGTTTTCGCAGATGGCGCCACTTTAGTTGTAGATGGCGCCACTAAAGTTTTAGATGGCGACACTGAAGTCTAAATTACAGATGGCGCCACTAAATTTGTAGAGGGTGCCCCTGAAGTTGTAGAGGGCGCCACTAAAGTTGTAGCGGGTGCCACTGAAATTGTAGAGGGCGCCACTGAAGTTGTAGAGGGCGCCACTAAAGTTGTAGAGGGCGCCACTGAAGTTGTAGAGGGCGCCACTGAAGTTGTAGCGGGCGCCACTAAAGTTGTAGAGGGCGCCACTAAAGTTGTAGAGGGCGCCCCTAAAGTTGTAGAGGGCGCCACTGAAGTTGTAGATGGCACCATTGAAGTTTTTAAAGATGGCACCACTAAAGTTGTAGAGGACGCCACTGAAGTTGTAAATAGAGAAAGGCAGTTCTCGCCGCACGAGTTAATTTTTACTGGTAATCCCAAGTCTAACCTTAAATGATACACTCGATGAAGCGATCGATAAAACTTAAACTGTTTTGTACTTCTGCCACATTCTACTTTCTTATTTTCCTCAGTCACTCTAAGTTAAGCTGGAAGAGATCCCTTAAAGGGATAAGTTCGCCTTTGTATATTCCAATTCTGTAAATATTGTATTTGAATTTCTGTTTTTTTCTACAATAAAGTGTTTACATACATAAAATGATGGGCTACCCTCGAGTCTGCATTGTATTTACACCTTCTGTTACCATACGGTCAACATTACGGTAGCTCAATAACTTGACAGTAAAGGCAGCCGAGCGAGTCGAAAGCAATAGGGGAAAAGTCAACGTAGACCCAGATCCCAGGAAATGCAGGAAATCGTTTTTTTATTACACTGATGATAGCAATAAAAAATCACGTTTATTGTATGGGAGCCCCCCTTAAATATTTATTTTATTCTGTTGTTATAGCAGCCACAGAAATACATCTTCTGTGAAAATTTCAACTGTCTAGCTAACACGGTTCATGAGATACAGCCTGGTGACAGACAGACAGATGGACAGACGGACAGCGGAGTCTCAGTAATAGGGTACCGTTGTTACCCTTTGGGTACGGAACCCTAAAAAACACACTATTCGTAGCTGCACAATAAGACATTCAAATAACATGACAAAATAATCATTTATTATTGTATGTATTTATACATTAATTTACTGAAAGGTCGGTAACACTAAAACCCAATTAGGTCACACTCGTAAAAGTAGTCACATAGTATTTTGTCCGTTGATTTTTTCTAAATAAATTCTAAAATATTAAACTATGGTAAGGCTGCAAGCATTCGGCGTACTAAAATTAAAATAACTTTAAACAATAATCTACGTATTTAAAACAACTAATACAAATTACAAACTATTAAGTTTAAGAAAGTATAGCAGATATAGCCTCGTAACAAAATTCTATAAAAATATCTTCGAACTACAAAAAAAAGTAAGCAGCTCAAGACAATTAATATTATTTTGGCTAAGTCTATAATAAATTGTATACTTGTTTTGTACATACATACATACATACATTAAATCACGCCTGTTTCCCAGAGGGGTAGGCAGAGACCACTTCTTTCCACCTGCTACGATCTTGACAGATCTCTTTCGCTTCTTCCACATTCATACATCGAGTCATTTCTAGAATAAAATAACTTCGTTTTATATTTATTTTCTTTCAATTGTAGAATATTAATTTATTTAAGACAAATCATCTTGAGCTGCCGAGTGGTCACTTTTTTCAGTTAAGTTACTCACAAATAGTTCATTTGTTATTAAGTTATGTCATATACCCTATAAATTGTGTATTCATTTGTACAACAAAAAAATATTCTTCGATTTCAAGAGAATTTTATTACAAAACAAAATAATAGTAATGAGGGCGCCACTGGACGCTCGGTGCAGTCTTAATTGAGTTGATAAATATCAAACTCCAATTATGTCATTGAAATTTGAGAGCGAATTTAAAACTTAATTTGTTCGAATTAAGTTATAAATTCGTATACCAAATTTCAAGGACATACTGGAGATTGATATTTATCAACTCAATTTGTCTCTGAGGGCTGTATAACTCTATACCAATATAGAGACTTGCAACCTTACCTAACTTTCAGCGAGAAAACAATCCAAACATTTTTCTAAAAATATATCCATAAACACTCGTGTTCGAAAATCTCACTAAATTGATAATAACTTATATTACACCTACATAGTCGCACTTATATATTATATTTAAAATTTGGCATCTTATGTTACAACGTATATTATGATTGCCAACTTATACATAGCTAAACAACCAAACTAAGGGTCATATTTAAAAACTGATCTTGTATGGGATGTCCGTTTTAGACTACGTCGAAGATATGCCGGTGATACAGAGGCGCCCTCATACTATTGTTGTATTTTCTACTAAACTAAAGTATTGTTTTGTAATCGAATAGTGGTTTTTGCTATAAATGAATACACAATATAGCATATATGAAAAAAGATTAATAACCTTTAACCTTTAAGTAGTAAACTTAATGGAAAAGGTGGCCTCTTTCCGTTAATTTACTAACTCAATTATTATAATCACGGGACTATGGGAGTCCCGGACCTTTGGAAGGCGTACATGGAGCCGAAGCCAACACGCAGTGGCTTTAGACAAGTTTAATTTAGTAAATTGATGGGGCACCAACCGGTGAATTGTATATTTATTTATACAATAAAAAACCACTCTTCGATTTAAACACAATACTTTAGTTTATTACAAAACACAATAATAGTAATGAGGGCGCCACTGGACGCTCAGTGCAGTCTTAATTGAGTTGATAAATATCAAACTCTAATATGTCCTTGAAATTTGGTATACAAATTTAAAACTTAATTTGTTCGAATAAAGTTTTAAATTCGTATACCAAATTTCAACGACTGTTTTGAGAACAGTCTTGAGAAGGGCAACTCGGCCAAGATCAGTTTTTAATATGGCTCTAAGAACTTTATAAGCTTACAAGTGAGGTTGAAATCTGTTCAAAATATACAAATAAAATTAAAATAAATTCTTTATACTTGACTTCATAATCTGATGATTTCAGTCCATACCTACATACATACATAAACTCACACCTTCTTTCCCAGAGAGGGGTAGGCAGAGTTGAATTACCAACAACTCTAAAAACTTGTTGATAATTCTGTAGTTCATAACGCATTTTTCTACAAATTTGTCGGTCTTAGACAGGATTCGAACCTACATCTCCTCTGGCTCTCCGGGCCGATGCAGGCGCATCACCAATTATGCCACCAAGACCCTACTTAAGATCTACGAAATTAGTAATCGCTTGCTTTTCATACTCGGAGGGTATGGTGACGCCATCTATCGTTGTTATCGTTGTTGGTTGCATCGGCCCGGAGTGCCAGAGATGTAGGTTCGAATCCTGCCTAAGACCGACGAATTTTTTTCGCTTTAATATAGTTTAGAATTTCGTAAACAGACGTTTCTGTTTAATTTAAAAATCTTAAAAAAAAATACGTCAAAATATGCCGCAATAAATTGTAATTTGAACTTGGAATTGAATGAGACCATTCAAGCACCCAGCCCTAGCCGCGATATCTTTTATATTATCAATTCAACGACATCTTAACGATACGTTTTTTTATCAGATAAAGTTAACTGACAGCTCATCAGTCGTTTTTTAGAAAAAAGTATGAGCAGAAAATAACGTTTTGTTGAACCATTTTTAATCTAACAAAAATAATAGATACCGTTTAACCCATGTTACGGATATATACGCGTTAAAACGGTCAAATGGACCAATTTAAAAAATATTGCCCGTACTTGAGACGTGATTGAAAAACAGTTAAATTTTAACTATTTTTTAATCACGTCTTAATTGCGTACAACATTTTTTAAATACACCCAAACAACTATCTATATTTCCATAAATAAATGAGAAAATACATATATTCACACTATTATAATTATAACATAATATATTTAAAAAAACGACCATCAACTGTCATACTTTGTCTGATAAAAAATAATTCTGCTGCCGTCTGCTGCTGCAGGGATGTTAATAAACGTCGATAAAACATCTGTCACTTTCTTACCAATATGTAAGTGCAAGGGTGTCGGATGTTTTATCCACCGTGTTAAAGGAGACCATAGTACGAACACTGTGACTCTAGACAAGATGCGTGGCAAATCGTAATCGTTACTGAAAACGTATAGAATTGACGTAAACTGCCAGATTTTCGTCTTTGACAGTTTTCGAAAAACGTTTTCGATACCGTTAGGCATTTTGTCTAGGGCCTCGTGTCGGATATAATTCGACATAGCTCATAAAAAAGGTGATACATTATACACAAAGTATACCAGCCTAAACCATTTACGACTAGGGCTGCAGAATTTAGAAGGAGTTCAATAATTCGTCCAAGGTTAGTGCTCATGTCCCATGGTCAAGAAGCAAGGCAGCAAGGCCCCCGTGGCCAGGATGACCACCTCGCACACCTGCAGCCCGCCGAAGCCCTTCGCCCCCCCCTCCTGGGTGGGCAGCAGGGCGTGGGTGTGGGACTGGTGCGTCAGCTCCGGCAACACATGCACAGTGGCCACGTAGAGGAATGTACCAGCGGAGAAGAGCATTGCTATACCTAAAAAATGGGTGTGTAATGTTTAGCATAAAATCAAATGGTTTAATGATCATTTTACATAACACTAATTGCATAATTTCAATCTGCATCGATATAATATTCATGATGCATAAAACGAAATGCATAATTTCAAAAACTATAATTTTTATAAATTGAAAAATAAATATTTCTAACTGCTTTCATTACTATTAATGTGGTCACAGTTCTAACCTATCCTAACCTTGTTAGAAGAAATTGACTTAAAATGAATAATAACAAGAAAATATCAGTTATGCTAAATGAGTGTTATGTTATTCGATCGTATGCCAGATAAAATTATACAATTGGTTTTTATGCTAAACGGTCATTATGCTTTTCGTGGTTAGTTAAATGAAATTATACTAAATGTTTGTATACTGATTGATACCCCTAAAAAATACATGACGGACTAATTTTTTGTGGAGAATAAGGACTCACTGCCGCACTCAGAGATGTCTTTTAAATTTAATGCTTGATTAAAGTAGCTGCTGTCATTTTCTTTGCTATAGCAATAGAATAACATTAATACATGTTACAAACATGTAAACTGTAACTAGCATTAAGTAACAGCTATTTGTGTAATTTAGACGTAATATGACATGTACAATTTTATTTTATTAATAAATTAATGAAATGAAATGAAAAATAAGACAACACGTCATTAAACAAGCGTTAACTTTAATTGACGTCTCTGAGTGCGGCAGTTAGTGGTGGTAAATACCGGGGTCTGTTCATGGAGCGAAAGTATGTACGGTTGACAAACTCAATTTACAAACTTTTATTTTGCAAAAACGTAGGTATTTTTGCTGAAGCCATTACATATTACATAGGTTACATGGGCGTATTAAGTAAGATAAGTTAGGTTAGACTTTTAACAATAAACAATTAAAATTTATTGCGTCGGAGTAGCTCCTAGCGAAATTAAAGTTTGTAAAATGATATTTTGCTAACTGATGATTTGGCAAAACACTAGCAAATCCTTGAGAATGCAATTTTTTATAAGTCTTCAATCCCACTTATCTGGTCTGCACGCTCGTTTACCTTCTCCTTGCATAAAAAGTGAACCATTATTATGCTTTATACCATTCTGGCCTGGCCTGGTCGAACTCATGTTGCTATAGGATTTAGTACCTTGTCAGCTATTGATGTATAGTCACATTAAAAAAAGGTTCGTCACTTTTCGACTCGATTTCAACGCTCTTAAGGTCTAAAAGTGACGAACCTTTTCTTACCGTGACTATGCTAAATTTAAACCACTCTAACTTTAATACGTTATTACGACAAGATGTGGCGACCTAGCGACATCTAAGGGTGCTACCAGTCCAATCGATCGATCTTCGATCGATCTTCGATCGACGGCATCGATCGATTGTAGAATGGATTAGTCGACGTCGATCGATAGTTCCTACCAGACCAATCGATCGACTTCGATCGACGTCGATAGATCAATTGGTCTGGTAACACCCTAACGCAAACATCAACCAACTCGCCAGCGCCACAAGCGTCAGACAGCGGAACTAAAGTGTTCCACATCGCGCTAACGAAGTTTCTTCATTCGGTTGCCATGGACTTCGGTCCCCAGGCATATCACCCGCCTGGAGAGACATCTCTCTATTGTCCTCTCTTTCTACAAAGGTACTAAATTGTACAAATACTCATGAGTTTGACCACAGAACAGAAAAAAACAGTAGAAGTGTCAAGTGGGCGTGTAACGTGTGGCATGGTTATGCGGAGTTCCGCATAACCTACCATACATTTGCCGCGATCGCTTATTTCAATATTTCGATATTTCGATATTTCTAAAATAGGAAATAAATCCAGAAGCATGCCTTATTGTGCTATTTTTGAGTGTAAAAACGATAGCCTTACCAAAAACATTTTCCATGGTGGCGTGTTGTTTTTATGATAGTTTGAGTATTGGCGACAACAGGTCTGATACTAAGCGAAGCTCATGCCACTTCCACTGTTTTTTCTATTCCGTGAGTTTGACTGTACGAAGCCGTAAAGCCTGGTACTTAATAGCCAGCCGTAACTGTAACTATTGCACGTAGCATCGTGATGTGTGCGCGGCTCACGAGCCTGTTCTCCGCTGGAAGCTCTTTACTGTAACTGCTACGGTTACAGCTCGCTAGCAAGTACGCGGCTTAACAGAATAAAATGTAATACCAGTGGCGTTGAAGTCGCTGAGCGTCTGCTTGCTCTCGTTGCCGATGCCGAAGTAGGTGAGCAGCGCCAGCAGCGGCGCCGCGCACGAGAACACCAGCAGGTGCTTGCGGATGCGGTTCCTGCACGAACGGAAAGTTTTCATGATCATGAAGCTTTTTTCCGCGTCGCTTTTTTCCGCGATCGATTAATTTTCACAAAGTTTTTACTCGTAGTTTTAATTTCTCATTATTCATAAATAGGCCCTGTGTGGTCTGAGCTGTCACCTACCCAGACGAGCGTGTCCTAGTAGTAACAAATGGGTGATACTAGCCTAGCCCTGTGTTCCTCTGAGCTGTCACCTATCCAGTCAGCCGTGGTATATTAGTAACGAATGACTGAACTGTGTGGTCCAAGCTGTCACCTACCCAGACGACCGTGTCCCAGTAGTACCAATGGGTGATAACAGACCTGTGTTCTGTCTGTGCTGTCACCTACCCAGACGAGCGTGTCTCAGTAGTAACAAATGGGTGATAATAGCCCTGTTTTCCGTCTGAGCTGTCACCTATCCAGTCGGCCGTGTTATATCAGTAACGAATGACTGAACTGTGTGGTCCAAGCTGTCACCTACCCAGACGACCGTGTCCCAGTAGTACCAATGGGTGATAACAGCCCTGTGTTCTGTCCGAGCTGTCACCTACCCAGACGAGCGTGTCCCAGTAGTAACAAATGGTTAATAATAGCTCTGTGTTGTCTGAACTGTCACCTACCCAGTCGGGCGTGGTCTAGTAACGAACGGGTGACAGTAGCCCTGTCCTATGTCCTGTCTGTTACCTGTCCAGGCCGGCGTGGAGCAGGAAGGTGACGAGGCCGAAGGCGGCCGGGGCCTTGTGCAGCATGATGGCCAGAAACACGATCAATTCCACGTCAGCGTGGGCGGTGGTCGCCGCCGCGCCCAGGGCCACGCCGTCCGCTAAAATGTGAAACAGACTCAATCATCAACATATTCAGATAACAGACAGGGTCATCATTAAGGAGAGGCGAATTGATATTCAACTATAGAAATAAACAAAGAAAGAAAGACATTTATTCTCTACACAGGATATGTATCTCCATAATATACATAAATTATAATATGATAAACTCGGTAGTGTTCTGCGATCTGGATCTCAACCACAACGACTATGTAAATAAATAAATAAATAAATAAATGTCAGGGGACAATCTCTGTTCAATGTCGGTTCTTTATGGATATATTTAACTTGGTCACATTTTTTTGAGACTGTAGAACGTGAAAACACGATTAGAAACAATAATCCTCGATATTGCATGTTTTTGGTTTTTAAGGATATTTGACGCAGCCATCAAGGCGCGGCAAACTATCTCTATCTCATGTTCTTTGCGTGTAAGCAAAGCACATAAAGCCATCCCTTTTGATTCTTGTGTGGGCGTCTCTGTGACGTCACAATTAAGTAAATACTGCACTGAATCTTAAAAACAACTAAATTGTCATCATGACCGTGAAAAACTGCGCTTATGTACAAAGTTGCCATGCAATTATTTTTTTATTTAAAGCCAAGGGTTCTGATGGTACCATTTTAATTTACTATTCGATCAACAAAAAAATAACTTGAAGATCTCATGTTTTTTTTCGTTTTTAATTTGTTACGAATGTTATGATAATTCTTTCCGATCCATATTACTACAGTAAGTATGTCTAGTAAAGTTCAACATGACTCATGACGCCAATTGTCTGTATGTACGTATGTTAACTTCCTTATTCCACTATTATGTACTGTACTGTAAGATAAGACAAAAAAATATTTTATTTGTAAAAATCCCCGCGATTGCACGTAATTCTAGCAAAAAAAATCACACTTTGCTACCTAGGGTTTATTTTTAAGATTTTATTTTACAACTTTGTCGCCGTAATTGAAATGTATAACTATGCTAAAATCATCGTTGTAGTATAAAGAAAGAAAAACATTTATTCACAACAATAACACACATACATAGGTATAACATAAAAAAAGGAAAAGAGACGGCAGACAGTGGTAATTGAAACGGTTCCAACTCAGCATGTGCAAGCCAACGCTGGTGTTCCGTTGGTCTCTGGGATGAAACTACAAGGGTTCCTTGTTGACTACGGAACCCTAAGAGGTGTGAGTCGGGCGGTACGGAACCCTCTTTTTTAATCAGTTTCATCAGCTGCCCATGTCCTGCGTGAAATCAATTGCGCACGCTTGCTGGGAGTGAAGTAAAAATAACGCGATAAGAGAAGAGAGATAAGCCACGTATTACTGTTCCGCTAATTAATAAGTCTACAGTAATGGTTTTTTGGAAGATAATATCACGTTTTAATGCAAGCGGGAGTTTTATCTGGGTCTGTCTTTTAAGGTTCCGTGGTCAACAAGTAAACCTTAGGGTGCTACCAGACCAATCGATCGATCGTCGATCGACGGCATCGATCGATGGTAGAATGGATTAGTCGACGTCGATCGATAGTTCCTACCAGACCAATCGATCGACTTCGATCGATGCCGTCGATCGATGGTAGAATGGATTAGTCGACGTCGATCGATAGTTCCTACCAGACCAATCGATCGACTTCGATCGACGTCGATCGATGCCGTCGATCGACGATCGATCAATTGATCTGGTAACACCCTTATAGTTTCGCTAATAGTAGTTTTAAATTAGTATGTATGTATGTATGTAAACTCTTTATTGCACATAAACCACACCCGTCACTATTTGAAATAGCTACTCATAATATCAACCTTCGTAACAAACATAAATTAGTTTATAACTCTAGTCACCGCACCACCCTTTACTCGAAAAGCATGTACTACATGTCCATCCAAATTTTCAATAAGTATGAATTGTATAAATTTAAGATTGTTTATTGAAATGGCTTTTAAAAAAACAATTTTATGATTTAAAATACTTTTTTGAGAACAGCGGATGCCTATAGACTATTATTGTACCTACTATTATTATTACCATAGAGTTACTTAATTACTTTACCTACCTAATTAGATTTATTAATAATTTTTAGTGATTAGATATTTCAATGTAAAATAAAAACACCAAAAAGTTAATAATGTATTAATTAATATATAAGACATATTTGTAAATACAACGGATAAAAGGTTTTTGGTTTAGTATTTAAGTAGTCTTTACGAGTATGGCTTGGTGGGTAAGTCTACTTTAGTCTACAGAAAAAGTTAAATTTTTACTGTTGGTTACATTTTTCTCATCAATTACTTCCTCATAAAATTAATATTACTAAATTTCAAATTTTTATAACTACCTATTGTTCATTGACTTAATCAATTATTGTACACCATAATTTATGGTAGATTGTAGTGATGCAACACAAATGTATATGACACCTGTATAATATTATACTTGATACCTACAGTCATGCAATAAAAATATTTTGATTTGATTTTTGACAATGCAGAAAGATAGACAAATTAACAAAATTACAGGAAATAGCAAACAGTACATACAACAGAGAAACAGGAAGAAGAAAAAATAAATAAATTTAATAAAATACATACATAGATACAATATAAACAACGCCTGTAACTAGTAATAAAGACATGTCAACTGTATTTGTTTTGGGTTAATGTTCGATTAAATATTTTTGCTGGCGACTGAACAGTCGGAGGTAATAATATCTATACTATTGTTAGTGGCGTGGAGGCGTGTTGATATTTTTGGCATCTTGGGAACGTATACATATTTATGACTTTGTTTTTAGGGTTCCGTACCGCAAAAGGAAAAAACGGAACCCTTATAGGATCACTTTGTTGTCCGTCTGTCCGTCGGTCTGTCTGTCAAGACCCTTTATATCGGGAACGCGTGGAGGTATCGAGTTGAAATTTAAACCATATACTCAAGTCTACAGCCCCTTGAAGCTGTGAAAAAATCAAACTTCTAAGTTAACGTAAAAAAAAGATACGGCAGTTTATGCCGCTAAAAACGTATATTTCGACACTTTCAAGGGAATCAAAATTTATAGGGTATTTTCCGTTGACCTAGAACTATGAAATTTGGCAATTTGGTCTCATACTACAAATACAGGAAAAAATCTGAAACCCAACATTTTTAATTAAATCACAAAAAAAAATCAGGGTCTTTATGCAAGGAACGGCGGCGGTGCAAATTTTGAATGAGTTAACCGTGTCTTGTGCGGAACCCTCGGAGGACGAGTCCGACTCGCCTTGTCCGGTTTTTTTTCACATCAAATGACCATTTTATTTAACGAATAAATCATAATTGAACAAATCACAAGAGATGCAACGATTACGATATATCGATATTACCGATTAAGATAATATTAAACGTAATCTATTACGACGATGTGTGCATTGCGACGGTAAAAAATTGTGAATTCTACGCGATAAGAGCGGCCTCGAACGAACTAATCACGAATAATTAAATTTCTCAATAAACAGCCATAAAAATTTACGCAGGACTTTGGTTCTTAGTAGTAATTAGACAGTAGGTAATTTACTCAAGTCGAAAAAGAATCGAAGTCTAGAAAAAAAACTAGCTTTGTAGTACCAGCCTTCGAGTAAAACCGGGGCAGACGGATATGGCCACAGAACAGAAAAAACAGTAGAAGTGTCAAGTGGGCGTGTAACGTGTGGCATAGTTATGCGGAGTTCCGCGCAACCTACCATACTTTTGCCGCGATCGATTATTTCGATATTTCGATATTTCTGAAATAAGAAATAAATCCAGAAGCATGCCTTATTGTGCTATTTTGGAGTGTAAAAACGATGGTCGCACCAAAAACATTTTCCATGGTGGCGTGATGTTTTTATGATAGTTTGAGTATTGGCGACAACAGGTCTGATACTAAGCGAAGCTCATGCCACTTCAACTGTTTTTTCTATTCCGTGGATATGGCGAACTACCTATAAAAGGGTTGACCACGGGACCCTGAATTTACCTGATTTTTATAGCTTTCAGGGAATATGCAAGTGTGCGTGTGCGTCTGTGTGTGTATGCAAGTGTGTGTGTTGTGTAATGTTTCATAAGCAGTGTTTAAAAATCGACAGCCTGTTGAGTTTCTTGCGGCGTTTCTTCTCAGCAGTGGTCTTTTGCGAAGCGCTGGTAGATTTTTGACGTCTAAAAGTGCCCGTGCGGCCTACTTACTGAATAAACATCTTTTATCTTTTTATGCTGATTGAAAGATGTCCTGTCTCTATTCTAGGCGGTAAAAATAATATCGTATTTGACTTGTTATGGAATTATTTTTAACTTGGCCGCCATTACTGCCAAGTAAATAAGAGCTATCAAAACGTTGACAATACGATAACAGGTTAAAAGCAATATTACTTTACTAACTACGAATAATAATAGAGCAGCCCCAGATCTATTCCATAAATCATCAGCATAATGTATTTAGTTGGATAAGTTGCTTTCTCTATCTGCAAGCACTTAGAATATGCTTCGGGTTTGCATTTCTCTCTCACTCCCTCTTAATAAGAGCATATGAGAGCGAGTGAGAGACAAGTACAAACCCAAAGCACCTTCTAAGAGATATCGGACTGGTTTTTACCGCCTAAAATCACTGCGAAATACCGCGGTGGACCGCCATTAATAAAAAAAGAATTGATTTACTGTCATTAGGTACAAATGGAAAATCGTCCACTTGAAATTATACGTCAGGCCAGAAAAATTACCATTTGAAATACAACAAAAAGGAAAATGGACCATCCTGAATAATGTCTAAAATGGAATCATGTCCCATGGTAAGTGTCCAATATGATATTGGTCGAAAAAAATATGTCTATTTGTATTTACGTACACTCAGAAATATAACCAATTACCAATACGTCCTACCTGAAATATGTACAATTTATATCCTACTAATATTATAAATGCGAAAGTTTGTGTGTGTGTGTGTGTGTGAGTTTGTTACCTCTTCACGCTGCAACGGCTGGACGGATTTGGATGAAATTTGGAATGGAGATAGCTTATACCCTGGAATAACACATAGGCTACTTTTCATCCCGGAAAATTTAAAAGTTCCCGAGGGAATAACTATAATCGAAATCTAAGCGGACGAAGACTAGAAGCTATTATCCACTAATCCTACTAATATGAGTATCCTACTAATCCTGCTCATATTATTAACCCTAAAGGGTAAATTTTTAAGGGTATCAGTGAGGAATTGATTGAACTCTTCAAATATTGTAGGCAAACATATAGCGATTTTAGTATTTTTAGTAACAAATCTAGCATTTGCATTCAGAAAGTATCATTTGGTGAAATGGCACTGATGATGAAGACCACAGATGGCCACCGGAACTCCTCAACGATAATTTTTTCAAGGGTGGTGATAAGATATCTCGATTAAGATAGTTGAGCGACTACAACGAAGGACATTTAATTGTTTAAATATGACTATGACTTCCCCGCGGCGTTGCTGGCAGCGATTGTGAAATGTCTTAAAGTTTCATATCAACTAAGAAGTGGGACTAGGAATATAAGCTTATTATGATCTCTAAAAAGTCAAAAATAAAATAAATGTATTAAAAAACAAAAAACCGCCTTCAAAAACGCATTTATTTTGTGAAGTTACTTGAAAATTGGTATACCCTAATAATAATAAAATTTATAGTAAGCTATAAGCTGTAAGCAGCGATTTTGGAAAAACTACCCCTAAGGGATAAAATGGGGGTGTAGAATTATATATGACAGTTCGTCATTTTTGTAGTTAGAAACGTTAAAATTGGTGTTATTAAAAAAAAACTTTTGGCGATTTTGAAAAAATATTCCTAAGTAGTTGAAATGGGGGATAGATGTATGTATCGAAGTTAAATAAACTAATAGCTATGAGCTATGATTATAGCTATAATGTACTGGGAGTAAGTACAGTTGGTTAGGTTAGGGTAAAGTTTTTTTTTGACCATCCAGAATCCGAATAGGCTTAGTAAGGTTAAGTTATTTCTTGACCACCCAGTACCGAAAATTAAACATGTAAAAATTAAATACCCTAACTTTTCTTTATTACCTATTCAACTTTAGAATTAAAAACTAATTGGGCACTTACATCTACTATAATATACATTCCGCATTAACATCTAAATCGTAAAATTTGTTCAGTGTGAAATTGTGCGACTTTAGTTTATACATGAAAGTATAATATACAGCGACAAAGTTCTTCGCAGCGTGTCGCGGACGCCGAGGGTGTAAATAGGAGCGGCAAAGCCCGCTCGCGCTCATTGATCGAAGAACTTCGTCCTACTTGCTTTGTTTGGGATATTATCAGTTTGTATTATTCTATACAAAATTAAGATTAAAAAAAACTGCGAACCATTGTTTTTGTTGTATCGTTATAACGGTAAAATACGCAAGCGTCAAATACTGAAAACCGGTCAAGTGCGAGTCGGACTCACGCACCGAGGGTATTTTTATCGACTATGTTTTCGGCCGGAGCGATTGTGTGTGATAGATGTACCTATTTACATCCTATCCTACATATAATATCAATGCGAAAGGTTATACGTGCGTGAGTTTGTTACTTCTTCGCTAAAACGGATGGACGAATTTGGTTGGATATAATTTAGAATAGAGTTTGCTTAGGGTGATGGAACCAGTAATGGAAAGGACCAATGATGGAAACTTGATTCTTATTGTACAGAAGATAAGGGTTATTCATTTGTTTTGCAACAATCGATTTAGTACCGTATGGAATTTGAATTAAGAGTGAAGTTCCCATTACTGGTGTCGGTCAGCTAAAAGTGTCCATCATTGGTGCCGTCACCCTATACACTGCATATAGGCTACCTTGAATCCCGAAATAAATCAGTATTCCCGTGGGATGGCAAAATTACTAATTCTACGCGGACGAAGTCGCGGGCAGAAGCTAGTTATATTTATAAGGTCTTAATTAATATTAGACAACATTCACTTATGCGTATTTCATTTTGCTCATAATTTATAATGGACAAAATTCCATTGGGACTAAACTAATTTAAAACGAAAATAAATTTGGTTGTAAATACTTTTCAGCACAATTACATTTTGACTAAATTCACTTTGGATACTATTACTTTTGATCCAACTTCAGAATGGTTATTTCACGTGGACGATTTTCCATTTGTACCTAATGACAGTAAATCGAAGATTTTACCTGCCGCATGCACCACTAGACCGACGGTAGCCGTCATGTTCCGCTCCTGGGGGTTGCTGGCGTCGTTGAACCTCGCCGACATCTGATCCACCAGCAACATGAACACGAACCCTGCGAACAACGCGTGCGCATACAGCATTACAATACTGCCCTCCTTAGGGTGCGGCTCCACTGAGGCGGAGACGAGCGGAGCTGTGCCAATATTAAACAATACAAGGCGCATGCAAGCGCGCCTTGTGCACGTTAGTTTAGATTCTATAGGTTAATATTGGCACAGCTCCGCTCCACTCCGCTCATCTCCGTCTCAGTGGAGCCGCACCCTTACTCAATAAACAATATCTCAGATTGAATTGCCAAAGTAAATTGAACACTTTTCTATTAGTAATGAGGTTGTGATTGCTATTTGGCTTAGCAGGGCAGAATTATTTATCCCTTAACACAGCGGTCGGAAACAGGCGGCCCGCGGACGTCTTGCTCGCGGCCCATGATTTTTTTGTAAATAAGTTATATAATATAATAAATATTAAAGTACTAGGGTCAATATCACAAGTGCGGCCCGCCTTCAGTTTATTTTACCACCTTGTGGCCCTTGCCTGCCAAAAGGTTGCCGACCGCTGCCTCAACACATCACAGAGAGCTTCAGCCTTGTCTTTCCGCAGCCGACCGCAGACGGCAAAGGCATGTGTTACTCCTGGTTTGTATGTATTTCTATGAAGCACCTTCCGTAGCGAGCGTCACGAGGCCTGCCGCTCGACGGCAACCGCACCGCACGCGTCGCTGACACCCAACGGCAGACCCAGCAGTGACGCCGACCGCAGACGGCAGCATCAGGCGTCGGCGTCACTACTGGGGCACGTTTTATAAAGCTACAAGTTACAATTTTACAGGTCTAAACTGGCATCACTGCTCAAATGGCTGGTTGTCATTGATCGAGGTTGTGTCAAATGGAGACTTGTAACCTGTAAATTGTTGCTTTATAAAACAGGCCCCTGGTTTCTTTGTATTTCTTTGAAATATTTTCCGAAGCCGAACGAAGACGGCAACGGCAGGCGTTGCTAACACTCGACCGCAGACCCAGATAGTGACGCCGATGCCCGACGCATGCTGCTACCCTCTACTACGTGCGGTCGGGTGCGGAATCACGACCGCAGACGGCAACAGCAGACGGCAGCAACAGTCATCGGACGTTTGCCGTTGCAGTCTGCGGTCGGCTGCGCAATGACACCTTTAGAGCGCTGTCACATTGGGCGGTTTAGTCTCACGAAACTTAAATACCTGTGTTTCTTTATTAAACTCCGCCCTTGACTTCGGCACTTAAAGCCGTAATAGACGATCGAATTTGGTCCGGGCCGGACAGCGGATTTGGTTCGCTCCGAACCATATCTGTCCGTCTATAGTAGTCTTGTGACCATAGACGGACAGATATGGTTCGGAGCGAACCAAATCCGCTGTCCGGCCCGGGCCAAATTCGATCGTCTGTTACGGCTTTTACAATCAGATAAGATAGAGGTTAAAAAACGTATACTTACTTATGTCGTCTACTACCTTGTTCTGATTGAATAATGATACTTACTCTTGGTTTAACCCTTCCTCGCTTTCCTCCTATCATTGCTCTTAATATGCCTTTTATCAATTCATCATGTCATACAAAATGTCCCAACAATTTACAGCTCCTGTTATCTATATTCTTTATTGGTTTTTGGCGTCATTTCCAACCAATTACGGCATGGGTGCCTTCAAGAAAAGAGCTTTAATTTCCCTAATCAGTCTAGTTTGGGGTCCACAAGATATTGTACCTTTTTTGTAAACCGTGTATTTTTTCTTAATAAATTTATTCTTATTCTTATTCTTAGGTATTATTAATTGGCCGGCAACGGACCGACAAGTCTTCCAGAGTTGCTGGTGTATATGGGCGATGCTGATTACTTCCCATCATGTAACCCGCATACTCGTTCGCCTCCCTCTCTTATATTAAAAAATAGCCTAATAAACAGCTTACCTAAAACCAAAGAGATCCCGATGACGGAGTGCAGGTCGCTGTCATGCGCCGGCGGCTGCGCAGTGAAGTCCTTAGTGACGACCGTCGGCGCGGACCGCTCGCTAAACAGCGACCGGACTCCTTCTGGAATGATTACCGCGAGCGCTGTGCCCACGAGCAGACCAGCTCCGAACACTGTCACTTTCTTTAGCTTGTCCTGGAATTACAGGATTTGGTTAATAACCAATGATTATTTTCATTCAAAATTCAAATAATTTATTTGTATAACATAGGTGTAAACATAGATGTAACATCGGCTTAATCAATATGTTTTGCCGTTACGCTTACAAATAGCTACAATTACCATGCAGCATGCATTCTACAGACTATATACACATTTTGACGTTCTTATTTATAAATATAATACTTTTTTTTTGTTACAATGAAGGCTTAGTATCTACATAGAGAATGTCAACCAGTTTAGATTTTTGGCTTATCGTATTCTTCATTAAAAACAAAAAAATGCTGTAAAAAAATCATTTCGATACGTCTAATAGTTTCCGAGATATTGAATTTTAAACTTCGTATGCGGCGCTCGAAACCCGGCGGCTAGCGCTCACGGATGATGACGTCATCGTTTGGTTGCGGTACGCGCCCTTATATGAATGAGTGAGTTTACAGGGCTTCTATCTTTTTAACCGTAATAAATAGACAGTTGAAATTTTCACAGAATACGTGTTATTATAGATTCTATCGATTAAATTTTTAAAATGAACAATAAATCAAATCCCAAGAGGGGTCCCCGTACAAAAACCATGAAAAAAACCATTTTTTTTTGCTTTTTTATATGGATTGTATTTCAATAATGGCTTCTTATTTTGATGCGATTTTAAGCTTAAGTTCTAGTCTAATTTTCATACTTTACGACTAAATAGAAATCTCAAGTAAAACTGCTACAAATAGGTGACAAAGCTGATTTTATCAACACGATGTTTTAAGCGGTCACCCATCCTGTTTTAGACTACGCTCGTAGTTGCTTAACTTTGGAAGTCGTAATTTTTTACGAATTCGTTTTGATGTGACTATGATAGTTATGGTTATCCATTGTTTTGTTTTACATACAGTTTAACCTGTTTAACTAAACTAACTGTCCGTTGCTGACCGGCTTTTCTGTTTGTAATGTTTGTCGAATAAGTTGGTTAAATAAAAATAGAATAATAATCAAGCACTTTTAATTTAGGATTCACCGTATTCTACATAAAAATACCAAAACATTAATGCAAAAAACCGGGCAACAGCCTGTCGAACCATGCTCAGTGTAGGGTTCCGAAGCCGTTACTACAAACAAATTAGACCTCGCGACAAACTTAACTTTGCCGTTGGAAAACTGTTATCCCCATACATCGATATAGGTCGCGGTCAGTTTACCAACACCGCAAATAAGTTTTCGGCAGGTATAAACATTTAAACCGTTTAACTCAAGAGCCAATGAAGTCTACTTAGTCGTGATAGTTTTCCTTTGAAGATATTTTTCATATTTTTTATTTGTAGTTTTGGCTGTAGTGGGGAGGGGACGACGACACTTGACTCTAACAAAAATTTGCGCTTTAAAGCTTTTCATAAACGGATACCTTAATTAAAATATTGTTTTCACAAATCCGCAATATTTTGGAAAGACCTATACAACGACACCCCACACTATGGGGTAGACGAGAAAAAAAAACTTACCCACGTTACGTAAAAAAAAAAATTCATGATTTTACTTTTATTTAACTATGTTGGCGTGACTAATATGTATATTCATGCCAAATTACACGTTTCTAGCACTAAGAGTCTCTGAGCTAGGCTGCGGATAGACGGACACACACACACACACACACACACACACGCACGCTATCTAAGCTATCTTGCATACACGAAATAACAGTAATAATGCTCAAAAACAGTTCAAAAACTACCTACTTACTACAGCGGCCGCTAATACCAACAACTAGCGAGAGAGAGAGAGAGAGAGAGAGAGGCGGTCTAGGTACCTAACTTATGGCGAGTGAGCCACTTGGCAGCGCCCGCCCGCGAAATTTGAAATCGATGAAATGAATAAGTACACAAAATATCAGAACTACTACCTAGGTCAATCAAAAACTCATGTTTTATAGTTCATTATTTTATACGGTACCTAGCGATATGAATTCTACATTAGATACGACATTTGTAAAGAAAGGGCTATTACCAAAGTTAAGTAAACACCGCTTAAACATCGTGTAAGATTTTGTTGTTTGTTGTTTTACTACAGATTACTGTTTGGTCGTAAGTATGGAGTTTAGATTATTGTGTGACACCGAAATAAAAAGCTAATACAAATACAACCCGTACTTCGGCTTCCAAAGTTAAGCAACTACCTACTTACAAGCGTATTCTAAAACAGGATGAGTGACCGCTTAAAACATCGTGTTGATAAAATCAGTTTGGTCAAATATTTTTAGCAGTTTTACTTGAGATTGTTATTTAGTCGTAAACTATGAAAGTTCGACTGCGATTTAAGCTTAAAATAGCATCAAAATAGTAAGCCATTATAAAAATATAATCCGTATAAAAATGCTAAAAAAACTGGTTATTTGTCATGTTTCTTGTATGGGGACCCCTCTTGGGATTTGATTTATTGTTCATTTTGTAATTTTAAACAATAGAGTTTATAATAACACGTAATCTGTGAAAATTTCAACTGGTTACTTATAACGGTTAAAAAAATATAGCCCTGTAAACTTACTCAATCATATAAGGGGCCGTACCGCAACGAAACCATGACGTCACTCCAGTAAGATGGCGCCCGCACCCTTTAATATTTTTGACCGTAATTTCATACGTTCGTAGAATCAAAACTACTGGGTCTATTTGAATGAAACAAAAAGTAGTATGTTTGTTTATTTATAAGCTTTACTCTTACAAAGTTTCAAGCGATTTGGCGTACCTACTGACATTCTTCATTGATCTACAGGTAGTACAGCGGGCCTATGGTCGTGTTTATGAATGTCGATAGAGCATCTGTCACTTTCTGGCCAGTATGTAAGTTTGAGAGTAAAGGATGCATTATCCACTGCAATGAAGGCAACCATAATACTAATTGGTAAAACAATATTGCTTTTGACATATTACAAATAACTTATCATATTGCAATAACTCGGCCGCCATTACTGTCAAGTAAATAAGAGTTATTGCCACATGTCAAAAGTATTATTACTTTACCAACTACTAATAAGAATAGAGCAGCCCCAGATCTATTGCACCAATCATCAGCACAATGTATTTAAAATTAAATTAATTAATAAATTAAATTAAAATAAGTTTGTATCGTCTTGCATTCTCAATCTGCGACTTAGAAGATGCTTCGGGTTACATTTCTCTCTCACTCCCTCTTAATAAGAGCATATGAGAGCGAGTAAGAGGCAAGTACAAACCCAAAGCACTATTGAGCTATTGGACTGTAGCTTTTCAATGAGTACTAAAGCTGACTGAGACGAGAGATGAATAATCTGTCCTTTTTTTAAAACATAGTATTACTTTAAACATCATAAGACCAATAATACCTAATACATGCTTTTATTTCTCAATAAACAGACAATTTGAGACCAGTCCCTCTTTTATAGGTGGTGAAATCCAAATCGTATTTGACTGGTGTTATTTATAACTCGGCTGCCATAGTTAAGTAAAATAAAGCTATCAAAATGTTCACAATATGATATAGCAGGTCAAAAACGATTTGGATTTTGCCCTGTTGAATAGAGGCCCTGTTTTTTTTAAATCTGTTAAAAATCCATTCTCGTCAAAAACCAACTCTAAAAAACTTGTTAAAGAGGGAATATGACTCGTAATCAAACTAGACTTGACTGTAACTTATAAAAAAAGAATTTATAAAATAGGTACGATTGATACGATTGCTTGTCTATGTGCAAATATAGCAAAAATATTGACCTAATTGTAAACAACGTTAATCTAGGCCAATATGACATGAAGAATTTATTGTAATAACTGTAGTTACATCTTATATTTCAACGTCAATCAACTATTTTGTTGGGCAATTATTGCAATAATTGCAAACATAGCAAGTAAATAGACTGTGACAGCTAAAAACATTGTATGGTAACAGATGTCTCAACTACATTCAACGCTCTATAATTATTCTGATTTTCGACCGAATATGTAATCTTTCAGCTTTCAGTACGTACCTCAGACATCGACACGTTCAAGGGTATGCTTCCAGCTACATAGGACCCCACCAGCATCACCAGCGCCAACAAAATAAGCACCCAAGTCCCGTCCATTTCGGAGAGTTTTAAAACTAATTTTAAACACGAATTAAAACAGACAACGTTTTTGTTCTGAAAGGAAATGAGTTCTGGTTTTTATCTAGTGTCCATATTCCATGGTTTAACCGACTAGTTATACAGTATTAACTGTAAATTTCGTTATAGTTCGTGTGAACACATCACGTAGATTGGCCAATTTTTGATTTGACACACCATTTGACATGTTTTTGACAGCTGAACTGACAACACGACATGAGGTGTGTTTTTCTATTGGATGACGATTTCTAAGTGCGATCGTTCTAAATTATTGTTTTACTAATAAAAATTTAATCTGGTATAATTATAATTAATAATCTCGTTAAATGATTTTTTTCATTCTTCCTAAACATTGATGAACACAATAATCTTATTAAGGAAGGATATTATCAACGCAAAATACTTCAATTTTAACGAAACGTTTCTTTTACTCATGAATGCTTTGGTGAAATCAAAGAGATTTAATATTATAGGTAATAGAGTGGCCATTGGGAACATTTTAAAAACTTTTATCCTAAGCATCAGGAATGCCATCTGGAGTTTAATAGCAAAATACGCATGAAAGTATACTTATTTAAGCTATTGGACGGTAGGTGACGCTAAGATTGATAGGGGGGGGGGGGGATGTAACCAATTCGATACCTATTGAGGTATTAATATTATAGGATATCTTATTAAGATTGATTTAAAACTCGCGACTTTGTCAGCGTAGAACCGGTTTCCCGTTCTTTCACAACTGTAATATACATTTATTTAGGTATTTATTTTAATCTTTATTGCAAAAAAGAATACACTGAATAGGTAATACAAAAGGCGAACTTAATGCTGTGGAATTTCTACATTCATTAGGTATAATTCCTCCGTAGTAAATTAATAGTATTCTATTTGGACGAATTGTATCCATTTTTCACGCCCTTTTTTATTGGCAGGCGGATATCTACAAGAATCGACATATCAACAAAAAATAGTAATGCCATACTAATATCGAAGTGATATGATTAAATTATTATTCTATTTCCATTCATTTAATTAGTACCTAACTATTCATTAAAAGTAGGTACTCGCATTATTTAATATCCATCTACTCAACAACAGAGGGCGCTTATAACAACAAACAACTTAATTTTGTTGAATCATCTTCATGTTCATGAAAATTCACGACTAGTAACAAAAAGCTATTTTTACAATCGTGAACAATAATATTAATAAGAATAGGCAATAATTTTATTAAAGCAATGAACATGGTGGTGATTGTTGCCTTTTTTTTACAAATTATTTACCTACACGTATACCTACGCTTACTACTTACCTGTACTAGGTACATCCATATCTTAACTTCTTTATAATATGATCAGAAACGATATAAGCAAATGGTCAATATTAAGAATCCTGTATCTGTGGTTATATTTTAATGTTAACATTAAAGTATTGCATGTCATTAAAGTTTAGTATCCGTTATCGGCCGATACCGTAATTTACCTAAACATTAAGATACAACTACACTAAGATACAGGGCAACCACAGTCAAAGATTTCTCACATATTGTAGAAAACTTATGATATTATGCATGTAGATAAAGGTATGTATGTATGCGACTGTACATATTTAGGCATTAAAACACTCGTGTGATCTTATTATGAAACTCGCCTTTCGGCTAGTTTCACAAAACCACACTCGTGTATTAATGCCGCTCATTATGCGCCAGTCACAAACTACTATTCAAGTTGACCCACAGCACAGGACATTATTATTTCTAATGAAAGTACCAAGGTAGGTAGGTAGGTACACAATATTATTCCCTTTCATCTGTTTCGTTTTGTAGTAAGTATACGTAGCGGGAATGGCTAAGTTTATTACTAAAACGACAAGCAATTTTTTACACCCGTGCAAACGCTCAGGGTAGTGATTCTCTCAAAAGCAAAGTTGTGCGAATGCAGGTGTGCATCCAAGCGGCGATTTTAAGTACTCACGTCAGAGCGAGCAAAACACATCTTAGCGCGTGCATTTTCAATTAGGCAGCCTTATACATTCGAGAAGCCATGCTGCCAAATTGAATAAACGCGCCGAAATGTGTTTTTTTCACTTTGACGGGACTACTTAAACTCGCCGCTTGGACATTCACTCCTGCGTTCGCTCACCTTTGTTTTTGAAAGAATCACTACCCAGGATAAACGTTGGCAATGGAATGGGACTCGCAACGCCTCACGAAACGTATCGTAAATAGAAAATGGGTACCTAGGTACTGAATTAATACTCAAAACTTAATTATTTAATACATTCCATAAAGGAATACAACATACAACTTAAATTAACTTAAAAGTTTTGAGATATTCGATAGGAGCAATGTAAAAAAACATGTTTCAAATTCATTTTTTGTTAGCAAAGACTGGTTTCATGGTGCCAGCGATTACTGCGTAGGGAGACTCTTCCTTTTTTGAAAAACCCCTGTCCGAATCCGGAGATAACTCTAGTTCTGCATACGTCACTTGCGCAGTGGCCTGAAAAAAATTTGTAATTATGATAAGTAAATTCCTCTTCACCCTTGAAGTCGCCTCGCTTGACAGCCAAGTAGGGAATGCAATTTAGCCGGTTATTAACCTTTTTTGTATGAAAATAACCGATTAAAACCGGTTATAACCGGTTATTTGCATTCCCTACAGCCAAGATCACATCCAGGACCACAGAGAGTATGCAGGGTGGAAAAAATGAACGCCACATGGACTGCAACCTGCAACTACCTTAAGCTTATAAATCAAACCTTACCTAACCTATGTAGGTATAGCAATTAAATTATGCATTGAAACTAAAATAGCTCCAGCATAAATAAATGAAAATTCGGAAAAAATAAAATTCGAAAAAAATATTTAGATTTTTTTGGTGTTCCCGGAAACTATAAGGGTTACTGTTGACTACAGAACCCAAAAAAGATTTTGCTAGCATCGAACTCTGAAGTCCTTTGTTAATATTTACGTACATAAATGTCCTCGTCTTGGTCGTTCCGGCCACGTTTGATGCGTCTCCGAAGCACCATCACCACCCCGAGGGTCAAGACAAGTGCTGCCGCTCCTATGGCAACCGCGATGAGCCAGGTCCACTTACGGTAGAAGTCTGCCACTGTGCACCATTAAAAAAAATTATGATGATGATGGTGATGATTTTTCACTTCATTGCATATCACTATATGTAACCCCCTACTTCCCGGCCTCTGTAGTAATTTACCATTATTTGCCATCACATGCATTATAAGGAAAATGGTTTATTTACCTACAAGGTAAATAAACCAATGGGTCATATCCTCATATCAAATGATCCCCATTTCAATAAATAACTGAGGAAGATAACATTGTATGGTCACGGTAAACATACCTAAACGTAAAAAAGTGGTTCGCAATGTCGCAAAAAAATTATTTACCAAGTATAATATGAAGACTATGGAGAGCCTTGGGGGAGGCCTATGTCCAGCAGTGGAAATCTTTCGGCTGACATGATGATGATGATGATGAAGATATAAAATTCGTTCATTGAATACAAAACGGACACATTCCAAAATCAGTCAGTGTTGCATTTTAAAATTAGAAGCTGTTCGTATAAGATTTTCAATGCAAGAGCAAATTATTTTGGAATGTGTCCGTTTTGTATTCAATTAGCGAATTGTTTCTCGGTAATGCGGAATTCTACTGAAACAGGAATTCTGACCGAGGGATATAGTTATTTCTGCGATTCCGTGATTCCGTGACTTCGTTTAGCATTAGAATAATTTACCGTCAAATTAGCACAGGTTTCATTTCATAATGTACAGTCAACCAATTTGATTCCTAGGCCACTTTGGACTATGTTAAAGTGACGTTGACAACCAAACGTTACAGACTTCTTATGATTTGGTTTACAACGTCACATTGACAAAGTCAATAGTGGCCTAGGAATCAAATTGGTTGACCGTACATAATATTGGCGAGCGAGAGTGAGTGGAGATGGTAGGGAACGCCCTAGACGCACATACTTACAGTGATAGTAACGCGACGTACAGTCACGAACCGGGATTGTTGAGCCACTTGCCATTGTTCGTAATTTAGCCGTGTATTCAATAACCGATGTCACCAACTGGCTGAAAGCTTTTCAATTTGCATTACACGGCCAAATTAGAAAATTGGGTAAGTGGCTCAACAATCCCGGTTCGCGTACTTACTGATTAAGGGCCAAATTAAAAGCATCCGAAACCGACGCGCCGGATTCGTAAATGTATTGGTCTCATTGCTTGAAATAAAGGTTTTTGCATCATCATCATCAAGTCAGTCAAATTCATCCAGCACTGTTGCAAATAAACACGTTCACGCACACTTACACCCGTATTCACAAACAATACTTAAGGGATCCTTCACTGAGTAAACGCACTGCGTTAAATACAGCTTTGTGATTGGTCCTTTTAGACCGACCTTTTATTTATGAGACGATTTGAACCACCCTGTGCGTTCGTGAGCACTGTGAGACCTCATAGTGACGTTTCTGAATACGGGTGTTAGTCCACAGGCGTAAACGAAAGCCTGCGTGACGTGACACCACGGCTGTAGCCAATTATTGTTGTCGTGACAGAACTGCTATTTCGTCTACAGCCGAAACATCCACATAAAATTACAGTGAAGGTACATCTTCTGCCTTTTCACAGACACCACAAAATTCCCTATTGTCACAGAAATAGCTTTAGGGTAACCTCAATCTCATACAATAGCCATAAAAGGGGAACGGCGTGAGTTGTGACGTGACACACCACATCTGTGGATGTGACGGCCTTGGACGAGCTGCCACAACAGGTAACATTTCAATTACATACATATTTTTCCGGCATCCGGTAGCACAATGTTTAGTAAAACATGATATGAGAGTTCGTCCATGGCAAAGGCGAAGTGGAGACACAATGAGAAATTGCACGGGATTAAACAGCTGCTACAAATCGCAAGAAATATCATATTGCTGCTGATGATTGGATGAGATGGAATACAAAGTCTTTATTGAAAACCATAATAACAAAACAAAACACGGAATAGTACAATGTAATACAAATTGCGGTATTACCCCTCAATCGCAATATCTCCCAGACAATATAAATCTATATATAAAAGAAGAAACTGAATGACTGATCGATCAACGCACAGCCGAAAGCGCTGGACTTAGGGACTTGAAATTTGGAGGGAATGCTCCTTGGATATCCTAGGGCTGCACTAAGAGATTTTTGGAAATTCGTCCCTTAAAGGATTAAAATAGGGGGAGTAGTGGGAAACTAATTCTACGCGTTACGAAGTCATTGTAGTACGCGTAAGTCACTGTCAGTCAGACGGCATTGTTTTACATATTTAGATGTATCTAACCTTCATTATTCGCAACAGAACCAGCAGCTGATTCATCATTCGGGTATTCATGACGTGATTCTTCATCTCCAAAATCCAGGATTATATTGCATCGAGTCGCCAGACAATTTTGATCTGAAAATGATGAAAGGGATTAGTATTAACCTATTAACACCATGCAATATAGAATGGAACTTGGACTATCTAAAACAGATATACTGGCGACGCGTTCCTTTAGTACCGTTTAGTAACCAAAATTTTGTAACCGGCTACAGAATCAAATTAAATTTAATGTTGGTTACGAAATTTTGGTTACCAAACGGTACTAAAGGCACGCGATTCCTTGTCGGTAGTGTCACCTACGCAGCTTGTGGTCCCGAGCTCGATCACTAATACCATTATAGAGTCCGACCAGCAAGTTTAGTGGTGACACAAAAAAGGCGGCAAATTCAAAATATCACTAGCCGGTAACATGATATGCATAGCGACTGGGTAGGTACTCATAATGTGACAGCTTGTTTCATAGGTAAAATTGTTGCCATATGAACAATTTGAGAAAAATACTTGTGTCACCACTCGCTGGTTGGACTCTATGAGCGCGAGTATTTCTTTCTGAGTCTTGGATATTTTCTGTCTAATTCTGGGGTCCTAGTGAAAAAGCGTACAAGTCGAGTTAACTCGTTTTAAAAAAGGGTATATACTTGAACGGATTATACTAGACTTAAACCCTTTTTCACATGATTTTCAGAAGACTTATACCCTTTTTCACTAGGACCCCAGAATTATGCCATAAGTATCTTCATCGTTGTCTTGCACCCATAGCACAAACTTAGAGCTTAAAGTCGCCGTCAATAGAATTTGCTATGTAAACAAATTAGTACTGTTTGACACATATCCTCAAATAATCACCAAGCGTGTTTTTATTAAAAAAAACGTATAATGAATAGTTATTTCAACTTAATATGAAAATAATGATTTAGTGTATAAATCGTTGCAAAGACCTCACTTGATCTTTAAAAGTACGTGATTATCGAGTAATCATGGTGAATTGGTTCGTTTGGTTTTGTTTACATAGTTCGCAAATTTTATTGACGGCGACTTTAGTTATCTAGGTCAATCATTGAAATATCCTCTGAAATCCTTTTTTCAAAAAAAAGTCTTACCAGTTCTTCTGTCATTATATTGGAACAATATAACAGGAAGCGTATCAGATACGCCACATGGCTCGTCTCTGCACAGCCTTATCTTCAGGTACGCTTGGTCAAACGTTTTATTCAGTACCAGGTGCTGATTGGAGTTAAATCCAGCTATAAATGTTCGCGAATCATTTTCTCTACCTGTAAAATAACGATGGTTACTGAAGAGCTATATTCGAAACTTTGGATGTGACAACCCTTTACTCGTTACTCGTGATGGATTGAAACAAAGAGATAGAGCTGACAAAATCAAAAAAAGTAGGCGGGTTTTTTTTAAAGCTTGTATTCCATTCGTTATTTGTTTCATCTGTGTGTTTTTTAGATTTGTTGGTAATTCTCTAGCTCTGTCTACCCCACTCTGGAAATGAATGCGTGAGTCTACAGGGTGTCCCAAAAGTACCACGCCACAGTGAAACCGGAGGTAGGTCAGCTCAAGAGGAACCTAACCAGCCTAACATGACCTCAGTAAAATATGACTTTATTTTTTTCAAATTGCTAGACCAATTTAATTTTAATTTGCAATTGGTCTAGCAATTTGAAAAAAATAAAGTCATATTTTACTGAGGTCATGTTAGGCTGGTTAGGTTCCTCTTGAGCTGACCTACCTCCGGTGTCACTGTGGCGTGGTACTTTTGGGACACCCTGTATGTATGTGTGTGACTGTAATTTAAATATAAGTTCCTAATCGCCATCTATTGCTTACTAAGAAAAATTGACTTCTGGATACGAATACTATATACTTACCATAAGCAAAAATCAAGTTAAAATGATCAATTTTGGCTGGAGTGTTTTTGAAGCCCAAAGCTACGGTGAAGTGGTCCCAATCCTTGAATGAGACCACATGGAGCTGCTTCTTGATAGTAGCAGCGGTATATCGGTACGTGCTTTCTGTAAAAACTCATCCCATCAAAAACATAAATATGAAAAAATGCAAAGTTCGTAAACGGTTTCGCTAATACCGGCCTTTGCGCGTAAAGTTCGGACCGCGGGAAACGCCACGCGCCGTAACATTCTTCGGTCTGAACCATACATTTTTTACTTTTTTACTACCTATTACAGTTGCATTTACACGTACGGTTCAGAACGAAGATTGGAATGGCGCGTGGCGTTTCCCGCGGTCCGAACTTTACGTGTGCAGGCCGCTATTAATGGAACTGATATCTAACTAGAAACCAAGTTTTGAAAGCTCTTTAGATCACAGTTCCTGGCATGCATAACTGCATAACGTTCAAATTAGGGCTTCCAATCCCGCAGCCTATCTTCAATCTCGGTATCTGCGGGACTGAACATTTACTATTAAAAGATCAAAAAAATCAAACTAAACTTTTATTGAGATCAAAAAACAAAGAAAAAAATAACAAAATCGTACATACAATAAACAATAACCTAGAAAATTTTCAACAGAATGTTGGAAAAACGAATTAAAACTGTAATTAGTTTGGTGAGCATTCAGTTGTTTTTTTTTGGGCAGAAAATACAACATATCTAATGTGTCGTCTGCCAAACTATTACGTCCCGCAAATCCCGCGGATCCCGCGCTAGTAATCCCGCAACAAGCGTCACTGGAAAATAGCGCGGGATCTCGGAATACCGGGATGCCGGTACACCGGGATTGGATTTGTTATGTTATTTATTTTGCTTTAGCAACTTTAACATGAGGTTAGATTTTTAAACAGTGAGTTAGTCAGTTACTGCCGCACTTAGAGACGTCAATTAAATTTAATGCTTGATTAAAGTAGCTGCTGACACTTTCTTTGCTGTAGCAATAGAATAAGACACAACGTCACTAAACAAGCGTTAAATTTAATTGACGTCTGTGAGTGCGGCAGTTAGTGGTACAACTTTAATATCTCAATAACCGTTTGAGCTGTATAGGGATCTTAATAAATAAGCTAAATTTCAAGTGTTTGTGTTCAATAGATTTTGAGTTACCTACTAACTTCAACTTCAACGTCAACTAGATAGTCATTTGCTTTTATACAGAATGTAAGTATTATTATATTTTTGACCTACATAATATGTCTGTGTCTATGAATGTATATGGATGGTTCTTCCTTTGTGGAACGAAACCAAAAGCTAAATTTAAAAACACGCGGTGACGTTAGAATTTAGTTTTGACTCAGCGTCGCCAAAATTGCCAAAATGGCCGATTTTTAAAGTGTATCATAAAAAAAGACATACTTACACAACATCGTAAAACATTCAGGTTTGCTATACTCTGATTATTCCAAGGTTATGCCTGTGACAGCTCATAAAAACACTTATTACATTTATTTATTTAACTATTATATAAATACTACATCGGTACAAACCTAGCGACACCGTTCAAACACATCGCTTGTAAGTGTAGTAAGTGATTGAAATTACGAAATATGGCTGTCACAGGCATCATCTTAGAATAATCAGAGTATAGTTTTATTTATTTTTCTTACCATCATCTTCAGCAGGTGGGTAAGACTTCAACCATGCCAAGTCAATTGCACATCGTTCCTTCGTACAAGCTGCAAAATGGAATTATGGTAAGGATTTATCTTAATCGTCTTTCCATTACCTTCTTTGAGCAAGGTTTCTTTTTTTGTATTGGTATAAAATCAATATATCTTCACGTATCTATTACCTGTTTTATAAGTGTGTCTGCCTGATTTTAAATTTTTTATATGTTAGGTACTAGCTTTTTCCCGCGACTCCGTCCACGTAGACATCGTTTATCGCTGCTCCCTTGGGAACTGTCCAATTTCCCGTGATAAAAACTATCCTTTGTCCTATTCCAGGACCTAACCTATGTGTGTGCCAAGTTCCATTCTCGATCCGTTCAGTGGTTGAAGCGTGATTGAGTAACAAACATCCAAACATCCATATTATATATTTATTTATTTATTTAATCTTTATTGCACAAAAATACAAATTTGATTAGGTAAAAAAGGTGAACTTAATGCCTGCCTCAAATCAAAAAATCAGAAATTTATTTACTACTTTTCTCATGTATTACTTATTAGTAAGATAAGATGAATTTAAAATTGTTATACAATTTTATTTCAAAAACAAAACCATAAAATTAGGTTGATGCACTTATTATGTAACCAAAAATAAAGATATATCTGCGAAAAAATATATTTTTGGAAGCGCTACAAAAATGGAAAAACTTGCATAAAGTTAGTATGGAAAGACGTTTGCCCTACCTTCACCCTCAAGCGGAGTTCTCACGAGGCGATTTTAGTTGATCAACTTAAATCGGTTTACGAATTGAATGGTAATCGCTAATCAGAACATGTTTTCAATAAAAGTTGATCAACTTTTATTGAACAACAAAAAGTTGATTCCCCTCAACTTTTGGTGTGCGAGTCGGTTCATTTTGATGACGTCCCCGTGCAAGCAACAACTTGTTGAACGTGAGAACGATTGTTGGGACCGATTATCGGTGCGAACGTGAGAATGCAATTCGTATCGATTTTTCTTGATCAATTTAAAAGTTGATCAACTAAAATCGCCTCGTGAGAACCCCACTTTAAGGTATGAAGCGACCGACAACCATTGAAATCGTATTAAGCTTACCAAGCCATGATTCAAGGCTGGATAACTTAGCTCAGGATTGTCCAAAATATGATAAATCATGTTTTGTAAAAGCCGCACGAAATAGGAGACTTTCGTCTTTTTTTACACCGTGTGATGTCAAATTTGACGGGAAAAAAATCAGATGCCTAAACTTTATAATTGACTTGAAGAGTAAAAAAAACTAATAACTATTTAAAAATTTAATTAGATGGGTCATAAAGCAAATTTGATCAGTTTTTCTGAAGGATCCTAAAAAATCTAATATCCGTGGTTGTAGCATCAAAATCACAACTCAACCAGCGTAAAGCAATTCCAATTTTTTTAAATGTTGAGATACCTCGTTTTCCTTGCGACTTTTACAAAACATAATTTATCATATTTTGACACCCTCACCGGGCACCATAAAAGCAGCCCTGAAAAATAACATCCTACCACCAAAAAGAGTGAAAAACTACGGTAGCCTTAGTGCATGCAAAGCTCTTCAAAGAAAGAGTTGACCAGAGCTGAACCAAAAAACTTTGGAAACTCAGCAGAAGACAACGATATATTATCGGAGTATTCACCTGGCACTTTGGGATTAAACATCTCCTAGCAAAGATGGGCCTTTATGACAACACAGATTGTAGAATATGCAGCGAAGAGTTGGAAACAGTGAAACACATAGTGTGTGAATGCGATGCCCTCGCCAGAGTAAGAATGAAAATCCTCGGTTGTGGCTACCTAGAACCAAACGATTTCAAGGCATTGCCATTGTACTCCACTATCGGCTTTCTGGATCGAGGCTGCATTGGATTAAGCGCTAAAGAGGGGTAATTACACAAAAGTGTATCCGTAAGGACCCCACCAATAAGATAAGATAAGATAAAGGACATACCGTTCTAGAGTTATTGCCGAAAAACTGCGCTTTTTCACAAAAAGTGGTATGAAGATACGCACTTTTCCTGACGAACTTTTCCATATCGTATTTTTTGAGATAGATTTTCGTGATTGTGTTGTGATCATGGTCCGACATGTTCTTGTCCAGTTTTATCTATTGTATAGTCTATTTAATAGTCAAATATTATAATAAAAGAGATAACAGATGTTTATTCAATAAGTAGGCCACAAGGGCACCAGCGCTTTCTAAACAGAGGGGCTAGACAAGATGCATTACGCTAACCAGCGTTTCTATTCGTTACGTTTTTAAACCAATCGCATCACTTGTAGATGACGTGATACGAAAAGTCACGTGATCTACCAGTGACGTGATTGGTTTAAAAACGAAGCGATTAGAAACGATAGTTAGCGTAGTGCATCTTGTCTAGCCCCTCTGGAGACCACTACTGAGAAGAAACTTCGCAAGAAACTCCGCAGTCAGTCGTTTTTGAATACGGCTTATGACAACGTTAATACTTAACCTAGCATTATATAAAAAAATTAATATAAAATAATAATATCATGCGTAGTTGAGGAGGAAAACGATAACTCGGAATTCTGCCAGAGCTACTAAAAAAAACTTACTTACCTTACCTATGACGGTGCAAGATAAGGAACCACATTTGATAAAGTTTCGATGACGTTCTCCTACAAAAACTCCCTAGACAGTTACAATGTTTTCATCACACTTGCTCGTAAATAGTGTCCTAACATGCTAGAAAAATCGACCGTAAATCCAAAATAATACCCGCGGGCCTTTTTTTTACCATTACGCCCTATCGTACGTAAAAGCTTTTTTTTTTTATATAATGCGTGGACTCAAACTATCATTATACGTCAGGACCCCAATTCTTGTGCCATAAGATATGAAATTTCATTCCAGATGAAATGTCAGTTGCATACAATTTTCTAAAAATCTCGCATATAAACTAGGTATTGATCTCGACTGTCACTAAAATCGGACTCCTGAACACGTTTCACATTATCTGTGGTAAGTCATAGAAAATGATGTAGTCTGTCAAATATGATATAAATCAAATATGAAAAGTTAAAAATATGATATTTTTTCCAATTTTATTTTTTTCCTCGCAATTGTGATGAAAAACATTGTATGTTACACGGGTGGTAAAGGAATTACAAAGCTCGAGTCATTAAAGCCCTCAGCCTACGGCTTCGGGCTTCTAATAAACTCTCGTTTGTAATTCTGCCTTTACCACCCTTAATACACAATGTACTATTACATATTTTTATGACTTAGGGCTTGTTTCACAATCGTCAAGTAAAGCATATCTGACACATAGATTTAGCCCTTTCCTTTTATTACACTTGAACATAGACATGGAGAGAGCTAACTTTATCTGGCACATTTTACTTGTCGATTGTGAAACAGGCCCTTAGTTATTTAGGTGAAATAATTGAATGAACTTACCACTGCTGATTGCACTACTTTCAGAATATATTAATTTGGCGAATTCACGAATCAACTTTCCTTTACCATTCGACGATGCAAAAACGATTTTCACCACAGCGTTGTTATATTCCCTTATTAAAAGTTCCTTTATAATAAGAGTGTTTTTCCCGTCGATAAATGTATATTTAAATGTTGTAGTATTTTTGGGACCTGCACAGCAAACAAGATAGGTATAATTAGAGTGTCTTTCCCGTCGATAAATGTATATTTCAATGTTGTAGTATTTTTGGGACCTGCACGGCAAACAAGGTAGGTATAATTAGAGTCTCTTTCCCTTCGATAAATGTATATTTCAATGTTGTAGTATTTTTGGTAGGTACGTATAAATAATTTGATTAAAATAAAATAAAATAATGAGAATAGGATTTCCTTGTTATTATGATTGTCTTGTTATTGTAGTCTTGAGAATTCAAATGTCTATGGGTCTCAGGTCCCCCTTACCATAGTGGCCTGTTTTATAAAGCTACAAATTACAAATTACAAAATGGGGCACGTTTTATAAAGCTACAAGTTACAATTTTACAGGTCTAAACTGGCAACACTGCTCAAATGGCTGGTCATCATTGGTCGAGGTTGTGTCAAATGGAAACTTGTAACCTGTAAATTCAAAGTCAAAGTCAAAGTCAAAGTCAAAATATTTATTTCACTTGATTTTAGGTACAATGAGATGATAAACAAAAAGCATTAGGTAAGTATCACTAAAATCTACCAAACAAGGCATGCGAAATTTAAAGATAAACTTAAGTCTACTTCATTATAGCTCATAATTAAAAAACTCCTGTAAACTATAAAAGCACTTTTCAACTAGCCACTTTTTTAAATTTAATTTAAACTTGCAGGAAGTTAAATCTTTTAGTGTATCCGGTAGTTTATTATAAATCTTTATACACATCACGTAACTGTTTTTGGATACAAGTGATAGGTTTGATAATGGCACGAATAATTTGTTTCTATACTGTGATCGCGCAGGGTTTTTATACAATTCCTTAGCTCGGTGAAACAGATGCCCATTCTGAGACACAAATAAGCATGTATCAAAAATATAAATGCTGGGTAATGTGAGAATTTTAAAGTTTTTGAAGAAAGGTCTACATGAGTCTATTTGTCTTAGTTCAAAAATTGCTCTGATACATTTTTTCTGCATTAAAAAAACATTATCTAAATTAGAGGATCTACCCCATAGAGTTATACCGTATCGTAAGATTGAGTGTATGTAGCCATAGTATGCAGTAATAGCTGCTTCTTTAGACACCACTTGGCTTACTTTTCTTAAAGCGAATATAAAACGATTAACTCTGGAGGATAGATTTGCTACATGCTCATTCCAATCACAAAACCGATCCAGGGTAACACCTAGAAAGTTTATGTTACTAACTTGATCGACCTCTACACCATTAAAGTTTACACTTAGGGTTAAAGGTTTACTCTTACGGGTATGAAACTGCATCAGCTTAGTCTTAGACAAGTTTACATTTAGATTATTACGTTTCAGCCATTGTATTGTTTGATTTAATGCTTCATTAATTTCCAGTTCATAACTTAAAGGATTATTACATTTTATTACTATTGTAGTGTCGTCAGCAAAAAGAAAACACTTTTGCGAGACCGCATTTGGTAAATCATTAATGTAGAGAAGGAACAGAAGTGGTCCCAAAATACTTCCTTGCGGTACTCCATATTTGTTTTCTAAGTAATTAGATTTGTACTTAAGGACACTTTTTTGCTCTGGACAGTATTTTGAGATCTCCACACATTGTTCCCTCCCAGACAGATATGACTTAATCCAATCATGAGCAGGTCCTCGAATACCACACCTGTAAATCTTTTCTAACAATCGGTTATGGCAGACGAAATCAAAGGCCTTGCTCATGTCCATGAAAAGAACTGAGACGGGCGTTTTTTGATTTAAACAATCAGTAACAGTCTTTACAAGTTGAAATATTGTTAAAGAAGTATTTCGGTTTTTACGAAACCCATTTTGGTCATTATTTAGTAAATCATTGCTCTCCACGAATTTCAAGGAATAGGTGGAGTTACCGGTCACCCTGTGCAGTGTGTAAATGGTATACGGGCGTTTATTAAAAATGGACATAGATTAAGACTCTACTAATCATAAACAGAAATAATTATTTTGATTACGCTAACGTATACACCGGTATTAATTTTTGAACATACTATCGTCATGCAATGTACATTTAAGTCCATCTGTCATAACTTTGAAACATCATTAATTGCGTTTTAATTAATGACATTTTTTGTTATACATTGCGTTTTAAATTATTTTGTATTGATTAATTTTTTTTATTTAATTTTAACAAAAGCTAAATGTGCTCATTAGGGGCTATACTAATCACAGTTAAAAGGAACGCCCGTATACCATTTACACACTGTATACTTACCGTTATTAATTTTTGAACATACTATCGACCCGCAATGTACCTACATCTAATTCCATCTGTCATAACTTTGAAACATCATTAATTGCTTTTTTAATTAATTGTTATACATTGCGTGTAAAATTATTTTGTATGGTTATTTTTATTTTATTTAATTTTAACAATAGCTGCCTAAATGTGCTCATTATGTAGTATAGCCCTATACTAACCAAGGAACGCCCGTATACAATTTACACACTGTATAATTATGGATGCAATATACGGATTTGTACGTACTATTTATCAAATTGATGGCGTAGGTATGGTATTCGAACGGAAGGTATTCCAGCCGTACGTCCATCTGCAGGTATTCACCGTCATTAAATATTATCGCCCGCTGTTGATTGTCTCCTTCGGGAACATGCATGCCTTTAAAACACACACACATATCATTTATATTACAGACTAGTTTATCACTTCGCGGTCACCAATGTAGAAAGAGAGGACAATAGAGAGCTCTCTCTCCAGGCGGGTGTTATGGGGATAGTCCATTGAGATGAAGTTGGAGGTGGTACAGTCAAGGACTTTAATTGTGTAAGCCACTATGGAACCCTGTCATAATGACAGCGTCAAACCACATGAAAGAAATAACACCAAAATTAATGATTAACTTTATGCGACAGGGTTGCATAGTGGCATTACAATTAAACTCCCTGACTGTATAGTCTTCAACTGACTGGGGAAACTTCGTTAGCGCGATATTGCGCACTGTCAGATTTAGTTGCGCTGTCTGACACTGGTGGCGCTGTCGAGTTGGTTGTTGCAAGTTGTCGCTAGGTGTCGCTACGTCGCCACAGATAAATAATATACAACATAGCTTTTGCCCGCGCCTGTAATTTTTGTAATGTACCTAATTGTTTTAGTACAATAAAGTGTATACACATACGTACACATACGTAAGTGTACATACTCGTACAAACATACTCGGCGTAGAGGTTATTTGCGCTCTGTGATGTTGGAACGCTAGAATCATGGAGAGCTCTTTAAAAAAAAAACTTAGGTACACTGCCTAGCATGTATATTTTGGAAGCCTGCGTCTTTGTCACTAACCATCCAGATTTGTACATAAAACCAGTGCCAAACGCAAAGCAACCTAGGGACCCTACGAGGCCTACACTCAAAAAAATGTGAGCTAACCAAGACAGGTTTTCTCTTAGTTGACATAAAATGAATACACTATTCATGATATTAGTATATCAAACAAAACTTATAGCAATAACAGCCAGTTCTTTAGCGATTCAACTAAGATCTTAGTTGATGCGTCTAACGTCTTGTTAGGCTCGTATGGATTCAAGACGCCTATGCACAACAAACACAATCTTGTTAGAAGCAACCAATCTTTTTTTCAGTGTTGGGTTACGAGGTTAAATGTGTCGACATGCACAAGTGCACTTTATCATAAGAATTTTCACGGGATGACTGTCAAGATTTATAATCATTTGCCTGACTGCTTAAGTGAAATTACGCCAAATAGAAAATTTAGACATAAGCTAAATGCATGGTTGAGAGAGAAATGATTTTACTCAATGCAAAAATTTCTTAACCTAGACACTAAATTACGGATATAATTTTTAATTTTTAATTTATTATTTTACACTTCAGATAAGATTTATAGATTTAAATGTTTACAACTACTTTAGGACAAAACAAAATGTAGAATTTGCACGCTAGATATAGCTAAGTGTGTGCTCTAGTACCTATTATAAAAACAAGACCAATGTAAACCATACTTATCGCAAATAAATACTGAATACTGAATGTTATTTAAATTAATTATATGTAAAAATATAAATAAATGTATCCAGAAACAATCTCTTACATCTCTAGTCTAGGCTAGGCTATAATAGGTATTATCTTACCTATATGTTTTTTTAATGTTTTGAAATATATCTACCTACTCCGAAAGTCCCAAGACACGGGCTCCGCCAAGTTTGAAATCAACCAAGTACCGGACCATGAGATTTGCTTATAAATATATTTTTTTATCCTTATTTACTTTGTTGAAGTGAAAAAAATACTTACAATGGAAACCTAACGCAACAAAACACCAAAATTCCATCTCCCCGCACTAGTACACTGAGCCAACTGCTGAACTATAATATTTGTAATGGCGTACGCAACCTGCCTCGTTTGTCTGGACTCGCATTTGTTTTCCTCCTTTGAATCATTTTTACAGCTTCCATAATATTTCCCTGTTGATTTATTTTGTTAGTAATCCGACGGTGGTGAAGCAAAAACGTTTCAAACAATGTTTTGAGCGAATAAAAATCTTTTTTTTCTGTAGTAAATAGATCGATGAGCTTTTAAATGTATATCTCACTTTTTCAAGGTGTACACAGCAAGGACTCAAGATAGTCGTGACGTCTTTCCTAAATAATAAAAAAAAGGTATACATACCGCCACAGCACGTACAAAATATCTGGACCTAGGGACTTTATAATTTGTAGGGGGCACCCCTAGTCCTAGTAGTTTTTAGGGTTCCGTGCCCGAATTATTAATTGTAAGCCTATGCCAACCGTCTGTCGTAACTGCTAAGAGCTGTATTTTTTGAACCGAAAGAGATAAATCATAAAAAATAACGATAAAATATACCAGCGTCAAATTTGATATGATTACGAGTATAGTACAAACTGGGGCCTGTTTTATAAAGCTACAAATTACAAATTACAGGCTACAAGTTTCCATTTGACACAACCTCGACCAATGACGACCAGCCATTTGAGCAGTGTTGCCAGTTTAGACCTGTAAAATTGTTACTTGTAGCTTTATAAAACGTGCCCCTGGAAATGTCACAAATATTTATTTTGCCGAATAACGAATATTTGACTAAGCTCTCGGCCGAATTGCGGAATATTCGGCAGAATAACTATGTGTACGTTTCGCGGGTAGCAGATTACAACCTGTCTCATTGCGGTGCGTGCGGTAGGTAGTATTATATATTATCTTATTTGCGAGAGTCACGATAATTATGATCATTAGGTACAGTCAACCAATTTGATTCCTAGGCCACTATTGAATTTGTCAATGTGACGTTGTAAACCAAATCATAAGAAGTCTGTAACGTTTGGTTGTCAACGTCACTTTAACATAGTCTAAAGTGGAATACCTACAAATCAAATTGGTTGACTGTACCTACTAAAAAGACTAATGGCTGATTTACATTGGTTTAGTAAAAGCATGCCAGTAGAAGTACATTGAAGATCGAAGGCTTGTCTGCATACAAAAATGAAAACAATTGGGATAGACCCATTTTTAACAATGTATGAAAATTTCAAAACCATTTCGAGGAATAGGCTTTCCGAATCGATCCCAGTAGTTAGATTAAAAAAATATGTTACAATGATTTAATTATATTAAAATTAAGAAATTACCTTCATTTGACCCCTAAATACCCGTCCCAATTGCGCTATATCAAGCACTTTTGTGGTTTTACATAAGACATATAAAACCTCTTCAAATTTTCATTTTATAAGTACAATTTAGATATCTACCTGACACCTACGCACTTTATCATAAGAATTTTCACGGGATGACTGTCAAGATTTATAATCATTTGCCTGACTGCTTAAGTGAAATTACGCCAAATAGAAAATTTAGACATAAGCTAAATGCATGGTTGAGAGAGAAATGATTTTACTCAATGCAAAAATTTCTTAACCTAGACACTAAATTACGGATATAATTTTTAATTTTTAATTTATTATTTTACACTTCAGATAAGATTTATAGATTTAAATGTTTACAACTACTTTAGGACAAAACAAAATGTAGAATTTGCACGCTAGATATAGCTAAGTGTGTGCTCTAGTACCTATTATAAAAACAAGACCAATGTAAACCATACTTATCGCAAATAAATACTGAATACTGAATGTTATTTAAATTAATTATATGTAAAAATATAAATAAATGTATCCAGAAACAATCTCTTACATCTCTAGTCTAGGCTAGGCTATAATAGGTATTATCTTACCTATATGTTTTTTTAATGTTTTGAAATATATCTACCTACTCCGAAAGTCCCAAGACACGGGCTCCGCCAAGTTTGAAATCAACCAAGTACCGGACCATGAGATTTGCTTATAAATATATTTTTTTATCCTTATTTACTTTGTTGAAGTGAAAAAAATACTTACAATGGAAACCTAACGCAACAAAACACCAAAATTCCATCTCCCCGCACTAGTACACTGAGCCAACTGCTGAACTATAATATTTGTAATGGCGTACGCAACCTGCCTCGTTTGTCTGGACTCGCATTTGTTTTCCTCCTTTGAATCATTTTTACAGCTTCCATAATATTTCCCTGTTGATTTATTTTGTTAGTAATCCGACGGTGGTGAAGCAAAAACGTTTCAAACAATGTTTTGAGCGAATAAAAATCTTTTTTTTCTGTAGTAAATAGATCGATGAGCTTTTAAATGTATATCTCACTTTTTCAAGGTGTACACAGCAAGGACTCAAGATAGTCGTGACGTCTTTCCTAAATAATAAAAAAAAGGTATACATACCGCCACAGCACGTACAAAATATCTGGACCTAGGGACTTTATAATTTGTAGGGGGCACCCCTAGTCCTAGTAGTTTTTAGGGTTCCGTGCCCGAATTATTAATTGTAAGCCTATGCCAACCGTCTGTCGTAACTGCTAAGAGCTGTATTTTTTGAACCGAAAGAGATAAATCATAAAAAATAACGATAAAATATACCAGCGTCAAATTTGATATGATTACGAGTATAGTACAAACTGGGGCCTGTTTTATAAAGCTACAAATTACAAATTACAGGCTACAAGTTTCCATTTGACACAACCTCGACCAATGACGACCAGCCATTTGAGCAGTGTTGCCAGTTTAGACCTGTAAAATTGTTACTTGTAGCTTTATAAAACGTGCCCCTGGAAATGTCACAAATATTTATTTTGCCGAATAACGAATATTTGACTAAGCTCTCGGCCGAATTGCGGAATATTCGGCAGAATAACTATGTGTACGTTTCGCGGGTAGCAGATTACAACCTGTCTCATTGCGGTGCGTGCGGTAGGTAGTATTATATATTATCTTATTTGCGAGAGTCACGATAATTATGATCATTAGGTACAGTCAACCAATTTGATTCCTAGGCCACTATTGAATTTGTCAATGTGACGTTGTAAACCAAATCATAAGAAGTCTGTAACGTTTGGTTGTCAACGTCACTTTAACATAGTCTAAAGTGGAATACCTACAAATCAAATTGGTTGACTGTACCTACTAAAAAGACTAATGGCTGATTTACATTGGTTTAGTAAAAGCATGCCAGTAGAAGTACATTGAAGATCGAAGGCTTGTCTGCATACAAAAATGAAAACAATTGGGATAGACCCATTTTTAACAATGTATGAAAATTTCAAAACCATTTCGAGGAATAGGCTTTCCGAATCGATCCCAGTAGTTAGATTAAAAAAATATGTTACAATGATTTAATTATATTAAAATTAAGAAATTACCTTCATTTGACCCCTAAATACCCGTCCCAATTGCGCTATATCAAGCACTTTTGTGGTTTTACATAAGACATATAAAACCTCTTCAAATTTTCATTTTATAAGTACAATTTAGATATCTACCTGACACCTACGCACTTTATCATAAGAATTTTCACGGGATGACTGTCAAGATTTATAATCATTTGCCTGACTGCTTAAGTGAAATTACGCCAAATAGAAAATTTAGACATAAGCTAAATGCATGGTTGAGAGAGAAATGATTTTACTCAATGCAAAAATTTCTTAACCTAGACACTAAATTACGGATATAATTTTTAATTTTTAATTTATTATTTTACACTTCAGATAAGATTTATAGATTTAAATGTTTACAACTACTTTAGGACAAAACAAAATGTAGAATTTGCACGCTAGATATAGCTAAGTGTGTGCTCTAGTACCTATTATAAAAACAAGACCAATGTAAACCATACTTATCGCAAATAAATACTGAATACTGAATGTTATTTAAATTAATTATATGTAAAAATATAAATAAATGTATCCAGAAACAATCTCTTACATCTCTAGTCTAGGCTAGGCTATAATAGGTATTATCTTACCTATATGTTTTTTTAATGTTTTGAAATATATCTACCTACTCCGAAAGTCCCAAGACACGGGCTCCGCCAAGTTTGAAATCAACCAAGTACCGGACCATGAGATTTGCTTATAAATATATTTTTTTATCCTTATTTACTTTGTTGAAGTGAAAAAAATACTTACAATGGAAACCTAACGCAACAAAACACCAAAATTCCATCTCCCCGCACTAGTACACTGAGCCAACTGCTGAACTATAATATTTGTAATGGCGTACGCAACCTGCCTCGTTTGTCTGGACTCGCATTTGTTTTCCTCCTTTGAATCATTTTTACAGCTTCCATAATATTTCCCTGTTGATTTATTTTGTTAGTAATCCGACGGTGGTGAAGCAAAAACGTTTCAAACAATGTTTTGAGCGAATAAAAATCTTTTTTTTCTGTAGTAAATAGATCGATGAGCTTTTAAATGTATATCTCACTTTTTCAAGGTGTACACAGCAAGGACTCAAGATAGTCGTGACGTCTTTCCTAAATAATAAAAAAAAGGTATACATACCGCCACAGCACGTACAAAATATCTGGACCTAGGGACTTTATAATTTGTAGGGGGCACCCCTAGTCCTAGTAGTTTTTAGGGTTCCGTGCCCGAATTATTAATTGTAAGCCTATGCCAACCGTCTGTCGTAACTGCTAAGAGCTGTATTTTTTGAACCGAAAGAGATAAATCATAAAAAATAACGATAAAATATACCAGCGTCAAATTTGATATGATTACGAGTATAGTACAAACTGGGGCCTGTTTTATAAAGCTACAAATTACAAATTACAGGCTACAAGTTTCCATTTGACACAACCTCGACCAATGACGACCAGCCATTTGAGCAGTGTTGCCAGTTTAGACCTGTAAAATTGTTACTTGTAGCTTTATAAAACGTGCCCCTGGAAATGTCACAAATATTTATTTTGCCGAATAACGAATATTTGACTAAGCTCTCGGCCGAATTGCGGAATATTCGGCAGAATAACTATGTGTACGTTTCGCGGGTAGCAGATTACAACCTGTCTCATTGCGGTGCGTGCGGTAGGTAGTATTATATATTATCTTATTTGCGAGAGTCACGATAATTATGATCATTAGGTACAGTCAACCAATTTGATTCCTAGGCCACTATTGAATTTGTCAATGTGACGTTGTAAACCAAATCATAAGAAGTCTGTAACGTTTGGTTGTCAACGTCACTTTAACATAGTCTAAAGTGGAATACCTACAAATCAAATTGGTTGACTGTACCTACTAAAAAGACTAATGGCTGATTTACATTGGTTTAGTAAAAGCATGCCAGTAGAAGTACATTGAAGAGTTGGTTTTCACGTTTGAGGCGAGAGCTATTGTAACGACGCAATGTACTTCTACTGGCATGCTTTTACTAAACCAATGTAAATCAGCCATTAGAATCTTTTGGCGAACAAGCAGTGATACTCTGGGCCGCCATAGATCGACTGCTTAGAGCAGTCAGGACCGACAGCTCCGTGGTCGTTATTGGTCAATCTGCAGTTTCAATACGAACCTAGAGCATTACAATTGCAGATTGACCAATAGCGACATTAGCAACCACGGAGCTGTCGGTCCTGACTGCTCTAAGCAGTCGATCTATGGCGGCCCAAAGAACTATTTGTTCGCCAATAGCTTCTCAGTACTTAGATTAGATGTACAAAGCCTCTATTCAACACGGTAAAAATAATACCTATAGTTTTTGACGTGAGGGATTATCTAACGCACTCGCAATCGCAACCGGCTTCAAAGTGGAGCAATTGGGATACACCAAAAAAAATAACTGCTTGATTTTATATTTTTATTCGAAAGAATAGCCTTTTATAAGAAACTAATTTGAAGCATGTCATGATTAAATGTGTTATTGATATTTAAAATAATTTATTAAATTAGAGTAACCTTACCTACTTATAGCGATAAGATGACGTAGATATTTATAAAGAACGGGTATACTTCATCTAAGACTTAGAAAGACGATTTTGTATTATATGTGATCTGTTTTCAAAGTCATAATAAACGAACGTCATTCAAATATAATGTAAACAAACAATCACAATATGATATAATTTATTATTTAAGAGTATATAAGCATTCAACCATTGCTTATTACCTAGACCTCAGTTAATACAACACTTCCTACATGACCTTGTTTCTAGACTAGATTTACTTAACACAATCACATAAAATTTGTTGAAAAGGCGGATTCCATACTTCCAATCATGAGTTTCTACAATAAATGTTGATGCCGTCTTTTTGAACCTCTTGTAAAACCTTTCCACACAAATTATTAACATTTATCACACATAACTCAAAAGAGAAATGGTCTCATTAATATTTTAATTTCATCATAAGAATTACAGTCAATTTGTAAACAAATAAATTTGACATGACAACAGCTGTCTTCAAACGTAGGTGTCAGGTAGATATCTAAATTGTACTTATAAAATGAAAATTTGAAGAGGTTTTATATGTCTTATGTAAAACCACAAAAGTGCTTGATATAGCGCAATTGGGACGGGTATTTAGGGGTCAAATGAAGGTAATTTCTTAATTTTAATATAATTAAATCATTGTAACATATTTTTTTAATCTAACTACTGGGATCGATTCGGAAAGCCTATTCCTCGAAATGGTTTTGAAATTTTCATACATTGTTAAAAATGGGTCTATCCCAATTGTTTTCATTTTTGTATGCAGACAAGCCTTCGATTTTCAAAATGAAAACGATCGTGATTGCGAGTGCGTTAGACAATAAGCCCTCTGCTATCGTATTGTCAACGTTTTGATATTTCTTATTTACTTGACAGTAATGGCGGCTGAGTTGTATTATTATTTATTTATTTAATGGCAACCGGTCGCAATATCGAGCAACCATTTCTGCCAATGTCAAGTTTGTGTTTTACATTTACTATCAAAAAAAATCATAAGGCAACGTTGAACGGTGATCCTCTAGCCTCCGTGAAGCGATGTAGGTAGAATTTTACGAAGACCAGATGGGATTTTCTTGGAGCAATCCTTCCAAAGGCGATACGTGTTCAAACATGAATTCTCCGTTATACTGCACATTTGAATGTTAATTTACTGCATATGAATACATCATTACTATCCATTAAACAACAAAACATACAAAAAAATAAAAACAATTAAGAAAGCGACGCCATCTTTTCAAAAACCCAAAGAATAAGCTCTTATACCTAGATTAAACGCTAAATTTGTATAGACTAATCTCGGAGTAAGTCTTATTCTAAGTTTGGTGAAATGTGGCCTTAAGAGTCACCAAGACGCTCGTGTCAACTTGTCAACTTGGTCAGTGGTTAAAAATGAAGAAAGAAAGAAATAATTAATAAAACATTTATTCGGTTATAATACAATACAACTACAATCGAAAAAAAACTAAGAATATTTTTTTTAAACAGGCGTTTCAATAAAAGACAACATTTAAATAAATTATGATCTTGCAGTTGCGAGCTCCATCCTAGATTTTATCATCATTTAACATCAGGTAAGAATGCTGGTCAGCAAAGAATAAAAAAAATTGCGTGGCAATGAAATAAATATTACGAACTTCTTTTACCGTCTGTCGAGTAAGCAACGCAATTGGTATCAGGGCCCCGTGTCCACATCTAAATATATAAAAGAAGAAACAACTGGAGCTAGGGACTTGAAATTAAGCACAGTAAATACAGCCCCGAAGGGGTTTATAGGGTGAGTAACCTAATGCTACTGGTACAGTCGGCCAAAAATGAATTGATGACTGTTGAAGTTCATTTGCACGTCATGATACAACAAGATAGATTTTCCCTTGCAATAATATTATGACAGTGACAGTGTCAACCTTAGCGATAATTAGAACTGAAAAAAACTTTTGTCAAAACTGGTAAGTAGACCACTTTCTTGGACGACCGTACGAAATCACCGTGGTCCTCTAGTTAAGTATTACACAGCAAGTGGACATTGATGTCAGTCATATTTGGAAGTCACACTTGTATAACCTAACCAACAAACTAGGTAAGTAACCAAAAATGAAAAACTCCTAGCGCGGTCTCCCTCAACGTACAAAGTACCATTTAGGTCATCACCATCCGAGATTTTATTGGTGATGCCTAATGATTGTCAGCCTTAATTGTGCAAGAGCCGATGATCTCGGCATATGGAGTAGGCTCTTCTCTTCTGACAATGTTGTTGGATTCCGAAGACAATTGCAATTCCACGTACGTAATTTCGGCGTTGGCCTGCAAAAAAACAAACGAAATAAATTATTGGCTCAAGTAATAACCCAGTCTGTAGAGTTTCGGTTTTACAAACGATGGAGCCTAATAAAAGTCTAATTTTTCGACCTTGGAGGGTGTGGGTTCGAGGGGTAGGGAGGTGCGAGCTGCGATCTTGAATTCAAAGTGCCGAAATGTGTATTTTTTATTTAAAGAGAAAACAAAATTCCAAGACGAAATGGTGCATAGTTTGTTTGTGAATGTTTCTTTTGTATGTCTTCCCGATAGAAACTTGTTACGTTTTGTCTTATATAGGTATCTAAGAGCTGATGATACAGTCGCAAGATGGCAAAAGGATCTCCGCTATACTTCACGTAGACCCACCATGTTGGAACTGGTTAGCGTTGTCTTGACAAGAAGATTTTGACTATGCAAAAGAAAGTGCAGTGGGCAGCAAAAGCTTGTTCCAATTATTATTTTTTGCCATGAATAGGGATCAAATGCAATCTTACGTAAATGCGGTCGTTGTTGTTGTCCTGACTTCTATTAATGCTTCTGTATCTGCGCAGGATGACCAGCGCGGTGACCGCTCCGAGGATAGCTAACGCCACGCCGAGGAAGATGTAGATGACGAATGTTGGGAATTCCTCATCGGACCCTATTGATCGAAACATTGCATTATTTGCTTATTGACCTGAACTTGATGCATGTTCATTCAGTAATCTATTCCCAACTCACTTACGCATGAATGTTCATGCATTAAGTTTAGGTTAAAAACAGTAATATCATTTAAATATGGATAACTATTTAAAATATTCAATCATTTACCAAAAAAAAAAGCACGAGATTACATTTGATACCCACCTTAGATCCAAAGTCAATCTGACATTCTACAACAATAAGGTTGAGTTTCCTAAAAGTTACAAATGACTTGACATCTCTAATGACATTGACGACTTCAAGCATATTTTTCTTGAAATAGGTCCCAAATTAACGCTCGTGACCGTACTTACACAAATCAAAGCTCACTGCAGGGCTTACGCTCGACCGACGTCAGCGACCGACATTAGCGTAGGAGGAAATCAAGCCTTAAGCTGGGTCCACGTATCATTTCGTCGTATCATATCTCCGTCGCGTTGCACCGACGCGTATCAAGATCGCTCGTGTGGACGCACAAACAGCGCGATCATGCGGCGCGCCGTATCTGATCGGTAGGGATCGATGTTGTTACGCGTTTATTACATAGCCCGCACACTCGCGATCGGATACACGTATCAAGATCGGTAAGTATGGACGTGTTTTGAACCTGTATCACGATACGAAGTTATGATTTGATACGCGATACGCCGTGTTCGCTCTCGAGGCGATTTTTCCCCGATCATCAAAGGGGATACGGATAGCGTCCACACTTAATGATACGGCGTTATGATACGATACGCTGCTACGCTACGTTTAGTATGGACACATTTTTTCACATGACGATGGTAGTGATACGGTGTGCCCAAAGTGAGCGTCCATACTTAGGATACGCGAGCTCGATACGATACGCGTGATAGGTAATCGGCAAAATGATACAAATGTGTACCCAGCTTTAAATGTCTCACTTTGAGCCGATCTGCGTCCCCCGATTCTGTATGCGTCAATCAACTTACTGATACTGCCAAGTAGCAATATTCGCATTGTTGTGTGCTGGTGTGGAGATAAGACAACCGGTGAAATTATTATCGTAGAGGCATTCCATCTTAGTCCTCAGGGTTGGCAACGCATTCGCAGTCTTAGTATTGCAGTCTTAACATTGTACTCTTGAGAATACAAATAATGTCTTTGGGTCTCAGATTTTACTTACCATTAGGTGGGTTGTGGGCTCGATTGCCTTCTTTATGCAATAAAAAATCGTTTTGGATCAGCTTAATCGATCTAAACACCAGAGCAAAATCTTCCTCAAACAACTTAAAGAAAAAGTAAGCTTGAAAAACCCGATGGTATGTTTTGATAATGTCATCAACATATATGTTAAATTCTCTACGTACTTTTAAATCTGCCATCTTTTTTTTTAAATTAAAGTTCCTACTCATGACACTAGATAATGAAACGAATCTAACGTCGAAATCAGTGATCCGTTCAGCGTCTACGAGGAACAAAGAACCACACATACAGGTCGAAAACATTATCCTCTTCCTTCGGTAGTTGGGTAAATAGGTGCTGAACGGCTAAGCTCTCTATGTTTCAAAGTTATTTTATCAGAATTACGTTTATCTAAAAAAAAAACATAGAATTTGTCTAATCCAGAAACTGTACTTAACAAAAATGGTGCGCTTTCATCAGTCTAAAAACATCTATATATATACTTAAAAGGCAAATCTGACTGACTTATATATCAACGCACAGCCGAAACTACTGTACCTAGAAACTTGAAATTTGGTACAGGAGTTCCTTTCATGATGTAAGTGAGCACTACGAAAGGATTTTCCGAAAATCGACCCCCAACGGGAAGAAATGGGGGGAGTAGCGGGAAACTAATTCTATGCGTACGAAGTCTTTATCATAACAACATTTTGTATATCATTCATATCGAATGATGTTATTTGATATAACATACATAAATTCTGTGAACCGTTAACTTACCATTTACCATTTTATCTGGATCTGTGAGATGGTCCTTTGATACCATTGATAAAAGGATTTTTTTAGACCGCGCGTTTTCGCCATAGTTCCAATAATAGTAGCCGTTACTACTGTCTAAGGTCTTATGGTATTCCTGGACACAATATATCTTCTTCAAGTGATATGTTTCGTTTAACTGTAATGTAAGATTCACATTGCGTGTATTTCCACTTGAACCCATTTTTTCGACTGGAGCATGGCTGAAGTTGTTTGAAGAGGGAACATCTGGAAGTTTTAAATGTTTATTTTACATTAATAATTTAAACTTGGTTGTAGGGTTTTGAACACAGGGCTTATTGTCTAACGCACTCGCAATTAGGGGTCACAAAACCGGATCTCAAGTTATATCAAAACCGGGTATTTAGGATTTAAAAAAAAACTATCTTTCAATGTACACTTTATTACATAGCCATTTTTATTCTGAATAATCACATGAAATGGTTAAACCGGTTTTGTTTCGGTAAAACCGGTTTTGTGACCCCTACTCGCAATCACGACCGTTTTCATTTTGAAAATTGAAGGCTTGTCTGCATTATTATTTATTATTATTATTATGAGCCCATAATGTCCCACTGCTGGGCAAAGGCCTCTCTCCCCCTCTTCCACTATATTCGCTTGTCTGCATACAAAATGAAAACGATTGCTCCACTTTGAAGCCGGTTGCGATTGCGAGTGCGTTAGACAATAAGCCCTCTGATCACAAAGGTTTAACAGGACGTCTATATAGCGAGACCACTTCTGATTTTAAGTTCTGGGGGGTTATTACGACATGGCAATGCAGTTCATTTTACGGCGAGGGAAAAGGACAGAGCTATAGCAGTTATATATATAGATCTGTCCCTTTCTCTCACCGTAAAATGAACTGCATTACTATGTCATATAATAACCCCCTGATCTCTACTTAGTTTTCGAGACTTACCCTCTATGTACCAGTTGAAGCTGCGGCCGTCGACGGGCCGGGAGCCGCCACACTCGAAGCTCTGATTCGTATTGACGTAGAAGGTAGCGACCTCCGATGCCGGTTGGACCGTGATATAAAGGTTTTCTGTAACAACAGTGTCACCTTTAAAAATAACCATTATTTTTCACACAAGCAATATGCGCTGCAGTACTGATGGTTCCTCCACGAAGGTTCAAGAAATACCTACCACTTTTTTTAAAATAATAACAAGGTTTCCTACGACTCAACATCATTTAACTTGAGATAGGGAATGCAAATAACCGGTTATAACCAATAATAACCGGTTAAATTGCATTCCCTAACTTGAGAGCTACGAGTGGGCTCTTATCAATGGAGTGATTGCCATGTTTGTCTGTTCTTTACCAGTTTTTTCACCTCCTGGGGGCCTAATATATACATACCTTCACGCCTGTAATGCCAGAGTAGAATAGGCAGAGCTACAGAATTACCTACTTACAACTCTAAAAACCTGTTGATAATTCTGTAACCATATTTTGCACAATAGGCTATTTGACTAATTTTAGAAAACCTTATTAAATGATTCTTTATTACATAAGAAGCACACTACATTGATATTTCCGTGAGATTCTACTATATTATCAATAAAAATCCATTTAAAAGTTTAAATTTTCGAAACCGCGCTAATAACGCTGTTTCTATCATGGCGCTGGCCATGTGACAAGTGTGACGTCACACGCAAGTAAACAAGAAAAAATCATTTGAAGAGATATGCCCTTATGATCTGTGGTTACTTGCGTGTGACGTCACCAGCGAGTAACCACAGCTACAAAGCAATCGCATAGCGTTTTTGCCACAGATAAAATTTCAAAATATATTTTTTTTTTTTCGTGTAATTTCCAAAAAAATATGCTTAATTTAGTTTAAAATAAAGTGAAATATGTTGTTTTACGCTATTATCTAATAGGATGACCACGATTTTTTGTTTATTTTCAATGTTGTCAAATAGCCTATTAGGCCAAGATGTTTACCAGCGTATTAATAAGAGCCTAATAATGGCTGCGATAAACGCGTGACAAAATGTGGATAAAACATCCGCCACTTTCTGACACGTGTATAAGGACGAGAGTGACGGATGCTCTATACACATTTTGTCACGCAATAAACGCAACCATTTAAATAAATAATGTGGCTCAATAGTAAATAGGACGCTGAAATCCCCATCTCACGTACGTTGCGCATAAACACAAAGCTATCCCTTTTGATGCCTGAGGAGTGGCAGTATATCTGGCCTCTTAAGCCGCTATGGGCTCCTAGCTTAAGTACGGTATTTTTTTTGTAAAAAAAGTACTCACCTTTGGGCATATCCCGGTTAAAGGTAAAATTAATATAATGGCTGAATATTGGAAAAGAGCCAACGTCTTTCCACCGCACGCAGAAGATCGAAGAGTTATTGTCAGAGCTTGTTAATGTCTTATTTAAGACCAATGACATCACTGTCGTGCTCGTGCCTCTTGGGAATTGTTTCATCACCAACCGCGAGCTGTTTTCTCCTGAAAAAAAGAACGTAAACAATACGGAACAAGCAGGGGCCTTAGTCAAGATGCATAACACAATTTAGAGATTTTCGAAAATCGCCATAATGTCCAACTATATCAATGTCATTTGTATCGGTGACATTCGGTCTGCCGCTGGGATCTCATCTCGGCCCATGGTTATTTGTTATTTTTATAACATGATTACTGTAGACATTTTTTACTAAGGCCCAAACATTATCAATTACTCAGATCATAATATCATTTTTTGAGATCCGTACCAAATAAGTTGGCGGTCCGTTGCCGGCCAATTAGGGAAATGTAAGCTCTTTCCTTGAAGGCACCCATGTAATAACTGGTTGGTTACTTGGTGGTTGGTTTATCCTAGTCGTGTTAATTTTGAGTTATACCTTTACGTTGGTACCAGGACAGGAGGTCGCGTTGGTATCCTTCCGAGCGGCAGGTGAACACGGCGAACTGGCGGCCGTCGTCAACAAACGTCTCCGGAGTCACACGGGGCCCGGGTGGTCCTGGAGGCCTGGGTGGTCCTGGAGGCCTGGGTGGTGGTGGTTTACCTGACAACAATAATCAATGCTACAAATAAAATAAATGTCAGGAGACAATTTCACACCAATTTACCTAGTGCCTTAACTTAGCTCTAGGCTTGTACTAGGGGTACTAGACAACGATATAAATAGTTTTATAGAGAAATATATACCGTAAAATGTGCCTACTTTGCTCCCCCATGGGTAACTATGCTCCATAGTAACTATTTCGTTTGTTACTTATTAGTTAAGGTTGATGACAATTTTTCTAAAAAGAATCGATGTATACATCCAGCCACGCAGTGAATGAAACCTAGAATGTTTTACAATACGGATTACCTCAATATAACCATGGAGCATAATTACCCGTGGGGGAGAAAAGTAGGCACATTTTACGGTACTTAAATACATAGAAACATCCATGACTCACAAGGAAAGGTACCCAACTGTCCGGGTCCGATTTGGTTTATTTTGATGTATGTTAGAGAGTAGTCTAAAATAACAGACACGTATTTTTTTTTAGCTGCCCAATCTCAACTTGTTGGGAGAAATTGTTCTCCAAAGTACTGAAAAGTGACTAAACCCTCTAGTTACTATAGTTTTTTTTTAAACATTTGCTAGTTGCCTACTGGTTTGATTATATGTTATACAGGTTGTTGTGTCTGTTATTTTAGACAACTTTCCTTGTCAGAAACAACTAAACAATGACTTACGGGGATTTTAAAACCAGGACCGCTAGCTTCGTAGGCAGGGTCACTACCAACTAGGCCAACGCGTCGTCAAAAGACAAAAACAAGTTTATTTTAAGCAGGACTTTTTCACGGGGTAGTATTTTATCGAAGCATCTTTCAACGAACATATCAGTACGCAGAATTTCATTTCATCGAAACGACACTGCTCGGAAATATCGCTAACAAAACATCAGACACTGAGATACACGTTAAGATTTTTTGGCTAAATTCTTGACGTGTATACTCCATTAACTCCGTCAGCCGATCAGTTCTCCAAGCCTTACAGTGCTACACGGCAACGTCAGGGCTAATATACGAATGTCACAACGCCCTTTCCAAGGTATGTAACATCACCCCATCTCCCTACAGTGGATAAAGGGACATAACAACTCACGCGGTGACGACGCAGCTGACATACTCGCGACAAAGTGCTCAGAAACGGTACTGAGGGACCTGCCAAGATGCACTACTTACGCTAACTAGCGTTTCTATTCGTTTCGTTTTTAACCAATCGCGTCACTGGTAGATAACGTGACTTTTTGTATCACGTCTTCTACCAGTGACGCGATTGATTTAAACACGAAACGAATAGAAACGCTAGTGAGTGTAGTGCAACTTGGCAGGGCCCTCTGTTAGGTGAACCATGTTTGCCCCTGCCGACCAGCTGGCTGCGGAACAAACTGCGCCGAATCACCAAGGTAAAGCACCAACACTACTGAAGCAACCTAAACACCTGCAGGCAAAGTAGAGAAGCCCTTCCGACAATCAGTCCCGGATTGTCGCGTAAGTTACGACTACTCAAAAGGGCCCAACTCCGGTTGATAACTGGAGCCATAACTGGCCATGCCTTGTTTAACAAACACCTTGTTCACATTAGGTGTTACAGACAGCCCCTGTGCAGAGCCTGCATGACGGCGAAGGAAACCGCAGCCCACGTCATCATGGAATGTTCTGGGGTGGCAACATACCGGGCACGTCACCTCGTAACACCGAGGTCGTTATCAGATGCCCTCGGCAACATCAAGGGTCTGCTAGGCTTCCTGGTGGAACTGGGTTGGCAGGAGTAGGTGCCGCCAACCCCTCATGTAGAATAGGCGCAGATACAAGTCGTCGAGTTGCGGAAAAGAGCCCGCCATAACCTATTATAACCTATATAAACTATATGTATACTCCATTAATCTCTATAGATATTAAATTTTGTAAGGTGAAGTCTTGTAATTGCAACTATCTGGTTATTGCAACTAACTTAAATAACTCCTTCTAGGATCACTGTTTTGAACAACGACAGGCGTGATATTGTTCTTCCTTACTAAGAAATACAATATCTCGCCTGTCGTTGTTCAAAACAGTGATCCTAGAAGGAGTTATTTAAGTTAGTTGCAATAACCAGATAGTTGCAATTACAAGACTTCACCTTACCCTCAAATGATAAGATAAAGAGAAAAGATGTTTATTCAGTAAGTAGGCCGCACGGGCTCTTTATGCGTCAAAAATCTACCAGCGTTCTTAAGACACCACCTTTGAAAAGAAACGCTGCAAGAAACTCAATAGTCAGTCGTATTTAGGGTTCCGTACCGTCGTCCGTATTAATATACCTCCGCTGTCCGTCCGTCCGTCCTAACTTTAAACAGCTGTATCTTTTCAACCGTCATAGATAGCGGGTTGTTTATTTCCACAACATTTTTTATTACGGCGGATTTACCAACACATATAAAAATAAAGAACATGAAATAATAAAGGGGATCTCCATGAACAAACATTTTTTTTCAACATATTTTTAATTTTATTGTATCGCAACATACAAGCGTCAAATTTTGTAGGTATAATTATTTTAAAAACCCCGATAAAAACAAAAAACAATACTAAAAATGGTCAAGTAAAAGTCGGGTTCGCGCTGTTTCAATTCGAAATCGAATTCAAATCGGAATATAATAATACTACTAAGTGGCGGTACGGAACCCTTGGTGCGCGAGTTCGACTCGCACTTGACTGTTTTTTTAATTATTCCTCATGAACAACAAGATACAAGATAACACTTAACATAGCATTATATAAAACAATGAATTTAAATGAAGGAGAGAAATGTGGACTAAACGAAGTTGTAGTGACTAAGATTGAAAAGGCCATGCTTCGATGGTTCGGTCATTTGGAAAGGATGGATGAAAGAAGATTGACGAAAGAGATATACAGAGCGAAAGTGAGCGGAAGGGTCGGGAGGTGCCGCCCTAGACTAGAATCAAATCGGAGAAATACTGGAAAAGGGCCGAATCTTAAGTACCCGAAACCGACGTGCGTGCATGACTCGAAGTATGAATGTGGAAGAAGCGAAATAAATTTGTCAGGATCGTAGCAGGTGGAAAAAAGTGGTCTCTGCATAGCCCTCTGGGAAACAGGTGTGATTTAATGTATGTATGTAATGAATTTTAAATGTAAATACACTTATCATGCGTAGTTGAGCAGGAAAACGTGTCAATACTCGGAATTTTCACAAGAGCTATTAATAGCAATAGGTAAAAAAAATATACTAACCTGTGTCGTCTCTAGACCACGGCCACCTCCAACGTTTATGGGAAGCTGCCATTGGCTCTGCCACGTCCATAAAATAAAGAAATCCTAAAGGTGGCATTCTACAGATTTGTTTTATTCTTAAATCAATAAACTCAATTAACTACAAATACCAGGGACTTTTGAAATGGTGCTCTGAAAAAAATCTATGTTTTTATTTTTTTGTTCATTATTTACTAAGAAAATAAATAAATCAATTTCTGCTAATGGCTAAAGAGCTTAAACGCCACATGGTCTTTTCTACGTCACAGCTTCGCTAGGTTTAAAAAAAAACAAAACGCGGTTACATACAAAATTACTTACGTCATTCCGACCACTACTTCAAAGCGGACGTAGCAAACACTGTTATCAATATCATTAATTTTCAGAAAATAATATTAAAAAAAATATAAAATATCTTGCTTTTGAGACAAACCTCAATAAGAAAGAATCGTACATACCTACGTAAATACATGAACCCTGAAAACATTACACTCCTTTTTCGAAGCTGCGAGGTGTGTGTTAGTGTGATACAACGAGTATGCTTATCTCAAGCAAATGTATATAGTTAAAGAGCATGCTCATTTTAACCATACTCATAAGCATACTTTCTAGCATGCTATTAAAGCGTATATCTATCAGTACCTTTACCAGACGGAGCAACCGGTCCAATGTCAGAAAAATATTGATTTTCCCATTCCTGAATTATCTCACATGGCTTCCCCTGGCAACGAGAATCTGTAAAAAAATACAATATACAGGGTGGAAGAGGACCATGGACCTTCCTGAAAATGGGAGATAGTTTAGCCTTTATACTTTATGTCCCCCATACAAACTATGTGAATTTAAGCAGCCGTTTTCAAATTACAGCCGATTAAACATTCACACAAAAAACCACTTGTTTCAACCCTAAACATATGATTGGGTCAATGAACTTAATTGTAAACAACCTTTCGTTTTGTTCATGGATTATTTGACGTCTATGAATCATTAAGTTATCACCTTATCACTATGGCAACGTCAACGTTCGGAAATAAGCGTAGTTTCCGAGTTTTCATAGTCAAGTCGTAATTGGTAGGTGTAACAGGGTAGTCACCACAATAAAAAATGAGTCAATTTGTTTATTTTTAATTAGTTAATTCATGATTATAACCATCACAAATCGACTGTGTACCTCTTAATTACCGCTATAGTTCCGGGAAGGTCCCCCGTCCCCTTCCACCCTGTATATATGATAGTATCTCAATATGATGTTATTTAATAGTTATTTATGTGACTGGTGCATAATGAGAAGCATTAAACACGAGTGTGGTTTTATGAAACGAGCCGTAAGGCGAGTTTCATAATAAGATCACACGAGTGTTTTAATGCCTAATTATGCGTACAATCGCATACATACAATATGTGAGAAACCTGTATCCGTCGTTACCCTGCATCTTAATGTTCACATTAAAGTGCAGGTCACTTGTACTGTAAAGTGAACATTATGATTCAACTACAGCGATAACCGATCTTTATTGACATGTTATACTTTAATGTTAACATTACAGTGCAAACACAGATACAGGTAACATAATGTAGGGCATTTGCTTATCGCTTCTGAACATATTATATTGAAATTATGATATGGATGTTATTTAAATAATGATATTAAACGATGTCGAGATCAGTTTGATGCTTTCAGTAGGGACTGGCAGGAGGCTGCACGAAACAGAGATACGTGGAAGGACGAGAGGGAAGCCTTTGCCCAGCAGTGGGACACTTAAAGCTGGGTCCACATTTGTATCATTTCGTCGTATCGAATCTCCGTCGCGTTGCACCGACGCGTATCAAGATCGCTAGTGTGGACGCATAAACAGCGCGATCATGCGACGCGCCGTATCTGATCGCTCGGGATCGATGTTGATACGCGTTTATTATATACCCCGCACACTCGCGATCGGACACGCGTATCAAGATCGGTAAGTATGGACGTGTTTTGATACTGTATCACGATACGAAGTTATGATTTGATACACGATACGCCGTGATCGCTCTCGAGGCGATTTTTCCCCATCATCAAAGGGGATACGGATAGCGTCCACACTTAATGATACGGCGTTATGATACGATACGCTGCTACGCTACGGTTAGTATGGACGCATTTTTTCACACGTCGATGGTAGTGATACGGTGTGCCAAAAGTGAGCGTCCATAGGTACTTAGGATACGCGAGCTCGATACGATACGTGTGATCGTGATCGGCAAAATGATACAAATGTGGACCCAGCTTTAGGCTAACAAATTAATAATACGATGTCACGTACAGAGCGAAGAGGAGAAGTAAAAAACAGAAAGCTGACCCGTCCGCTTTTATTCACCACCGACGCAAAAGAGGGGTGTAAAGCTTTGGCCTTGTGATGGCAACGCACAACGCTGCGGTACGCGGTACGACGCAACGTCATGACGCAGCGTCCTCTGTCTATACGTTGGAGCGGTCAGTTGATTTTACGCAGCCATCGAAGTAGACGAGTGTGATGAACACCATGAAAATGTTTGCTGTGCTAGAAGAAGAGGAATTTCTCGTGCTTCACAGAATTAGAAATAGTCTCAGCGCAAACATGCTATTACTACACAAGAAACTTACATTACCAGAAACTTTTGTGTTTTTTTTCTTTACTTCTACATATACCAACTTCTGTTAGAGCGGGTCCAGCGCAAGTTTGCCAGATACCTTTATAAAAAGGAATATGGCTTCTATCCTTACCTATACCCATCCCTTTTCGTATCAGGTATGGTCGGGCTCGACACCCTAACCTCTCGGCGCAAGATGCATCTTCTAATGCACTACTGTCTCTTATTGAGAAACAAAATTGACAACCCTGATGCCCTTGAACAATTCCGGCTATTTGTACCGGAGCGCTACTCGCGCGCGGGGCGCCGCCTCCGCCGGTTGTTCGCGGTGGCGCCGTCGCGCACGCTGCGCGCCGGCAACGCACCTAGCACTCGCGCGCAGATGCTCCTTAACGAGTTTGTTTCGCAGATCCAAGATGTCGATGTGTTTGCTGACAACTGGCAACAATTGCTATGTAAAATTCACTGCTTCTGTTGTTCTCTATAAACCTAATATTTGTAAATGTCTCTATATGTGTAAATCTATAAAATTGTAGGCGCCTTGGTCCATACTGTAAGCCTATAATTGTAATTATAATGATAAATAAATAAATAAATAAAGTATAAAGAAGGGTAATTACGGATTACCTCAATTGAGTCATCTTCAAATAAATTCATTTTGTTTGACCAACGCACACCGCACGCCGCAGCGATTGAACGAGAGTAGTATAATATTGGGCATTCTGGCCCACCTCGTTCGATCGGGCGAAAATTTCGCCCTCCTCACTCGTGTGATCCAAATGCCCAATATTATTTTGTGGATTTCAAAATTTGGGTTTGCGCAGAATGAAATTCATGCATGCATTCTGTCCCACCTTTTTCGATATCGAGCGATATTTGTGGATTTCAAAATTTGGGTTTGCGCAAAATTAAATAATCGCGCTAACGTGCGCGTTTCGCGACATGTAACGGAAATTGGGTTTGTGCTTAAAATAAAAAGATTATCTCTCGCATGCGTATTGAACAAATAACAAGTCGTAACGTAAATTGGGTTTGCGCAAAATGAAATTCATGCATGCATTCTGTCCCACCTTTTTCGATATCGAGCGAATTCGTCCTCCCCACTCGTATGATCCAAATGCCTGACATTATTTGTGGATTTCAAAATTGGGTTTGCGTAAAATGGAGGTATAGATTTTATACATTCTTAAAGTCCAAGTTAAACTAAGAATATTAGTTGATTTCGTAAAATGCAAAAGCTTAAACACCTCGCACTTGGCCGGAGCGCAGACGCGTTTGTACAACTTGTCGTGAAGGTGATCAGGCTCCACAGACAAGATCGGGTCACCCAGGACGCTTAGTTCCCGGTGGTCGTATGACCGCTTTTGTGTACATGGTGAGTTTGCATCCTTCACCAGGGACGAGTTCATCCGTTATCTACCACCGCATAGTAACAGAATCCCTCCCAAATATTCGAGATAGTTCAGCAATACTCAGTGCAAGGGTGATCAAATCGAGCATCGAGATTGACAAGCTGGGACTTAGCACAACCAAGCCGGTAGGTCACAAGGAGTACTAAGACACTTATGCATTTGGTAAAGTTCTTACTATATATATCAAGCTGAGTATAAAAACTTCAATAGCGTGATGTAGGTTTTAACTGGTTTTCGGTTGTATAAAACCAGTCTTATCATCATTTAAATTACGAAACTATAAGATGTTTTATAAACAATTCGTTAGTTCAACTGATTTTTGGTTTGTAAAACCAAAACGCAAGAAAACAACGCATAAATGTGCTCCAGTTAATTTTAATGCTATTGTAATGCCATCTATAGGAACGTTATATATTAATACATTTCTAAAAAAACATATCTCACTTTAACATATTGATGTAAAATCAGTTTTATTGTGTGCAAAATTAAGCTTAGCTAAAAATATAATCGCATGCGACATACAATGTTTTGCGTAATTGTAATTAGAACTCGAAGACCGGGCGGTATGAGATCCGCGATCACATTTCAACTATGGACGCTCGCTATTATTGTGATGATTTCACGCAAATGAACATAGGTGGCGTAGAATAACGAATATTTTGCTTAATCTATCGGAATTAATCGAAACCATTTGCAACTTATATGAAAGTGTAATGCATTCATTAAGCTATTATATTAGTTCAGTACTTAGCCTATAGAGGGCGCTTATGATGAAACCATTGTTAAATTCTTTATATTGGTAATATTTAATTTTTGTATTCAATGTTGGAATTACAATAAATTTACAATTACAGGTGTTTTCTGGATTAAGAAATCGATTTGTCAAGTTCGCTTGTTCGGGAAAATACTTTTTCTGTTTCCAGTACATTTGCGTAAATAATTTAAATTAATATATATTTTTTTTTTCATTTGTTGATTTAACAAATATTCCTGCATTTTATTAATTAGGCATTGGTCAATTACGCAACATGTTTTTTTCAATCGATGTGAAGGAAATTGCACAACGCCGGTGGCCCCATTAAAAATATGCAAGAATATACATTTTGAGGGCTGGCACTATCGTAAATGTATCAAATAATGTTATAATTGGTAACAATACTTTTAATTGTGTCGAACATTTTGAATACATTTCGTTCATTAAACTTGATATAATTATTTTACCAGTGAGAAACCCTAGTTAAATGTTAACAGTTACTGGAATAAACATTCAAACTATCACAACATGTAAGCTTAAAGAAAAAAACCAATTTACACTACTTATAATAAAAATAATGTTAATTACCACAATATGGATGTGAAGATGGAATCTTCTCTCACTGGTTCTTCCAGTGCAATAGAAATAGCAATAATATTAAATTAATAATAGCGATATTAACTGCTTTATGCAAAATTACTCAAGTAACACCCCTGGCGCATGTAACAAAGTCATCAAGAATTCGCTATTTATTTGTCAACTTCCACAACTGCGTTCTTTTTGTGCTCCGAGACTTCCAGCTACCGCCACCGCTGCCCTACACCTCGTCCACCAGCTTACCGCCCAGTGCATTACCACCTCCTGCTGTTTCATCTCGCTACTGTTAAAATGTGAGTAAGTACACTTTTTTCCCAAATAACTTTAAAATGTTTCAGTGATTTAATTATATCAATTATTTATTATTTATAGGTCTGATACCGAATTTGAAAGCATCGTTGCTGCTAACGTGACCCCCGTCACCTCAAAATTTGGAAAACAAAAAAGAAGTGCAGCAAATAGGTATATTTCCCGTTGACTTGTTTTCACTGTTAATGTATGTTTTTAAACAAAAACGATTAATAATTATCCATATATCCTGTTTTAGATCTGATTCAGAGGACAGCGTAAGCCAAGATAATCTCAAATCGAAAAAAACCATTAAGAAACGAAAATCATCATCAACCAGGTATTTGTTTTTACTATCTTATTCATTATCTTTTTAAAAGGTAATTCTAGTAAACCTTCTAACATCAAGGTGGTTGTACTGATTTAATTGTTTTTTACAGTTCTGCCGCATCGAAGATAAAAGGAAACCAAAACCCTCATGATTTGTTTGGTATATTCCCGGAAGATTTTAATATTACGCCGAAACCCTCCGTTTCTTCAAATGCGCTCGACTCGTCTATAATCAACCGACTGCCGACAGGAGCAACGAAACGAGCATGCGTTCTGAAGGGAGACTTCTTCGTGGAGCTGAAGGTGTCTCACACCGAAGACATTCGCGGTGAGTTGCCCGATCAGCGTTGGAAGAAAGCCCTTCTTGCAGTTAAGGCTCAAATCAACAGTGAAACACCACAGTGGAACTCGTTGCAAAAATTTGTTCAACGACTTCAAGAACTTTTTGTAGAGGCTGACGTTAAATTTTACTCTAACAACAAGTAATTCAGTATTATTTTAACGTTTGCGTAAAATGTCTGTTTGCTCTTATTATTTTTTATTGTGTTGTAATCTGAATAAACTTACATAAATATGCCTTTTTGCTCAGAGTGCTCCATCAGAGTAGAAAGAAAACAGTGGGTGGGTCACTTAAAAAGTAATAAACATAAAAATAATTCCGTTGTAGAACTAAACGATGAGGTTTATCAAATTTCCTCAGCTTTTAAAGGTCGCATATCGTCATATAGGATAATTGCTACTGATGATTTTAAAACTTGTTTACCTGACGTATTTTTGAACTCTTTGAAATGCAAATTTTTAAGAATTTTACAAAATGCGCTTCAAAAACAAGTGAGCCTTAAAGTTAATTTCGAATACTTTTGCAATTTTCTTTTATTCAAAGATGACAGGCAAGAAATTAAGTCTTTCGCAACAAAAAAATTTTCTGTGCATCAAAATTATGATTTGGAGAAGCTTTTTCAAAAATTCTTTATAACTATAAGAAAAAAGGTAGAGGAATTTGAAGACCGCGATTCTGGTTGGACATTTTTATCAAATTTGTATTTAGAAATAAATGTCAATAAATTTGATCCATTAAAAGCGTCATCTTACGTGGATTTGCCTAAATTAATAAAAAATAAAAAGGCTTGCATAAATATTCGCAATAACGATGACTATTGTTTTCTCTGGTGCATTGTTGCCGCCATTTACCCGTCCTCACATCATAGTGAGCGTACATCGTCGTATCCCTATTTTAAGACTGTTTTAAAAACTGATAATATGAGTTTCCCTGTCACCTTTGCTGATATTAAGACATTTGAATCCGATAATACTGATATCAGTATTAATGTGTATTCTTTAAAAAACAATCGAACTGTTGTAGGACCTCTTTACAGGTCCGAGTACAAAAGGAAACATAGGATCAATTTACTTTTAATCGAGCGCGGTAATAACTCGCATTATGTTTTGATTCGTGACTTGTCGCGTCTTGTACGTTCTCAAATTACTAAGCATCATGGTAAACTTTATTTTTGCGAAGACTGTCTCATATTTTTTGTATCAGAATACAAATATGATATGCATGTTTGTAGTGGAATTGCTACTGTACTTCCAGATAAAGGAACATATCTGCAATTTAAAAATTTCGATCGTAAACAAGACGTACCATTTGTAGTGTACGCTGACTTTGAAACTATTCTTGAACCTTACCAGGGTTGCGAGCAAGCACCATCGATTAGCTTCACCTCAAATAAACAAATTCATAAGCCTGCAGCTTTTGCGTATTACATAGTTTGTTCTTATGACGGAAGTCTGAATCGTTTTATTCAGTATCGCGGACCCGATTGCGTATCCAAGTTTTTAGAGTACTTGTACAGACATGTAAATGAAATACATGAGATCTTAAATAAAGAGGTTCCTATGATTTTCGACGATGAAGATGCTTTAGCGTACAAAAATGCAAAAAATTGTCACATTTGCAAAACCCCTTTGTTTGGTGATAAAGTTAGAGATCACTGTCATTTAACAGGGTTTTATCGCGGAGCGGCCCATCAATACTGTAACTTACGTTTTCGAGTGCCTAAACTTATTCCTATATTTTTCCACAATTTGTCTGGATACGACTGTCATTTATTTATCAAAGAACTGGGTAAATGTTCTGGACCTATAAAAGTAATACCTAAAAATAAAGAAAACTATATTTCATTTACAAAATTTTTAAGGTTATCTAATGATCAGTATGTGCAAATACGGTTTGTAGATTCATTTAAATTTCTAGGTGCTAGTTTAGAAGAGTTAGCTAAGGGTTTATGTAGATCAGAGTTTTTCCACTTAAGTAACTTTTATCCTCGATTAGAAGAGTTTAATTTATTACTACGCAAAGGAGTATATCCTTACGATTATATGACCGGCTGGGATAAATTTACAGAAATTGAGCTACCTGAAAAGAGTTCGTTTTATAACTCGCTTTCTGCGGAACAAATTACAGACTCTGACTATGAGCACGCTCAACGTGTATGGGAGACTTTTCAAATAAGAAACATGGGTGAATATACAGATCTCTATATTAAAACTGACGTTTTGCTTTTGTCAGACATATTTGAAAATTTTCGAAAAATTTGTAAGATTCATTATGAATTAGATCCTGCATTCTATTTAACCGTGCCGAGTTTGTCATTTGACGCGATGTTATTGAAAACTGGCGTAAAATTAGAGTTGATATCTGATTTAGAAATCATTCGTCTTATTCAAAAAGGCATTCGAGGCGGAATTTGCATGTGCTCTACCAGACATGCTCTTGCTAATAATAAATATATGAAAACTTATGATGACAGTAAACCCGACTCGTTTCTTGTATACATTGATTGTAACAACTTATACGGATATAGTATGAGTCATTCATTACCCATATCTAATTTTCGCTTTCTAGATTCTGAGGAAATAGAGCAATTAGACTTTATGTCAATTTCAGACGATGCAGAATTTGGATTTATTCTTGAGGTCGACTTAGTTTACCCTAAAGAGTTACATCATTTGCATAACGATTATCCCTTCTGTGCACAAAAATTTGTACCTCCAGGAGGGAAAAATTCGAAATTAATCCCAAATTTGTATGATAAATATGAGTACGTCATTCATTATGTACATTTAAAAACGTGCTTGCGTAATGGTTTGACTCTTAATAAAATTCACCGGGTAATCACCTTCCGACAAAGCCCCTTTTTGAAAAAATATATAGATTTAAATACAGAACTAAGAAAAAATGCAAAAACTCCATTTCAACAGAATCTTTTTAAATTAAAAAATAACGCTGTTTTTGGCAAGACTCTCGAGGATAGTGAACGACGTGTAGATGTTAAGTTAGTAAATCAGTGGAGTGATGAGAGAAACTCTACAAAGAAGTTTGTAACAGCAAGTAAATTAATAGCACGACCAAATTTTCACAGCGCCACGACATTTTCGGATAATTTAGTCGCTGTTCAAATGAAACCGGAGAGAGTTGTCTTAGATAAACCGATATACATAGGATTCGCGATACTCGAGCTTTCTAAGAGTCACATGTATCAATTCCACTACTCTGTAATAAAACCTTATTATAATGAAAGTGTTTCTCTCTGTTATACAGATACTGACAGTTTCATTTATAATATTAAAACCACTGACTTTTACGACGATTTGAAAAATCAGTTTATACATTATTTTGATACAAGTAATTATAACAAATCAAATGAGTTTCAGATACCCTTGATAAATAAAAAGGTTCCGGGATTATTTAAAGACGAGTTAGGGGGCGAGCTTATCACTGAGTTTGTAGGGCTACGTTCCAAGTTGTATTGTATCAAAAGCGAAAATTCATTACTCAAAAAAGCAAAAGGAGTAAAAAAGCCTGGTGTCCGAGAATTAACATTAGATGACTATAAGGATGTTCTGTTCAAGAATACGGTTATTAGGAAAAAAAAAATATTATTTAAATCTATTAAACATGAAATCTTTACGCAAACTGTTAACAAAATTGCGTTATCCAGTAAAGACGATAAGCGACTTACATTAAAAGACAAAATTTCAACTAAAGCATGGGGTCATAGATCGATATTGTAGTTTTTATAAATTATAAGCGAATGTATTCAAATCTCGTTAAATAAATTGAATTGTAAATCTACAACTTTACCAGAAATGTATACCGTTAAAATAAGTAATATGTTAGTATTAAGAAACAATTTATGATTATATGTTATGTAAATACCTATTAGTACTGCTATTTGAATAAACGTACATATGCCTAGTGCAATTTGTGTTTGGATTTTTAATTACCTAATTACTCATAAATAATTGGTTCTCCATTTCACAAGAGGTGTATGTTTATTTTTATTTTTTTATTTAACTCCAAACTAATTAGTGAGCTATTTGTGAAATGAATGAACTTTAATTTATATGAGTAAAATACAAACCTATTCATTAAAATGATTTATATTTCTTTTTTTAATTAAGTGAATTTATTAGCTAAAGAAAGAAAGACAGTTAAATGTTAAAAATAGATTTTCTTCAATGATAATCAAAGTTTGCGTGAAAATTAAAAACACCGGTATTCTAAAATTTATTGTCTTTCTAATTAGCCGATAAAAATACTTACTTAAAATGAAATATTAAAATTAGCATGTTTCTCAATCAGCAGGTTAGCTGCTGACGCCTTGTCGAGTCAGCTATGACCGCGTTATACGATACTGACTGAAATTGTTCGTCAATTGTGGTGTAATTTTGTCGATTCATGAATTCTAATCGTTATAAATAAAGGCTCATATAATACTCAGCCAAACATCAGTCTATCTTCAGAACGAAGTTACAAGTTTTTACAAGTTGTTACGAGCTTCATATCCTCAGCCCCGGTGTGGTAAGCAAACATTTGATATATTTATATATTAACAATTTATTCAAGTTAGACTCGATCTATTTATGTAAATGTTATCGTCTTGCATTTTTATTTTTATTTTTTTTGTCTACAAATAGCAAGCAAAATATTAAAATATTTATTTTGATTTATCTTGTTTCAGAATATGGAAGGAACACAAGACACTTTCCTATTTTCGCAATATGCTCAGGATCCATTGGAGGAATTCCTAGTGGAAGAAGAAGAAGACAGCGAGCTGGTGAAGAAACTTAAAAGCGGAATCCAGAAAAAAAATAAAGAAAAAAGATCAAAACGAAACTTTTCCAATAAAGTTTTTAAAAGAAGTGGTCACGACCGTCTGCCATCATTTATAATAAATAATAAAGCAGGGAAAGGTACGAGACTACTAAAAATACAGATAATTGACCTGAACAAAGACAGTGATGATGAAGACAAAGTGATGTTGAGTGCTCAATATTTGGCGGACGATAATTACGATGAAGTTATAGATCATGCCGAAAGTGTGATACATAAGATTTCAAAAAAACTGAGTGGATACAGTGCTAGTTTGTAGTTTTAGTTTAATTTTGTTGTAATTAACATAGTAAGTAAATGAATATAATGAAAATAACTTGTTGTTTCATTTTGCAGTTATTAATGGCCCCTTGCAGCTTTTTTAAATTTCGATATAACTTTTAAACTAGATTTAACAGTAATAGTACCTATCATATATTTTAACATTACTGGACTAAGAAAAAGCTGCAAGTGACCTTAAGAGTTTTTTTTTTACCGACACGTTTTTCTTCATCTCGACTGACAGCGATATTAATTCAATTTAGTGGAAAAACTTTTCGGTAATTGATAATTCTCTTTGAATAGGTGAAATAAAAAATATGTTTGTCAATAATATCATTTATTTTGAAATCAGATATGAGAATACAGTTCTAAATTATTTTCAAAGTACCATTTTTTAATGCATAATACATTTTTTAACGCACAAGTTTTTTTATGAATTAAACAATTATATGTGCCGCTGTTTTTACAATATTTTTGATGCATTGATTGAAAATTAGGAAGACCTTTTTCACCCAAGTCTATTACAGTACAATTATCACACAAATCTTTAACCCATTTAATTTTTTCTAACCCTTTTACAAATATTTTCTTATTTTCTAAGTGAACATAAATCATTCTTTTAAACTCTCTATAATCAATGAATCCTTCACGCCATAAGATACCGAGGTTTTTCTCTATCCATATAACATTACTTTTTTCTTTTTCCGATAAAGTAAAAAATGCATACGGAGGTTTTATTAAAAATACTTGCGTGTATTCATTTGTACTATACGCAAATTCTTTAAGAATAAATTCATTTGTAGATGATTTAAACCCCTGGAGATCTACAAATAAGCAGTCTGAGCTCATGATATCCTTCGGGTAATATTGGTCAACGGTTTGTATTCTACAATGCTATCATTCAAAATAAGACAGTAAGCCGCAGTATTACCGGGTATGTCCTGTTCACACTCTAATTCAACTCTCACATCTATTGAACCCGTTTTTAAGGTTTCGTTTTGCCGAGAGCAGTCGATAACAAACAGAGGTGCTTTATCCTTAAATTCTTGCGGACTTAGCAACGGCGCTTGACTGCGGTTATAATACGACTGTTGGAATTTAGCATACTGATCGTATAATATAGCGAATTTTTCAGCTGCGAAACTAACATTAGAACTTTCATACGGAAAATAGGTTGAATTTAAAAAAACTTTTACATCTCTTAAATGACAATGATCAAAGTGTGTCATATCTTTGTTAGTCATATTTTTTCTATCTGTTTTTAATCCGATAACAACATATCGTGGCTTTTCAATTTGAGATGAAGTTTTGATTGCCCAGGAATGTTTTGATGTTTTCGGTAAAAGTGGATACTCATAAAGATCCCAGTTTCTAAATGCTATCTGAATAGCACGATCTTTTTCCAAGCACTTCATTAAATTTAACCTTTCCCGATCAGAAACTTTTATATGTGGCATACGCCATACTATTTTAGATATCGTAATGTTATCTATATATTCATTTGTATTTAATGTAACGCTATTTAAATTAGTATTGGATCTCAAAAGAATAAGTTCATGCTTACAGTTTATAACTATTTTATTGTAATCCTCTGCAAAACCAAGAATCTTGTTTAAAGGAATGCATACAGAAAACGACCCATGCGTAACTTTTGTACCGTTGACATCCCAACCCCATGACTTTGACATTCTCGATTCATGTTCATTTAGAGATAAGAGAGATTTCATAGTAGTTGTAACTCCAGCATTTTTAATTTTGTCTATTTCGATTCCATTAAGCTCATATCGAATATCTTGAAACAAATGAAGTATAGGGTTATTAGTAAACTGAACACTGGCCACCGGTAGTTTTGTTTCTCTGTTGACTACTACCATGTTTCCCTCTATGTATAAGGCACTCTCAGAAGGTAACACGTATAGATCTTGTTGGTTTATTGGTATACGGATTTCATCATTAAAATTGAAACTTGTTACGTAAGGTTTGTAGGAATGGAATTCAAAACTTTCTATTGTGTTATCGTAGCCGAAAGTTTCTGTTAAGTTTAGAATACTCATTTTAATAAACCAATAGTTTTAAGAAATTCTTTATTTTCCTTGGAAAGCCTCGTAAGCTGATTTTTAGGTGTTCTTTTCTTGACAGCACAATGCGTACTAATAATTGTACTGCGCGAAACTAATCTTTTATTGAAATCTATCATCTTTTCCTGAGATGCAAATATATCTGGATCTCTTCACCGCGTAAATTGATTAAGTTATCGTTTATATCCAATATTCTTAACTTTAAAGAGCTTAAACTGTTTTGATTAAGAGGAAAATAAATAACGTTTTTAGGTGTTTCTATAATCCGATAGCCTGGTGGTACGTTAGGCACAAACTCGTGAATAATATGACTTGGTTTTCCGTTAATAAATGAACCACTCACAATGTCACATTCAACTCGCACTATAGTTGTAGAGAGAATGGACACAGGAAAAGGAGACTCTGTTAATATATTAGCTTGAATAGTTTCTTGACCGAAACCTAGTAAGTTACCAATCGAATTTTCTTTATTAAAATACACATTTTTAGAACACAATATAGACGTCTTTAACGTATTATTATTACATGTCAGTGAAAATGAACATCCTTTCAGATGTCTTTTCAGGTAATCGTCGAGGTCTTGAAGTTCGTATGACCCTTCAGGAATTTCAACTACTTCATTTTGGCCATAATAAAACATATTATTTCTATAGTCTATATTAGGTATAGAGTTAAAAGTCGAAAAATATAGTAACCCGCATTCATATTCACCATTTAGTTGAAAAGCTGGTGAATGATTTGTGATCAGGGTAGAAGAGGTTCCAGTTATGGACAAAGTGAAAGACATCATGTGAATGATATGGTTTTTATTGAACAGAGATATTTAAACGGTTACTCCAAAATTGCTTTAAATATTTCAAACATAAATGACCGCAATTTACAGTATTAAACTTTTGATAAGTGACATAGTTGTATGAAATAATTTTATTTTTTAAATACTTTATTAATTCTATTGGAGGCTGAAGATCGCCGTAACTATCGAAATATTCACAGTAATTATTATCTTTGACATAGGCTACCCAGTGTGTCCCTTGGTTTTCAGAACTATCTAAATTAATAATTGCGCACTCTACTCTATTCGAACGCTTTGGCAAATTATCTCTCATATAAACGCCACGGAAATGAGGAATATCTGAAGAGTGTTTTAAAATATCTATATTAGTGAGAGCACGTCTGGGAAGCCTGTTGACTAGTTTTTTGAGTATTCTAAACACAATCCCTTTCCATTTCTGTACGGTTTAATGTGCAATCCTTTACCTAATGCAATAGATTCCATCATTTTGTTGTGACGTTGTGATTCGGTTAAGTTTTTCTTTGCAGCTTTGTAATCACCAACAGCTTTAGCTATCCCAGCAGCTCCTCCAGCCAATGATCCCAACGCAGAAAGTCCCGCAAAAATAGGTATCAGTGGTAATATACCGCCAGTTTTCGGAATCGGTATTAAACGCGGAATATGAATTTTACTGTTTCTAGTAAATACTTTCTTTGCGAGCGCTAGAGCTCGGGTGATTGTAGTGCCTTTATCTTTTGATTTGTTTCTTTTCAGTTCCTTCCGCATCTTTGTAACCAAACCTTTAAATGATTTTATGCCTGCACCAGCTTTCATTTTAGATTTCATCACTTTGCTAACTAACCATGAAGCAAGTTTTTCTCCTTTTCCAGCACTTTTCGACTTCAACCTCTGTTTAGCCATTTTATAAAGTTCTAAATCTGCGCGGTGTCGATCTGTTAGGTTAGAATGTTTATCATAAGCTATATCGTGTTTCATGCACGCGTCATCCAATTCATTAACTCCTTTATCACCTCTTAATAACCGTTTATGCAATTTAGTGCCTGGTCCGCAATAATTGTAACCAGGTAAGTGTAATTCAAAAGGCAAGTGATTAATTACACTGTTTAAAAGTCCTCTTCCTTTCATATCCTATATGTTAATGACATTTTTTGTGCGAGTAACTATATAAATATATTCATACAATGGCACTTCTATTAATCCAGCTGTTCTCACTATCATTAAGTCCTAACCACTTAACGTATAATTTATTCCCTTTTTTTTTGACCACCTTTTCAATGAGATAAACGTCCGGGTACTTAGTTTTTTGAAGTTCTTGTTCGTAAAATGTGCCCAGAATAGTGTTTCCTCGCTGATCTTCTATATGGTACGTAAACGGTTGAGTGTTACTGACTTGTTTAATAGTAAATAGCTCTGTTGACCAATTAGGCGTATAACTTTTATGGAAAGCGCTTTTATACTTGCTTATACGTACACGATCTCCCACATTGAATTTATTTAATTTATGATATAGATTTTGTTGACGTTTCTTAATATTGTTCTTTACTTCCGATTCATTCTCAAAATTAACATCATTTGGTCTAAATTTTGTTGTACTATGAAAAGTTTCATTATAAGATTTGACTATATCATCTAAAGGTTTTCCAACCCATTTATAATTTCCAATTAAACTAAAATATTTGTACAGTTTGTTTTTAAGCGTCTTTATTAACCTTTCAACAATTGATGCCTTTTTAATTGAATAAGTTGAATAATGATTTATTCCTAAAGATTTTAAATAACAATCAAATTCACTATTGTAAAATTCTTTTCCAAAGTCTGTCTGCAAGTTTCTAGGAATTTGGATTGCTGACTTTATAATTTGTTGAAATGCATTTTTAACTTCTTGTCTAGTTTTCGATTTTGTCGGAATACACCACGCGTACTTTGAAAATGCATCAATGACAACTAAAATATATTTATTTCCTTTATTTATTTTATGGAATTTTTGTAAGTCAATCAAATCTGCTTGCCACAAATCGTGAATGCCTTTTAAAACAACTGCTCGTCGCTTAAAGTTTTTACGAGCTGATCTGTGGATCTCGTTCACTACTTGTTCTTTTGCCATTGCTTAATTGTTTTACAATGTTATCTACCTCGTTTTTTGTATAAAAGTTCAATTTCAACTGAGTTGCGAGCTGATGAATTTGAGAATTTATAACTTTGATTAAAGAATCTAGATACTTCTTGTCATAAATGTTCTGAACGAGCTGATCAACGTACTCCTTATTTACTGCATCATCAGCCGACAAAGGATGAGCAACGCCTTTTAATCTCAGTGATTGTAAATCAAAATCTCCGTCTTCTGAACGAAGCAAAGCCTGACTTTTAAGTTCGTTGACTTCAGATACACCTGCTACACGTAAACGTTTATGAACATGGTGACCAAATTTATCTATGTTCATTTTATGATATATTTTTACGCCAAAAGTTCTGCTTCGACTAACGATAATAGTAAAGTAACTGCTTTATATATTAACATTGTTCACTAATCCCGCTTCTTGTAGTTCTTCAATAATAGATATGATTTCATTATCCAATCCTGTATTACCAGCATCACGAGAAGCTATAAGTAATTTTAACCTTTCTACTAATTCGTTTGGGTTATCCCAATATACATATGACACATCGTTTTTAACATTTTTCATCGTCGGTAGTCCTTCACCACTTACTGAACGTTCTTTAGCTAATTTAAAAAGAGGTCTTATTACATATAAATATTTCATGCCTTTGTTGCTTTTTATTGGTTTATTAGGATTAAACTCTCTTCTATGTGCATTAGTTTCTAATAATAAGGTTTTATAATTACATCTGTCATCCTCAGTTACAATATCTAAATCCGGTACTTTCTTATATAGCAGTTCGAATAAACCTGGCGTTAAATAGTAAGTATGACCATTTACTTTCAGTTTTTTGTCATTTGTAGTGTATACCGGACAGGTTCCCAACATTAGCTTGTCCCGTTCCGTTCGAATACCAAAAGGTATATTTAAGTTGGTAATATATTGCTTTTGAAATTTAGGATCGTCACGAGGAGAAGCGTAAGAATCAGTCGTCTTAAATGAAATATTATTTGAAGAATCCTGATCATTAAAATGTTCACTTTCCACTTCATCGCTTACATCACTTTCATTATCTTTTGATGTCTCATCCTCATCATTTTTATTAACAAGGCTAGATTGAGAAAAATTCCTCACAACCGTTTGATCAGTTATAGATTCCTTCTTTTCTTCACTTGGGCTATATTTAATTCTTTTTACTAACTTTCCCCATTGCAATCCGTCATCAAAATCATCATCATTAGTATTGAAGTAATTATTCTCATTTTTAACTTTAACTATTTCATTAAGCGGTTCTGTAATTGGTTTTAAAACAGATTCCAGAATCATATCATTGTTTGTTTTTACATCGCGAATAAGTTTAACCTTCTTTTTAACTGCTTCGGCTGACTGGAGTATCTTTTCCTTTAGCACTTTATCTTCATTAACTTTCTCGACTTTCGAGCTCATGTCCGTTCTCTTTGGATTCATTTAATATAATAAACGATTATTCGAATACTATTCAATAAGTATGTACTTAAGTATATTAATCTACAGTAATGAATGTATCAAACCCCATTCTATAACATCCAGAATTTTTGTTACAATCCTTGTTTATAACCAAGTAGCTGAAAGGTGCGTTCCATACTTTAGCGCAAATTTCACGAAACTGCGACCATGACATATCGGTTCCAACGTGCTCATCATAAACATGACGTAAATTAACATCATCTTGCTTAAAAAGAATTATTAAATTAGCATTATCCCTTATTAATTGTTTTGGTACTTTACTGTACGTTTGATTTAAATAAAAGCTATCAATATTTTTATGTCTTCCCATTGCAAAGTAATCCCTTATGTTGTTTTGGTTTTCACAAGCCACATCATCAAATATCATGATTGAGTTATAGTTAGCTTCGTTTGGGCTAAGTATTTCTTCATTTTCACAATATTTTTGAAATGTAACCGTTGGAACTAACGCTAATACTTCTTCTAAAAATCGATACATAGGTTGGAAAAGGGTTTTTGAGTAAACATAAACATTTTGGTACCGTAACCCTTGTTCATGAAGTAAAAGACCAACCATTAAATTAGTTTTCCCGCAATTAGAAGGACCGCAAATTATACTGCGAATATTGTAAGGTAAAAGTTCACCATGACGTACACAAGGCTTATTGCGAGCTGAAAAAACAAGATCCAACTGCAAGCTCTGATTTTGTTTTACAAACTTCATATTTCTTCAAAATTTCTCAAGCGATGCATAGGTACGTTTTACTTGCATGAAAGACTTATTCCAATTAAGGGAAATCACGACTACGTTTTCACATATATATAACAATTTTGATGCGATTGTTTTTAGCTAATAATTCCCGTTGCAAACGTGCACGTTAACGCGATCATTTCATTTTGGGCAAACCCAATTTCCGTTACGACGTGTTATTTGTTAAATACGTATGTTAACGCGAGAGATAATCGTTTTATTTTAAGCACAAACCCAATTTCCGTTACATGTTGCGAAACGCGCACGTTAGCGCGATTGTTTCATTTTGCGCAAACCCAAATTTTGAAATCCACAAAATAATATTGGGCATTTGGATCACACGAGTGAGGAGGGCGAAATTTTCGCCCGATCGAACGAGGTGGGCCAGAATGCCCAATATTATACTACTAACGAGTACAACGCCGCGCTGTGCGGTGCACCCCTCCCCGCTCTCCCGCGCTTGCCGCTCGCCGCCGACGCGCGCGTCGACGTAACAACAGACCATTTTTTCATACAATTACGTGTCCGGCACCGCATACCGCGTACCGCAGCGTTATGCGTAGCGATCACAAGATCAAAGCTTAAGCATACTTACTTCCTAGCATGCTTTTAATATTACCAGACTGAGCAAGCGGTCTAATATCAGAAAGATATTGATTTTCCCAATCCAGAATTATCTCACATGGCTTCCCCAGGCAAGGAGAATCTGTAAAAAAATACAATATAAATACGATGGTACCTCAATATGATGTGTTTTAAATAATTATATTATATAACACGAATAGAGCGAAGTGGAGGAGTAAAATACAGGAAGCTGACCCGGCTACTTTTGTGGGTGTGTGTCCGTCTGTGTGTCTGTCTGTAGCACCATAGCTCTTAAACGGGTGAACCCATTTATTTAAAAGCAGGTTTCATGAAAATTGGTTGGGCCGTTTAAGAGATATCAGCTCTGAAAGAAGAGATAACCAATATGGGGTGTTTAAATATGTGATAGTTAGGTATATCGTAGTAAGGCCCACGTCAAATTTCGTTAGCTCGAAAAATAATCTTGTGCCCGTCAACAAAAGTCAAAAGTCGTTTAACAAATGTCCTTAATTTAGGACGTAGGGCCTAACGAGGATAAGGCAAGGAGACGGCGCACGCGCACACAGGCCACCTGGTGGTAAGTCATCATCATCATCATCATCATCATCATCAGTATTACTGCTGGACATAGGCCTCTCCCATTGCACGCCAACGAGCACGATTCGTGGGCACTCTCATCCAGCTCTTGCCTTGCGAAGATCGTCGCTCCACGCTGAATCATTATAAGTAACTTGTAATATCTAAATTCTAATATTTTTACCAATTTTTCAAATAATCAGCATTTATATTAAATGTAAAAAAAATGTAGTTAATCAATTGTAATTATGATGACACGTTTAAATGGAATTAGTTTTATTAATTTGATTGCAGCGCCCTTACAGGGTTTATGTTTGGACTAAATATATTTTTAAATCATGTATACACGTAATGCAATAAATAAATGAGTATGAGTATGAGATAAGAATGAATATATTTAAAGGAATTCTAAAAGTGTCATTTTCCTTAGAGTAACGTGTCCCCCGTGTCGTGTCTACAGCCAAAACTACAAATATTTAGTTACTAAAAATCTGGAAAATATGTGAAATGAAAGCACGTAAAGAATTATAAAAAAAAACTATCACAACTAAGTATAGGTACTTGATTGGTTGTTGAGATACACATGCGACTAATGTGTTCATACCCACCAAAAATCATCTAAGACAGCACCAAATAACTTTAAGCAGATATATAATTCGTTCATACTTCGAGATCGTTTTTTTTCTTTACACTGAGCATGGTCCGACATGCTCCTGTCCGGTTTTTTCTACTTTCTTTTGGCCCATCTGGCTTTGATATCGTAATCACACTGTTGACGTTACGATTTTTTTACCGTCATGTTTATTACTTACTTGCAGTTTTTTGGGGGTACAGTCACCAGCATAAATAAGTGATCATTTATGTACCTTGTCGCTTTCGATCGTTTCACAATTTTGTATAACATTTCAAACACGACGTTAAAGTGACAAGGTACATCAATGATCACTTATTTATGCTGTTGACTGTACCCGAAAACGTATATGAAAATATGAGAACTAGCCAAGTCAGTTAGGCTTCAATATGTTATCCTAAGTAATAAGAAGAAATTATATTTTAAGTTGTTATACAATATTTTATGTTCTTATAAATATATTTCAGGACTGACCATTTAACTTAGCACCTTTCTCTGTATGTAGCTTAATTAGAAAACTTACCATGAAGTCCATCTTCATCGTATATTAACCGGATAAATGTTAGAGTATCTGTTTTATTGTAGTCCTGTGTAATGAAGCACATTTGTAATGTCAGGTATGAACCATTCATATCTTTATCTAAGCGGAGTTCACGTTTTTCTAATTCAATTACAGATGAATCTGTAAACAAAATATGACGTATTGTTATAATGAAAACGTTGAGAGGTCTGTGCCTCTATTCTACTCGTTAAAACCATAATTGTCTTTGACGTGTTGCGTAAAACGGGGTGAATAGGAATTAAGGGGTAAATTGGAACACAACCTAAAATGAAGCATAACTTGTTACAAATAAGAACAAGTATAAATGAAAATAACGTTACGTTCTATTTACGTTATTTCAGTCTTATAATTAGTAACATATGTGTCCCTATTTACCCCTTAATTCCTATTTACCCTCTTTTACGCTTATCGTATTGTCAACGTTATGATAGCTCTAATTTAACGATAAAAAACGAAACTATAATCCGTCAAAAGCAACATGGTTTTACAGTGTCGAATAGAGAGCCTGAAGCCTATTATTTTTTAAGTCAAAATAAACCCAGAGGGTACCACCGGTAACCCTGCCATATCGAGCATTACCTGAGGGCTTATTGTTCAAAGTGGAGCAATTGTTTTCATTTTGTATGCAGACAAGTGATTGATTGCGAGTGCGTTAAACTGGGTCCACATTTGTATCATTTCGTCGTATCGTATCTCCGTCGCGTTGCACTGACGCGTATTAATATCGCTGCTAGTGTGTGGACGCACTAGCAGCGCGATCATGCGGCGGGCCGTATCTTATCGCTCGGGATCGATGTTGATACGCGTTTATTATATACTCCGCACACTCGCGATCGGATACTCGTATCAAGATTGGTAAGTATGGACGTGTTTTGATACTGTATCACGATACAAAGTTATGATTTGATACACGATACGCCGTGATCGCTCTCGAGGCGATTTTTCCCCGATCATCAAAGGGGATACGAATAGCGTCCACACTTAATGATACGGCGTTATGATACGATACGCTGCTACGCTACGGTTAGTATGGACGCATTTTTTCACATGACGATGGTAGTGATACAGTGTGCCCAGTGGCCCAAAGTGAGCGTCCATACTTAGGATACGCGAGCTCGATACGATACGCGTAATCGTGATCGGCAAAATGATACAAATGTGGACCCAGCTTTAGACAATAAGCTCTCAGATCACAGTTGCAGTGGTATGGAGGACGAAAGGAACTGGCGGCAGGTTGTGCACATTAATGAAAAAAAAACCTCAGAAGACGACGTATCAACATTGCGGTTACCTATTTTAGGTTCGAAAAACTTTTGTCCGCTGTTTTGTTTGTCCAAAATTTTCATTTGTCCGAAAATCATTTCACTCTGAAACCGTTTAACTTTCCTGTTAAAAAACTAACCTAACCTAGCCTAGAGGTTCTTAATACATTCGGAAAAGTTAATGGGTTCAGAGAAAAATTACTTTCGGACAAATTAAAATTTCGGACAAACGAAACAGCGGTCAAAAGTTTTTCGAAACATCGGTAGGTTACCCAACATTGCATCTCGTTCATTGGTTCTGATCTTTTGCGAATCTGCTATCATGAGAATCTGGTGTTTTGAGAATCTGGTGTTTTGAGAATCTGGTGTTTTGCGAATCTGGTGTTTTGAGAATCTGGTGTTTTGAGAATCTGGTGTTTTGCGAATCTGGTGTTTTGAGAATCTGGTGTTTTGCGAATCTGGTATCCTGAGAATCCGGTGTTTTGAGAATCTGGTGTTTTGCGAATCTGGTGTTTTGAGAATCTGGTGTTTTGCGAATCTGGTGTTTTGAGAATCTGGTGTTTTGAGAATCTGGTGTTTTGAGAATCTGGTGTTTTGAGAATCTGGTGTTTTGAGAATCTGGTGTTTTGAGAATCTGGTGTTTTGAGAATCTGGTGTTTTGCGAATCTGGTATCCTGAGAATCCGGTGTTTTGAGAATCTGGTATTTTGCGAATCTGGTATCCAGCGAACACAGGAACAGTAGAACCACTTATCAAGGACGTCCAGCTCAGTCTAAGTCCACCTTAGTACGCCTCAGGAGTATGTGAGTAGTTGCATCACCCAACCATTGAAGCCACCCCATTGCACCAAAGACTGTTAAGAACTTTTGTCAAGCAACAGAAGAAGCGCTCTTCACTGACTGCTTGACATCGCCGTCCACTATTATTATAAATGCGACATATACCATTGTAAAGTATACCTTATCTTTAATTCCCGCCCTATTGCATTTCTGTACTCCCCGGGTATGGTTTTCATACTATGGTGGGCCATGACCTTATAATGTTCTTACATTTTAATAAATGAACACTTGGAAATCATAGGATACAGATAATCTATAGAACTTACCAGTTTTCCAGAAAAGATCGGCAAGAAATAAGTCATGCCTCGGGAGATTCTTAAACTTCAGTATGAACTCTAAAACGTCTCTATCCTTGAAGTAAACGACGCGAGGAGCCGACTGCATTCCAGAAACAGTGAAAATCTCTGAAATTTACATGAATATTTGCTCCTGTGTGTGTGATACAAGTACCTTGTAATAGTAAAAAAAACTGACCAAACAGCATAAAACAATTGGGTTATACTTAAAAGTCATTGCACAAAGACTTTTAAGTATAACAATAAATTTTCATATTGCATAACAATACTTGCATAATTCGAATTGGATAATAATCAAATTCGGAAAGCGGACCGCATTCTGACTTCTAATATATATTGTATAAAGGACCGTAGTTTGAACTTTATGTTCTATTCCATAAGATCCATTTTAACTAGCCTAAATTTTAATACAGATTTTAAAGTTTTTTTGTTAATTCTCAAAAACTGTAAATAATGAACACTTCATTTTATTTTTCCTTTAAAAAATAAGTAATTAATAATATTTTTTCAGGTTTTTTTTGATTAATAAACTTCGGAGATAAGAGAGGGGAACCGTAATTTTTTGTAAATTTTTTGCTTTAAATAAAAAAGTACATCAAATAAAATAAAATAAAAATTGTTTTGAAATGTGCAGATTAAGCCCTTTCATATGACACCCCAAAACCATTTTCATTTTTCAACCCCCTATTCTAATCCCCTTATTAATTATTTATAATATTAATTTCATATTATTAAGCAAGTTGTACAACTATGCCTCAAGTTGATAGCATTAGTAGTTGCTGAGAAAACCTGCTGTGACATACCTACAGACAGACAGACAGACAGAGAGATAGACAGACAACGAAGTCTCACCATAAGGGTTCCTTTTTTACCATTTTGGTACGGAACCCTAAAAAGAGGGCAATCTCACACAATTGGAGCTAGTTCCAAACTAGCCTTAAGACTTTTACTGTGTCGATGTTCGGTTTCGTACATATCGTGGCGACGAGCGCCACGCCTCCGCTCGACTCGGACCAACCTCCCTACCAAACATTTCCACCAGTGGGTAGGTTAAACCTGATTCGGTGTAGCCTACCCACCATTCGAACCAAAAGCGAATTTAACAGTGTCGACGGAGCTCTGCTATAGCAGAGCTCCTATTTCTGGGTACACTCAAAAAATGAGAGCCAGCAAAGAGAGATTTTCCCTTAGTTGACAAAAAATGTATACAATAGTTAAGATACTAGTTATAGCAACCAGAACTGATAGTAACGACAGCAATTTCTTTAGTGATTCAACTAACATCTTCGTTGATGTATCTAACGCCTTAGTTGATGTATCTAACGTCTTGTCAGGCTCGTATGGAATCAAAACGCTTATGCACAACAATCACAATCTTGTTAGAATCGACCAATTATTTTTTTCAGTTTAGTTTGGCCCTCCGGGCCTGCTAAAGAACTAACGTAACCTAAACCTACCTCCCATTCATCAGGAGTGCTTTCCTACTGGTTGGTAGGTTACACGGAATCAGGTTTAACCTTCCCACTAGTGGAAATGTTTGGTAGGAAGGTTGGTCCGAGTCTCCTCCGCTGCCTATCTAGTCTTTTATATGATATGAGGTCACTAGACTGACTTCGTCATCAAGCTAGTATGCTGATAGCTCACTTACCGACGCCAGTGTTGTCTGCAGGTCGCCAGTCAATAGTTATGTTACGAAATATCTCCAGACCTGGACCTGAAATACAAGATATTGCTTACAAGATGCTTACGTTTATTGTTCAAAAATGCAATAGAACAATTTTCAACGGTATAAAAAGCAAATTTTATTTTTTGTCTGAAATGATGTGATAAATGCCTTAAATATTATATAAAAAAAACAATTTGGTTTACTGTCGAATTTAATCAAAATCGGGGGACAGTCGTTCACACAAATTGATCTCATCCCAAACTTAGCTCTAGGCAAGTACCTACACAACTATAAACTTACTTATACGGAGAAATACATTTAACTTACTTGTACAGAGAAAAATAATTAAATACATTCACAACATTCAAGACTCAGAAGCAAAATATATCTGCTCTTACCGGGATTTGAACCTGGGAACACTAGCTACGGAAGCAGGGTCACGATAAACTAGGCTTACGTGTTGTTAGTATTAATAAATATTATTATTACATTATCTATATATATATTGAATAGATCTATCTTAATATAACACTTTTACAAAAATAACTCTTTTAATTTTGTAGTGCTTTTTTCCAATTTAAAATTCAGACAAAAGCATATGTTTCGGTGTTAATAACATAATGTGACTGATTAAAAAGTTTTAAAACTTACGGTTTCGGGAGATTAACGTTTTTGACTTTGTTAACTTGATTAACTGCTGGGCCAATATATCTTTGCCACCGGGGCGCTCCAAAAAAGTTATCAAAACCGTATGACTTTGTAAATTTAATAATGACATACTAAATGATTTGATGCCATTGTCCAAAAACCCGCTTGAAAATAAGCCCGAATCTGCACAAAAGACATTATTATCGATCATTTACATCACTCCACCTGCCTCGATGGATCTAGCAGAGCCAGATTTAAGGGAAGGCAAGCGGGGCAACTATGCCCGGGGCCTCCACAAAAGAGGCCCCACATAAATTGTAGGTAGCCTATTTAAAAAATAATTAGGGGCCCTTTTTTGCCCCAGAGCCTCCACACCTCTAAATCCGGCCCTGCGATCTAGGACTCTTAATGGTGCTGGTAGACTTGAGCAGCTTCGCTAGAGTGCTCGTCAAAATAAGCGCTCGAATTTTGTTACCGACTGTACTTTTTATTACACAGTAATCATCAGGGGCTCTACTTTGAAATCCGTAATTCGAACTTCGTCTATTGCTATCCCTTTTGCTCTCGACGCGTCACTAATTTGCAAGAAAGTGACGGGGCGATCCGAAGTTCGAATTACTGATTTCAAAGTAGAGCCCCTGCTTATCGAGACGTAACCTAAGTAACGAATACAAAGTAGGTGGGTCCGCGTTAAGTATAGCGGAGATCCTGCCACCACCTTCCGACTACTAGGTGTTAGGTTCCTAGCTTATTATTAAATATAACAATAATTTATATGCTATTCCTAATTGAAATTAATGAATAATTACATAATTCTTTAGTTTTGGATAGTCAATTGACTAATTCTAGGAGTCACGGGACTCGTGGAGTGGGAACACCAAGCCTTTATTAAGGGCGGCTCGGCCCTCCTGCAGCATTCACTTCGCTGGCAGTCGGCCTAGTAACATTTCCAGACGGAATGCTGTCATGCTGTTAGATAAACTCGAAATAAATAAGTACTGAATTGTGAATTTAGTTTAAATTCTACACTGACCCAATATAGGGAATTATTTTTTTGTATGGGAATTACCGCGGTAACGGTAAATTACCGGTAATTTCAATACAAAGAATTACCGGTTTGCATTCCCTAGTCGTAAGGTACTTTTTACCCCGGAAAATTAAACAGTTTCCCAGGGAAGAACGATAAACAACTTCTAAGCGAACGGAGTGGCGGGCAACAGATTATAAATCAATATATAAATATCCAACGCTTTTTTTAAATCAGCACCACTGTGGCAACATTTGTATATTTCGGTTTGGTTCGTCAAAATAAAATTCAGCGACTGAACAAAAAAATAAGATTAGGCAAATTATTTTTCCACTGAGATGGAAATTAAAACTTTGATATTACAATTCCTTACTTACATTGCGTTTTTACATTGTAATAGTCATATCCATCCGGAACGTGAACAAAATGAAGTTCCACTTTTAGTTTGTCACCGGGTGTGTAAACCACTTCTAGAGGACTGTCTCCGGCGTGCAGGACTGCGGAGCCTTAAATATTTAATACAAAATAAATAATTATGCAATATCTTGACTTATCTTATCTTATCTTATCTTTCAGATGGGCCCTTTCGGATACACTTCGACCTCATCAGGATCTCTTGTGCAATTACCCTCTTACACACTCAGCTGGGTTACCTCACGGTGTTTTTCGTTCACCGTAAGATCGTTGGGTGGACTTGGTAGCGTGTGTTTTGCCTTAGGCCGAGTCACCAGGATGGTCTCTGATGAAGTGGCACGCACGTGGCACTTCGCTACGGTAAACTCCTTGGTCCAGTATGGCGCGGAGCTTTGGGGACGTTGTGCTGAGTGGGAGAGTGTTCCGCCTTCAAAAACGGGCAGACAGGAATATCGCGCGTGTGCCACATGACACCCCGGCTAGGCTTTATTTTCAAAAACTCGGTCTATTGACGCTGCCAGGTATAGCCATTTTTCAAGTGGCAGTTTACGTAAAGGTCAACTTAGCGTCCTATAAAACCCTCAGCATGCTACACAAGTATAGCACGCGCAACGCTAACAAGCTTGTAGGTATCGGCAGCAGGCTAAAGAAGGCGTCCAAGCTCACCCACGCCATGGCCCTGCAGTATACAATAAGCTGCTGGATAGCATAACCACGGCCCCGAGCTTATGCGGTTTTAAAAATCGCCTGAATCGTTGACGTTGGTACTCGCTCTATGACTTTGACGAGTAGTGAAGTGATGACTGAAGTGATCTCGGTAGGCTCGGTTAGAAAGTATTTTTAACTGTTTAATTTTAATTATTTTAATTATATTGTTTTATGTGACATTTTGTTATGTTGATATTTTAGATCTATGCAATTTTTGTATGATAGAATATTGGAATTATCCATGTAACTATATCTTTTTAACGTGTAAATTGGCTTGACTAATAAATTACCTATGACTTATCAATGTTTGCTACGCTTGCTTTGGACTAGTGGTCGAAATGACGTCATTTTGTTTTTAACCGCGTCTTGTTTTTTTAAGTGTAGCACTAGCTATGACGTAGAAAAGACCATGTAGCAGCAGTAAATAATGAATAAAAAAAGGTTGGTTCTGAGACAATCCTCTATGAATAAGCATGTTTTTTTTCCAAAACGCCAAGAGTTCTGGTTGTCAATTGCAATAATTTTCCTACGGCATAGTAATCGTAGGTATCGGAAATTCTAGAAAAGGTTTAACGCACGGACGAAGGTGCTTGTTTTTTTTAATTTAAAACATAACATAAGTGACATTCTCGAACAGTACAAACTCAGAGGCCGCCACTGACAACTTTAAATATTAGTTATACTCACAGGAGAAACCGAAGGATATAATACACCAATAATCCATTCCTAACTGTCACAAAGTGTCCTGTCAACTGACGAGCTCGCAAACCGTGCACGCGACGAGCTCTTTAGGGTTCCGCATTTATCTTATTATTAACTAATCAGGTGGGTTCCAATATTTATGTGTCGTGTACCTACCTACATAATGCTCTCGTACCTATCTAGGTGGACGCGAAAAACTATAGACTGACAAGAATCAAAACCAACGATTTTATTCTTAATGGTTTTATTTTTGATAAAGAAAATGATGGCATGATAAATGTCTAGTTGCTGAAACGTTTCTTTAGTTTAATGTCGCTTTTAGTCGCGTGCTGTAATTTTTAACCTTGGTAATTTTTTAGGATTGCATGGGATATTAGTGCCAATAAACGTATGTGCAACCAAGTGGAAAAGTCAACTTGCAAGTTATACTAAGGTGGTGTACGAGACAGAGACATTATGTGACTTAGAACACTATGCCTTTCACTGCATAGACCATTTAAAAAAATCCACCCTTACCGGGAATGGAACACAGTACCTACTGCTAGCTTTGAACTAGCAAATGATAGATAAGAAATTAATCCTGACACCTATCAACGCAGTACAATTTATAATTAAAACCTATAAGAGGTTCTAATTCTAATAATCCAACTATAAATACATACATACATACATTAAATCACGCCTGTTTCCCAGAGGGGTAGGCAGAGACCACTTCTTTCCACCTGCTACGATCTTGACAAATCTCTTTCGCTTCTTCCACATTCATACACCCAGTCATGCACGCACGTCGGTTTCGGGTACTTAAAATTCGGCCCTTTTCCAGTATTTCTCATTTATAATCCAATTATAATATTAATTAATGGCTTTCTCTCCTGTAAGGACAGCCAATGTCAAGTCATTTATAAAATTACTCACATGGACTTACAAAATAAAGCCATGGATATCACACGAGAGGTCAATTTTATTGCTCGGTAAAAGAGTATTTTTTCTAGCGGACTAACAGAAGCTCATGGGGTTAGCTTCACCCTCTTCTGTCAATTCGGGTAAGAGGTTACAAACTGGAATGACAGGTGACAAAATTGTGGTCCTATATTTCTTTTACTAAATAAAATACACTTAGGTACCGTGTGGTCTTAGATGCTCATTAGTCATTAATCATCTTGTATACAGTGTGTGACATCCATACGAACATAATATTTTGACACCAGTTAATATGCATCCAAATTAACATAAAAACATGTGTATTGTTAACATAAGTTGTACTTTTTTTTCATATTATCTAATTCGCCACGCAATGTATGTAAAATAGCTTAATTATCCCTCAATTAACTTGTTATTAACTTAGACTTAACGTTATACATTGCTGCTCGATGGACCCTTTAAAAATGAATTACACTAAATTGATTGGATTAAAGCTATCGTTACTTAAAATTTATGTTCTTATGGATGTCACACACTGTATAATAATAAAAATGGATCGCTAAATGTGTTGCTAAGCCCAAAACTCGAGAACGGCTGAACCGATTTTGCTGATTTCTTTTTTGTTGTGTTCGTCATTGTCAGGACAAGGTTTATATGAAAGAAAATAATTGAAAAATTCACTGGGAAAGTCAGAAATTTGCAGCGGAGCGAAGCCGCTGGCGGGCCGCTAGTTAATTATACAAAATCTACAGAACCCCCCAACCACGACAGAGTCGGGCTAACCTCATTGAGTCATGATTTTAAATACGTACTCCTTGCATAATTTGTGTTTCCTTCCTCAATATTTAGTTGTCATTTGTTTAATATTCGTATGCTTTGACGATGTTTGCTTAGAACTTATTTATCGCTTTATCTTTGGGACTGTCAATGGGTCTTATATTTCAACAAGCATAAAAAAATCAGTCAACAACAACTGGTACACATCTTAGCCTCATTGTGCAAAATGTGGTAACTGAATTATCAACAAATATTTAGAGTAAAGCATGCGTCACTCTCGTACTTATTTACGTGTCAGAAGGTGACGGATGCGTTATCCACACTTTTTCACGCGATAAACGCAGCCATATTAGGTGCCCGTGTGGTGCCGGGTTTAGAATGTTGCCACTCCATGTCTTCCATTGGATGTCGTAAGAGACGACTATGGGACTAAAGGCTGTGTAGTGCTGTTAGGCGATGGGTTTGCAACCTGTCACTAATACACTGGATAACATCTTAGCCTGGTTGTGCAAAATGTGGTCACAGAATTATCAACAAGTTTTTGGAGTTGTTGGTGAGTTTGTGGCTCTGCCTACCCCACTCTGGGAATGAAGGCGTGAGTTTATGTATGTATGTATATTAGGCTCCAAGGGCCCTAACAGCCAGCGTTTATCGTAGCGTATCGCCCGCTGGGCCTATAACTATTCAAAACGGTAAAAAACCAAATCGTTCTTGACCAGAGGGCTTATTGTCTAACGCACTCGCAATCGCAACCGGCTTCAAAGTGGAGCCATTGTTTTCATTTTGTACGCAGACAAGTTTTGTGATTGCGAGTGCGTTAGACAATAAACCCTCTGTTATCGTATTGTCAACGTTTTAATAGCTTTTATTTATTTGACAGTAATGGCGGCCAATTTAAAAATTATACCATAACACGTCGAATATGATTTGAATTTTACCGCCTAGAATAGAAGCGCAGAGCGAATATCAACCTTGGGTTCTATCCACGATGTTAACCAATATTGCTTTTGATTTGTTATGGTATCGTTACAAACAATCGGCCGCCATTACTGTCAAGTAAATAAGAGCTATAAGAGCTGTCAAAACGATGGCAATATGATAACACGGCCTCTATTAAAGGCGGTAAAAACCATGATGTGCTCTGTTCTGGTATTGTTTGTAACGTTGACAATACGATAACAGGTCAAAGACGATTATGATTCTTACCGCGTGGAATCTCGGCCCAAAGGGCTTATTGTCTAACGTACTCGCAATCACGATCGTTTTCATTTTGAAAATAGAAGGCTTGTCTGCGTACAAAATGAAAACAGTTGCTCCACTTTGAAGCCGGTTGCGATTGCGAGTGCGTTAGACATTAAGCCCTCAGGTTAAAAGTTGGTCGTCGTAGAATAGAAGGCCTTGCCTCAAGACAATCAAGTTCATTTTGCGCTGTCAAACATGACGGAAATACCCGTCGTTGGCGTTTAACTACTGATTGGTATATATGGCGTTTAAAAATGGTCAAATGTTGTGATGTCCCAAATGTCAAATTTAACCCAAACATGGTACCTACGTAAATAAATTATCCGCATTCTGAATAATGTCACAGCATTAACAATAACAGCTGCATCATACTTGCGGTTAAATATTATGATTACTCACTTAGCCTGTATTATAAAATGATCGCTTAGTTAAAAACTAAACTAAAATGAGTAATGAAACGAGTATGTTTTCCGCTTAACTATTTTCAGCAGCGTTTTTGACAACGTTTTCAACACCTGGTAACGTTAAAATTAATCAGCCAGGAAATGGTGCCAGTAACAATTGCTGACCGAATTGGGATAGGTACACCAAAAAAAATAACTCACGGTTTTTACATTCTATAGAATAGAATAGGATAGAATCTTTATTTGCATAAAACATGGGTCAGAACAGATGTTACAATAGTATAGGAGCCAATCATGTCCTGCTGTGCCAGCGTACAAATATTGTTAAAAAAATTATCAAATTATTATACATTTAAATCATAGTAAATTAAAATTATTATAGCAGCAACACACAAAAATAAGTAAAATCATTCAAATTATTAAGGAAGTCATTTACAGTGTAGAAACAATTATCAATTAAATATTTAAATAATTAATTATAAATTCTGTATCGAAAGAATGGGTAATTTTAAGAGATCAATTTCATTCATTCTGTATTTGGCCCAATAGTTTTGTTTTAATTTCTTTATTTATTTAGCAGACATATTTATAATAATCATTTTAAATTTGAGTTGGCATTTTCTAATAAATTACAACAATTAAATGATATCTAATGATAAAAAGTGATTGTAATAGTGTATCAAAACATACTATTATAAGTGTATCAAAACATACTATTTCAAGCGGTTTTCGCCTAACCCCTAAGATACACCTAGGAGGGCTTCAAGCCGAAAACGAAAGTCAAACAAAGGTTAAATATACTTTTGTCGAAATATCCGAAATAGATAAATATTTCAAAAACTTAATTATGCAAAACAACTTTAAAACTCTATTGCTCGAAATGGTTTTCGAATCAGAGTAATTGTAAAAATATGAACAATCCCAATTGATTGATGCGTCGAGCGAGGAAACTGTCGCCAGCTCTGCGGTCTCCTGTGTAGGGAATGCAAATAACCGGTTATAACCGGTTTTAACCGGTTATTTTCATACAAAAACGGTTAATAACCGGTTAAATTGCATTCCTTACTCCTGTGGCATCCATTAGTATTTTCATATGATAGAGCATTACAGTGCTAGGACCCCTCGGACCAAGGGTGAATGGAATAATTAAACAATATTTATGACATGACTTTTTTTACAGTACCTAGTGTACCTAGAAACTTGAAATTTTGTACAGGGGTTCCTTTCATGATGTAAGTGAGCACTAAGAAAGCATTTTCCGAAAATCGACCCCCAACGGGAACAAATGGGGGGAGTAGCGGGAAACTAATTCTACGCGTACGAAGTCGCGGGCGTCCTCTAGTAAAACTATATTGAAAAGTAAACACAGATAACATTGATACCAAACATGCAAAATAAGGAAAAGCATTCAATGACTAATTCAAATCAAAAGCACCCGAAACCGACGTACGTGCATGAAGAGATTGATGAATGTAGAGGAAGCGAAAGTTGTATGTTTGGACCGGTGCACCTGGCGTTCCATGGTCTCTGCCTACCCCATTGGGAGTCAGGCGTGAAGGTATGTATGTATGTATGACTAATTCGGTGCCAATAGGAATTATTAATTTTTTTCACAGCTTCATAAAAGCTGATTCATGTAACAAACAGTTGACAAATGTATTGTTTTGTATAGCTATAAAAATAATTAAAACATAAACCAAAAAAGATTTGACCTCTTTCTAGCAAAACAGAATATTAGGTCCCAGCCTCCGATGGATTTGCCTCGGGAAGTTGAGTACGAGGGTAAGTAGGAGCTGTAAAGTTTCATAACATGCTTTAGTACATTGTTGCAGTGGATAGAAAGTACGCGATTTTTGGACGAGTCATATAGAGGACCGAAACGTAGTTGAGGCTCTCTAGTGTACGAGTCCATAAATTGCACTTTCTACCGAGGTAGACATACTTAGTGCTTTTCACAACTACTGAGAGGAAATAAAATAAAAAATCATATTCAAAACTCAATAGTGTTAGTCAATTGACGTCGGTTTTTCAAAGATAGTATAGAAGCTGTATCACCGCCAATTTTACCATAGATAACTTTTTTTTAATCTGGGCCCCTATTCTCGTGGCACTCGAGATTAACGATTAACATTCGAGATGAAGATGTCAACTCCATATAAAATTGTATTTGTTTCGCCATATCTCCCATGTGATTTCATCTCTAATCGTTCGAGATTAGGGGCCAAGTTTGAATTATATTTAAAAAAAAAGCAGTGATATAGTTTTTAGTCTGTGTATCTTTTAGCAAAAATACACCTAATATTTTACGACACAAAATGGTGTGTTCTTATTGGTCGATTTCAATTTTTCATTTTAAGGAGCTATGACACAAAAATTGATTTATTGATTTTCATTGGTTCTTAAAGTTGGACAACAATGTTCTCGACCAATCAGCAAACATGCCGACAAAAACATTCTTGGTGTGTCCTTATAAGTGAAGTTTTGTGACCCCAAACAAAACCATCTACGGCCATATTTTCGAGCAGCGTAGTGAAAAAAATTTTTTTTTCGTACGGATCAATAATTATAGTGACTGGCATATTCTCGTAGAGGCCCTGCGCAGTAGCAACCAGTTAGAGGTAGTTTTAGGTTCGGTATAAGGGCTCGTATCCATAGCAACGGCTGGCGTGGGCAGCCATTTTGTATGCACCTGCGCAGTACACGCCATTAGGACTTGTTACGAGCCGGTCACTTAAAGGAGTTCCAAACCAACCTTGGAACGCCACCATTTTAAAACTAGGTGCATTTGCCGTCCCCGGGCAAGTCTAAATGGAGCGAAGACTTCTTGGTTTGCTGCAATCAGTTCAGAAATCTCAGTAACGCTCAAACACTTAGCTTTAGCCGCGACGCCGCTTAAAATCGAAGTTTCGGCTCTTTTCCCATTTTTCCCATTGAAAGTCTATGGGAACAGAGATTTTCGGTGATTATTCCTCCGTGGTATGTCCGATTGTCAATTTTATTTTTTCTAAACCATCTTAAACCATCTTGTCTTATTACGGGCTGAATTTGATCCTGATATCTCTAATAGTTTGGGAGGAGTATGCGGACAAACGAAAATCCGAATCGGGGAAGAATGGAGCTTCGCTCACTTCGCTCGTTTCGCTCCAATTAAGCATTAATGATCAGTGAGATTGATTTTTGAATCTCCTAATATACGATCTGTGACATTGATAGTTTTTGAGAACAAGTTACACTGACATACAAACATACACAGATGTATGGGTCCCTAGCTAGACAGACTTCTTTGCATAAAACCAATGATTAATTTCTACGTAATTTCTGTCTCGTCACTTGACTCTGTGATTATGACAAGGTTCTATGGTGGAGTTATAGTACTTGACCTTATGTAACTCGCATGTTAAAATGACTCAGAAGTAAATAAATAAATATCAGAGGACAATGTCACACCAATCTACCTAGTCCCAAACTAAGCTCTAGGCTTGTACTATGGGTACTAGACAACGATATAAATACTTATATAGAGAAATAAATACTTAAATACATATGCCGTTTTGTTTTTTTTTTAAATAAACGAATGTTTCCGTTACTTAAAATAATCTTCCATAATTTTTTTCCACCCTGTATAGTTTGATTTGAACGAATATTGCATTTTGATTTAATATATATTGCTACATAGCAGTTACGGTATTTAATTATATATTAACGAAAAAAGTACTTATAAAACCAAATAAACATGTACTGTTGAAGTGAAACAGGATAATTGATAAATTAATTTAGTTATTTATAGGATAAGGTTTAGTCATCAGGGTGTGGAGGACAAACACACACGCAGCGACCGCCTGCTGTCAGAACATGGCAATATTACAAACCGTAAAGGTTTAGTATCCATAGTACCTACCTAGAGCTTAGTTTGGTACTAGGTTCACTTTGTCTGAGATTGTCAGCTGTTATTTAACTAATATTTTTTAATTTACAATGTTAAGATTAGTGATTTTACTGGTTTTTAGTTCAAGTGCGGTTATCTCCGGTACGTATCAATTTCTTATTTAAGTGTTTACAGTGGGCCGATTATGGTCGTGTTTATCGACGTAGATAAGCGTAGATAAAACATCTGTCACTTTCTGACCAGTATGTAAGTGCGAGGGTGACGGAAGCTTTATCCACCGCGATAAAGGCGACCCTAATACGGGCCCTGGGTAGTGATTCTTTCATAAGCAAAGGTGAGCGAACGCAGGAGTGATGTGCAAGCGGCGAGTTTAAGACAAGTAGTCCCGTCAAAGCGAACAAAACACATTTCAGCGCGTGTATTCAATTTGGCAGCATGGCTTCTCGAACGTATAAGGCTGCCTAATTGAGAATGCACGCGCTAATATGTGTTTTGCTCGCTCTGACAGGACTACTTAAACTCGCCGCTTGGACTTCACTCCTGCTTTCGCTCACCTTTGCTTTTGAGAGAATCAATACCCTGAGGGGCTAGACAAGGCGCATTACGCTAGCTAGCGTTTCTATTCGTTACGTTTTTAAACCAATCGCGTCACTTGTAGATGACGTGATACGAAAAGTCACGTGATCTACCAGTGACGCGATTGGTTTACAAACGAAACGAATAGAAACGCTGGTTAGCGTAATGCATCTTGTCTAGCCCCTCTGGTGGTGTGAGCGTCCTATCGAGTTCACCGACGACTCATTCTGTAATTATCCGGTTTTCAACAGAAGAAGGGATGCGGTTTTCGAATGTATGCATATATGTATGTTGTGATTCGAAAGAAGATGTAGTGAAAAAGATTAATAAAGGAATGCTGAAGTGGTTTGGTCATGTAACGAGAATATATGAAGTGAGATTAATTAAACAGATATATGAGGCAAGATTAGGTATAGATAAATGGGAATGTTGACAGGGCCTTCCCCTTTCAAGGCGAACGTCCACAATCAGATCAGGTAGATACATAGGGCGGGTCTTGTCTCGCGCCATGTGGCCTCCGCCACTATTGCGACTCGTAATGGATTTCACTAAACAGTCATACTATTTTCTTTGGACACAGTTTGTGTGTATGCCCGAATCTTCAACAGTTTGAACATTGCGTTACCGGTAATTAATACATATGGCTCCACTTTTATACGCAAGTCGTATACAAAAAGATAAGGCGGTAACGACGTCCCGTTAAAGCATATTCTTAGAGTCTCGTTTGTCGTCCAGCCTGGCTCTTCGAATTTTTTACGACTCTATCATTATTATCCAAAATATATTGTTCTCATCTTAGCCTATAAGTCAATATCTTTTATAAGTAAGATATCCTGGCTTCGTATATTTTTTGGCATCTCCGTCAAAAACTCAAAATTCAAAATATTCATTCAGTAAATAGGCCACATGAGGGTTCTTTTACACGTCGGTAACATTGAGTGAATCTACCAGCGCTTCGGACAAGACCAACTCTTCTACAGCAAGAAACCATGCAGTTCTAGTTTCTACCAATAAGAATTTAGATTTGTTCACCAAAAATTCTGATATACATAATTTAAATACTAGAAATAAAAATAAAATCGCTATTCGAAAATTCCGTATCCGTAAAGTGTATAAATCATTTGTTGGTCAATGCATTCATTTCTATAATAAATTACCTGACGTAGTTTTAAAGTTACCCTTTTCAGCACTTAAAAATTACTTGAAAAAGTCGTTAATGTCTAAAGCGTATTATAGGGTCGAGGATTATCTAGCAGACAAAAATGCATGGCCTAAACTCGAAACTTAGTCAATAATAATTTGTTCAAATGTAAAACCTTTATCTTGTCTAGGGGACACTGTTGATGTAGGAAAACATGTCGAAACTTTTATGTGGTCGTCTTGTTATTTTTTTGTCTTTTGCCTTTTTCTCCGTCTATATCTCTCCTAATATTTTTGCCATGTTTTCCTGCTGAACTACGCATGATATTTGATATTATATTTAAATTAATATTTATAGCTTTATATAATACTAGACTAAATTGTATCATTGTAATAAGAAATATGGTTAAAAAAATGACTGACTGCTGAGTTTCTTGCGGCGTTTCTTCTCGGCAGTGGTCTCCTCTTGGGAAGCGCTGGTAGACTCCTGACGTGTAAAAGTGTCCGTGCGGCCTACTTACTAAATAAAAGTCTTTTATCTTTTTTTATCTTATCTTTTTACCTCAAACCGTATTAGCACCTTATACGGATTAAAGTACTTCACTCCGGTGATCCCATTTATGTGGCGATTTTTAAATGTTTTGACCAAAGCAAATTGTTTAGGAAGCTTTACAGTTTACGCAGATTTCAACATATTGGCGGCTTTTCGATTTTTCATTCACCACCGTAAAATATGAATCCATGTCCAAATTTCTTTCGTTTGTTCTGACTTTCTCGTTATTTGTTATTTAATTTCATCGCCTTCGTTTATTTCTTCTAGTAATGAATTTTGTTCACTAGATAAGTCATCAAAAACCTTATTTGTTCCAAAGTCTCCGTTCTGAATTGAACAGTCACCTATAAGCAGTACAGCTCATAATCACCGCGTCCTGAATTAGCCTGTAGGCGGTTTGTCGCGCTCATAAAGTCGACCGATTTACTGACAAGAAACGCTAGGTGCAGGTAAACAACTAGTGTTCGCAAAATACACTGAGAAAAAAAATTGGTTGCTTCTAACAAGATTGTGATTGTTGTACATAGGAGTCTTGAATCCATACGAGCCTAACAAGACGTTAGACGCATCAACTAAGATCTTAGTTGAATCGCTAAAGAACTTGCTGTTTTTACTATAAGTTTTGTTTGATGTAACTACTATCATGAATAGTGTATTTATTTTATGTCAACTAAGAGAAAACCTGTCTTGGTTAGCTCAATTTTTTTTGAGTGTTGACATGAATTGGTCACATAGGCCGTTCTGACCATACTCCTTTCATGAAAATCCGTCCAGCAGGCCTTAAGATAAGATAGGTTCAGTTATTTATTTAGAAGTAAAATAACAAAAAATATATTCAAAACAGTATACACAAACTTTTCATAAAGTCTAGAGTTATGAGTACTAATAGGTAGTCAAGCTGAAGTCGGCGTTCCAGCATAATTTTTAACCAAAAGCCGACTTCAGTTTGATCTGCTGGAGTTTCTTGCGGCGCTTCTTCTCCGCAATGATGGTCTTGTCCGAAGCGCTAGTAGATTCACTACATATTACCGACGTGTAAAAGAGCCCTCATGTGGCCAATTTACTGAATAAATATTTTGAATTTTGAATTTTGAATTTTGAATTGACCTATTACCATTTTAAAAGAAGTTATGTCTTGCAATTGCGAAATTGAAGGCAGTTTTTGTTTTTGAAACCTTTTTTTGAAAATAATTGTAACGCGACTGATATAAATTTTGAGTATAGGATCATCCCTTGCAGTGTAACTTATGAAGGGTCGAATGTTTAAAATTTAATCAAATTTAGAACAGGTTTTTTTTTAAAGATGTTCTGATAAAAATCGTGCTTATCAAGGTTCGTCGCAAAAGCATGCTATTTTTTTTATGTACTAATTATTTAGGTACTGAAAAAGAATAATATTGATACTAGTCTTTGCTACGTCCGCTTTGGACTACTGGTCGAAATGACGAAAGTTGGTTTGTAACTTGTATCCGCGTTGTTTTTTTAAGTCTAGCATTTGCCGTGACGTAGCAAAGACCATGACATGTGGTGTTTAAGCTCTTTTGCCATTTCGCAGAAATGGTTGGTTTATTTTCCCAGTAAATTTATAGTAAATTTACCAGTGGTCAGCCAGTTATATGAGTGCGAAGAGTGGGAAATTCGTACTGTTCCTACTCATACAAAGTATAGGCAGTGGCCGACTATAGGTCTCTGGCTGACCTCATGCTTTTCAGACAAACCTCTATAAGCATGATTTTTTTCACAGCGCCTTTTCAAAAGTTCCTGTTGTCAATTATAGTTCATAAAGTTTATTGATTTAAGAATAAAACTTTTTTGTAGAATGCCAGTTTTAGGATTTATTTATTTTATGGACATTGCAGAGCCAATAGCAGAACGCCAAAGGGAATCGAGATTTTGGTCTGGCAACGTCACTGGTAAGTATATTTTTTATTTTTATTACCTATTAGCTCTTGTGAAAATTCCGAGTTTTGACACGATTTCCTGCTCAACTACGCATGCTAGTTGAATTTAAAGTTGATGGTTTTTTATAGTGCTAGGTTAAGTGTTATGTTGCATCATAAGCAATAATTAAATTACTGATATGTTCGTTGTAAGGTGTTCAGATAAAATAATAGGTACCCCGAGAAAAAGGGTACAAACGTCTAAGTAAGGCCCGCTTAAAATAAACTTAAGGTCAGGCGGGGCTATTGCATCTGCGGGGCTATTGTAAGTTTTCATACTAATTTTAAAAGTAGAACACGTTTTAGTATGAAAAGTTTCAATAACCCCGTAGATACAATAGCCCCGCCTCACCTTAACTGTTTTTGTAGCTGTTTATTATTGTTGTCAGGTAAACCACCGCCAGCACTATCCAGGCCCCGTGTGACTCCAGAGACGTTTGTTGACGACGGCCGCCAGTTCGCCGTGTTCACCTGCCACTCGGAAGGACACCAACTCGACCTCCTGTCCTGGTTCCAACGTCAAGGTGTAGTATAACTCAAAATCGATACGAATTATTATTATTAATTAGCCTGATATAGTGTCCCGCTGCTGGGCAAAGGCCTCCTTCCTTGATTTCCACACTTTCACACCACCATCATTCAAAAAAGCGTCCAGCCCCCTATTTCACCATACCGACAATGACACATGACAGGTGACATTTCAGTGTACATGGCGCAGCTTATATGAAACCCAGTGATGTATCAGTGTGTTAACGTCGCAATGTATACCGAAATGACATGTGCGTATTGCAAAAATGTTTAAAAAACCAAAAAAAAATAATTATAGAGGGTGGTCTAAAAGTGACTAAAACATGTTTCAGACACCTAAAAACAACGGCTAGTTGATGGAAATATTAATATTCTAATATGTGATAGAGCTAGGTACCTCTGAAACGCTTCTAAGGACCAAAAACTAAGGTTAAAAATAAGACGCCTTATAATCCATCCGCGTAACAATACAAAATCCTCTTATAATGGTTCCGTTTTTCAGTATTTGGTACGGAACCTTAAAAACGATAATTATGATCTGAGTTTTTGAATTGGGTTTTTGTAAGCAATGGCCACTCATCAACAATTTTATAAAAACAATGAATAACAATGGGTCGAGATGAGATCCCAGCGGCACACCGAAGGTCACCGATACAAATGAAATTGAAATCCTTTTATAATTACCGCCTTAAACATGATCCTTAATAAAATATGACTGTAGCCATCTAAAGAAGTTGCCATATACGCCGAACACCTTAAGTTTCTTATCAAGTATGTAGTGAAAAATAGTATCAAATGTCTTGGAATAATCGGTATCTACCTAATAGCACTTATGCAAAGCTAAAAGAAAACAAATTCACATAAATTGCTTTCCATAGAAGGTTTACACAAAACCGTACTGTTGCGATGACAGGTATTATTAAATTTTAGCTATTACAATAATCTCATACCATTTTTTCAAATCTGCAAGATAGATAATTATGGATAGTCTTGAGATTAGCCTGGCTGACGCAGGGGCCACGGGGGGCCCTGGACAAGATGCGTCACGCTAACGTTAACGATTCTCAAAAACTGACCAATTGTATGGAATTGTCATAATAGCTTGACGCAATTAACCGTCCGGTAGCTTTGTTTATATCAGTCCATTTCCGAGGATATTTGCCGAATGCAACTTGATTTAATTTGTTTAGAATTCTACTATTGTCCAAAATTTTATGTCATTTTGTTTTGAAAAACAATTGGTGATAGAGCTGTCATTTAAATCCAAACCGTTAAGAAACAGCGCCGTAGCTTGTCACGTGCCCTTTTAATCTGTGTTTGATACTCCCATTGCTTTTATTCGAATGTTTTACTAATAATCTTGTTGTCTAGCACCTATTGTGTATAATGTATGTACTACATTTCCTTGACGCCGTAAAGTTCAATCTACTCATAATATATGTTTCATTTTATTATCAGCCTTATTATTTTTCCTTTTGTGTACCTTATGATTAAACTTTTTTAAGATACCAGATGGTAGACAAGATGCAAATGCTGCTAAATTTTCTGTTTTCTATCGACTCGAATTGTATTTAATTGACAAGCGGTCGAGCGATCTGTCAGTAGCTTACGTCAATCCTACCTAGACATTTTGTCGATTTTCGAAAATGTCCAACTTAGCGTTATGCATCTTGACTAAGCCCCCTGCCTGTTCCGTATTGTTTACGTCTTTGTTTCAGGAGAAAACAACTCGCGATTGGTCATGAGACAATTCCCAAGAGGCACGAGCACGACAGTGATGTCATTGGTCTTAAATAAGACATTAACAAGCTCTGACAATGACTCTTCGATCTTCTGCGTGCGGTGGAAACACGTTGGCGCTTTTCCAACATTAAGCCATTATATTCATTTTACCTTTAGCCGGAATGTGTCCAACGGTGAGTGATTTTTTTTGGGTGATCTTAAAAGGTGAGTACGATTTGCGGTGAGCAGAACTCTCGCTCCCACCGAGCTTTCTACTTCCTACAATTAGCAATTACAAAATAATATTTGGTTTACCAAAAGACATGTAGCTTTAACATCGCTATCACACTCGCACTCGCAACTGATAGTATATATGTCACTCGTGTTCAGACAAAAACGAACGTTGCCGATTTTAAGAAACTTGTACTTCTGTAAATTAAATGACAGTCAATGATAAATTACTAGGGTTTTTTTTACAATTCCTTCTAGTCGTAGAACATCGCGTTGTAGTGTAGGTACCTACAGTAGCGAGACTTGGCCACTAAAGCAGAGAGATAGGGTAAGATTGGAAGCATTTGAGATGTGGTGTTTGCGAAAAATGGAAAAGATTAGCTAGACGGAAAATTAAACCAACGAAGAGGTTTTGAAGATGATAAACGAGAGAAGACCTTAGGGGCGGAAAGATGATGGCAATCCTGATACGGCAAGACAGTTTCTTTTTGAAGATTTTGGAGGGCAAAGTCGAGGGAAAAAGAGGAAGAGGAAGATTTACTTCAGCCAAATAAGACAAAAGGCCAATTTCGTGTCGTAGCATGCGGTGAAAAAGCTAGCGAAGAACAAAGAAAAGAGGCAATTACTCCATTGACAAGAGCCTATCTCTCAAGTTAAATGATGACGAGTCGTAAGACAACTCCTCAAGTAGCCACCTCTTAAGTTTTATTTTAAAAGTAGTTGTATGTACTTCGTGTACTGATAATTTCGTTTGAGAGGTTGTACACCCTGCAGCGCATGTTAATTGTGTCAAAATAATGGTTATTTTTAGAGAGGATACTGCTGTTTCAGAAAACCTTTATATCACGGTCCAACCGGCATCGGAGGTCGCTACCTTCTACGTCAATACGACTCGGAGCTTCGAGTGTGGCGGCTCCCGGCCCGTCGACGGCCGCAGCTTCAACTGGTACATAGAGAGTAAGTCTTGTAGACTGTAGAGATAAGAACTTAAAATCAGAAGTGGTCTCGCTTGATAGACGTCCTGTTAAACCTTTGCGATCCACTCAAAACCCCGAAATCTTTTCAGGACATTACAAGTTTAAATTATGAATGTTAAAATAAACATTTCAAACTTCTAGATGATCCCTCTTCAAACAACTTCAGCCATGCTCCAGCAGAAAAAATGGTTTCAAATCCAAATACACGCAGTGTGAATCTTACTTTAGATTTGAACGAGTCATATCACTTGAAGAAGATATATTGTGTCCAGGAATACCATAAGACCTTAGAGAGTAGTCACGGCTACTATTATTGGAACTATGGCGAAAACGCGCGGTCTAATAAAATCCTGTTATCAATGGTATCAGAAGACCATCTCACAGATTCAGGTAACACGAAAGATGGTAAGTTAAAAGTCGGATCACAGAATTTAGCCAAACACACTTAGTGTTTATTTTTTCCTGACAATCCAAGAAAGAATATTGTTTTTCGGGACATTTTTTCTACATTTTTGGCTATAAATAAAGAGGAAGAAGAGTCACGGAAAATAATTAATTTCTTTTTAGTTATAAATGTCAGCTGGTCTTGGCTAAAAAAGAACTGCCCTAACAGAGTGTTTGTAAAAACAATGATAAAATAATCTACGCACTCTATTTAAGGGATCCTTTCGACACCTAGTTGACATTGGTAGACAGAACTACCGAAATACAAGGATAACTCTAAAAAAGCGCTAGAGGGTTGACCCGTCAGGTGCCGAGTCTTAAAGTTCTTGCGTTAGCCAGGGGGCATAACCAGCTTCAGAGGGGCTAGACAAGATGCATTACGCTAACCAGTGTTTCCATTCGTTACGTTTTTAAACCAATCGCATCACTTGTAGATGACGTGATACGAAAAGTCACGTGATCTACCAGTGACGCGATTGGTTTACAAACGAAACGAATAGAAACGCTGGTTAGCGTAATGCATCTTGTCTAGCCCCTCAGAGCGGAAGAGTGGGGCGCTGCCTCCGGCGACGCTAACCATAATGCATCCAAGCATTGCCTTAGTTTAGTTAGGTCTTCACCATTAGCAATTACAATTTTGAACTTCGTACAAGGATGGGCGGGATCAGTCAGAAGGTTACTTAATCAGTCCAACTCTCCCTCCATTATTCATGAAGCGATCAATAGCCAGTTGCTCTTTGATGAAGTAATGCTTATTGTCGCTTTTGCTGACCTTTTGCAGAACGACCGACGACGACACCCGCGACAGTACAAACGACGACTATTGCGTTAACGTCAAGTAAGTACCTAAGTAACCGACTTTCAAGGAAAAAGGGGAAAATGTTTCGACATTATATAAGATAAGATAAGATAAGATTTCTTTATTTGTAATAATCATACATAGTCAAAGTTACAATTGTGAATAATATTATTAAGTTATTATGTCATTACATTAGGCACTAGGATTATTCGACACATTTACTCAACTGTCAAAGAACTCTGTGATTGAGTAAAAGGCTTTTTGGCAACAAAATGCCTTTAATTTACGCTTGAAAATGCTGTCATTTATAGAGGCCTTAATCGACTCAGGTAAACGGTTATAAATGCGAGCACCCATTATGGAAAGGGACTTTCCCGTTTTCTTTAGTCTGTGTACGGGGACAACCAGTCCTGGTTTCCTCCTCGCAGAGAAGCTTCTACTGGGTGCAAACTCATTAGGATTGGTCCTTACATATTTGCCAACCTCAAATATGTAGAGAGACGGTACTGTCATGATGCCCAGGTTGATAAAGAGCTGCTTTGCCGGCTCATCGCGGGGAACGCGGCAAATTAGGCGTATGACCTTCTTTTGTAGAATGAACGGCCGATCTCTGTCCGCCGCCCAGCCCCAGAGGTCGATTCCATACGCTAGATGCGCATGGAAGTAAGCAAAATAGGCCATTACAAGATTTTGCAGTGACAGTGTTTGACGCAAGCGGGCCATGGCGTAATAGGCCGAATTAAGTTTATTACATAGAGCATCAATGTGAGCTTGCCACTGCAGACTCTTGTCGAAGACAAATCCTACAAAACGAGCTTGAGCCACGGACTCCACCCGGATACCACCAACTGATATGTCTAAAGGCGGCTGAGGCATATTATTCAGTGAAAAATAAATAAGATTGGTTTTCTCCATGTTAACTTGCATACCATTCGCAGTAAACCATTTCAATAACACCAGAATGATGTGATTGGTATTCTTGCGCAGCTCATCGGTATCATCTCCATGTATAATAGCGCAGATATCATCCGCATACATAAAAAAATCTACAATGGGACTAGGAAACGGTAAATCGTTCATTAAAAGCGCAAAAACACTATTTCCGACATTCGAACCCTGGGGAACAGACCTGTCTCCGACCAGACTCGGCTCAGACCTCTCACCAGTTACGTCAGTTATTTGGCTGCGATTAGATAAAAAAGAAGCCATAATATCTAGTGCTATTCCACGTATCCCGTAATGCTCAAGCTTGACGGCAATTAAGCTATGGTCAACTAAGTCGAATGCTCGGGAGAGGTCGAAGAACACAGCGGCAACATGCTTTTTGGATTCCAAATTATCCAATACCCTTTTTAATAGTTTGCGGGATGCTCCTGTCGTAGATCGACCCTCCCGATACGCATACTGCTGACTACAGAGAGACCCATTGACTTCCAGGAAATTAGCCAATCTCTTACATAGTCCCACTTCAAAGATTTTAGAGGCAGCAGGCACGAGGGATATAGGTATGTATGTACAGTAAAACCAGCGTATTAATTATATGTTACAGTAGGTAGACGTTACTTCACTGGTAGGCGGTTTATTGTTTGTGCTAGATTTAAGTATTGTTATTATAATGATGCTTTTTTTTACATTTGACATTTTTGCTATTATGTTAATAATAATAATAATAATAAAATCATTTATTTCGGACTCTGGGTCCATATTTAGTTAGTTATAATAATCTTAGAAAACTAGGTGTTAGTAGGTACATGAACAACAACACACAATAAACCATTAATAACGCCGGACGGTGGCACACACCGGTGCATGCGCCTCCGACCAGTGTCGCATCATTGGACATGATTAATGTTGTTTTGTATTTTGTAATTTTCCCCTTTTTAAATGTATTTTTATTTCCGACGACCTTAATGTAAAATCTTATAACTTGTCATGTGAAATTTGTAACGTCATTTTATATTGAGAAATAAAATTAATATAGTCTATTTATTTCACAGATGAATCGGTCAAGAATGTTGTGATCACGAGCTCGTGCGTCGTCATCGTTGTCCTTGTTCTCGTCATTATTGGGATCTACCGTCGCTTCAGGAAGCAAGGTTAACCGCGTGAACACTCTAAATTCTTCAAATCTGTTTCGGTTCGACGATTAGTTCACCCTTACTCTGCTTAGTACATTGCCAGCTTTTCTCCGAACAGTTCTAGCTCTTCATTTGCTGAACTAAACTTCACTTACTAGCAAAAAGATGAGAGTGAAAATGGGTCAAGTTCTTTTATAATCTTACTAGCGTTCTGTAAAAATTGTTTGCAATATAGTTTTCTAATGAGAGTCTAATAACCGATGGTCTTTAGTTCGGAGTGTGGATATAGTATAAATAGAACAGTAGTTTATCTTCAAACTAAAATGCATTGCGCGGCTTGTAGGTGTGCGTTCCTCGACCGTACGCGTCGAGAGCCTCCCAGCCAGCCGCCGCGCCAGCCGCGATTCAGTGAAAAAATATGTAACTGATGGTGAAAACTGCATTAAAATCCGTTGCGTAATTTGAAAGATCTAAGCGTACATTCAGAGAGACAGACGGCGGGAAGCGACTTTGTTTTATATTATGTAAAGATTGTTCCTTAAGTTTATAGAAAATGAATATAAAAATTATAAAAACATAGATCAAAGTACGGCCAAGTACCTGAGTACCTACCCGAGCGGCGATAGGTACCAGAAACTCCTACAAGGCCGGAGATAACCTACTTTTCTATTTATACTATGGTGTGGGTCCGAATCTCTTTTGGCTAGTTTTTGTTACCTACCTTTTATTTTCAGTAAATCTAAACGAAATGCCTGAGAATATTATGTCCCGGCCTCCGATGGAATTGCCTCCGGAAGTCGAGTACGCGGGTAAGTAGGAATTGTAATGGTTATTCCTACAGTTAGCAGTATAAAAAAACATGTTTCATTTTAAAATAAAAAGGTAAATAGTTCATACCCTAGGAATGTTACGATTTCTTTCCATGTAGATACATCAATACTTATATCTATATCAGTAATTTTAGTATGACAAATTATTTGTTCGAGAAGTTCATAACTATATTCTTCTATCGTGCCCGTCTCCTAGCGGTCGGGGTGTGGGAATCGGGTTTGTGGCTACAGGCGCTTCCATCGCCGAACACAGGAACGTTATTAGATTCTTCAACTTTTAGAATTGCAGCTTCACTCCGCTTGGGTGCACAATGTTGTGCTCCTCACCGCTGCCAGTGTGGCGCTAGCGTCGATCGGCTTGGTCACCACGTTTTATGCTGTACACGAAGCGCGGGTAGATTTTCCCGTCACTCCAGCCTTAATGATGTCATCCGTCGGGCTTTTACCACCGCCAATTGTGCGGCTATTTTGGAACCAAATGGTCTCATGCGCGACGATGGTAAAAGACCTGATGGAATGACTCTTGTTCCGTGGAAGTTAGGCCGGCCTTTAGTTTGGGATGCCACATGCGTGGACATCCTTGCGCCGTCACACCTTCCCGGAACAAGTACTAGGGCTGGTTTCGCGGCAGAATCAGCGGAGACCCTCAAAAGGCGCAAATACAGTCAACTTGATAGAAGTTACATATTTGAGCCTTTTGGGGTCGAAACTTTAGGACCGTGGGGACCAGGAGCACATCGTATTTTTAAAGATGTGTCAAAGCGCCTGGTCGACGCAACCCGTGTCCATAATGCTGGCCTGTACTTGGCACAAAGATTAAGCATTGCCATTCAACGTGGCAATGCTGCCAGCATTTTGGGAACTATGCCCACTGGTAGCGGTTTGTTAGATTAGTGTAGTTTTAAGTAAGCTTGTAAGTTCGTTCGTTTTAGTATGTGATAATGTAAATTCCTTTATTTAAAAATAAATAATTCTTTTAAACAAAGTAAACATGTCATAATTTTGTAAAAATAGATCCAAATGCAAGAAGAATATATTATTCACTTATTTTCAATCCTGCATTAAAAATATTAATTTGTAACTAATTACATAACGCGAGTGAAATAAATCATATCAGTTTAGTTTTGGTTTGCTAATGTTTTATACACACTTCTTGTGATTAATATATTGAACTGAATCCAACGAAAATAAACAGGATAATTGAAAATAATTTAGACTACGAAAAAAAACAGCCACTTTTCGTTACATATTTTTATTGTCCTTGACACTTTAATTTTGGATTTTAGTTTCGGTCCTTATGTCTGGTGTCAATCAATACATTTTCACCCTTAAAATAGATAAGTATAGCATTTTAGCAAAAACATTCCACCTCTATTTACTATAGGGAGTCATAATTATGGAGTCATAGAGAGTTCCAAAGACACCTTCTTAGAACGCCGCAATTCCGCATTGATCACCAGTGATTTTGATAGTTTTTGAGAACAACTTACAATGACATATTGACAAACAGACTCAGAGGTATGGGTTCCTAGATAGAATATGAAAGCCATAAAACGGATCGGAATAACAGCTTTTAAAAAATGACTAACGATAGATCCGGGATTCCGCTGCGGCGCACGCCTCGCACGCACGGTACACACGTGAGCCACGTGGACAAATTGTTCTAGGCATGTGTTGTGACGTCATTTCGCGTGTTTGCTGCCACGTGTGCGGGCGTAGCATGCGACGTCGTGTAATTCCTGCGTAACACTAAATATTTACTTTTGAGTCATTTTAAGATGCGATCAATACGTAGGTAAGATTTCATTTGAATGTTTTCATGGAAAGCCTACAGAGCAAACATGTGAAACAATGTGAAATCCGTTGAACCCATGAGACGTATTACATTTGCCACCATTCTCTGTCCCCAGAGGTGTACAGCCACGGCGCCGGACTCTGGAGGCCGCAGCGACAGCAGGCGCCGGGCCCGCCGCGTCATAACAGTGACCTCGAACAGTTTTTAAACGTGTAGTCCACAAAAGTACTTTAAAATGTAACGTTTCGTGTCATATACTCATAAATAAATTTATAGATTTATCATTTAAGAACATTTATTAAATTAATACAATTTAAAGTTAAAACTAAACTTATTTAAATAAAAATAAAACTAAGCTACTCAAATATTAAAGATTTATTAATTGTTATTGCTTTCTACGCCTTTTTTTGAGATCAAAAGACATTTGCAATCACAAAACTGCAAATCCGTCGCAACGAATCCGTCACCGGTAAGTTTTCTTTACTACAAAAAACTGACGAATAAAGAAGCTCCTTCCGGATTTGACGGATTCGGTTTTCTTGAATTTGTAAAGCTTTCGATTCCGCTGAAGACAATGTTTAACCTGAGATTTTGAATCATTGTATTTGTTACTTGTTAATGCTATTATTTAAAATAACAAATCTTTTGTCATAATCTAAATTCATGTTTGAACAAGTGAAGAAATTAACAAAATGCACCCACAATTACTTAAAGAAATTATATTTAATTATAGATTATTGGCGATTTCTATTATTGTTATAATTCTCAACACTTGTTGAATAATTCTGCTTCATAAATATGAAGACACAATAAAATAAATGTATACAATTAAAAGCCTTTTGTGTTTTTGTTTTATATTCTGAGAAGGTGAGGCGAAGTTAGGGTGCAGTAACTTCCCGAATAAACCCGACACAGACTCGGTTTGACTCGTCTCCTGATGAACGAAACGCTAGTGTGCATGCGTAGGTTCGTACTATCAACTCGGTTTGAGCAACCCGGGTTGAAACCGGTTTACATGAATTTTCGACTCGGGTGACTCGGTTTCGAATATTTACGGTTTGGCCCATCTCTACTGCACCCGCAATAGCAAATTTAGCCTTTCTGGAAGCTACTTAAAACATTTGAAAATGTCTCCCCTTTCAGAGAGAATTATTTTCACTAGATCTTCTATTTTATTGGTATGAAACCTTAAACGTGTCCTAATGTTGCATAAGCGATAATGGAATCGCCCTTTAACGACTAACGACTTTCGAAGTCTAAGTAACATATCCATTATATTGAATCAAAACAGATGACGGATTCGATTGTTGGTGCCCGAAAACACAATTGGTGTTAATGACGATTATTATAGTAACACTCATTCATGACTGATACCTTCCAACTTGGGTTCAAACACCTCGATGGCGGATTTGCTTTCCCCGCACCTGTAAGCCCTTGAATGATTCCAATGACGACTTTCAATATTAAAGTATGTATGTATGTAAACACTTTATTGTACAAAAAACATAAAATCAAATACAATACTTGCAGAGTTGGAATTTACAAAGGCGAACTTATCCCTTTAAGGGATCTCTTCCAGCTAACCTTTGTGTGATTGAGGAAAATAAGAAAAGTAGAATGTAGTATGTGTGTGTGTGTATGTAGTGAAAGTGACACTAGCCGTCTTAAATCAAAAACCGATGACGGATTCGGTTTTTCTTGTGACCGAATAGGGTCTAAGAATCGTTGAAGGATTCCATTTTCTTACACCAAAACTTAAAAGTATCGTGTCCTAAAACGTTTCTCTCACGTCCTTTTGCCTCTTGGCTGCGCCTTCTTGTGTCATTGCCCTCACCAGCTTTCCTACCGCTTCGTGCCTTCGCAGGCAGGGACAATTAGGCTGATTGTGCTGAATTCGAGAATTCGCGTACCTAGCAATTATATTGTGAAATTCGATATCACAATCGACATTCGATTTCAATATATAAGCGGGTTAAATGTTCAGTAAGAGCATGTGTGGGCAAATATTTGTGTGACGAGCGAGAGTATTTGCTCTTGTCTTGGAATGTAAATCCCTTTATTTAAATGTTTACTGTTTTCAGTAGGTACTGCACAAGGTTAAAGCTAAGGGCCTGTTGTTTGATCAGTAGTTAAACTAACTAATGGTCAAAAATGGTTACTAATAGTTAAATTCTCAAGCAAATGTGTCAAATTTTCGATTCCTTTTTCGAATTTTAACAATTAGTTGAGTTAACTACTGATCAAACAACGGGCCCTTAGTTCAGGACTAGGTCAACTTCGAGGTTAATTTCATCATCATCATCATCATCATCATCATCAGCCTATATTAGTCCACTGCTGTACATAGGCCTCCCCGAATGAGCGCCATAGCGCCCTGTCAGCTTGCCGCATCCAGATCTGCCTGCAGTCTTTCGCAGTTCGTCATCCCACCTGGCCTGAGGGCGTTCTACCTTCGAGGTTAATTTAGTTATATATTTAAAAAAAACCAGACATTACCAATATAAAGGTAACTTAAGCACTAATAGTTAGTTTCTGAATTAAAATTAAAATGGTACTTAGGATAACATAAATACAAAATAAAATAAATAAACTACCCTCTCTCAGGAATTCCAATTTTGCGGAATAAAAAGTACCCTTTGACATTTCAAACTATGTTTTTATAATAAGTATGTATGTATATGATATTACGAAGCATCTGCACTCGGATTAGGTACGCTGTCTTTTAAAAGCGAATATGTTACCGGTTAGTTAAGGGTTACTCGCAGCAAAAAGATACCTAAATGATTCAAGATTAAGGCTAAGCTCTCGTTTTGAGGCTAAAACTAGATTTACCTTTTATCTAGATAATGTAAAACGTGATACAATTTATTTCGTAAAGTAATAATAAAGAGAAAACTTTACGACCCATTTTTATAAATATTGTACGTTATATAATTTTGATTTCGACCATATAAACTTGTACTGTTGAAGTGAAACAGGATAATTGATAAATTAATTTAGTTATTTATAGGATAACGTTTAGTCATCAGGGTGTTGAGGACAAACACACACGCAGTCGCTCCACTTGCTGTCAGAACATGGCAATGTTATAAAGCTTTGTTTGGGATTAGGTCACTTTGTGTGAGATCGTCCCCGGATATTTATTAATGTTATTTTATTTACAATGTTAAGATTAGTGATTTTACTGGTTTTTTCTTCAAGAGCGGTTAGCTCCGATACGTATCAATTTCTTATTTAAGTCTTTACTGGTGACGTGATCGTCCTATCGAGTTTACCGACGACTTGTTCTGTTTTTATCCGACTTCGTCAGCGGGAGGGATATGTTTTTCGAATACATGTTTAAGGAAGTGTCTGCCTTAACCCCTACGGAAAAGAGGCGTCATTGTATGTATGTTATTTTTTTCGCACGCTCTGATGATTTTAACATATAATATTTTGATAATAGTAATAAAAGGAAGGTTTCGTTTTTTAACATATTAATGAGAGACAACAGTACTTATCGAAAAAGGGAGTCGGGTTTTCAAAGTTTTTTATTATTTCAAGCTTTTTATTAACTTCACAATGTTAGTGTATGTCTGGGTTAAATCTTGCAAGTCAATTGTAAACCCCACTCCGCTATCGTTATCCTGTACGGGCTGACATTTTGGAATACGATGTAAACCCATTTTAAGATATAAGTCCTACCAGTCATGACATATGGAGCCGAAGGGCTGGTCCGTGTAATGTTATTACAGTATCAGTTTTTGTAAGGTTATGAGTTTAAATTTGGAACAGCAGCTGTTAAAACTTAAGAAAACAGTTGTTGATACGAAACGTCAATTTAGTATGTTTTTTTAGTGACATAAGAATAGGGACTTCATGCGTTTGGCTATGATTTAAAAAAAAACCCTTCGTATTGCTGACACTTGACACAGCACAAGTTTGTTTTACCGCTATTTTTGTCGTCAAGTTGTCGACTTCTGAACCCATCTTAGAGTACTTATGATATGTGTGTAAATAGGCTGTCATTCGCGATCCATAATATCGTTTGACCTAATCGTCATTTGCCCTAATTTATCGTTTGTCCTAAACTGGTTTTCAGCTGAGTCAGACAACTTTTTAGGCTTTCCAAAAATACCTGCGGTTAGGTTAGGTTAGGGTTGTGTTATAACAACACTGAAAAGTTTTAAACTTCAGGCGGAAATGGCTTTTAGGACAAACGATGAATTAGGTCAAATGACCATTAGGACAAACGATATTATGGATTCCCATATAGACCCGTGTAAATAAAGTAGTGTATGCAATGCAACTGTACATAATTAGGCCTTAAAACACTCGTGTGAATTAATATGGCTGCGTTTATCGCGTGACAAAATGTGGATAAAACATCCGTCACTTTCTGACACCTATATAAGTACGAGAGTGACGGATGCTTTATCCACACGCTTTTGTCACGCGATAAACGCAACCATATTAAACCCGCAGGGCTTCTAATAGAAGCTATATGGTAAAAACCAAATCGTTATTGACGTACCGTATTATCAACGTTTTGGTAGCTCTTATTTACTTGACCGTAATGGCGGCCAAAACAATACCGTAACAGGGTCGAATACGATTTAGATTTTACCGCCTAGAATAGAGGCGCAGTTCGATTTCCGGTTAGGCAGGCAAATTTTCAAACGCCCATAAAATATGCAATAACAATGGTTTTAAAAAAAAAATAGTCTCCTTTGAAAAGAATTTGCTATTTCCATTATTTAATGTCAGTACTTACTGTCCTTGCGTTTGTTTTCCCCCCTGTGTATAAAAAAAGGTTACCACACAATTATTTTATAATTTCAGAATACAACCAGACTATAACATTCAATATCGAGGTGGAATCGGACAAAACATTAAGTTGTGCAGCAAATCCACATGGCAAAGTGGTTTTGTTTCAAGGAGACAAGATAGAAATTCTGGCTAATGTATTGAGCCAAGTTTATTACATGTGGTAAGCAACACGAAAGCTTAATCTTTTTAGGGTTCAAATGGTAAAACGGAACCCTTATGGTGAGACTTCGTTGTCTGTCTGTCTGTCTGTATGTCACAGCCGGTTTTCTCAGCAACAACAAATGCTATAAACTTGAAATTTGGCATAGTTATATAAATATTATACTATACAACACGGTTGCCCGCAACTGATTTTAGTAAAAAAAAATGATATTAATTATGCGTCTGGTTTATTTACTGTTCCGCGGAGGTGTGACGAGGCTAGAGTGTCTACACAAGTAGTGTCCCACACCAGCCCTCTCCCATACTCCACGGAATTAAAGACATACTGTCAGGTCTCTTGCCGTCGTCCCTAACGATACCGGTTGGCGCCAGTAAAGCGGGAACGTTGACGGAGGCAAGAGCCCGGCGGATAATGTCATTGAGCGCGGCGTGTCTAGAGAAGCGGCCCGCACTTTTTTGGCATGAAAGTCCGTGGGGATCCAGATAATCGACTTCTTTTCCACAAGGACACGTGTGGGGTGCAGACCTGGATACCAAGACGCAAACAGGTAAAAATTTGGAGAATTTCAAGGTCTAAGAAAGTACCAGTATTTGGCTATGGGCGTGCATATAGCTAGTAGCCAGCCTCTTTGGTTCCCACCGCCAAGAGCCTGGCACGCTTATAAATATGTGACGGTGTCATAAGTTAAATTAGAGGTTACGTCATCACAAATCCTCAGAGACTTTAATTTTTCTGGAAAATTACTGCTTGGGTAGGCAAGTCTCCAGGCATTTATTTGAAATAAACGTAACATACGCAACATGTATAAATTGAGCTCAACCTTTTTGTTAAAATAATACTTAAATATTGAACTGCACCTGTTACTTTGTTTGTGTGCCGCAAATCAGTCGGGTCGGTCAAGAGTTCAGCGATCGCTCTGAAAGCAGGGTTGCCATTACATCAGGATTTTTTATTTATTTAATTTGTTTTCAGGTGTAAAGACGAAAACAACATCACGCAAGTGGACAGATGTAGCTATGACTTGGATAACAAGCAATGTTCTGCAGTAAGTATTAAAATACATTAACTCCGGACATCCTAAAGTACCTAATGACATTTTTTCAACGCTTGCTACTAGGGTCCTAGACAAAGGGCTTAACGCTAGTTTAAACGTTTTCGGAAAACTGACAAAATGTATGGAATTGACATATGAATGAATGAATTGATAAGTTTATTTGTGAAAACTGGGTGTACAACATGGTCTTAAGTTATAACAAGGCCCTCCACAATTTGACAATAGAGTGCGTACAAATTTTAATCATACAAATTACATTATCTAGAACAATTTTACACTAAACTTCACAAGAAACACACAGTTAAATTAACTAATTTAGGAACTCATTAATGCTATAAAAAAAATTCTCGGTTAGCCATGCAATCGTCATTTTTTTTAAAATAATAATATCATTAAATTCTTACTTTTAAAAATATCGGGTAGTTTATTATGTGTTAACACATCGCTTAGGTATTTTTGGAACTCAGTGCCAATTTTGAAGCTGACTTATGTAGTTTATATTTATATTGTGACCTAACTTAACGAGGACGTAGCTGTTGTGTCTCGATAAACTGATTTTTATATTTACGTACAAATGTGCATACCTCGAATATGTATAGGCAGGGAGCTGTGAGGATATAATGTTGACTGAAGTAAGGCCGGCATGATTCTGTTTGACCAATTCCGAAGATTGCTCTTATGCAGCGTTTCTGAGCAATAAATACTTGACCCAACATGGAACAGTTTCCCCATATTACTACACCATATCTAAGCGTAGAATTAACGTAACCGTGATAAGCTATTAAAGCAGCTTGTAAAGAGACGGTCTGACTAATTCGCCTCAAATCAAATACGAAACTGTTCACTTTGGAAATGACTTTATCTAATTATCCTTCCATAGTCGTTTCCTAGTCGATTATTATTCCTAGAAACTTCGTATGTCGTACTTCTTAAATAGGTTCATTATTAAAGTGGACATTTAAATTTTATGATGTACTTCGGTCAGTATGAAATTGAATATATTTAGTTTTATTAATGTAAATTATTTTTTGCTAGCCTATTAATTTTTCGATTCAATGTTAAATTTATATCATCAATCATCATTTAGCATTATATGACATTAAGTCTTTACATTATATTACAATTGATGGATCGTTACGAACCCCTTTTCACAGCGAGGTATAAAAAAAATGAAAAATGGAAGGAATGGAGGAAAATGTTTTTGGTGCGGCTATCGTTTTTACATTCCAAAAAAGTACAATAAGGCATGCTTTTGGATTTATTTCCTCTTTTAGAAATATCGAAATAAGCGATCGCGGCAAAAGTATGGTAGGTTGTGCGGAACTCCGCATAACTATGCCACACGTTAGACGCCCACTTGACACTTCTGCTGTTTTTTCTGTTCTGTGGTAACACCTAATGTGGACAAGTGTTTGTTAAAACAAAGCATGACCAATTAATGACTCCAGTCAACAGTCTTACGTGACACTCCGGAATTGATTATCGAAAGAGCTTCCTTGGTCTGCCTGCAGGTATTTAGGTTGCTGCAGTGGTGTTGATCCTTTACCTTGGTGATCCGTCGCAGTTTGTTCCGCAACCAGCCGGACGGCAGAGGCAGAATAAGTTCAAGACCTACCATTTCTGTTTCTGAACCCCTTCTTGCGTGAATTACTATGACCCTTTATCCATTATGGGTGATTGAGTGATGGGATTGTTGTCTTTGCCCTTGGAGAGGGCGTTGTGACATTCATATATTAGCCCTGATCAGAACGACTATCAGAGAGTACCTATTCAACTAAGTAGGTTCTTTACCTTCCTTAGCTCGATCGCTTTTGCAGCCATGATGTTGCCCATGCATTCCGCCTGGAAGACTGTGCTGTGCGCTCCTAATTGCGTTGGCATCGTTACAGCCAGGTCACCGCTGCTCAGTCCCTGTACCACAACGTTAGGGTGCCGTTCACATATAACGGCTTTCCCTGAAGCTGTGGTACGCCCCTGATCTGCAGGTTTTGGACCGCTTCGCTCATCTCGCGAACTTGGTTAAGGTTTCGGCGAAGGCTTCGTCTGCGAGTTCAGCTGAAAGAACTGCTTATGGAACTCAACTGCGGAGGACAACCGCAGGTAGGCTGGATAGTCCATCGGGTCGGCCATAAATAAACCCGATAGAGCAAAGAGTTCTCAGCCATTGCTGGCAAACAGGGCGAATTACCGTGCTGCCAGCCTACCTCACGGTTTCTTATCATCTTATCCCACCCAAGGAGGCGATACTCTAAAACACCCCAACTTTGTATAACTGATGGTGAAAACTTCATGAACATTCCTTCAGTAGTTTTTGAGATCATCGCCTATAGAAGAAAGTGATAATAATCTATATATATAAAAGAGGATGTCCTGACTGGCTGACTCATCAACGCCCAGCCCAAACCGCTTAAGATAAAGATTTGGAATTTTGAGGGATAGTTGATTTTATAACGTAGGCGTCCTTTAAGAAGGGATTTTTCAAAATTCAACCCCTAAAGGGAAAAAAAGGGGTTGCCAAGTTTGTATTGGAAAAAATGTTTTTATGGTCCAATTGACTTGAAACTTGATAGAAATACTCTTCAATGTAAATAATGAGACACGTATTTCAGCGATTACTAAAATTCAACCCCTAGAGGGATGAAAGGGGGTTGCAAAGTTTGTTTGGGAAAATACTTTCTGTAGGTACTGCAAGCAAATTAATGAGGTTTATAAAAGGCAAATATGATTGACTTATAGGTATATCAACGCACAGCCCAAACCGCTGGACTTAGGGACTTGAAATTTGAAGGGAGTATTCCTTGAGTACTCTAGGGGCGCACTAAGAAAGGATTTTCCCAAAATCGACCCCCAACGTGAAGAAATAGGGGGAGTAGCGGGAAACTAATTCTACGCGTACGAAGTCGCGGGCGTCCTAGTCTGGCATAAATACTTAAGAAGTCAATTTTACAATTAAATAAGTGCTGATATTTTATGTTTTTAATCAGGTCGTGGAAGATCTAAGAGCGTCGGACGGTATTTGGACTTGCGAATTTTTGATGCAACGAAATGATACTTCCATTTATTCGACGTGGATAAGATTCGGAACGGAGTACAACTATGCAAAATGCCACTTGCATATTGACGTAAAGGGTAAGGCAAACTATTGCAAAGAGCGTGCAGTCAAGTGTAAATTATAAACGAATTAAAAGTTGCGGTGATAGTAGCTGTGGCTGCTGATCTGCTAAACCAAAAAGTGGCATCACGAAACATATGTTGTATGTGAAACCTGATTACTAAAAAAAATGAATTTGATCTACTTAAGCTATTGAATTTGGAAACCACCTTTTGGTTTTCCTGCCTCCTCCTTTTTGTACCTTTGCTCCCGTATCCCCCGGACTCGATTATTATTCCTAGAAACTTCGTATGTCGTACTTCTTAAATAGGTTCATTATTAAAGTGGACATTTAAATTTTATGATGTACTTCGGTCAGTATGAAATTGAATATATTTAGTTTTATTAATGTAAATTATTTTTTGCTAGCCTATTAATTTTTCGATTCAATGTTAAATTTATATCATCAATCATCATTTAGCATTATATGACATTAAGTCTTTACATTATATTACAATTGATGGATCGTTACGAACCCCTTTTCACAGCGAGGTATAAAAAATCTGTTCTGTGGTAACACCTAATGTGGACAAGTGTTTGTTAAAACAAAGCATGATCAATTAATGACTCCAGTCAACAGTCTTACGTGACACTCCGGAATTGATTATCGAAAGAGCTTCCTTGGTCTGCCTGCAGGTATTTAGGTTGCTGCAGTGGTGTTGATCCTTTACCTTGGTGATCCATCGCAGTTTGTTCCGCAACCAGCCGGACGGCAGATGCAAAATAAGTTCAAGACCTACCATTTCTGTTTCTGAACCCCTTCTTGCGTGAATTACTATGACCCTTTATCCATTATGGGTGATTGAGTGATGGGATTGTTGTCTTTGCCCTTGGAGAGGGCGTTGTGACATTCATATATTAGCCCTGATCAGAACGACTATCAGAGAGTACCTATTCAACTAAGGAGGTTCTTTACCTTCCTTAGCTCGATCGCTTTTGCAGCCATGATGTTGCCCATGCATTCCGCCTGGAAGACTGTGCTGTGCGCTCCTAATTGCGTTGGCATCGTTAGCGCCAGGTTATCGCTGCTCAGTCCCTGTACCACAACGTTAGGGTGCCGTTCACATATAACGGCTTTCCCTGAAGCTGTGGTACGCCCCTGCTCTGCAGGTTTTGGACCGCTTCGCTCATTTCGCGAACTTGGTTAAGGTTTAGGACTTCGTCTGCGAGTTCAGCTGAAAGAACTGCTTATGGAACTCAACTGCGGAAAACAATCGCAGGTAGGCTTGATAAAAAAAATATGTTTATTTACCAAACATTATTGTACATAAAAATACATTGCTTATGACCACCACACTAGGCGACGACGCCTGTCTCGTGGGGCCAGAATCCACGGTTACCAATTACAAATGTCCTGCGCATGTGCTGGTTAAGATAGCAAACAATTTTGACCTACTTTAAAACTACTATTATTACTACTTAATATTGGACTACTTATTTAACAAAAGATAAAGGCTAGATGATGCCGGTGCCAGAATCTGCTGGAGTTGATAGTCCATCAGGTCGGCCACAAACCCTATAGAGCAAAGAGTTCTCAGCCATTACTGGCAAACAGGGCGAATTACGTGCGGCCAGCCTACCTCACGGTTTCTTACCATCAACCCACCCAAGGAGGCGATACTCTAAAACACCCCAACTTTGTATAGGTAACTGATGGTGAACACTTCATGAAAATCCCTTCAGTAGTTTTTGAGATCATCGCCTATAGACGAAAGTGATAATCCGAGGGCCCTGCCAAGGTGCACTACGCTAACTAGCGTTTCTATTCGTTTCGTTTTTAAACCAATCGCGTCACTGCTAGATGACGTGATACGAAAAGTCACGTGACCTACCAGTGACGCGATTGGTTTAAAAATGAAACGAATAGAAACGCTAGTTAGCGTAGTGCACCTTGGCAGGGCCCTCTGGTATAAATACTTAAGTAGTCAGTTTTACAATTAAATAAGTGCTAATATTTTATGTTTTTGATCAGGTCGTGGACGATCTAAGAGCGTCGATCGGTATTTGGACTTGCGAATTTTTGATGCAACGAGATAATACTTCCATTTATTCGACGTGGACAAGATTCGGAAGGGAGTACAACTATGCAAAATGCCAGCTGCATATTGACGTAAAGGGTAAGGCAAACTATTGCTAAGAGCGTGCAGTCAAGTGTAAATTATAATATATTATAATGTAAATATTTTAAAATTATAACAAAAACTAGCGCAAATTTCCGCACGCAAACCTACCCTCATATTTTGTATTTTTTAATAAATATTTCATTTGTTAATTTTCCCTCACACCCGGTTAAATGTTGTAAAGAAAAGGAAACAGATTTTCTACTCTGAAGGACAAAAGATAACTTACAAACCTATCTTATAAATTATGTTAGTGAGTTATAGTAGTTATCTCGCTTTATTTCGGAGTATGGGACGGTATGGGCCCGAGTCACATTAGGCCAATTTTTAGGGTTCCGTACCTCAAAAGGGAAAAAACGGACGGTTTTCCGTCTGTCCGTCTGTCTGTATGTCAAGACCCTTTATCTCAGGAACGCGTGATGACATCGAGTTGAAATTAAAAACATATGCTCCGGTCTACAGTCCCTTGAAGCTGTGAAAAAATCAAACTTCTACATTTACGTAAAAAAAAGATACGGCCATTTATGTCGCACAAAAACGTGTATTTCGACACTCTCGAGGGAATCAAAATGTATAGGGTATTTCCCACTGACCTAGAACTATGAAATTTGGCAAGTAGCACCGTCTTTTACTACAAGTATAGGAAAAAATTAATTAATTAATTAAATCACAAAAAAACAGGGTCTTTATGCACGGAACGGCGGCGACCCTCACCGGCAGGCCCGTTTAAGCACGGGCTCCGATATTAAAAGAGCGCCCCAATTTAGGGTGTTCACAGTCCAGCGGGCTTAGCACGCGAGGCGAGATTTACTGTCAGATTTGACGTTATCCATGAATTAGTGTCAAATAAAGAGTTGCTCAGAGTTAAATGACATTAAATCCCACTTCAAGATGCTTAGTAATAAAAGGACTCAAGTCACACAAATTACACTTTTATTTAAAACCTTAAACGTTTACTCTTACGTTACAATATGGAATAGACATATTTGACACTAAATCGCGTTTGACGAATTTTGACGTATAATCCTCACCTCGCGTGCTAAGCCCGCATGGTAGTGATTCTCTCATAAGCAAAGGTGAGCAAACGCAGGAGTGAAGTCCAAGAGGCGAGTTTAAGTAGTCCCGTCAAAGCGAACAAAACACATTTCAGCGCGCGCGTGTATTCAATTTGGCAGCATGGCTTCTCGAACGTATAAGGCTGCGTAATTGAGAATGCACGCGTTAATATGTGTTTTGCTCGCTCTGACGGGACTACTTAAACTCGCCGCTTGGACTTCACTCCTGCATTCGCTCACCTTTGCGTTTGAGAGAATCAATACCCAGTAGATCAAAGAAGGCGACAGATGTTGTTTGCGGCTCCACCACGCTAGATTGCGGATTGTAGGGAGAGACTAGTGGCACTGCCCTCCTAAGAAAATAAGCAGTATCCCAAATTCAAGAATCAAGGCAGTTTTAACTCTCCTATGTTAGTAATAAGGTTGATATTGGTACAGAAGTTTTATCTCGGATACTGCCTTTTGACTTAGGAGGGCAGGGCAGAATATCTCAATACCAACACGCCTCTCCTCCACAATTCCGGCTACAGAGGATAGGGACAGACAACGGCGCACCGTAATACCGGCAGCCCTCTTCCCCTGCGGCGGGTAGAAGTTTCCCTCACCCGTATAGTCCACCCATCGTGTCACAAGCAAGCTCAGAGGAGCCCACTTGAAGTGACGTCCACGGACCAGCTGACGCCCCACTCAAGCTGGCCCTGGATACCTCTTTGCTTCACCGTGGGAGACCAGTCTACGGTTAGGTACTAAGCCCCACCGCCACAATAATGCTAGGCTTACACGGGCTTAGTGTTTGTCATTAGTACTAATCGCTTAGTCCTACCTGCATAGTGACAAGTGAGAAGTAACCGTTTATACGTTGGAATTAGTAGAAAGTTATTTAGTGACCAGACATTCGCCAACAACTTGTCACTAAGCACTTGTCGTAGCTGTTTATACACGGTCAGCAAGCGATAAGTACTTAGTAAAATGTGGTGGGGTATTGACTTGTCGCTAAGTAAATAGGATCGAGTTCTATTCACTTGGACTGTACACAAACACTATTACTAAGCACTAATCAGCATGTTTACACATTGGGTTATAGTGTAAGTGACAAGTACTAAGCATTAGCTACTAAGCCCGTGTAAACCCAGCATAAGGCGGGTACCCGCGGGGGACTCGTAAGGCCCCTGCGCAAGCAACAATAAGGGCGAGTATTTATAACTATGGAGGTGCGTGCAGTCTTGCGCAGCTGTTTTGTATTGAACTGCGCAGGAGACGCCATTTTAGGACTAGTTACGGTTCCAAAGGAACCTTCTTCGTATGCTGACAATTTAAAATAACGCATTGATCATCACAGTGAGATTGATTTTTGAATCTCCTGATCTATGATTTGTGACTTTAATATTTTTTGAGAATAAGTTACAATATGAAACCCTTACCCCCTTAATTATATACGTGGAATAAGCTTGGAATAGTTTATGCCATGCTTTGTCGCTTTCTGCAAATTTCACAATTCCAGATAAGGACAAAGCATGGTATAAGCTATTCCAAGCTTATTCTATGTTAATAAGTAAGGGGGTAGAACTGTACCCATTTGACAGCTACTAAAATATGACTAACAATAAACCCGGACTTCCACCCCGGCGCACGCTACGCACGCACGCTACACTAGTGAGCCACGTGGATCAATTTATTCTAGGCGTGTGTCGTGACGTCAATTCGCGCGTTTGCTGCCACGTGTGCGCACGACAAATATAATTATAGTTATGACGCTTACAAAAAAGTTAAACGCTTCTTTTCGTTCAAATCACCCATCCCATGTGATACAAAAATTTGATGTTAACTAATGTCAAATTCTTTGAACCTTACTTGAATCCTGACTCGTATAACATGTCGCGCACCATTCTCTTTCCCCAGAGGTGTATACCCACGGCGCCGGACTCCAGCGGCCGCGGCGACAGCAGGCGCCGGGCGCCGCGCCGCAGCACCCGCAATGACGTCGCTATTTAGCGCATGATAGTGACCTCAACCTCTTACAAACGTATAAGGCTCGTGTTACACAGAAGCTACGTAAGGCGCGACTGTTTGAATTGAGCAAGCTATCATGCGGCGCCGTAACCTCACCTTACGTTACATCGCTTTTTGTGTAATTCGTGCCCAAGTTCGGGCGGGGCTATTCCGACTGAGGGGTAAAAGTATGAATATAGCATGAGTTAAGGAATTTATATATAATAAAAGAGCGCAATAGTATATTACTTAACAAGGGCTGTAAAAGAAAGAAAGCCCGAAATCGCAGGTATTTGAGACCCGAGCCGTAGGCGAGGGTTGTAAATATGCGATAGAGGGCTTTCTTTTTTACTGCCCGTGATGAGTACACAATTCTACGTCTTCACTTGGCCACAATGCGATTTTACCGTGCGCGCAGCGTGCGATAAAACTCACATTACGGCCAGGTGTTACGTAAAACAGTTTTAAAGCATCACATTAAAAAAAATGACGCATTTACCCCTTAATCAGTATAAACTCCGCCCGTCTTATTAAAATAATATTTTAAGCTTGGATTTTTATTATAAGCTCATTTTAATTTAATTTTAGACATTTCTTTTATTTTCAGTAAATTACGTTTTTTTTAATGAATAATTATTTATAAAAGTAAAATAAAAATACTATTTAATCCAAAAAAATGATTTTATTAAAATCCTAACCTACGGGTGCCGCGCCGCCTGCAGCGAGGCAGAGGGCCCTGCCAAGATGCACTACGCTAACTATCGTTTCTATTCGTTTCGTTTTTAGCAATCGCGTCACTGGTAGATCACGTGACTTTTCGTATCACGTCATCTATCAGTGAAGGGCTCAAGTTGTCGGAGGTTAGGGCTGCAGAAAGAAGAACCTCCTCACAATAAATGCCGTGTCGAAGAGTACTGCTTTTTTATCTGGCCCTTGACCCAGTCATCTAGCGAGTGTCTCATGGCATTGGTCGATACGAATCGCTATGAGACAGTTCGCCGAAACTACTATCAGGACAGTGATCGTCGGGTCAACATCCCATAATTATGGCGGTCAGCTCGTGAGCAAAGTCAAGGTAAGTATATACTTGCTGAGCTTGTCCTCAGCTTTCACAAGGTTCTCGTCATGCGGGATGGTGACGTCGACGAGCACTGCCCGGCGATGAGATCGATCTGTAATGTCGAGCGATCGAGCGGAAAACGTATTCAGAAACCGTATACGGAAAACGAATGTATGCGGCCCGCCTAAATCAAGTCAATCCCCCACCTCACTAAATATTTTTTTGTATATGTTGTACTTATTATGAAAAACTAGGTCTGTACGTTTCTCTTTTTTAAGCCTTCTTTCTAAAAAATAAAACGTACTGACCTTAGTTTTTCGTAATATATGTATACAAGATATTAAAAAAATTGATTTACTCAATAAGTGTTTTTAGTACAGGCTCAAAAAGATTCAAGAGAACGGATGTCACTTAGACTTCGAAAGTCGTTATTGGCATAGTAAAGGGCGATTCCATCATCGCGGACGTTCAAGGTTTCATAACATTAAAATAGAAGATTTAGAAAAACATTTCTCTCTCAAAGGAGTTACATTTTTACTTGTTTTATTTGATTCGTACATAAAAATTTAAACACAACGTAGGTATAAACAAATGCAAGAAATTGCTATTGCGGGTTAATAACTTCGGCCCACCTTCTCAGATCATAAAACAAAAACACAAAAGGCTTTTAATCGTAAAACATTTATTTTATCGTCTTCATATTTTGAAGAATAATTATTTACCATTTATTGAGTAATATGACAATTATAGAAAACACTTTCATTCACTTTTAAAGCATAGCCATAAAATTCAAATATGAACTTAGGTTTTAGGAAAATGTGTATTAGTATCAACAAGTAACAAATGGGTCTCTATTGACTGCCATAAAGTTAAAGTTTCGATTATTGTTGTCCAAAACGTTTTACATTATACTTAGTCATAATGTTAAAAGTCATAATATTGAAGAGTATAAATCAGAATGTCAATCATATTTGTTGGAAGTCATAACATTCATAGTCATACCGATTTATGTCACATAATTAAACTAAATGTTAAAGGTAATAATAGTACTTGTAATAAATGTTAATAGGTCAAAACGAGTTATCATAAAAGTACAATAGGTACCTACATACAACTTGAAGTAACTAACGTTCATAAATACTTAAAACAAAATATAGACATGTATGATGCGACAGGGTCGACGGAGCTCCTATTTCTGGGTAGTTAAGGCCTTCGGCCTTGACGCAATCCTAGGCTAACTTAACCTATTGATCTAAATTTACGGTCTGTAGCACGGGTTTTTTGATTAGATGATATTTATCAATTCGTCCAAAGAAGGATTTTGATTCTTCGATTTTTTGTGGTACAAGACTACCAATAATGACTGATTCAATGCAACGGATTTGCAGTTTTGAGGTTGCAAATGTCTCTGGGTCTCAGATCCAATTCAAAATATTTGTTTGTTAAAAGTGGGTAGGTAGGTATACACAGTAGGTCTTAAATAATAAAATAGTTTCATCCACTTTCTACCTATCAATGGGCGTACAAATTATAGGTCAAGTAATACAAATAGAAATACCTCCGTTACCAAATAATTAATAATAAAAAGTCACCTTGCCTTATATTACGGATATTAATTACCACTCGCATTTAAAATTCTAGTAGGTTACGTCATACTAAATAAATAATAATTTAAATTTCAATCTAAAACCTAAAGTGCTAAATCGTGGAACCAGATGATATAATTAAAGTCATCAGTTCTTATACCATATTATACAATAACTAAGTTATATTTTATTGACTGGTCTAAAAAATAATTGCGTTGGAAGTGCTCAGAGACACGATAATACATTTTGTTTAGGCACCATTAGAAAAGTTTGGATTTAAAGGTAGGCATGTCAAGTTGTTTTCTTGTAGATATTAATACACATGAATATAATATTCTTATTAACTAAGGCGGACGTTGTAAGGCGTCAAAACAAAAGCAATATAATTCAATAAACCTATAAAGAACGATTGACAAAAATGGCCCCGCCCACCAACAGAAATGAAACGTATCTCAGTTTATAGATCTTGGCAACATGACGTATGTTGACTATGACGACGATCGCCTTATGTACCTATGGGGTTTTCTTGGAAAATCATTATCGTGTGGTATGAACTTTGTTTAAACATTAACTCATTCTTGCCTTACTTGCTCTGGAGAGGTGTTTTTTCTATTGAAAAAACCCCATTGTTTTTTTTTGGTTCTAATAAACATATTGTCATGCATCCCGTGACTGTTGGAGGGTGGGGACGGGTCATACAAAATCGCTCATCACCCTTAATTTATGAGAATATGACACGTAACGTTACATTTTATTAGTACTTATGTGGACTTAAGAACTGTTGGAGGTCACGTTCATGACCTAAGTAACGTAGTCATAGCGGGTGCTGCTGCGCGGGCTCGGCGCCTGCTGTCGCTGCGGCCGCTGGAGTCCGGCGCCGTGGCTGTACACCTCTGGGGACAGAGAATGGTGGGAAATGTAATACGTCTCATGGGTTCAAGGGATTTCACATTTATTGCAATATCAAAAGATCCTGTAGGCAGTCCACGAAATATTCAAATATAAATTTTACGTATTGTTAGAGACATTGCTCGCATCTTAAAATGACTCAGAAGTAAATATTTAGTGCTAAGCAGGAATTATTTTCAGTTGGATTCAGTTCAATATCAACATAAGAAGTGTGTATAAAACATTATCATACCAAAACTGAACTGATATGATTTATTTCACTCGAGTTTAGCAATTAATTGCAAATTAATATTTTTTGTGATGCACGATTAAAAATAATTGGATGTGGACGAGAAAATGAATTTTCTAAGTAAATAATACTTATATGCCCTTACTTATAAACGTGGAATAACCTTGGAGTAGCCATGCCACTTCAATACAATTTTTTTTTGACTTGTGGCAATCGGTCGCTATGGCTATGCCATAATTATTAATAATAATTATGGCATAGCCATAGCGATAAGGACAAAACATGGCATTGCTACTCCAAGGTTATTCCACGTTTATAAGTGTAAGGGCAATAGAATTTGGCTTTATTTTTCCATAATTAAGACAGGTTTACTTCGTCTTTTTTTAACTGGAGCTTCTTTTGACATAAAAAAGTTACGATATTGATATATTGTTGTATATCCATGTAATGTAATGGAAAGAAATCGTAACATACCCTAGGGTATGAACTTTTTATCTATGTATGTAATATGTTCAAAATGAAGCATGTTCAACAACGCCACGACCGGGACCGGCTGTGGAATAACCTTTACAGCTCCCACTTACCCTCGTACACGACTTCCGGAGGCAAATCCATCGGGGGCCGGGACCTGATATTCTCAGGCATTTTGTTTGGATTTACTGAAAATAAAAGGTAAATAACAAAAAACTAGCCGAAAGTGATTCGGACCCACACCAATAAATAGAAAAGTAGGTTATCCCTGGCCCTGTATGAGTTTCTGTTACCTATTACCGCTCGGGTACTCAGGGATGTCCAAACTGCGTGTGTTAATTATTTTATTTTAGCCACCTACTTGGGCATACTTTGATCTATGTTTTTATCATTGTTATGTTCATGTTCCACAAACTTAAGGTACAATCTTTAAATAATATAAAACAAAATCGCTTCCTGCCGTCTGTCTCTTTGTATGTAGGTTTAGATCTTCCAATTTACGCAAAGGATTTTAATCAAGTTTTCCATCAGTAAGATAATTTTTCACTGAATCGCGGCTGGCGGCTGGATGGGAAGCTCTCGACGCGGACGGTCGACGCTGGCACACTTACAGCCGCGCAATACACTTCAGTTTGAAGATGGACTACTGTTCTATTTATACTATGTCCACACTCCGAACTAAATACCATCGGTTATTAGACTCCTACCATAAAACAATATTGCAAATAATGCAGATATAATTAACCCTGGTCAATTACTTTACAAAGTTAGCTTAATAAATCGTTTTTATTCAGAACCTACGCAAGATTATACAGGGTGTCCCAAAAGTACCACGCCACAGTGACACCGGAGGTAGGTCAGCTCAAGAGGAACCTAACCAGCCTAACATGACCTCAGTAAAATATGACTTTATTTTTTTCAAATTGCTAGACCAATTTAATTTTAATTTGCAATTGGTCTAGCAATTTGAAAAAAATAAAGTCATATTTTACTGAGGTCATGTTAGGCTGGTTAGGTTCCTGTTGAGCTGACCTACCTCCGGTGTCACTGTGGCGTGGTACTTTTGGGACACCCTGTATAATATATAAGAACTTGACCCTTTTTTACTGCTAGTAAGTGAATTTTACTTTGGCAAATGAAGATCTGGGTCTGTTCTAAGAAAAGCTTGCAATGTACCTACTAAGCAGAATGAGGGTAAACTAATTGTCAAACCAAAACAGATTTGTACAATTCATAGCGTTCAGGAAGTTTACCTTGCTTCACGAAGCGGCGGTAGCGGATAACGACGAGAATAAGAACGACGATGACGACGCACGCGCCCGCGATCACCACATTCTTGATCAATTCATCTGTGAAATAAACATTCAGATTTGATTAGAGTAGATAATGAATTGCTATATAAAATGATGTTACAAATTGCACTTGACAAATTATAAGATTTTACATTAAGGTCGTCATGAAAAAATAATTTAAAAAATAGGGAAAGTTACAAAATACCTAATCATACAAAACTACATTTACATAAGAACAAAAATGTCAAATTTAAAATAAACAAATCATAATAATCACATTACTTAAATCTATTACAAATAATAAACATACCTACTATTATTACGCTGGTTTTACTGTACATACATATACGCTCGAAACTCGAAACACTTCCTTCTTCCTTGAAAGTCGGTTGATTAGGTACTTACTTGACACTGCGAGCATCGAAGTCGGTCGCTCTGAAAACGTTTAGCTGCTCTTTTATGACGTAACCATGGTAACGTGTTCGCTGCCGCCTAGGGTATCATTGCCCATAATGCAATTTACAAACAAATTCGTTAATGTGGAAAAAATCTTCTTCTTTACGCCAAAATTATTTACTGTGGTAGAAAATAAACTCTATTTGTGAAAACACTGCGGTTGGCATTCGTCTCGTTACGACTCGTTGAAGTCGACGTGTGTTTTCGCGGGCAAAAATTTAGTCAGAAGTGCATGTGTACTATTTATTCATCATGGCAAAGACGCAGGTGAGTATATCCAGATATATTTAATAAAAAAAAAACAAAAACCCGACTGCAATTTAAAAAAACTGAATAGCTTAAAACAACATCTATAATTTATAAAAAAAAAATAAGAGCAATGTACTTATTGATATTTATAACAATTTAAATTTAACTTGAATATTGGAAAAGGTATTGCAGGCGGGGACAAGCTAGTCCAAATGTTAAATTATATCAAGAAATAGGATTTATAATTAATAGCTTGTCCCCACCTTGTGTTTTTCGCTTTTCAATTTTATTTTTATTGCAGTCGCGTTTTCTGTTTTTTAAATAATTTAATTTATTTCACTCTTTTTAGTTTTTATTTATAAAATAGTGGTGTAATTAATTATTACTAAGCGCTCGATTTTTTATGTTGCGAAGCTACAAGTGACAAATTACAAGCGAAACACTCTTTCTAGCAAAAGGAGTTTTTGACTTAACATTTTCGATATTTTTTTCGCGGACGCCATATTGAAATATTGTACATACATACATACTTACTTACATACTAACATACATACGCTCGAAAAACATAACCCTCCTTCTGACACAGTCGGGTAAAAATATACCTTGCAGCGTATTTTAGCTTAGGATTTAACATTTCAGGTTTTATATAACCGTAAAACTACACAACTATTGGTCCTAGCCTGCAACAATAGTCCAATTTTCCTCGTTACATTATTCTAAAATATAATAGGTACCTTACGGCTATTATTGCTGGGTATATGTATTGTTTGACCTTAAATCGATTACTCTAAACTCTAGCTATAGCTAAAGCTATCATATTTTTAAAATAATATGATAAGTAAAATTGGACTATTGTTGTAGGCCAGGACTACAGTTGTGTAGTTTTACGGAACTATAGTTATGATCATGGGTAAAATATATTTACACTAAAAAAAGTCTTTACCCCCTACTAAAAATACCCCCTAGGTAAGAAGTTAGGTATTTAGGTACCTATCAAATTTAAGTTTCTTCATCCCATTTACTCGTAAAATTGCTGTGACATACACACAAACAGAGAGATATACGGACAGACGTTTAATAAATCGTCGACGAGTTCTCTGGCGAGTTTTTCAAGACCACCCTCCTGGATGGAAGATGTTTACCTGGGTATTGTGGTGGTCCAGTTGTTACCGCTACCAGCGGAGCCACCGTTCGCTTAGCTGTATCTGCACAAACAAATATATTTATAATATTGTGTCACCAAAACTACCTATAATTGGGTTAATGTACAAATCCCGTAACGTAAAAAGGCCGCTGAGCAACATTGGAGGGGATGTGTTACTCAGTGACAGCGCGGCAACAATAAACCGGCTCGGTCCGTCCTGTTGAGTTCACTTGTGGCGGCTCGCGGCGCGTACGGTCGACGCACGCACACATGCAATTAAGCAAGCGATATACCTTTGTTTGAAGACGAACTACTGTTTATACTGTCCTAGCGACTTGTGTTAAGTAAATAATCCTATTGGTTGACTCTGCGTATAGAGTCTATCTTGACTCGAGACAACACGTATAATTTAAACTACTTTATCATGGTGCGATAACTTCCGAACAAAATTACGTCTTATTTTACATACCAAATTACTAAGGGCTGATTTTTCAATCGCCAGATAGAGCTTTTCGGAAGGTAAATTTTAGCTCTGTCCTTTTCTTTCACATGACTTCAGAAAAGGATAATAATACATTTAACTGACGGATAGTTTTATCTGGGGATTGAAAAATCAGCCCTAATTTGAATACAGAGAAAAGCCCGCAATACAAAACGAAAGACAGTTCGCCTTTTTACATTATTATTTTATCTTCATTGTATTGTTTTTGTTTTTCTTTCGTACAATAAAGTGTTTACATACATGTATACATAAGTACAGTCGAGTTCATAAATATGTCTACACTTAAGTACCTTGTCACTTTAATCGCTGTGACAATTCAAATATGGCAGTCTCAACATGACTTAAATAGACAGGGTACTAAACTGTACACATATTTATGAACTCGACTGTACATGTATAAAAGTGGAAAAAAATATGTGTTAAAATCATGCGGAATCCTTTATCCCACTAATATTATAAATGCGAAAGTTTGTGTGCGTGTGTGTGCTAGTTTGTTACTCCTTCACGCTGCAACGGTTGGACAGAATTGGATGAAACTTGGAGTGGAGACAGCTTATACCCCGGATCAACAAATAGGCTACTTTTACTGTGAAAAAAAATCAAAGTTTCCGAGGGAAAAGCCATAATCAAAATCTATGCGGACGAAGTCGCGGGCAGAAGCTAGTTCTCCAATGTATCATCATTTAAAATGAGACCTCAGCCATGGATGTAAGCAGAAACAAACAAATATATTTTCTATTTAAAAAAACCATCTTTTCAATTCGTCAACGAAGTATTAACCGGTAAATTAAAATAGCCCCGCGCGCTCGTAGGCATGTAAGGCTAGAGTAAACTAAAAATAATATTTAAAATACACACACTAAAATATGATTAATTCTCTGACGGGACAACCAAAGGTCGCAGGTTAGTGATTCATCGACGAATTGAAAATAGGGGTTTTTTGGCATGGCAAGGAGAAGGCAGATGACTTCACATGCCACCTGGGGCACGTTTTATAAAGCTACAAGTTACAATTTTACAGGCCTAAACTGGCAACACTGCTCAAATGGCTGCTCGTCATTGGTCGAGGTTGTGTCAAAATGGAAACTTGTAACCTGTAAATTGTAATTTGTAGCTTTATAAAACAGGCCACTGATGGTAAGTGGAGTCATGGATGGCAGGATGACAATCTCAAATGCATTGCCAACCCTGAGGACTAAGATGGAATGCCTGTATGAGAGTCACTTCACCTTTCAGTCTTACCACAGAATAGGTAACAGTACTAACGTACAGAAGGATCAGTCTCGAACAAAACCGTTTTAGTACGGAATGATTCTAACCATGCCTTCTCTCGAGAGATGACGTATAACACGTGCCCTTTCGTGTACGCTAGGGTTGTCAGTGTGTCATTTCATTAGCTTTAAAGATACTCGTGCCTGTTATTACAGCGCTTGCTCAGCTGTCGCTCGTGTCCTAACGTCAGCACTCGTGCCTTAAGAGACTTCATTATATGCCAGAAGCATAAAAAACTATTATCCCTCTGTATAACATAATGAAAGTTCTTAAGATACGAGTGCCGATTTTAGGACACGAGGCGTTACTGTCCTATAACAGATACGAGTGTCTAAAGAAGTAGGTAATTATTGTAAAAAGGTAAATCAACTTGCCTCATATAATTTCTTTGATTTTTTAGGTGAAAAGTAACTTTACTCCATTACTTTAACATGTTTCAAATTTTAATTGGTAATTTGATTATTTTTTAACAACATTATTATTTTTTATTCCGATATTTGTCTAATTTTCTGTACATTAATTTTATTCATTATTAACACCGTTTTATTTGTTGCCCCTTTATTTTATTTTGACTGTCCACATTTTGTATGATTAATATTGGTTTGTTTTCAAAGTTTATTCTTTAGACGATCGTAATATAATTTCTATTAAATCGACATGACGTATAATAATATTATTGTAATATATATTAAGAAATAACTCAAGCTAAATAGTATAATCTAAATCTACCGCTACTTTAACGCCAAAATATATTCTATTATTTTAATATTATTTAAATAATATGATGTTCTTTTATAAGATTGAGCATAACCATGGTAATAACAATGTTATAATCGTAACTATAATATACATTGTTATTACCATTTTGTAACAAAAGCGTTGTCATAGTGATACTAGTTCTATATTGTACCTTGCTATGATATAGTAGTACACATATTATATGGCGAGTCATGAAACTTCATTCGCGCAGACACAAAAAAATCATTCCGATTAAGTACCGTCTGAAACCAAGATTAAAATTTACAGTCAAACATATGGAAATTATACGGTGAGAATTACATTGTAAGTATGTAAGCCGAGTTTCGTAATAGCAGCACACGAGTTATATAATGATTCATAATCGTACAGTTACTATAACATATAATTATTTTTCTCAAAATGACACGTTAGTTGGTGAATCGAATACGTTAGAAATTTTAAAGTTACAGTTTCGGTGGAAGCGATGTTTCGTACGACGTCGTAACTCTACCACGGATAAGGTAATTAGTTACGACAAAGTTGTCGTTGATGAAACTGTTGCTGAAGTTGACGTCGTGTTGATCAAAAAAAAATATGGCATATGACAGAAATGACAGCGTTCATCGATACGAACAATTAACGCCACTCGAAATTATGGAAAAAGCTTTGAAAGTATGTTACTTTTTATCAAAGAAATAAAAAAAGGATATGCGAAAAGTTAGCAGTTGTTTACATATGTATTCTCATTTTTGTACAAATTATTAGCTCTGGTGATACTTATGCATAATTGCATATACTCTGAGGAGCCTTCATTTTGTGACAGTTGCACAATAAGTAGTTATTAAGGTAACTGATGCATAATGGACTTAATTATGTCCCGTTGCATACATAACTTTTTCTACGACCTTAAAAAGGAAACTACAAAGTTTGTCGTAATTAGTTTAGTTACTTCTGGCAGTTTCTAAAAAAACTTTGTCGTCATACGTCATACAGCCTAGTTGATTTATATTATTTATCGTTTCTTTGTTAGTTTTTTTTTTGTTTTTGGAGATATTGACACATTTTTTCAATAGTTCGACCAACAAAGTATAACAATTGGAATGTCCATTTTATTGATCAAACGCCATTTCTGGTGCCGTCATATTATTGACATATTGCAAAACAGCCAAACAAATTTTTTTTTTTTAATTATTAATTCTTTTGAAGCTCCTGTTATTAAGTGTTATTCTAATTAATTAATGAAATATTTTTCGTGTTTTTACACATTTAAATTGTTTTTAAAATGGCTTTTGACATGTGTATTATAAAAATTGAGATGCCAGTTGATCACCAAACACTATCACTGACATTGTTCATCCTCGTAACCATGGTAATTAATAACAATACTATAAATGATAAAAAAATGGTATTACCATGGCAAAGCTCATTCATTATAATAACTGTTTTCACGCTTCGGTTACTTAACAAATTAAGCAAAAAAATAATTGCATCGACTGATGTTAACCGCTTTAATTGAGAAAGTAGCACTAGGTTTATATTAATTTCTGCCTTAGCAATCAAATTAATTAATTTAAAGTGCAGACGCATAAATGACACTTCACAAATGAACTTTCGCTTCCAAATAAAAAAGCAAGTAGTGAAAATATGAAAATTCGGATCAATTCGGGTTTACGACTGTATGGAATTATGAACAGTATTATGCAGATAAGAAGTCAATCCTGCTTATTAGTAGAAAAAGCATCCGTCACTCTCGTACTTACATATTATATTATACGTGTCAGAAAGTGACGGATGTTTTATCCACATTTTGTCACGCGATAAACGCAGCCATATTAGGCCCCCTGACACATTGCACGACCATGAAGTTTCTCACTATTGACATTGTTGACAGCAGTAAAACAATGCTAAACATTCAGAAACTTCATGGTTGTGCAATGTGTCAGGATTTACTTTTTATCGGCCGGGCACTACAGTAAGGTACTTGAGCGGAAAACGTGACGTAATTACAATAACACTACTTACTAGCCGTAGATGGCGCTGCTGTCGAATCGTCTTCATAGTGCAGATTGACCGTGCTTTTGAACTTTTCTGTATTATTTGTGTGAAGATCTATAGCGATGCAGTTGATTATTCGCGATTCTGATGTAAGCTTGAATGTGTGAGATACAGCGAGAGTTGCCGTTGAACCTCTTGGAAACATTTCTGAAAAAAAAGCTATGTGTCTCACATCTGGGCAAAGGCAGGCAGTCTCCCATCAGAAAAAAAACATTTAAATATATCATGAGCGAATTTACATAGTGACTACGTATACAGGGTGGTCCAAATAGTGAAGTCCAATTTTTTTTTATAGAATCCTCACACCAATGTTTAGCCGAAATGTTACGCGATTTTTGCTAGTTTCGGAGATATTGATGATTTTAATCGGAATTTTTGTAATTTTCTTTAGTATTTATTTTTTAATTTATTTACAAAAAATACTGAGTAAAATTTTACTGATTACTTAAAAAACGGGCAAATTGGTTTAAATACTTCGCTGATTCGTAATGATTCTAATTATGTAACATACCACTGAAAAACTTATGAAATAAAACATGAAATTAATGATTTTTCGAATCATTACATACATAAATAATTAGAATCATTACGAATCAGCGAAGTATTTAAACCTACTTGCCCGTTTTTTAAGTAATCAGTTTTTTTCTCAGTACAGTTTTTTATGTATGATGAATTCTGGTTCACGGACGGGTGTGACAGAAAAGTCATATAAACCGAAGCGGAGCGAGGGCGGTTCGCTAGTCATATTATAAGTGCGAAAGTTTGGATGTTTGTTACTCAATCCCACCAGCACAGCTGAACGGATCTGGATGAAATTTACAGTCTAGAATAGCACATAGGCAACTTATAATCCTGGAAAATTGGCCAGTTCAAGAGGGAATAGTGATAAACGACTTCTACGCGGATGGAGTCGCGCGCAACAGGAGTATTATTTGTTATATCTACTTATTACTCCTTTTAGGCGGTTAAGAATTAAACATAATGTTTAATTTGCTTACTTTGATTACGTCCAACAATATTGTGATCGATCTCCAGTATTAACTGAAAATTGCCAAGCACGCCCGAGACTGTACAGACCAGTTCTAAATCCTGCTCTTTCTTGAAATGGTAACTGTATTTTTTCTGATATTGGATTGAGTCGTCCACGAGAATCAGGCCTTCGCCAGTGATCTGTACAACGGCGGTGCTGGCTCCTGTAATAGGAAGAACATTGAGATTTATTAATAAGTACACTCAAAAAGGCTCAAATAGTAACATTGAATATTAATACTTATACATATACCCCCTTACTAATAAACGTTGAGTAACGGTGGTATAGCTATACAAGGTTTTGTCCTTATCTGTCAAATTCAAATGTAACAATGACAGATAAGGACAAAACATTATATAGCTATACCACCGTTACTCAACGTTTATTAGTAAGGTAGTTAAAGAAGAAGAAATTCGTTTATTCAGTGCAAAACATAAAACATATAAAATAAAACACAGTGCAATAGGAAAAACTTGTTTGACACATAACCTCAAATATTCACCAAGCGTGTTTTTATTAAAAATAACGTATAATGAATTGTTATTTCATCTTAAACTTAATATGAAAATAATGATTTAGTGTATAAATCGTTGCAAAGACCTCACTTGATCTTTAAAAGTACGTGATTATCGAGTAATCATGGTGAATTGGTTCGTTTAGTTTTGTTTACATAGTTCGCAAATTCTACTGATGGCGACTTTATTGCATAGTGTCAGACATAGGTGCCGTGACGCTGATTTTGAAAGCGCTGTGGCCACCGCGATCTCGTGCGCGCGCGCTGGCGTAAGCCCGTCAGCGTCCTCAGTGAACAGCCGGTCGCGCTCCCGGCCCGCTTGCATGCCCAGCATGAAGCGGTCCCGCAGCATCTCGTCCACAGTCGAACCGAACTCACAGTCGGTCGATAAATGACGGACCCGTGCCGCCCATTGCGTAAAATCTTCGTCGTCATGTTGCACAGGGCTGTGAAAATTATGCCTCTCTGCAAACAAAGACGTGTCCTGCTCATGTTGGAAAGTAAAAATATATTTACGTCAACTATGCTTTGTTTTTTATAGGTATATAACTAGCTGTCTGTGCCCAGTTCTGCCCAGATGTATTTTTTTCATACAAACCTTGTCCTGATAATTACGAACACAACAAAAAAGAAATTATTCAAATCGGTCAAGCCATTTATGATTTACTAGAGGACGCCCGCGACTTCGTACGCGTAGAATTAGTTTCCCGTTGGGGGTCGATTTTCGGAAAATCCTTTCTTAGTGCTCACTTACATCATGAAAGGAACCCATGTACCAAATTTCAAGTTTCTAGGTACAGTAGTTTCGGCTGTGCGTTGATGTCAGTCAGTCAGTTTAGCCTTTTATATATATAGATGTATCAGTTATGGCGTGACCAATGGAAACAGGGATTCATTGTTATTACATGGGTGGTGGGCGCGCGCGGCGCCAGCCACGGTCAGCTAGTCTCTAATAAATATTTCCACCGTCTTAAAATTTTCAAACTCAAGTCAAAACGGCCATCACAAAGAAACCCATCTTGGTGTACCTATATTAGTATTAAGTACGTGGATGACCGAGTTTTGCTCGGTATTATTTTTTGGTAAGTTTTCTAAAAATGAAACCTAGCTAGATCAATTTATCGCCTCCGAAACCCCCTGCATAGGTACTAAATTTGATGAAAATCGTTGGAGCCGTTTCCGACATTCAGATTATATATTATGGTTTACTAATGTTTTACCAAATCATCATTTGGCAAACTTCCATTTTGCAAAGATGTATTTCCCACCACATAATTTTACATTTTTTGTGGTCAAAAATGTAACCTAACCTAACTTATTTAACAAGCCCATGTAGCCTATGTTATATGTAATGGTTAAAGCACAATTACATTTTTGCGAAATGAAAGTGTGTAAAATGACATTGTTTGGCAAATGATGATTTGGTAAAAAATTAGGATACTACTATCGACTCATGCTTTTGGCAACTAGAGTTGCCAAATGTTCAATATATAGTAACGTAAAGTACTCTCTCAGCAACACTAGCTGCAAGGTGCAATTGCACGGTTTTTAAATTGATCATCATTTGTTTAAAGCAGTCAAGTAGATCAATGCACCTTCGGCTTGACACATAGGTAGTAGTTTGCTTGTAATGGTTGATTTATATATCTGTCAAAATTTACATTTAACCTTGTGTTACATGTACTTATATAATAAATAAACTTGATTAACCTGGGTGTATTAACCCAACTGCATTGAAACTACCGGGGTTCGTAAGTATCCTTTTACCGTATTGGGTAATGTGAATCATGCTGACGAACACAACATTTACCTGTTTCACGTCGTGATATTGCTAATGACGACAATTGGACATGTTTAGTTATTTCCAGAGGTTTTTAACCAGAGGAGTTATTCTTCTAAAAATGGCTCTATGTTGAACGGTCGATAGAGTGAGCGAAGTTATATGAGCGCCTCGCTCACTCGACGGGTAAAGTTGAGAATGCACGCCCTTGAATGTGGTTTTTACGCTCTGACGGAGCGACTTCGACTCGCCGGTTAATATTTGGAGCGTCGTTCTCAAGAGCGAGATGTTTAGAGAATCGCCTAAACCTGTATCTCAGAAACCAATCAAGTCTACAATCGTGATAGTTTTCCTTTACAATTGTGCTTTCATTTAAGATATTTTTTAGATTTTGACTACTTTGTAGTTTTTACTTTTGGCTGTAACACAAGACGAAATCACTTTTCGAGAACAATATTTTTTACACGGTCCCACAAATCCAATAATTGATAACATTTGCACAATGTTTTTTTGAGAGCTATCCAATGATACCTCACTCGATGAAATGATGTGAACTTCTGTAAAGTGGTGCAAAAAACTCAACAGTCAGTAGGTAGATTTCTTTCAACATAATTAACTCTCATTGTAGAGTCAACTTCAAAGACATAGGCGTTACAAGTTCTGTGTATCTGTATGTTTGTCTGTGGTTTCATAGCTCACGAACTGATTTAGACGCAATTTTTTAAACAGTATGCTTGTTTTACTAGAGTATTTTTTAGCTAAGTTAGATGAAAATCAGCTGAATTGAGTCTTAGGGGTTGCCATTAGCAAGCTATGGAACATGCAGTGCTCGGAGTTTGTCCCAAGGATAAAATTCGTAACGAGGTTATCCGACAGGGAACCAAAGTCGTCAACCTAGGGTACCGGGTTAGCAAGCTGAAGTGGCAGTGGGCTGGCCATTTAATTATGTTATGTAATCAGCCATGTAGTTAGCTCTTAGTATTTACTTTTAAGTTATTGTTTTGTTTTAAAGCTGTTGGTTTTCCATTATTTGTATACTACTGCATTTTAAAAAATTACGTTGTGTGAAAATGGATGGTTGCCGTAATGATAAATCGCACCTAAAATAACATACTTACTGCGTTTAAACTAGTAAACCTTTGGGAAAATGAAGCTGTATAGCCTATTGCGGCGTTTTAGTTGGTTTCGATAAGTATTATTCATTGACCACTAAGACTTGTTACGTGCTGCAAAATCGGGCTGTCTTTAGTATTTCCTGTCGTTAATATCACATACCGATAAGATATAGATATGCGTACCGTCAACCAATTAGATTTCTAGGCCACTATGGACTAGGTATGTTAAAGAGACGCTGATCACCAAAACGTAAGAGACCTCCTATGATTTGGTTTACAACGTCACGTTGACAAAGTCCATAGTGGCCTAGAAATCAAATTGGTTGACTGTACTTGATTAGAATTAGAATTTACGTGATTAGAATTTTGGAAAAAATGTTTTTACCAAATGAGCACTTACTGCTGTTTACGTCCTGCTGGGCTGGGTTTGTCGTCGGGGCCCTTGTTGTTTCTGGAGCCTTGGTTGTTTTTGGAGCCTTGGTTGTCCTTGGACCCCAGGTTCTTCTTGGAGCCTTGGTTGTCCTTGGTTTCTTCGTAGTACTTGGTTTTCTTGGAGGGTTTGTTCTTTTTGTAGTACGTGTTTCTGGCTTATTTGTAGCATTCGGTGTTGTAGCTAGAAAACAGAACCTATCATCAATCCAGATTTACAATATCGTAAATTATATTTAAAAGTGTTAAATAATAAGATTAATCTGAAAATTGATAATTTAAAAAGATACTTATAAGTTTTTTCTGCGTTATTATTTTTCATGTATATATAACTAGCTTATGCCCGTGACTTTATCCTCGTAGAGCTCGTTTATCACGGTTAAGCAAATTAATAGTTTTAAGTAATTTTATAGTTTGACGTCCTTCCTGGCCAGAATGATCTTTTAACACATGTTATTTATATTGAGCTCGAATTTTAAAAAGAAGTTTGATTGGATAACGTCATCTAGGTTAATACATTTTAGTAGGTATACAATATTTTTTATTTTTCATTCGAAATTTGGGGTTTGTATATGGTTTACCGTTCCTACGATACAGCAAAAATAAAAATACGTTGAAATTAAACGTTTCTTGTATGGCGACCCCTTTATTATTTCACTTTTTATCTTTTTTTCATGTAAATCCGCCTTAATAATTAGAACATTCTAAAAAAAACCCGCTATCTATGACGGTTCATAAGATACAGCTCTTTCAAGCGTAGGCATATTGTTAGGGTCCCTTCGGAAACGGAACCCTAAAAAGGCAAAAACTGCATTTAGGGAGTTTAAAAAACATACGCAGTAACTAATCTGGAAACAAACCCAGCGGTTGACCTTTTTTGCGTATTTTCTGGGTTTTGTTCATTTTGAAAACAGCTGCTCCAATTAATCGTTGCTAACCATGTTACGCTTTCAAAGACAGCAATAAAACGATGTGAGCTCATTCGGGAAAAAGTACCAATTATGGTTCGATTCCCTTTTCCAAAACCAAGGCAAAACCTTTCAATGCAGCTCCTCTTTTTCAATATCAAGGTATTGGTTCCTAAAAACTGATTATCTCACTTTTAGTTTTCGAATTCTCCGTACTGACTTATTTGGATTGATCGCCCTGTATACTTAAGCGTTATGGCCGACAGGACGCTGCCTACGAAAAGTTGTCTCAACATGGTGTTGCTGACCGTACCGCTGCTGCAATAATATACCTAATACTTCGGCATAGATGCATGCGCGAGGTTGGCTTGCTTGAGAGTTGCTTTGTAACAGCTGGTCAAAAAATTACCAGCGATTCCCAAGAGACCACACTGCTGAGGAGAATCGCCGCAAGAAACTTAACAGTCAGTCATTCTTTAAACAAACTTTTTCCTGCTCAACTACGCATGATATTTTTTTATTTTATATTCATTGTTTTATTATAATGCTAGGTTAAGTATTATCATTGCCATAAACATGACGTACATATAAAAAAAATGACGGAATATTGTTGAGTTTTTTGCGGAGTTTCTTCTCAGCAGTGGTCTCCTCGTGGGAAGCGCTGGTAGATTTTTAACGAGTAAAAGTGCCCGAGCGGCCATCTTAGTGAATAAACACTTAACTTTTTTAACATACAAGTTTTCTATTCATGATGCATGCATGGTGGCACTTTCACGTACCGCAGAACAGAAGCATATTACCAGGCAATGACCTGCCAGCTGTTACAAATCAGCTCTCAAGTAAGCCAACCTCGCACATCCGTCTATGGCGAGGTATTAGGTGTATTGCAGCAGTGGTATGGTTAGCAACACTATGTTGAGACAACTTATTATGGTTTATGGGAACTAAGGCCTCGATTTTGGAAAAGAGGTAATACTGCATTTAAAGGTTTCGCCTCGGTTTTGGAAAAGGGAATCGAACAATCTTTTTCCCCTATAAGCACACATCGTTTTATTGCTGTGTTTCATAGCGCAAAGTGGTAAGCAACGATTAACATTGGAGCAGCTGTTTCCAAAATAAACAAAAATCAGAAATTTTGCAAAAAAGGTCAGCCGCTGGGTTTGTTTCCCGCGTTAATTTTTAAATCCTTAAATGCAGATTTTGCCCGTATCCGAAGGGAGATCAACGGGAAGGTAATAAAATAATTATGTATTATTACGGTGGATTTACAAAAAGAAGAAAAAAAAGAGTGAAATAACATTAAGGAGTCCCCATACAAGAAACGTTTTTTTTTATTTTTGCTGTATCGTAACAACGGTAAAACATATGCAAGCGCCAAATTTGGTATGATTATGATTATATTACGAACCCTAAAGAAAAACAACAAATACTAAAATATGGTCAATTGTCAGTTGGGTCACGTGGATTCCATTCGAAATCGAATTCAAATTGGAATATAATACCTACTGTACGGAACCCTCGGTGCGCGAGTTTGACTAACATTTAACCGGTTTTTTAAACTCAAGGCCTTGGTTTCTAACAGCATAACCCACCCTATAACGTATAGTTTCCAATTTCCCCATACTGACGGACCCATTTGGATTGCTTGTAAAGTAAAAGTTCTACCTACCTATAGCATAGTTAGGATAATCCCATATTCAGTTATTATAATTAAATATCATAATTTTAATTTATATTTTCCCTTATTTTATTTTATTATTACTGCCTATACCTACTTACTTGTTTATGTAGAACAAAGTTGTAAAATGAATGCGCGTCCCTAATACCATCTAATACTAAATCTGACTGCGAGTATTACCTCGGCGCGGACCGCCGCGCGGCACAAAACATTTTTTTTAACACAGTTGTTAGACAAAAATGTAAGACAAATTTATTTTTATATATATAAGGATGTCTGGGCTATTTACTAGTATTTTTTTTCTGGAGCCAGTCACCATAGTTTTATGCCAGGGGAAGATTTACGAAAAAAAATGTAAAGAAAATTTTTGATTTTTGAATATCTATTTTTATTGTATGGGTGTGTTATTTTTTTGTTCCAGAAATGAATTCCTCGTCCTCGAATTATAAGAAAAAGACACCAAACTTGATATAGTTGCTAGATGTATGTAGATATAAAATTTAGAGTGAGGAGCGCCGGATGCACTCTTCCCCCCCTCCCCTGCCCACCTGCGGGGGGGACCTCTGGGCAACCGGGCTAAATCAGCTCAGATCACCCCCAGGAGCACCTGTTCCAAGCGATTTGCTTTGTCTCAAAAATGCAAGGTGCCGGTCCTAAGATCTCCCACTATCGACAGTTTGGTTGCTCTTAATGTCCATCGTAGTTAGATATTATATTATATATGGGGCTTTATATAAATTTTAATGTATCTAACATTATAAATGGTTGAACTCCCAAACTAAAATGACCAAATTCTCATACAAAAATCTCACCCCTTAGTTAGGCAGGGAGTTTACGCGCCCGAGGCATGGTTGCGTCACATACCGTCATCAATGTAGCGCGGAACCGGGCTGCTCTCTCCTCGACCCCTAAAGTGACTGAAGGGGCATACACCATGCCTCTATCATGGCGGCTTCGTCAGCCATCGCTCTAAAAAGAGTGAAATAACATTAAGGAGTCCCCATACAAGAAACGTTTTTTTTTATTTTTGCTGTATCGTAACAACGGTAAAACATATGCAAGCGCCAAATTTGGTATGATTATGATTATATTACGAACCCTAAAGAAAAACAACAAATACTAAAATATGGTCAATTGTCAGTTGGGTCACGTGGATTCCATTCGAAATCGAATTCAAATTGGAATATAATACCTACTGTACGGAACCCTCGGTGCGCGAGTTTGACTAACATTTAACCGGTTTTTTAAACTCAAGGCCTTGGTTTCTAACAGCATAACCCACCCTATAACGTATAGTTTCCAATTTCCCCATACTGACGGACCCATTTGGATTGCTTGTAAAGTAAAAGTTCTACCTACCTATAGCATAGTTAGGATAATCCCATATTCAGTTATTATAATTAAATATCATAATTTTAATTTATATTTTCCCTTATTTTATTTTATTATTACTGCCTATACCTACTTACTTGTTTATGTAGAACAAAGTTGTAAAATGAATGCGCGTCCCTAATACCATCTAATACTAAATCTGACTGCGAGTATTACCTCGACGCGGACCGCCGCGCGGCACGAAACATTTTTTTTAACACAGTTGTTAGACAAAAATGTAAGACAAATTTATTTTTATATATATAAGGATGTCTGGGCTATTTACTAGTATTTTTTTTCTGGAGCCAGTCACCATAGTTTTATGCCAGGGGAAGATTTACGAAAAAAAATGTAAAGAAAAATTTTGATTTTTGAATATCTATTTTTATTGTATGGGTGTGTTATTTTTTTGTTCCAGAAATGAATTCCTCGTCCTCGAATTATAAGAAAAAGACACCAAACTTGATATAGTTGCTAGATGTATGTAGATATAAAATTTAGAGTGAGGAGCGCCGGATGCACTCTTCCCCCCCTCCCCTGCCCACCTGCGGGGGGGACCTCTGGGCAACCGGGCTAAATCAGCTCAGATCACCCCCAGGAGCACCTGTTCCAAGCGATTTGCTTTGTCTCAAAAATGCAAGGTGCCGGTCCTAAGATCTCCCACTATCGACAGTTTGGTTGCTCTTAATGTCCATCGTAGTTAGATATTATATTATATATGGGGCTTTATATAAATTTTAATGTATCTAACATTATAAATGGTTGAACTCCCAAACTAAAATGACCAAATTCTCATACAAAAATCTCACCCCTTAGGGGATGATTTTCGAGATGCAAAGTATAAATTTAATCTGATTCGGTTCAGTGGTTTATTCGTGAAAGAGTAACAAACAGACAGACGACAGACAGACAGAATTACTTTCTCATTTATAATCTTAGGCCGTATTTCATCAAACTTGGAATATGACTTAGGTACTCCGACATTAGTCTATACAAATTCGGCGTTTAGTCTCGGTATAAGACCTTATTCGAGTTTGGTGAAATGCAGCCTTAGTATAGTAGCTTTTCTTGTTACAGCAATATTATATGTATCAATGTATAGATTTTTTACTCCTAAGATATTGTTTCAACTGACATTTTAGAATTAAGTACCTAACCGACCTATTTCCGCCGAAAAATAAAATGACTGTCCTTTAATTTTTTCCAGTGATCATAATAACCGCCCTAATTAGAGATTGCAAACTGATTAACCGGTTATACGAATTTTAGAAAATCTTTGAATGCAGCTTTATTCTTTTTAAAAATAAAAGAATGTTTCCATTTAAGGCATTTCAGATCCCATTTTTTTTCCACCCGGTATACGTACCTACGATCAAGTAAAAGTTAAAATGTGTGTCGATTTTCCATGGACTACTCGAGTAAACAACAAAAAATTCACAATGAAATTATACTACGTAGGAGATGACACTCTCACAGGAGGATACCGCCTTCCACGATCCGTCGCTGCCCAGCATGGTGCAGAGAGAGATCGGAGACACCAATTTCCGAGGCCATAGTGCGGCGCACCTGATCCCACCGAGCGCACACCTCGAAGGTGTGCTGGGCCGTGTTGTCCGGATCGCCGCACTCGTGGCAGATCCGACTCGGATCCCTCTGTATCTTGTGCAGGTAATGGCCGAAGCAGCCATGTCCGGTCAATACCTGCACAAGCTGGCAACGCACTGACAACTCTTCTTGAGTTGCTGGTGTTTATGGGCGGTGGTGATTACCGCTAGCTATTTCCTCCATCCACCAGTAAACCTGCGTTTTGGCAGGGAGTTTACGCGCCCGAGGCATGGTTGCGTCACATACCGTCATCAATGTAGCGCGGAACCGGGCTGCTCTCTCCTCGACCCCTAAAGTGACTGAAGGGGCATACACCATGCCTCTATCATGGCGGCTTCGTCAGCCATCGCTCTGTTTAGCCGAGAGACGGTCCACCTAAGAAACTCTGTTTCCGCTCGTCTCCGCCCTCTTAGACCACGCGGTGATGGGAGCACCGGCAGGGCGCTGACCTTCATCCATATAAATGGTCGGAGAGGATCTCCACTTCACTTCACACACAATGCGGGTGGCGGGACGTCTACGATAGACCCTCCCTGCCGCCGCATGCATGTGTTAGCGTCACCCAACAGTCCTCAAGGGCCACGCTTCTCGTGTCTGTGATGGCCCCACGCCGCGCTCTTCGCATTAAAGTCGGCCATCACCACCACCTGCGCTGGTATCGCCCTCCCAACGACCCTTCCCAGCCCCTCCAGGAACCGGTGGAACTCGCGTAGCGGCCGGTTAGGGGAGAAGTACACTGCCACTAGGACAGTGTCTCCCCATTTGGCCGCTGCGAAGCCCGGGCCCCGCTCAGTTTCGGTGAAAAAACGGCAGGAGAATCCCCCGACAATTCGAGCTGTAGCGATAGCGAGCTGTCTATTTCCGACGCAGATATAGCTCCTGCGGAGATGCAAACGCCTGTTACTCTGCCTGCAACTGTGCTTGAACAAATTGAGATGAATCAATTAGTACCTCCTGATGTGAATAACGTAGAAGCAATTGAGACGGTTTTACTGCAGTGCGCAGAAGCCCCCGCAGGGCCGTAGATGTGACCAACCACCACTCTATCAACTATCAACCACTGCCCACTGAGTTGACTCTTAGATCTCACATTGACCAGTTGAGTTGACTAGACGTTCTTGGTTTGTTAAAAATGCTTACAACGCTAGAGGCTCAGGGTTAGATTAGGTGAACGGAGTCCGTAGATTGTAATATACCTGAAATGCTTTATAGATATAATAACGGTGTTATAAAACGTTCAAAAAGTAATCTAGAGTCGATGGAACTCCGCTGAGCGGAGCATCTATTTCTAGGTGTTTTGGCCCTCCGGCCCTGCTGCAGAACTAACTTTATCTAAACCTACGTCTTCCTTTTTCTTGTTACCTATACTACTGTTTTGATTATTATACAACATTGAAATTATATTAAATGAGCATTATAGATTTTGACGGCAATAGGTTCTGGTTTTAGAGCACGTGGTATTTATGGGGAGATTTTAGCTCAGATGAGTATACCTTTTAAGGTTCTTACCCGCAGTATCTAAAAGTAACGTAACTCGCTTAGAGTAGACGTTCATGTCGTTTTCATTTTGAAGTACGCAGAGCAAGCTGGATCCGTTGGTGGCCGATGTAGCTCTATAATTGAATGATTCAATTCTCACTGACGCATGGATGTTATTCACATCTGAAACATTAAGTTAAGCACGCTTAGTGGAAAGTGCTTCACTACATAGGGCCTATATAAAACTGATATTGGCTGAGAAACCCGCCACGAGACACGTCAAAGAAAACGTCAAATCATGGAAAACATGGAAAATTATTGCACGCGCCTTGAGTCTTACTTGAGATCAGTTTATTATGCGGCTCTTTATGCTTATACGAGCAAAAGGCAGCGTGCGCTAATGTGTACATCGAGTAGGTACGAGTGTGTTTGTATATACGTGCATGAAGAAGTTGATGAATGTAGAGGAAGCGAAAGTTGTATGTTTAGACGCGTGCACCCGGCGTTCCATAGTCTCTGCCTCCCCTATTGGGAGAGAGACGTGAAGGTATGTATGTGTATTCTACCTTATTTTTTTAACTGCAGTTTTGGTACATGACATAAAGATATGCCTCACACAGCTCTAATGGAGAAGCAACACCAATCAGAACTACCAGCGCAGCCAGAGTTTTTCATATTTTTTTACGAACGCGCCGCTTCTCATGCAGCTCGGTTTAAAAACTACATGAACAGTCTGTAAGCACTTAGATTGTGCTTCGCATTTAATTTTGTACTTGTCTCTCACTAGCTCTTAATAAGAGCTTATGAGAGCGAGTGGGAGACGATTACAAACCCGAAGCAGCTTCTAAGAGCTATCGCACTGTACGACATTTTTCAGAGAATAGAGATTTTACAGAGTTACCCTAATTGGCTAATTCCGCGTAGCAAATATTCCATTAGAATTTTCCCCATTAAATTTTTTCTCCAATCGCATTACTTCCCGTTGTTTTTTTTTACCAATTGCATATTTTCCATTTTGGATTTTCCCCACTTGCATGTTTTCTCAATTCAAAATCAATTTCACTGAATCGACGGAGCCCCGCTATCGCGGAGCTCCTATTTCTGGGTTCTTTGTCCTTCGGTCCTTCTTCAAAACTAACACAACCTAAACTTATCTACCTATTATTTCGATCTATTTCGACTTACTAAATGGAAAATATGCAATTGGGATAGACCAAAAAAAATACTCACGGTTTTTACATTTTAATTCCAAAGAATAGGTAATTTTAAGAGACCAATTTCATTAATTTTGTATTTGACCCAGTAGTTTTGTTTTAATATCTTTATTTATTTAGCAGACATTTCATGTATGACGTATTTATTTTAAATTTGGGTTGGCATTTTCTGTTAAATAACAATAATTAAATAACATCTCATGATAAAAAGTGATTGTAATAGTTTATTAAAAGATACTATTTCAAGCGGTTTTCGCCTAACCCGTAAGATAGACCTAGGAGGGCTTCAAGCCGAAAACGAAAGTCAAACAAAGGTTAAATATACTTTTGTCGAAATATCCGAAATCGATAAATATTTCAAAAACTTAATACTTAATGCAGAACGGCTTTAATACCCTATTCCTCGAAATGGTTTTCAAATTAGAGTAATTGTAAAAGTATGAACAATCCCAATTGCTGAAAATTCAAAATGGAAAACAATGCGATTTAAGAAAAATTAAAATGAGGAAAATGCGCCTAGAAAGTTTGCTAAGCGGAATCAATCAGTTTGAGAAACTGATCTAACTATCCCAGAAACCATTCATTAACTTAACGATAATCTTCTTCTACGCGCACGGAGTCGCGCGCCATATCTAGTAGGTTAGGTAGGTAGGCAGTGAAAGAGATAGAGTTACAGCAGTCATATAGGTCTGTCTCTCTCGCCGTTTAGTACTTGTAACGTTTTCAGATTAATTATACGTCTCTCTTGTTCTGTAATTTATAGGCAAAGATCTCTTCCTACTCTGACCAAGTTCCCCGATATTAACGATAAGAATGTCAAAATATAGCTTACCGAATTCGTTTGTGACACTCCCATGGTACGCGCGGGGGGCGGGGGACGTCACTAGTCGTTAACGTTTGCTCACCTCTACCCCTCTACACACGATAGGAATTATGTTACGGATGTGGTTGCCGATATCCCTAACATCCTGTTCTGCACTAACCTAGTTTGATATTCTATGCGAATATTGTATATACGTGATATCGATTAATAACATTTTTAATGTTAGAATTGTATCCACAGACATATGAATACCAGTAGGCATAAAAACACGCGAGAATGGTCGATCTCCTTATATTCATATGTCTACTTATATAACAGTATATATCTATATATATATATATATCTGTGGTTGTGTTCCTGGCGTGTGTACCCTCCTAGTTAAGGCTACAACTCGCGGACCACGCCACACATTTACAGTCCATTGATTTTCTAAAATCTTACCGGCATATCGGAAAATGATTCTGCCATCTCCAGGGTCCGCGTTGCAATTAACATTAAATTCTTCATTATTCTTGTATTTATAAACGTAGTAGGTGGCAGCTAGATGTGTTTCTGTAACTGTGGGAGCACTGGGGAAACCCGTGAACCAGATTTTGTCAGCAGCTGAAAAATAATAATATTAGAAATTGATTACAGATCTATACATGTAAAACTCAGACAACGCACAGCCTAAACCACTGGTCCCAGGAATTTGAAATTTTGAGAGAATATGCTTTGGGTTACCCTAAGGGTGCTAAGGGTTTTACAAAAATCCACTCGAAACCGAAAGAAATAGGAGTAGAGGGAAAATAATTCACGGTCATCCTCTAGTTGAACATTTTGCAGGTATTTATTTCATCTGCTTGACAATGACAAGCCATCCGACATGAACGTCAGCCTGATTTACATACGGCGCGGCGCCTACTACATAAAAGATATTTATTAAGAAGATGGGAGTACTGCACGGTACTCCCAGTGAGCTGATCTTTGAATCTCACTAATGAAACAAATAGTGAGATTCAAAAATCTACTCATTCATAATGAGAATGAAGTCTCGTTCACTAAAAAGGTGAGAGCACTCGTATACAGACATCACAGGCGAATAAACGTATCAACCAATCGTACCATTTTGATGAGGTTTAGTCACTGGATGAGATTCATAAATCTACATAGTTAATCTTTTTGTCGTTAAGTTTTTCTCTCATAGTATGGCCCCGTTCTCACTATGCCGGACCGGCGAATTTGCCGGATGCCGGTAAGGCTAGTGGCTTATGACGCTGTTCACACGGCATAATGTGAACAGCTTCATATAAATTGTACAGCCACTACCCTTACCGGATCCGGCAAAATTGCCGGTCCGGCATAGTGGGAACCAGGCCTATGAACTATGAGAGAGAAACTTAACGACATGACTGGTGTTAAGTAATGTCATACCCTACCTTATCAATTTTGTATTTATTTGTACAATAAAAAAACATCCTTCGATTTTAAGATAATGCTTTTGTTAATTAGAAAACACAATAATAGAAATGAGGGCGCCACTGGACGCTCGACGCAGTCTTAATATGTAGCACCCCTCTATTACCGTCAGGGGTTTTAATGGACTAACGTTAAAGCTAAATCTGTGTTTAACCCATTATATAGTTATTTATGTAACTGGTACATAATGAAGCCTCTTAAGGTACGAGAGCCGAGGTTAGAGCGCGAGCTTGCGAGCGCTCTAGTTACAGGCACGAGTACCTTAATAAGGGGTCCATATTGGCTCATATAAAATTGGTCTTTAGATTTTTTATACAAATAACGATTTGTGTCTATACTCATCATTTCTTCGAAAAATTTTCCTCATACTTCATTTCTTCGAAAAATTTTGCTCATACTTATCGCAACTCATAATCAATTTTTTTAAGAAACTGTTACTTTTTGAGGATTGTTATAAATCTAACCTAACCTAACCTAATTTTATCTACACGTAAGATATTTAAGAAATTCTGAAAAGTGTACGGTTACATGAATATTGGCGTTATAAGTTCAGATGATTATGAGTTCCGATCATTAGTATAAACATTTTTTATGAAGAGTATAAGGAGTGATCATTATGATGTAAAATGTTATGAGAAAAATTTTCGGAGTTCCAATAATCGGAGTTGCAATTTTATATGAACTTTGGCGCACCCCTTAATAAGAGCTAATTATGAACCGTTGCATACAGAACTTTTTCTACAAGCTTAGAATGATAATGATAAAAATAAACAATCACTAATTAACTTTTCTCGTATACTTTACTCGATTTTTCTGCTAACAAATTACTTGTCAACAAAGACATTTTCACTATTCCGATACGCGTTAATAGTTCGAAATGTTAAAAATTTCAAGCGAATTTAAATAGTTATTAAAAACAGTACTGTCAATATATCATAAACAAGTTGTAATGACAAACGAAACGTAACCATGGTAACCAAATAACAAATCGATGGATATTACCCATCTATTTTTAGTTATGGAACTGTTATTACCATGGCAACGCTCATTATAGAATTGTTTTCCCACTTCGGTTACGCTATAGGTGGTATTTTGATACCGTTAACGATATCAATATTAGCGGTTTACAGTACGCGAGTAGAAAAAAGCGTTTAAATACCTGCACGCGGGTGATCACGACGAGTGCGGTATGCACTGGATATCGCAGTAGTTGTTGGTTGTGCTGATCGTGCAGTGCGGGTATTTGGTTGTTGGGGAGCGACGGGTGCACTAGGGTCCCTGGGCGGGGTTTGAGGACCTTCTGCGGACAAAATGGTGTAAAGTGGTTTAACTGCTCATTTAAAACGTAGGTATATAGTAACGTGTTTTCCGCAAGTGTTTTGGCTGTCTTTTTCCAGAGGTGCCACTTTTTTTTTATAAACCTCGCACACTTTAACAAGTCTAAGTTAAAAGACCAAACTGCTGTTTCGATGATGTCGTCGATGTAATGTTAGTTACCTATCATGTTTATATTTCACATTTAAATAAACATAGTACCCAGTGTCACCCGCGATGCTCAGACGAATTTAACAACACCTCGCTTGTCGAAATCGGACCATCCCCTCAGACTTTACAAGGGATCAAAGAACCATACATATATACAAACATACAGCAGGCCTAGTATGGTTGAGTTTATCGCGTTCCAAAAATTTGGATAAAGCATCCGTCCCTCTCGTTCTTATTATACGTGTAAAAATTTGACGGATGTTTTGTCACGCGATAAAGGCAGCCATTATTGGCTCCCATGGTCAATAAAAACAATAACCTCTCCTTCGGCGATCGGGTAAAAATGCTTATAAGCGTTCAAGGCACTTGGTGAAAAGAAAATGATGGCTACGACTTTGCGAGGCCGTGAACGGCGGGCGGCGGAAACAAATTCGAAAAATCGCTAAACGGTTGTCACAAATACCCTGATGTTCCACAACTAGAATAAAGCTGGAGGATATGTAGGGAGTGTAGCGTAGCGACATCTAGCGACACTTTTTTAAAGTAGAAGACAACAAGCTATGACAGTACAATTGAATGCGCTGCTGCGCGCTGTCGAAGTTTCGCCTGACAGTTGAAATACAACCTCCAACTATATCCCAATGGACTTCGGTCGCCAGGCATAACACCCGCCTGGAGACAGATCTCTATTATCCTCTCTTTGTACCGTGATACAATACGATCTTACCATGATTATCCCAGTAGAGACATATGTGGTCGCCCGCTATGGTACATAACAAGTACGAATAATTTAGTTCCGTTGTAGCTTGAAGCTCAAACTTGCGATATGCCGGAATGATATTCGAACATTCTCTTGACGTCGTATCTGAAATGTGAATAGCAGTTATTACATGCCACAGACCAACTAGCCTGTGTTACATGCCTAATTATCAGTTGATTTTTAGGGTTTGATACAGAAAATCAGAACTTTATTCTATGATTATATTTTTAGTCGGTCTCTTCAAAATCATAGAACCTTTTTCACCGAGAACATTAGAACAAGTACTTGTTTTTATACAGGGTAATCAAAGAACACGCACTCTGGACTACTCTTTATATTGAAAATAAGAACTTGAACTAAAATATCCGTTACCTGCTTTACTCTCAGAAACAAATGTAACCTGCATTCGCATTAAGTTTTTTTTAAAGGCTACTTGGTGTGGGTATTAAAATAAATGATGACCCAAATAATGTATAACAATTAAACATAAATTGCTTAATACATTTTGTTGTGAATACATGTTTTTTTTTACATCTTGTGATTTTTATCTATCACTTGGAAAATGAATCGATATATGCAAAGAAAGCACTGTAACTCATTTTCTTACATTTTCACAAGAGCTATTTTTTTTTAATGGTGTAGGAGGCAAACGAGCAGACGTATCGCCTTACCGTCACACATGGACACCTGCAGCACCAGAGGAAAAATTGAATAAAATATCTTGAAAATGTTGATTAGTAACGGGTGGTAACGGTAAATCTAAAATTACACCATTGGACGCCATTTAGTGGCTTACGATGATGTTCTACAACAATGCTTATGTTTAACAAAATGCTATTGTAACTCAAGCATACAAGACTGCGGTACAAATAATTGTTAATCAAGATATTAAATTGAATGCATGCAAGTAAATGCGCTTGTTGCTTAAATGTTTTTCCAAATTAAATATTTACTCAACAATTAAAATGAAAAAAGCGCCAGAGAGGAAAAATTAACTTAGTAGTACATAGTACAATGTTCGTATTGTAGGAATTATATTGTAATGTTACTCATGAAATATTACCGATATTGCAGTAAAAAAAACACCCCACTGGACCATGCCCTGCAATGTTTTTCCTATGCGCAAATTCTAGACGCAAAAGAATTGACATGCAGTCATCATTTAGACCTAAAAAAGTGAATCACGGTGTTTTTCTCTTAGGTGTCGAAATAACCTAATTTCGCTGGGAACTGAGAATCATGGATGTAATATTTCTCAAAACGCTTACTTACTACAAAACTTGAAGGTTTTTGCTTCATTTCCAGTTTCGCAGCCGATGTTGAGGTATTCCCCTGGTTTGTAGGAGTAATGTTGGTCGCCGTTGCTGGATATCCTGAGGCGAGCGGGGTCCAAGCCCGAGAACATGAGCGTCCCTGGAACATCGGCGTAGTTGTGCTTATTGTCCTTAGAACAGTGCTTTCCCACCCCAAAAACATTTATCTATTTAATACTTAATTAATTCACCAATGTATGTGTCCTATCAGTCGGCCAGATAAGAGGTCTGCCACAATAACAGTACGTCAACGTGTGTCAAGTACTCAGTCGGTCCCAAGATAGACCCGTACCGTACATGGTGAGCATCATGGCATGGCTCTATATTCACCATCAATACCAATCGCGTTAAATCTATTATTATAATAACTTTTCAAGAGTTCGAGTACCAGATCCTGTATTCCATTTTGCTGCATTTTTTGATAAAGTATGTTGTAATTTATCATACGCATTTATCAAATAATTTCTAAAGTCAGACTTAAAACTTAATTTTTAATCAGATTATCCCTGTGTTTATCTTGTTATAATAAGCTTTAAGTCCTGTTTTAAGGTTAGTTTCTATCCGACTGCGTCAGAAGGAGGGTTATGTTTTTCGAGTGTATGTATGTATGTCTATTTCCGTGGCACGATCTGCAGCCTAAGCGGCTTGATGGATTTCGCTAGATTAGTCTTGGTTGTGGGAGTGACATAGTCTATATTATTATAATCAAAGTAATAAGAAAGCGAGTAACTTTTTATTAATATAATATTAAGAAGAAGACCGTATGAAAAATGCATTAAGGTTTTTAAAGCTTGTTTTTAACGGTAAAAGGAAACATGGAGGTCTCGTTGCGAAATAATCCAGAATTGCACTGCAATTTGCATATAATTGACTATTTAATAACTTCTAAATAAACCTTACTTTCAGAGCTAAGATCTCCTAAACGGCCCAACCGATTTTCACAAAACCTAGCTAAGAGCCAGGCGATAATCATCCTTATTTATAACACACTGCGTCTTCTATGGTTCACAAATCACAGACAGACACGCACATTAAAATGATTACACCCGTCGAGAGTTAAAAACAGAGTTAGAACGATTCGTTAGTAATTTCAATACACTTTCAATAGGACGATAATTATGATCATTAACAATGAGTTTAATAAGAAATTGATACGTACCGGAGCTAACCAGTTTTGAAGAAAAAACCAACAAGATCACTAATGTTAACATTGTACACGTTGAAGGTCTAAAATATTGCTATATTCTGACAGCAGGCGGTCGCTGCGTGTGTGTTTGTCCTCATCACCCTGATGACTAAACGTTATCCTATAACAGTCAATTAATTTATCAATTATCCTGTTTCACTTGTACGAGGGCTAAAAATAACAAAGGTATAATTATGACTAAATAAGGCTTTATTGTTTTTCGAAATATTCTCCGTGACGATCGATGCGGTTTTGCACACGTTGAAACCAATCTTTCAAATGTATGTCCAAAACGTGCTGTTTGAACGCGTCGACAGCGTCTTCACGGGTCGAAAATCGTTGACCACGTAATTTATTCCTTACAATTGGAAATAAATAAAAAACATTATGTGCCCAATCAGTGTTGTACGGTGGAAGACGTTAATTCTATATTTGGACTTTCCGAAAAGTCGTTTCGCGTGACGGGTGAGCTGACAAGTGCCAGCATCATGCATCATGTAAAGAGAGCAGAATGATTGGTTGTTTTTACGTATTTCTTCAAATACTTTCGGCAAGCGAATGGTCGTGTACCACGTGACTCCGAATTAACCGTTTCACGAGTCTGTAATGGCATTGTAGCCGCATTCATACCAAGAAGCCGGCAACCATTTGCTTCAAGGAACGTACTTTTTGCATGAGTTACTTTCGTAGCGATCGGCTCATTTTGAAACACCCACACTGTTGATTGTTGTTTAGTTTCGGGATCATACGCATAGATCCAGGATTCGTCACCTGTGTAGATATTATTGTAACGATTATTATAACTGGCAACTCTTACAGTATAGTCGGTTTTTGTTTGCAAGCCATGATGTATTTGATTGGCAGTTGTTTTTGCCGCCTACTCGTGGTTGGCTGTCGCTGTTTGTCAGCATCGGACAGCCAATCACGAGCAGCTGTCAATATTATGTAAAACGTACCCATTCCTGGTTTGGAGGGTTGTTGTTAAAAAAAAAGAAGAGTTGGTTGGTGTCAAGTGAGGACTGACGACGAGTACAAGAAACGAAGAAACAAATATAATTAATTAACCAGAATTTTATTAGAAATATCTAGAGCTGTGAAGTGAACAGATTACAATATTGTTGACAACCAAACGTGTTTAACTGATATTATTGAATTCCTGGACCCAGTAAGCCGAGAGTTTTATAGCATTATAAACAGCTTTTAAGTCACCACGATTACTTTTTTCAACATTTTCTTACACCATTCGAGGCGAGCCTCTTTTTGATCCTTAGCTAAGTTGCAAGGGATCCGACACGAACAATTGTTTCACAGCCAAATGTTCATGTAATAGGCAGGGTCGGTTGCAAATGATTGCAACTGTTTATTTATATCGCCATCGACACTTCAGTCGCCTAGTATTTTTTTTATTTTAGTAGGCGAGTTACATTCGCCTAGTAATATTTTTATTTTATCGCCCATACTCCCCCAATGGAGGTAGGATTCGGCAGATCCTCATTTCTAGTGCCAAGATAAAGTTATAAACAAACTGTCATATTTAGCCTTACCTTCTTCTTTATTAAATACAAAGCTTTTTCGAAGTCATTGTAAATAATCACAAACCGGCCCCCTACCACCCATGTTTGTTAGGGTTGGTAATTCTGCAGGAGGCAAAACATCCTTGCATCTTGTGCAAGGTCCTCCAGATTGCTACCACCATCTTATCCTTGAACCTACCGCCAAGCAGCAGTGTTCACATTACGGTGTTCCGGTATGGGACAAGACAGCCGGTGAAATTACTAGCATAGAGGCATTCCATCTTGGTCCTCAGGGTTGACAACGCATTTGCGGTCTTAGGATTGCAGTCTTGAGATTGTAGTCTTGAGAATGCAAATGTCTATGGATCACAGATTCACTTGCAACAGGTGGCCTGTGTGCTTGTTCGCCTTGTCCATGCCATAAAAAAAAGCAAGTGTGGTCACCGGATGTAAAGAGACATGAAGTCAAAAAAAAACAAGAGGAAACCAGAGTCAAAAAAACTCTGGAAATTATACCCTTGACGACTTTTACGAAAAACATCATGGCCGTCATCTTGAATATCCAATTTGATATCATGTTCGGAATCAGACTCCCTGAAAAGTTCGAAACCGGACTCCCCAAAACTCCGAAAATGATACCCATGACGATTTTTTCTAAAAACATCGTGGCCGCCATCTTGATTTTCAAATTTGATATCATTTTCGAAACCACAGTCCCCAAAAACTCTGAAAATGACACCCATGACGACTTTTACGAATAGTATCATGGCCGCCATCTTGATTTCCAAATTTGATATCATTTTCGAAACCAGACTCCCTAAAAACTCTGGAAATGATACCCATGACGACTTTTACGAAAAACATCACGGTCGTCATCCTGAATATCAAATTTGATATCATTTTCGGAAACAGACTCCCCGAAAAGTCCGGAAATGATACCCATGACGATTTTTTCGAAAAACATCGTGGCCGCCATCTTCATTTCCCAATTTGATATCATTTTCGAAACCAGGCTCCCCAAAAACTCTGAAAATGATACCCTTGACGACTTTTACGAAAAACATCACGGCCGGCATCTTGAATTCCCAATTTGATATCATTTTCGAAACCAGAGTCCAATTTTCGAAACCAGGCTCTGCAAACTCTGGAAATGATACCCGTGACGATTTTTTCGAAAAACAACGTGGCCGCTATCTTGATTTCCAAATTTGATATCATTTTCGAAACCAGACTCCCCAAAACTCCGAAAATGATACCCATGACGACTTTTACGAAAAACATCATAGCCGCCATCTTGAATTCCAAATTTGATTATCATTTTCGAAACCAGACTCCCCAAAAACTCTGAAAATGACACCCATGACGACTTTTACGAATAGTATCATGGCCGCCATCTTGAATTCCAAATTTGATATCATTTTCGAAACCAGACTCCCTGAAAACTCTGGAAATGATATCCATGATGACTTTCACGAAATACATCATGGCCGCCATCTTGAATTCCAAATTTGATATTATTTTCGAATCCAGAGTCCCCAAAAGCTATGAAAATGATACCTATGCCGATTTTTTCGGAAAACATCGTTTCTAAATTTCACACCATTTTCGCAACCATACATCCCAAAAACTGGGAAAATACCGTGAAAAGGATTCGCAAGACGTTGCCGAAAAACAGGACGGCCGCCGCCAAGTTGAATCCCAAATTTCAGTCCCATTTAAAAAACATCAATTTGGCGTATGAATGAACTTCATTACCTTTTTTTACAGGCGTTTTTCAACCACGGTCTAAAGGCCGTAACATGACATTCCAGCGCAGGACCTGAAAAACGCCTGTAAAAAAAGGTCAACCAAACTGAGAACAATCATAGCGGTTGGTTGGGGTCTGGAAGGGCGTTTGATGGGGCAAACGTTCCCCTGATGCAGAACTCCAGAAGGCGGAGATGGTTGGTGCAGCAAAGGCGACAAGGCGCGCATCCCCTGATCGGTTTAGTATTAGTAGTTGGTCGGTGCGGGTTAAGCCGGCTCTCCGCTACTCTTACCGACCCAGGCTTGCTTTTCCCCCGCTAGCCTAATCTACCTAACATCTCCTCTCCGTCGCGGTCAGCGCGTACGGATCCTTGCAGCAGAACTGCTGGCTGGAGGTGTCACCAGAACAGAACAGAACAGAACAGACACCTCGTCGTCGTGTTGTTCTCTTAGTCATTCCTTTTAGTTTAATTTATTTAACGTCCAACATGACCTTCTCCTGAAGGTTCTTGCAGCGCTTCTTCTTCGCAATGGTGATCTTGTCCGAAGCGCTAGTAGATTTACCGCCTGTTTCACAAACGTCAAGTAAAGCATATTTGACAGATAAAATTAGCCCTTCCTCTTTCTTACACTTGAAAATAGACAAGGAGAGAGTCAACTTTCAATGGCAGATAAATTTACTCGTCGATTGTGAATCAGGCCCTTATAGTCCGGTGGCCGACTGCAAGAAACCCTACCTGATAAAAAAATAGAAAATGCCTACTCTGTAGGGGTAGCTGACTTTTAGTAACGTGTAAAAGAACCCGTCTGTGGCCAATTTACTGAATAAATATTTTTATTTTGATTATGTTTTCAGAGGATGACTATTGGATCGCAAAATTTTACGCATAAAATCGTTTGAAGGAAAAAGGTTTTTTCATTAGAAACGGTTTCATTTTAATTATTATAAAAAACTAACCCACCATACCCTAGCCTAATGTATAAATAAAATCGACTTTTATTAAATTCTGCAATCTCAGCCTAAAAGGGTGGGTATGCGGGAAGATTTTATTCAAAAGTAAATTATGCGTAAACTAATTCCATACCAATAACATAGAAGATTTACAGATAATAATATTCTCTCAAAGAGAAGACAATGAAAACGTAACTGCCAGAAATTGCTATCGCGGGCCCACCTTCTAAAATATATTATAACAAAAATACAAACGGCTTTTAATTGTACAACATTTATTTAATCATCTTCATATTTTGAAAAATAATTACCTATTTATAATTGTTGGATAATTATGAACATTATAGAAAACGCAAATACTTTATTAATATTATATTATTAATTTATTAGTAAATTATTCATTTTTTAAGCAATCGCGCCATTTTAAATGTGAACTTAGGTTTAAGGACAATATTAAAAAGAAATATTTAGATCTTGGTTCTTCCTATTAGTTTTTTTTTTATTTATTTAATACTACAGTAGCATATTCTAATATTACTCGCCAAACTGTTACGTTTATCGGCGAGACGCTCAGTTTTACACTACTTAACTTATCCTAATATCTAATCGACTACTAATATTATGTTTAGCTATACATTATATAGACACAGCGGCATTCATAGATGGGTATGTAGGTGTTCGCTTCCCGACGACCGCAAGCGTCAGCTGTTTTTGTAATACTTACCTACATATTGTCCTTTTTATTCTATTGACGCTGGCTAGTCATCGAGAAGCAAATCCTTCAATTTTGATTTTACAATGTTTTGCTTATTTTAGTCTCTTGTCTAAGTAAGTCGTATTTGTTATAAAATATAGGCACTAAATATTTTGATGTCCTTTCACCATAGTAGTTTTGTGCTCAACAACCATAGTAGTTTTGTATCAACAAGTAACAAACACAGTGATTAAAAAATATTGATGTTAAACATCGTCTTCAGCGGAATCGCAAACTTTACGAACCCAAGAAAATCGAATCCGTCAAATCCGTCCAAAGAAAGACTCTTTGATTCTTTGATTTTTTGCGGTTAAAAACCTACCAATGACCGATTCAATGCAACCGATTTGCAATTTTGAGATTCTGGGTCTCAGATTACATAAAAAAGGCGTCAAAACAAAAGCAATATAATTCAAACGTGCCTCAGTTTATAGATCTTGGCAACATGACGTATGTTGACTATGACGACGATCGCCTTATGTACCTATGGGGTTTTCTTGGAAAATCATTATCGTGTGGTATGAACTTTGTTTAAACATTAACTCATTCTTGCCTTGCTTGCTCTGGAGAGGTGTTTTATCAATTGATAAAACCCCATTGTTTTTTTTGGTTCTAATAAGCATATTGTCATGCATGCCGTGACTGTTGGAGGGTGGGGACGGGTCATACAAAATCGCTCATCACCTTTATTTTTTTAGAATATGACACGTAACGTTACATTTTATTAGTACTTATGTGGACTTAAGAACTGTTGGAGGTCACGTTCATGACCTAAGTAGCGAAGTCATTGCGGGTGCTGCGGCACGGCGCCCCGCGCCTGCTGTCGCCGCGGCCTCTGGAGTCCGGCGCCGTGGGTGTACACCTCTGGGGAAAGAGAATGGTGGGAAATGTAATACGTCTCATGGGTTCAAGGCATTTCACATTTATTGCAATACCTATCAAAAGATGTTAAAGACATTGCTCGGATCTTAAAATTACTCAGAAGTAAATATTTAGTGCTAAGCAGCAATTACAAGACGGTGCACGCCAAGCACGCACACGTGGCGGCAAACACGAAATGACGCCACGACACACGCCTAGAACAACTGATCCACGTGGTTCACGTGCGTACCGTGCGTGCGAGGCGTGCGCCGGAGTGGAATCAGGACACAAAGACCGAAACTGAAACCCAAAATTAAAGTATAAGGGAAAATAAAAAACATAAAAAACATAAAAGAAAAAAAAAAGTTAAAATTATTTTCAATTATCCTGTTTATTTTCAATTGGATTCAGTTTAATATCAACACAATAAGTGTGTATAAAACATTAGCATACCAAAACTGACCTGATATGATTTATTTCACTCGCGTTTAGCAATTAATTGCAAATTAATACTTTTTGTGATGCACGAGTAAAAATAAGTGGATGCGGACAAGATAATGAATGTTCTAAGTAAATAATACTTGAATGCCCTATAACGTGGAATACCTTGGAGTAGCTATGCCTCTTCAATACAATTCAATTTTTATTTTATTTATGGCAATCGTTCGCTATGACTATGCCATATTTTGTCCTTACCTGTCGTTGAGATATTTGAATTGGACGGATAAGGACAAAACGAGGCATAGCTACTCCAAGGTTATTCCACGTTTATAAGTAAGGGCAATAGAATTTGGCTACAGGTTAACTTTGTCTTTTTTTTTACTGCACCTTCTTTTGACATAAAAAAGTTACGATATTGATATATTGTTGTATATCCATGTAGGTAATGTAATGTAAATAAATCTTAACAAACCTGGGGTATGAACATGTATGAACTCCTTATCTATGCATATCAAAATGAAGCATGTTCTGTATACAGTTCAACAACGCCACGACCGGGACCGGCTGTGGAATAACCTTTACAGCTCCCACTTACCCTCGTACACGACTTCCGGAGGCAAATCCATCGGAGGCCGGGACATAATATTCTCAGGCATTTCGTTTGGATTTTCTGAAAATAAAAGGTAAATAACAAAAACTAGCCCAAAAGAGATTCAGACCCACACCATAGTATAAATAGAAAAGTAGGTTATCTCTGGCCCTGTACGAGTTTCTGTTACCTATTGCCGCTCGGGTACTCAGGTTGCCAAACTTGTTGTTTTTACATTGTTATGTTCATGTTCCATAAATTTAAGGTACAATCTTTACATAATAAGAAACAAAGTCGCTTCCCGCCGCCTGTCTCTCTGTATGTAGGTTTAGATCTTCCAATGTACGCAAAGTATTTTAATGAAGTTTTCCATCAGTAAAATAATTTTTCACTGAATCGCGGCTGGCGGCTGGCTGGGAAGCTTTCGGCGCGTACGGTCGAGACACGCACACTTACAGCCGCGCAATGCACTTTAGTTTGAAGATGAACTACTGTTCTATTTATACTATGTCCACACTCCGAACTAAAGACCATTGGTTATTAGAATCCTATCAGAAAAATAATAGTGCAAATAATGCAGATATAATTAACCCTGGGTAATTATTTTACAAAGTTAGTTTAAAAAAAACGTTTTCTTCAGAACGTAAGCAAGATTATAAAATAAGTATAAAAGAACTTGAAAACGTGTAATTCATAGCGTTCACGATGTCTACCTTGCTTCCTGAAGCGGCGGTAGAGGATTATGACGAGAATAAGAACGACGATGACGACGCACGCGCCCGCGATCACCACATTCTTGATCCATTCATCTGTGAAATAAACACTCAGATTTGATTAGAGTGTTTTATTGTAAATACATATACGCTCGAAACACTCCCTTCTTCTTTGAAAGTCGGTTCATTGGCACTTACTTGACGTTGTCGCAATAGTCGTCGTTTGTACAGTCGCGGGCGCCGTCGTCGGTCGCTCTGAAAAAATTTAGCTGCTCTTTTATCACGTAACCATGGTAACGTGCTCGCTGCCGCCCCCTTTGCCTATGACTTTTTCCAGAGCTGCCACTTTTTTTTTACAAAGTTCGCATACTTTAATAAGTCAAAGGCCCGGTTCCCACTATGCCGGACCGCCAATAATGTGAACAGCTTCATATAAATTGTACAGCCACTACCCTTACCGGCATCCGGCAAAATTGCCGGTCCGGCATAGTGGGAAGGCCCAAGTTAAAAGACCAAAATGCTGTTTGGATGATGTCGTCAATGTAATGTTAGTTACCTATCATGTTTATATTAAATTTCACATTTAAATAAACATAGTACCCAGTGTCACCCGCGACGCTAAGACGACACCTCGCTTGTCGAAATCGGACCATCCCCTCAGACTTTACAAGGGATCAAAGAACCATACATATATACAAACATACAGCAGGCCTAGTATGGTTGCGTTTATCGCGTTCCAAAAATTTGGATAAAGCATCCGTCCCTCTCGTTCTTATTATACGTGTAAAAATTTGACGGATGTTTTGTCACGCGATAAAGGCAGCCATTATTGGCTCCCATGGTCAATAAAAACAATAACCTCTCCTTCGGCGATCGGGTAAAAATGCTTATAAGCGTTCAAGGCACTTGGTGAAAAGAAAATGATGGCTACGACTTTGCGAGGCCGTGAACGGCGGGCGGCGGAAACAAATTCGAAAAATCGCTAAACGGTTGTCACAAATACCCTGATGTTCCACAACTAGAATAAAGCTGGAGGATATGTAGGGAGTGTAGCGTAGCGACATCTAGCGACACTTTTTTAAAGTAGAAGACAACAAGCTATGACAGTACAATTGAATGCGCTGCTGCGCGCTGTCGAAGTTTCGCCTGACAGTTGAAATACAACCTCCAACTATATCCCAATGGACTTCGGTCGCCAGGCATAACACCCGCCTGGAGACAGATCTCTATTATCCTCTCTTTGTACCGTGTTACAATACGATCTTACCATGATTATCCCAGTAGAGACATATGTGGTTGCCCGCTATGGTACATAACAAGTACCAATAATTTAGTTCCGTTGTAGCTTGAAGCTCAAACTTGCGATATGACAGAATGATATTCAAACATTCTCTTGACGTCGTATCTGAAATGTGAATAGCAGTTATTACATACCTAATTATCAGTTGATTTTTAGGTTTTGATGCAGAAAATAAGAACTTTATTCTAAAATTACACTTTCCGTCTGTCTCTTCAAAATCATAGGTAGATCCTTTTTCACAGAGAACATTATTTAGAACAAGTACTTGTTTTTATATAGGGTAATCAAAAAACACGCCCTCTATGAATCTCGAATGTCCTCAAATGTCCGTCACCTGCATTCGCATTAAGTTTTTTTAAAGGCTAGGTACTTGGTGTGGTTATTGAACTAAATGATGACCCAAATAATGTATAACAATAAACATCAAATAATTAACACATTTGTTGTGAATACTTTGTTTTTTTTACCTCTTGTGATTTCTCTCAATTAGAAAATAAATCGATAATCTGCAAAGAAAGCACGTAACTCATTTTCTTAAATTTTCACAGGAGCTAACGTCTCGTCAATATTTTCTATTCTATTCTATTCTATTCTATTCTAATTATTATCTTGAAAATGTTGATTATTAACGGTAAATCTAAATATTCTAATCTAAAATAACACTATTTGACGCCATTTAGTAGCATACAATGATGTTCTATAATATGGTTTATGTTTTACAAAATGCTATTGTAACTCAGGCATACAAGACTGAGGTACAATTAATGGTAAATCGAGATATTTGAATGCGTGCAAGAAAATGCGCTTGTTGCATTAAATGCTTTTCCAAATGAAAAATTATCTCAACATTTAAAATGAAAAAAGCGCCAGAGAGAAAAAAGGTACTTAGTAGTAGTAGGTACAATGTTTGTATTGTGTATTGTTCGTCATGGAATATTACCTATATGGCAGTAAAAAAACACTCCACTGGACCATGCCCTGCAATGTTTTTCCTTTGCCCAAATTCTAAACGCAGAGGAATTAAGATACAGTCATAAAGATCTAAAAATAACCCAAATAGATAATCAAAAACTGAGTTAGGTACGATGTGTTTTTCCCCGAGGTGAGGAAATAAACTTTTGCTGACAAGAGTTCTTGCATTGTTTTTTAACCTTTTGTTTGAGTCATTGCTACCTGCCGAATGAACTTATGCGCACAGTAGTTGTCCCAATTGTAAAGAACAGAACTGGTAACGTTTCTGATATGTCCTACTACAGGCCCATCTCGTTGGCTAATGTCATTGCCAAGGTTCTGGATAGTCTGCTCGACAAACAGCTGGCAAAGCATGTACGTCTGCACGACGCTCAGTTCGGCTTTAGACTTGGCTTATCCACCGAGTCTGCCATCCTATGTCTAAAGCAGACTGCCCAGTACTACACGGCCAGAAAAACGCCTGTTTATGCAATGCCTGTTACTTGGACCTGTCAAAAGCATTCGACCTAGTATCTTACGACATGCTATGGCATAACATACAATCTGAGACTGATTTGCCGTATGAAGTTACCTCGTTACTCAAGTACTGATACGGTAACCAAGAAAATTGTGTGAGCGTATTCGGAGGTGTATAGGTTGGAGTGAGGGGTGAGGCAGGGGGGGTTAAGTTCGCCCCGCCACTTCAACCTGTACATGAACCGACTGCTGGAGGAGCTCAGCAGTGCCAGTGTAGGATGTAACATAGATGGAGTGCGCGTAAATAACATTAGCGGACGACACGGTGCTGCTGAGCCCCTGAGTGGGTTGTTTAATTAGTGTGTTGCGTAAATGTGAGTCGTATGCGGAGGCCCGCGGGCTAAAATATAATGCTAATAAAAGCAAGATTATGCTATTTAAAGCAGGTAATAAAACCTACAGAGTTCCACCTGTTACTCTTTGTGGTTCTCCCTTGGCACAAGTGAAGCATTTTAAATATTTGGGTCACTGGGTCACCGACGACATGTGTGACAATATGGACATGGAGAGGGAATGCAGAGCGCTGGCTGTGCGTTGTAACATGCTGGCTCGTAGGTTTGCACGATGTACCGAACAGGTGAAGACTACGCTCTTTAAAGCATATTGCCAGTCCTTCTACACGTGCAGCCTATGGATCAGCTACACGCAACGGGCATACAGCGCTCTGCGAGTACAGTACAACAACGCGTACAGACAGGGTGGTGTTCGGGCTGCCGCAACACTGCAGCGCATCGGGCATGTTCGCGGAGGGGAGGATTGACGGCTTCCACGGGATCATCAAGAAGCGATGTAGCTCGCTGCCGAGGCGGTGGCGCGCCAGCTCGAATACCATCCTGTGCACGCTGGCCGACCGGTGGGACTCACCGTGGCTAAAGCACTGGGTGCAGCTACATGCCCCCTTGTGTAAAAACCTTATTTAAAATGTAACCTAAATATGTTACTATAATACTAAACTTAGATTTAAGTAATATTGTTACTAAAATGGACTTTGTCCGAAATAAATGATTTTGAATTGAATTGCATGCTCAAATAAAATTATGGATCTAATATTTCTCAGAACGCTTACTACAAAACTGGAAGGTTTTTGCCTCAATTCCATCAGTTTCGCAGCCGATGCTGAGGCGTTCCCCTGGTTTGTAGGAGTAACGTTGGTCGCCGTTGCTGGATATCCTGAGGCGAGCGGGGTCCAAGCCCGAGAACATGAGCGTCCCTGGAACATCGGCGTAGTTGTGCTTATCGTTCTTAGAACAGTGCGTTCCCACCTCAGCAAAATATATCTACTTAATACCAAATTGATTCAACAATTTGTGTAGGTATTGGACTGTCCCACTTAGACCTAAGCCTATATTCAACACGTCAACGTTACGATAGCTCTTATTTACTCGACAGTAAATGTGGCCGAGTTAAAAATAATACGTAACACGTCAAAAGCAATATTGTTCTACCGCGAAGAATAGAGGCTCTGTCGATACTGGCTTACTCGTAGCGCTAACGTAAACAATTTTCGAAAACTGACAAAGTTTTTGGAATTCAAATGAGCGTTCGCAGCTTACGACATACGACAACTTTCCGTGAATGCATCTTGTCCACGACCTTTCTGGCACCCATCTGTATTTCTATTTGTCACTAATTTGCAATATCCATAAATAATATCTAGGTATCCCCAAGAAATAAATTTGTCAATATATTAATAAAAACGCTCTTCAAGTTTGAATCATCAAATCAATATTATGTGTCTTCTATTATAGTTTGATCAGCTTCTTCTATGGCCTGAATATAAGGTTTGTCCTCAAGAAAGCAAGTCACGGGAATATCAACGTTGTGATAGCTCTTATTACCTAAACAGTAATGGTGGTCCAGTCAAGGACAATACGATGACAATAGGTGTCGAAACACAGTATAATAACGTCCCATATCGTTTATGTTCCAAATAAAAGGAGACATCTACGAATCGTTGCCTGAGAGAAAAAAATTGGCGACATAAATCTCGGCAAATTGATATGACACCAACTGCAACTCAACCTTAACACCATGAAGTCAATTAAAAGCTTGTAATGAACACTTACGCGCTTGCAAGTAGAGGTTTATTTTATAGGTTCGGTCAATATCCTTGTCATAATAACAAGACAAGAACGTAGAGTTTAAATTCCTAGTAGCCTGGCGCTCAAACCGTTGTTTAATTACGATCATATAACCGGTTTGATCTGAAACAAGATATAAGACACTCATCAGCCACACACATCTAAGGTATCACAATAATCATACTTGACATATAGACTTTATTTTGTTGCAGTTAATGGTTTTCAATCCTCGTCCCATGTGATTACATCTGGCGTTCCTCAAGGTTCTCTTTTAGGTCCAATTCTATTTAATATATTTATTAACGATATCCCTCAATGTTTTCCAAATTCAAAAATATTTTTGTATGCTGATGATCTCAAATTTGCTCGTATTATTGATACTACCTAATACCTAGATAAGATCGTTACTGTTAGAATATGAATAATAATAATATGCATTTGAATATTCAGAAATGTGCATATGTAAAGTTTACTAGAAAACACAACTTTTTATGCTCAGGCTACTATATAGGAAGAAACAAAATTCAAGAAGCAGACACCATTCGTGATCTGGGTGTAATATTTGACCAAAATCTTACATTCATCCCCCACATTGAAAACATTACGAAGAAAGCTTCAAAAATGTTAGGCTTCGTAATAAGGAACGCAAAAACTCTTCGCCGTAGTAAAACTAAAATTTTACCATAATAGTAGTCTAGTGCGGAGTGTCCTCGAGTATTGTAGTGTAGTGTGGAGACCGCACTACGCGACTCACTCGCTGCGCCTAGAGCGTGTACAGAAACGACATCTGTCATCCTCACTTGGGATAGGTAGCCAGGGAAACGATATCTTACAAGAGTCGGTTACAGCACTTTCACGTGGACTCCTTAGAACTACGTAAGAATATCCTGGATGTAGTTTTTTTATATAAAGTTATAAGAAATAAAATTGACTGTCCACAGCTGTTGGAACTTCTGTCATTTCGTGCACCTTCTCGATTACCCCGTCATAATATCACGCCTCGTTGTCCTCCGCTCAGGCGAACCGTCCTGGGACGTAGTTCACCTGTAGCAAGGCTGTGCACGGTACTTAATAGTTGTAGTCATGAGATAGACATATACTCCGACTCGGTACATACATTTCATAAATGCGTTCGAAACTGCTTTTCCAAAAGAATTTAATTTACCGTAGCATCTTTAGTATAGTAGTAGTAGCATATGTAGCGCATGCAATGTTTTCCTATTTTAGATTTTTTCAATGTAATTTAAGTTACTGTTTTGAATGCATTATCATAAAACTTATTGAACCTAAATTTATGTTCACTGTTATATTATAATTTTAATTTAACGCATGCAAAATATATTTTTAAATTAAAGATACAAAGCACTACGTGTAATTATAATAACAGATCCTTATCACTGAGGTAATCATTCACCGAGTAGTAACATTTCTTAAGAAGTAAATGAAATAGCCTACTTTTGAAAGAATTTAGAATCATGTCTTTAAATGAATCTGGTAAATGGTTAAAAATCCGAATAGCCATACAGTAAGAGTTCATTCTGCATACTTTTGGTAGGGCACATATAACTTATTGCTATATCTTCCTGTTCTAGAAAACACATCACATTTTTTTCTAAACAGGTATGGAGGTTTCATTACAAATACACACATCTCAAATATGTAAAGGCTTGGAAGTGATACAATTTTACAGTCTTTGAAGAGTGGTTTGCAGCTTTCAAGATATTTAGCTCCACAAACAGGCCGAATGCATTTTTTTTAACTCTAAACACGATTCCAGCGTCTACCGAGTTGCCCCATAGTATGATGCCATATCTTAGCACTGACACTGACGACACATAACCATTGTAAGCTAACAATGCAGCTTGTTTATTTACTTACTACATTTCTCAACCGACTTAGGGCAAAAGAAAATCTATCCAGTTTCAAACATATTCAATACAAACATAATCATCATCATCGTGATCATTATCATCGTCGTCATCATTGTCTTCATAAATGAGCTCTTGCGTGAGATGATAACTGAAGAATTAAAATACTTATTGTACTATTAGTTAAATTAAATTAGCTGAACATTTGGCAAAATTAATGGAGAACTCTTATATTTCAGGGTATTTATTTATATAGGTTATAGAGCGAAGTTACATTTTATCTACTCTCTCCCCCCATGCGGGGCGAGCGTGAAATTAACTAAATATAAACCTCTTATACATACAAAAGCGATATCACTTACAGTTTCAGCGAAAACTGCCACCAAATACTTACTTACATTTTAATAAGTATTTTACCCATTTTTTTTTGCTGTAAGCTTAGATTTCTCAAAAACTTCACACTTTACTGCCAATATATGAATGGCTAAAGTAAAGAATGGAATATGCTCCTTAAAAAGAGGGTTTTTTTTTTAAACCTTCTTTACTGTTGCTATTATTATTTTTTAAATTTAATTAATTTGGTCATCCAGCGAAATATAAATATTCGTACTGGTTAAACGATGTTTATTTAAATACCATACCATATTCTTATACCTCGAGCATATTTCTATTCTTTAATTTGGTCCTTCATATCTTAGCGGTAATGTATGAAGTTTTGAGAAAACTAAACTTACATCAAAAAAGTCAATAAATTATTAAAAACGTTTCTTTTGGCGGCTGATTGCGCTGAAACTGTTTTTGATATCGCTTTTGTATGTATTAGAGGTTTATAGTAAACTAGAGGACACCCGCGACTTCGTACGCGTAGAATTAGTTTCCCGCTACTTCCCCTATTTCTTCCCGTTGGAGATTGAATTTCGGAAAATCCTTTAGTGCACCCCTAGAGTACTACCCAAGGAATATTCCAAATTTCAAGTCCCTAGGTCCAGCGGTTTGGGCTGTGCGTTGATACATAAGTCAGTCAGGTTTGCCTTTTATATAGATTTATCAAGGATTATTTCATTTTTTACACACTTTTTATGTATCGTGTTCTGTATGGTATTCTTTTACAATGAAAAATACTGCGCTTCGGGACACTTTTGAGGGCGGGGGGGTGTCGCTTGTTCCGCAGAGGGGAGGGGGGGAGTAGATAAAATAGATAAAATATAACTTTGCTCTATAACCTACATAATTATCCTGATAGATAAAAGTTCTCCAGTTTTCTCTCCAATCTAGTTTTCTTAAGCTATATCTGCCAGTTAGTTCAAGTAGTACTGTGAGAACTTTAGAAAAATAATAGCTCGTAATAAAGCTTTACAAATAAATCCAATAACTTACCATGAATTTCGATTACAATTCTAGTAATTGTATTTGCGTCATACTCGCAGCCAATACTGAGGTGTTCCCCTATGATGTAGGTGTAGAAATAGTTGGTGTGGTTGGCTCCAGTTATTGTCGTGAGGCGGCTGGAGTCCAAGCCGGAATATTTTAACGTTTCTGAAACATGAGTAGAGTCATGGTTAAGTAATTTAAAAGCCTTGACGTTAGTCACAGACGATTTATGGTGTAATCTTTGTGAGATAACTCTTTTGGTGGCTAAAATAACTCGATGCGAGAGCGGTAAACCCTACCGCGCGCCTGACAAAGGAGCTTGCTGTGGATGCTGGAGGCGTCGAGATATCTTGATGTCACGCCTGTCACCTGTCACCAAGAATTCCGAACCAAGCTTCATCGGAAAATTTGCGACCTCCACTACACTTTAGTACCAGTTAGTGTGGTAATAATATTGAATAGGCCCTCGAAGACAGTTGCTGGTGGAGACATGAATGTACTGGCCGAGGGTGGTTGGGGCGCTGTAATGAATGGACATTAGGAACATCAATGACGCTACTTATGCGTTTCTGGTAGAGACGGAAAGAGACGCAGAAAACAAAAATAGCTGGAGGCTCTTCTACAAAAGCGTAGCGTAGGTTAATGTGTGGAACAGATCTGCGCCGCCGGCGCCGGCTGCTATCCAAGGACCCGACCGTCTTTGCGGTCGGCGCAGAACACCCCGGTTCACCGGTTCCTCATCCCCCTCTCAGAAGGAGGATTGAGACGACCACGAAGAATGCTTGGAACAGTTCAGGGATCAGAGGGAGTAGCCAAGATTCAAACGCTACTTACGTTACACTTTTCGGGGTGACATTCTAGTCCGTTACGATACGATACCACGTGATCAACTGTCACCCCTGCGTCGTATGCGGCTCAAAACCTTATCTTATCTTACTAATGCTGTAAATGCGAAAGTTTGGATGTTTGATTCCAGAACGGCTAATCGGACCTGGATGAAATTTGGCACACATATACTCGTAGATTATACCTATTGTCTAATATAGCAAAACAATTGGAAGTTCCCGAGGGAATAGCGACAAAAACTTATCATCTACATACAGGGGTCACAAAACCGGCTCTCAAGTTATGTCAAAACCGGTTTTCCGGTTATTTAAGATTTAAAAAAAAAACATCTTTTAATGTTCACTTTATTATATACACCCATTGTTATTCTAAATAATCACATGAAATGGTTAAACCAGTTTTGTTTTCAGTAAAACCGGTTTTGTGACCCCTATCTGCATATAAGTAAGGCAGTATATAATTTCTTGTCTATGGTTTCTCGGAGTGAGGGCAGAAACTGGACCTTGACGCTTGACGCTGCGTCCTTTGGAGCAACCACTTTTATAACACTTAGGTATTTAGATTTGGCGCCCTTGAACATCGCGGCTCACTCTGGTTAAAAATAATATAAACTAGTATATTTTTTTTTATCAAATTGGTTCAGTTATTTTAGCAGACAAACGTGCTGGTTTGTCTTTTACCACATTATAATATTGATATTGAAGTATAGAAATGAGTTTGTTAGTGGTTTATTGTTTTTTTCTCAGGAACTACCAAATTTTTCCGGACAAATAATATCTTAGGTGCTCTGTGGACCACTGTCTGTGCACCATATTTCATTCAAATCCCTTCAGCCGTATAGGTACAGTCAACCAATTTGATTTCCAGGCCACTATGGACTATGTTAAAGTGACGTTGACAACCAAAACGTAAGAGACTTCCTATGATTTGGTTTACAACGTCACGTTGACAAAGTCCAAAGTGGCCTAGGAATCAAATTGGTTGACTGTACGTATGCGATATTGGATCGCATGCAGTGTTTACCTGTAAGTCATTGTTATATTAAGTTAATGACTACTTACTTAGCTTATAATATAATACATTATATATATACATATATGTATATATATATTTGGTATACCAACAATTGTTTACATTACAACATCAACAATATTTATATCTAATATATAAAATTCTCGTGTCACAGTGTTTGTAACCAAACTCCTCCGAAACGGCTCGACCGATTCTTATTAAATTTTGTGTCTATATTCAGTAGGTCTGAGAATAGGTCGTAAACTATATTTCATAAGGTTTATATGAAAAAAAAATTACACCCGTGCGACGCCGGGCGCGGACAGCTAGTATATATATATATATATATATATATATATATATATAAATATATAAAATATAAAACGGCGTTTGGTCAGTGAAACGCACCCTCGAACGCAGCGCAGTTTATTTAAACCGGCGAGCTTAAGTAGTCCCGTCAGAAAGTACTTACAAACACATTAAGCGCGTGCATTCTCAATTAGGCAGTAGGGCTTCTATCGAACAATCGAACGCATAAGGCTGCATGATTGAAAATGCACGCGCTAAAATGTGTTTTGTACGCTCTGACGGGACTACTTAAACTCGCCGGTTTATATAAGCTGCTCCGTGTTCACTTGTTCACTCGTTCGTGTTGAAGAGAGTAACAACCCTGCACCGAGCGAACATATGCACCAACCTGCATTGAACCAACAATTTCCATATAATAGTAGCTGGTATTACTTAGTAGGTTTAAGGAGTTGAACTCATCAACATGGAGTGCTCTCACTCGCAATTTTCCTGATAATTACACTCACCAAGTACGTTAATGTCCAAAATGCACCGTGCATAATTGTATGTCGATCCTTGTCTTTCTATAGCCGTGTGAATGGAAGGGTCATGCTTCATCAGATACTCGCAAGTCCAAGGACCATACAAAGAAGTAATACTCAAATTATTCGCATTCTGTAAAACGAAAATGAATCAGAAATAAGAATAAAATCATTGAAAAAACACCACCTTCAACAATGCAAAAAAAATACTTTTGAAAAGGGTCTTGGTCAGAATAACTAAAGTCATTTACACCTTTAATGTGCTTCGTCATAGTCGCTCAACTATCTTAATCGAGGTATCTTATCGCCGCCACCCTAAATGGGTACCATTTAGGAGTTCCGGTGGCCATCTGTCTTCATCATCAGTTCCATTTCACCAAATGATACTTTCTAAGTACAAATGCAGGATTTTTACTGAAAATACCAAAATCGTTGTATATGCCTATAATATTTGAAGAGTTCCCTCAATTCCTCACGGATCTCCTCATCAGAAAGGTACCGAATGGGACTATTTCGTAAAATCAAACAAAAAAATAATTTTCAAAATCGGTCCACAATTGACGGAGTAAACGCATAGCAATCATAAAAAAATACAGTCGATTTCAGAACCTCCTTTTTTGAAGTGGGTTCACAAAACACCCAATCAATGTACAACGTTGGACAGATTCCCCAATTGATGTACTCCAAGTACAGTTTTAAACCGAGTTAAGTAGATAAAACCAAACGGCACACAAACCATCAAAACTGTTTTTAAAAGCCAAATTCAGAAAACCACCAAGTTTATAGAGCAAAATTACGCGCTATGAAAATATTAAATTGTTATCCTACTAATATTATAAATGCGAAAGTTTGTGTGTGTGTGTGTGTGTGTGTGTGTGTGTTTGTTACCTCTTCACGCTGCAACGGCTGGACCGATTTGAATGAAATTTGGAATTGAGATAGCTTATACCCTGGAATAACACATAGGCTACTTTTCATCCCGGAAAATTTAAAATTTCCCGAGGGAATAACTATAATCGAAATCTAAGCGGACGAAGACTAGAAGCTATTATCCACTAATCCTACTAATACGAGTATCCTACTAATCATGCTCATATTATTAACCCTAAAGGGTAAATTTTTAAGGGGATCAGTGAGGAATTGAGGGAACTCTTCAAATATTGTAGGCAAACATATAGCGATTTTAGTATTTTTAGTAACAAATCTAGCACTTGCATTCAGAAAGTATCATTTGGTGAAATGGCACTGATGATGAAGACCACAGATGGCCAACGGAACTCCTCAACGATACTTCTTTCAAGGGTGGTGATAAGATATCTCGATTAAGATACTTGAGCGACTACAACGAAGGACATTTAATTGTTTAAATATGACTATGACTTCCCGCGGCGTTGCTGGCGGCGATCGTGAAATGTCTTAAATTTTCATGTCAACTAAGAAGTGGGACTAGGAACATAAGCTTATTATGATCTCTAAAAAGTCAAAAATAAAATAAATGTTTAAAAAAACAAAAAACCGCCTTCAAAAACGCATTTATTTTGTGAAGTTAGATACGTGAAAATTGGTATATACTAATAAAAATAAAATTTATAGCTTACAGCGATTTTGGAAAAACTACCCCTAAGAGATAAAAGGGGGATGTAGAATTTTATATGAGAGTTCGTCATTTTTGTAGTTATAAACGTTAAAATTGGTGTTATTAAAAAAAAACTTTTGGCCCTTTTTAAAAAATATTCCTAAGTAGTTAAAATGGGGGATAGAGGTATGTATCGAAGTTAAATAAACTAATAGCTATGAGCTATGATAATAGCTATAATGTACTGGGAGTAAGTACAGTTGGTTAGGTTAGGGTAAAGTTTTTTTTTGACCATCCAGAATCCGAATAGGCTTAGTAAGGTTAAGTTATTTCTTGACCACCCAGTACCGAAAATTAAACATGTAAAAAATTAAATACCCTAACTTTTCTTTATTAACTATTCAACTTTAGAATTAAAAACTAATTGGGCACTTACATCTACTATAATATACATTACGCATTAACATCTAAATCGTAAAATTTTCTGAGTGTGAAATTGTGCGACTTTAGTTTATACATGAAAGTATAATATACAGCGACAAAGTTCTTCGCAGCGTGTCGCGGACGCCGGGGATGTAAATAGGAGCGGCAAAGCCCGCTCGCGCTCATTGATCGAAGAACTTCGTCCTACTTGCTTTTTTTGGGATATTGTCAGTTTGTATTATTCTATACAAAATTAAGATTAAAAAAAACTGCGAACCATTTTTTTATTGTATCGTTATAACGGTAAAATAAGCAAGCGTCAAATACTGAAAACCGGTCAAGTGCGAGTCGGACTCACGCACCGAGGGTATTTTTATCGACTATGATTTCGGCCTGAGCGATTGTGTGTGCTGGATGTACCTATTTACATCCTATCCTAGATATAATATCAATGCAAAAGGTTATGCGTGCGTGAGTTTGTTACTTCTTCGCTAAAACGGATGGACGAATTTGGTTGGATTTAGAATAGAGTTTGCTTAGGGTGACGGAACCAGTAATGGAAAGGACCAATGATGGACACTTGATTCTTATTGTACAGAAGATAAGGGTTATTCATTTGTTTTGCAGCAATCGATTTACGACCGTATGGAATTTGAATTAAGAGTGAACTGTCCATTACTGGTGTCGGTCAGCTGAAAGTGTCCATCATTTGTGCCGTCACCCTATACACTGCATATAGGCTACCTTGAATCCCGAAATGAATCAGTGTTCCCGTGGGATGGCAAAATTACTAATTCTACGCGGACGAAGTCGCGGGCAGAAGCTAGTATCAACATAATTATCATCATGAAAATATTAAATTGTTATATCAACATGATTTGTTGCAACACTTGCAACAGATCAAAGGGGATTGTCCATCGTTGTATGGGAGTTGGACCAAGTGTTACCTACCCATAATGAATGCATAGTGCATTAACTATGTTTCTGAGGCTGTACACTAAAGCACTTCAAGATCATGAAAAAAAGGACTTCATTAGTAAATGACTTACCTACTAATTGTCGTCATCGTCGTTGATAATAATTCTATCGAGGAATAGAGCAGGGCACCTAAAAGTATCTTGGTGCCTAGCCCACCCTAGAAACCGAACAAGGCACAAACACGCGCGCAACCGAAAATCGATCCTAGCATGAAGATTGCTATACATTGAGGAGTGCATCACCAACAACATCTATAGTTGTCAGTGGCGTTGTGGGCGCGAAAACTTGTGACCACATTAGGCGTCGTTGGCGCACAAAGGGTCCATTTAATAATCGCTGACAGAAAAACCTTGGAAAACCAAAAGTGCTAAGTAAAAACGACAAACCAAAAGCTTTGGGTTTTTTTTCTCTATCGAACCAATTTTTTTTTTTTTTTTTTCAAATATATATACCTAGTATCGTAAGGAACTCGTTAGAGATATTTACACTTCTGGGCAGCATTTGGTTTAAACCTTGTCAAACTCCTTTATTAATTAACCTCTAAATTTTTGCTATAAAATTTAACCGCTTTTACTACCTAAATTACTTAACACCTGAAATGTGAACATATTAATTGTACCAATAATATTTTTTTGCCCTTGTAATAGTTCTGAGTTTCGACACGTTTTGCTCCTCAACGACGCATGGAATTTTTATCCGATTTCAAAAAATGTCTTTAGGACTTCCGGAAGCAGCTGTCCATGAAATTTTGAAAAAGGATTTAATATTCCATCCTTTTAAAATTCTACTTGTGCAACAGTTGAAAGATAATGATTACACTACACGCAAAAAAATCTGTGATGTTATCTTAGCGAAGTTCCGAACTGTTCATTCAATTTTTTGGAGTGATGAGGCCAATTTTCATTTGAATGGGCACGTAAATAGGCAGAACTGCCGTTATTGGACCTCGAGAACTCAGAATCCACGACCGAAACTCTAAAAACCACTGCATTGTCCTCGGGTTACTTTTTGGTGCGCTTTGTCTTGTAACGGAATTATTGGGCCATTTTTCTTTGAAAATTACCGACGCCAGGCAGTAAATGTGAACAGTGAGAATTTTGGGCGAATGATCACGAACTTCTTTTTACCAAAACTGCGAGCTCATCCGTCGTTCTCGTCACACACATGGTTCCAACAAGATGGCGCGACCCCACATACGGCTAGGACTTCCATGTGTTTAGTTCGTGTAGTTTTCCCCAAAAAAGTTACGCCTGATTTAAGTCCTATGGATTTCTTTTTATAGGGCTTCCTCAAAGGAAACGTTTATGGCAACAATCCAAAAACGATTTACGACGACAAAAGATTTAAAAGAAAATATTCGTCGGGAAATCGGCGCGATCGACCCAAGCCTACTAAACTGTGTGGCGCAAAACACTAGGATCCGCGTCGAGCGGTGTTGGCAGCTCGATGGACGACATATGGACAACATCATCTTAAAAAAGTGAAATCCGGTTTAATTGCATGCATTTTAAGACATAAATTAAAACGATATGTAAAATAGTTTTCTTTTCATTTAACTTTAAAAATATAAATCTGCCACCGGACACCCTGTATTTCAAGGGTGGCGACAAGATATTTCGATTAAGATAGTTGAGCGACTATGACGAAGCATATTTAGGTTTAAATATATGACTATGACTTTCCAACGGCGTTGCTTGCGGTGAGATTGAAATGTTCTATATTTTCTTATTAATTGAGAACTGGGACTACGGTAACAGCATAATTATGATCTCTAAAAAGTATAAAATAAATAAATGTTCAAAAAAAAACCTGCCTACCATTTTAAAAGGAGTTAATTATTGCTTTTTGAAGGCGGGTTTTTGTTTTTAAACATTTATTTTTAGTGTTCCGTGCCCTAATAATATGCTACGCTATGCTATATTTTGAACCGTAATAGATAGCAAGTTGATTGTTTTTTCAGAATAAGTAAATAATGTCAAGGTAGGTGCATAAACTAACAAATTAAAAAAATAAGAACATGTAATAATACAGAGGTCCCAATACAATTTTATTTTTGTTTTCAACGTATTTTTATTTGTCATGTCATTAAAACAACGGTAAAACATACAAGCGTCAGATTTGGTATGGTTATGAAGTAAAACAATAAATACTAAAAAATGGTCATTGTGTAAGCTGCAATGGGGTCGCGCTGTTTCGATTCGAAATCGAATTCAAATCAGAATATAATATCTATTGTGTGGCGATACGGAACCCTCGGTGCGAGGTTCCGACTTGCGCTTAACTGTTTTTAACAAAAGTACTGAGTCCGCGCAGAAGAAGTCGCAAGTAAAAAGTTAGTGTATAATAAATTGATTCGAAGATTGGCTAAATCCACACAATAATATGTAGATTTAGCTGTCTTAATTATATATTTTATTTTATTTGAATTTGTCTCCTTCTTGGACGTAGAGTAACAAATGATCTCTATAAAAATGTATTCTGCTCTACTTACTGTATAAAACTTGTTTAAGTCGTAACTGCCTCTGTCGATTGGCGTGTGGCCTAGCTGGTCTGTGCACCTGTAAAGATATAAGGAAGCGTTTTTCAAATCTACACAACTACCTATACAAACAAATATACAAACTTTATTTCACGTAACCTAGTTTGTATTTGTTCCTAAGTCTTGGATGTTTTCTATGTATTTACGTATTTATTTATCTATATAAGTATGTTTATCGTTGTACCAATAGTACAAGCCTAGAGTTTAGTTTGGGCCTAGGTCATTTTGTGAGAGAGGTCTCTGAATTGTGTAATATGAAATACGTTTATAATAAATAACTGACTGCTGAGTTTCTTGCTGCGTTTTTTCTCATCAGTGGTCTCCCCTTGGGAAGCGCTTGACGTGTAAAAGTGCCCGTGCGGCCTAATTACTGAATAAATGTCTTTTTTATAATTTTTATCTCGATTAAATGTTTTTTTTTTGCTTTTGGGACCAACCAGTAGAAACATACATTTATAAACTTCTAGCGTCCCGGTAGCGGCTTCACCTCGCTGCCAATTTCCAAATTTTCCGGAATATTTTTCATTTTAGTCAATTAAACTTAAAAACAAACGCAGCAAAAAAAAGGATTACCTACCTTTGTGTACATGTGTGCTTTTTTTTTAATTTAACTATTTCTCTGTAATGTTTTGTTTGATATACAATCAAGTGTTTTGTATTGTATTGTATTGTATCCAGATTAGTGCAACCGTTCGAAAGCTATGCGCGTACACACATTTTGGCATTTCATTTTTATTTTATATCCTAGCTTACTCTGCCTATTGATGAAATTTAAATCCGTTGCTTAGCTTGAAAGATCTAAGCGTACACGCAGAGAGACGACGGCGGGAAGCGACTTCGTTTTACACTATGTAAAGATGTAGTTAAATATATAGATAGATAGATTACACCAGACACAAAACGTTAACTTTATTCTTCGGCAAATCGGTTGCGTTAAAGTATAGTACTATAACCCATAACGTAACCGTCTAATAGAGTACATGTACATACCACATGTAATTTACTAGGCTGGGTACTTCAGTCTCTATGTACACATCGTCGCCTTCCATCAAATACACCCGCTGCGATGTACATGATGTTCTCCCATCGATCACCTCGATGTTGAATCTTACGGTATGGGTCACTGAAACAAAAAGGTTGCTTCTAACAAGATTGCGGTTGTTATGAACGTGTTTTGACTGTTAAGAGCCTAACAAGACGTTAGATCATCATCATCACCATCATTACAGCTGAAAGACCTCCACTGCTGGGCATAGGCCCTTGCTGGACCGGCCCTTGTGGCAAAGCTTAGGGGAAGCCTATGCCCAGACGTTAGATACATCAACGGAGATGTCAGTTCAATCAGAGACAACTTGCCGGTTGTTACTTCTAGTTATGGATTATATAACTAATTACAGGTATTTAATTCAATTTAATGTCAACTGAGACAAAAACTCTCTTGGTTGAATTTCGGAAAATATGTGTCAAATTTGATAATTCATATAATTCATTTCAATCAATTCATATAATATGAGGAAAAACGCAAGCGTTCCTAACTATGTGGCTACCATTGTATGTGTGAAGCAATGACTGTATGTTAGCAACTTTGAAATACTTCCACTGCATGCACGTGTAACAATTCTCAAATAGGTATTAATTTAATATTAGAGCAAAATGCTCAGGTCAGGAACTAAGTAACCACAGAATCATTTGGAAAGGATGGATGAAAGAAGAATGTCGAAAGAGATATACAGAGTGAAAATAGGGTAGGGTCGGAAGGGGTCGCCCTAGGCGTACTTTTTCGAATCAAATCGGAGAAATACGGGAAAAGGGCCGAATAAGCATGTATGACCGGATGTATGAATGTGGAAGAAGCGAAAGAGATTTTCCAGGATCGTAGCAGGTGGAAAGAAGTGGTCTCTGCCTACCCTTCGGGGAAACAGGGGTGATATAATGTATTTATTTTTAATTTCAACTGTTTATTTCAAACAAGACAAATTTTTGGTTTGCCTAACATCTAATCTTTATTAATAAACATTTTAGTGAGTTAAGGTTACATAATATTGCAAATGTATTTCTTATATTTAATTTAACATATCTAAAAATATAACAAATGCCAACACTTAAATTAACTTAGTTATCTAATAGTTTTTTGTATAACAAATATCTTTTTACGGTGTTTTTGTTTACATGTTTTATAATTAATTTTGGGTACTAGTTCGTATGGAAATCTGTTTCAGATACGGGGCATAATTCGTTCCCATTCTCTATGGCCGTATTCATTATTGCATTTTGGTATAGTAAAGGTTGCGCAGATTATTTGGTCTTATTTTTATGCTTAAATTGGTTATTATAATTCTGCATTGAGTTACGAAGCTAAGTAATTTTATCACATACGGGCATACTTAACCTGGCAGTATGGAAACAGATTTTCATAGTTATTTCATAGTTATATTTATTTAATCTTTAAAGGTTCAATAGTTTTTAAATATATAGTTTAGTATACAATAGTCTTCTTTGCAAATTTTAAATATTATTTAAATAAGTTCTAAATAATAGAGGTATATACAGGATGGAAAAAACGAACGTCACATGGACGGCAACTACCTTAAATATTGGAAATAGCAAGTTCTATGCAAAGGAGACTTACTGTTATTTTGGTGAAAAAAAATACTGCATTATTGGTTTTTTGAAAAAATCCTCTTTCTTAAACAGGAATCGCACTGGTCGAATATGACAAAACAAAAAAGTCGTGTTTTATGATATAGATCGAAAGGGTCATTGATAGTGATCATTTTTTATGTCTATAACACATAACTTTAAATTAAACAAAGACTAAAATAACCCGTCTTTTTTATTTTGTCATATTTGACCAGTTCGATTCCCGGTTAAGGCAGGCAAATTTTTAAAAATCCATAAAGGCAGTAATAATCGTTTTCAAAAATAAAACTAAGTATCCTTAGGGTAGGATTTGTTATTTCCAATATTTAAGGTATTTGCTGACCAGTGGCGATCGTTTTTTCCACCCTTTATATAGAGGACCATAATAAAAAATGCATTAATGCTTTTAAAGCTTGTGTTTTTCATTGGTAAAAGAAACATGGAGGTCTCGTTGCGAAATAATCCAGAATTGCACTGCAAATTGCATATCATTGACTATTTAATAACTTATAAATAAACCTGACTTTCGGAGCTGACATCTCTTAAACGGCCGAACCGATTTTCACAAAACCTAGCTCAGAGCCAAGCGATAATCATCCTTCTTTAAAACACCGCGTCCTCTTTGGTTTACCTATCGCAGGCAGACCCGATACACAGACACGCAGACACGCATGTTAAAATGATAACACTCATCGAGAGTTAAAAATAGAACGATTCGTTAGTAATTTCAATACACTTTCAATAGGACGATATCATCATTAACAATGAGTTTAATAAGAAATTGATACGTACCGGAGCTAACCAGTTTTGAAGAAAGAACCAACAAGATCACTAATGTTAACATTGTACACGTTGAAGGTCTAAAATATTGCCATATTCTGACAGCAGGCGGTTGCAGCGTGTGTGTTTGTCCTCATCACCCTGATGACTAAACGTTATCCTATAATAGTGTCAGTTAATTTATCAATTATCCTGTTTCACTTGTACGAGGGCTAAAAATAACAAAGGTATAATTATGACTAAATAAGGCTTTATTGTTTTTCGAAATATTCTCCGTGACGATCGATGCGGTTTAGCACACGTTGAAACCAATCTTTCAAGCACTTTTTCCACTCTGGCTGAGATATCTCCAGAACGTGCTGTTTGAACGCGAGACGGCATCTTCACGGGTCGAAAATCGTTGACCACGTAATTTATTATTTACAATTGGAAATTAATAAAAAACATTGGGTGCCCAATCAGGGCTGTACGGTGGAAGACGTTAATTCTATATTTGGACTTTCCGAAAAGTCGTTACTCGTTTCGCCTGACGGATGACAGCTGGCATTTTTCATGGTGAAGAATGATTCAGCGTCGCTGGTTGTTTTTACGTATTTCTCTAAATACTTTCGGCAAGCGAATGGTCGTGTACCGCTCCGAATTAACCGTTTTACGAGTCTCTAGTGGCACTGTAGCCACATTAATACCAAAAAGCCGGCAGTTTTATTTGATTCAGCACAAAAAATACATGGAAAATGACACTTCAGTCGCCTAGTAAAATTTTCATTTTACCAGGCGAGTTACACTTGCCTAGTAAAATATTTATTTTGAAATTCATTCTGAATGAACGGAAATGAAATAAAATTTATTTGGCACTTAAAGCACTTAAAATAATAGGTACAATTTGCTCAATTAAATCAACTTATTCTAGATAATAATAATATTAATAGAATATAATTTATTAATATGACAGTAGATACATATTTAATATAATACAATTAAAAGTTAAAACTAAACTTATTTAAATTAAAATAAAAACTAAGCTACTCAAATATTAAAGACGTAAATAATAATCACCACTATAAAAAGAACACCCCCTCTAGCAGGCCCGCTCGCGGCATGGTCCCTATGACACTGGCTGCGTTACCTCTCTGGATAGCTAGCCCAATCCTTTGGGAGAGGTAAGCACCAGCTCTAGGATCTCCGGAGGTGTCTATGAGCCGGGATGACAGGGCCTTAATAAAGCTTTTCATATCAGCCGACCAAGGTCCCATTGGTCTCCACTGCAAGCGCCACAAATTCATAATTATTTAATAATGATGAATATTTGCGGCGCTTGATGGTTTGGGCCTGATCAGCTGCTGCACCGGCCCGATTACGGGTTGACTGGACGTGGGACAGGGCGAATGTGTCAACACACGTCGCGTCCCACACCAGTGCCCTACCCAGTTTCCACGGCACCAATGTAGCTCCGTCTGGTCGCTTGCCATCGTCTCTATGTAAACCTGCTGGTTCCAGGACAGCTGGTACAGAGGCAGTGGCAAGCGAACGACGGATCAGATCATTAATTGTGCCATGGCGGTACAAACGGCCGGCACTTCTAAAGCATGAAAGGCCATGTCGTCCCAGCTCACTCACTTCCTTCCCGCACGTGCAAGTATGAGGTTCACAGATTCTAGCTCCAACCCGCAAGCTTATTGCTATGCGCAAGCAGCTTGGGTCCAAGACTGTGCCTATATTGCGGGAAGGAAGAGCGTAATATAAATATATATATATTTATATATCTAGATAATTATATTTTAATTGCATCAAGCCCGAAATGCTCTCCACTCAGCTTTTTATGCCACGGTACATTTTATTGCTCATACTCCTCCAATGAGGGTAGGGCCCCTAAATTTTGTCAGGGCTCGGCAGATCTTCATTTCTATTGCAAAGATAAAGTTATAAACATAGTTTCATTGATGTACGTACATATTTTGCCGCCTAACTGTCACAAATTTAGTCTGACTTTACACATGTATTAAATACAAAGCTTTTTCGAAGTCAGTGTAAATAATCAAAAACCCCCCCCTACCAGCCATGTTTGTTCTCTCTTCTCTTCTTCATCAGCGTGTTTTCTTTCGCCCACCGTTGAACATACGCCTCTCCAATTTTCCTCCATCCAGAACGGTCTTCCGTTTCCCTTGTCCAGACTGGGCCTGCTGTCTCCTTGATGTCATCGGACCAACGGGCAGGTGGTCTGCCCACACTTCTCCTGCCTAGCCGGGGTCTCCACTCCAGAATGCGCTTGCTCCATCGCTCGTCGTGTCGTCGGCACACGTGCCCGGCCCAAGCCCACTTTAGCTTGGCGACTCGGTGGCCCACGTCGACCACTTGCGTGCCATGTTTGTTAGGGTTTGTTAATGCTACAGGAGGCAAAACATCCTTGGACCTTGTGCAAGGTCCTCCAGATTGCTACCACCATCTTATCCTTGAACCTAGCGCCAAGCAGCAGTGTTCGCATTATGGTGTAACGGTATGGAGATAAGACAGCCGGTGAAATTACTAGCATAGAAGCATTCCATCTTAGTCCTCAGGGTTGCCAACGCATTTGCGGTCTTAGGATTGCAGTCTTTAGATAACAGATCCCACTTGCATAAGGTGGCGTGTGTGCTTATTCACCTTCTCCATGCCATAAAAAAGCAAGTGTGGTCACCGGATGTAAAGTGACATGAATTCTGCAACACCAGGAGAGGAATTGCAGATGCGTTGTTGGCCAGAAAACATGACGACTTTTTATTTCAAACCGACAAACATCATGGCCGCCTCTATTAAGAAATACTTACTATTATTACATAGACACCTCCGGAGATCCTAGAGCTGTTGCTTGCCTCTCCCAAAGGATTGGGCTAGTTATCCAGAGAGGTAACGCAGCCAGTGTCATAGGCACCATGCCGCGAGCGGACCTGCTGTGTTCTTCTTATAGTGGTGATTATTATTTACTTCTTTAATATTTGAGTAGCTTAGTTTTTATTTTAATTTAAATAAGTTTAGTTTTAACTTTTAATAGTATTAGTAGGAAAGTATTAATATTATTAGTTAAATAAATTTATAACCACAGTAAATGTCCCCTCTTGTACAACCTCTTGCATGTAGTTGTGCACAAAACTAATATGGAATTTACGTCAAATTTCAATTAAAGAATGTCAAACGGTCTATACAGATGTGTTATAACAGATGTGTTATAATTATAACTACATAACTAATACGTCATTTACCTACTTAACTCTTTATACCCGAGCTGATACGATTGTGAGGGTTTTTTTGTAATTGAATATGAGCCGAGTAAAAAAAAATTTTTTTTGACATCCAATTATTATTATTTTTACTCAAGAAAAGTATTGTCTGAATCACTCGGGTGTAAAGGGTTAAGTTTTTCACATATAAATCATTGCAAGCTCTGATAATACAACGATTTGTTGTTGCAATTTGCGATTATACAAACCGCGGACGAAGTCGCGAGCACAGCTAGTGTTAAATAAAAAATATACAAAAATCATTTGTTCATGGTTCTACTTATATTTATTTGTTTCAAAAGTGTACGCTGGAAGTAGGAATGCCGGAGCAACGACCACGTAGGGAAAACCATCTTCCCTCTTCCTCTATCATTCTATATTAAGACAAGTTAAAAACAATACATAACAATAAATTAAAGACAATATGGTATTACTCAGTTGAAATAGAACCCCTGCAGGTATTATGTTATTGCGAAATACACATTGTCATATCTAAAATAAGTTGAGGAAAACCAAAAAATAACATAGCATTTCCTATGAGTCGTACATGATGCATGTACAAGCTCGTTATTTAAATAAACAGTGGCAAAAGAGCCGTAATTGTGCATTCAGATAACGGACAAGGGGTAATATACCTGAAAATGGGTTAACTAATTCGCCGATAATTATTACGCAGATTGTATCGTTTCGCAGAATTTTCATTTCGTAGAAAGCTAATTTCTGCTGAAACCTTATTATTTCTAGATTATTTTTTGGTGGTGACAGATTTAACTTAACCTAACCTACGTAACCCATGCTCAAAATAATCTGAAAACAATAAGATTTCAGCAAAAATTAGCTTACTACGAAATGAAAATTTAGCGAAACGATACAATCTGCGTAATAATTATCGGCGAATCGTTAGGTCACGCTGAAAATGACATCAAACGCTATACTCAGTACAAAAGCACTATTCCCCGTTCCTTAATGAAACCTATAGGTACAGCACCGAATACCTTAATAACTGGGCACAAATAAATGGTTAATATCAAGGCACAATCTCTCACACATTGACCTAGTCCCAAACTAAGCCCTTGGCTTGTCCTAGACAACGGTTAAACTACTAATGGGTGGTTTTCGAAAAAAGTGTACATAGTTAAGGACTCAAATTAAGAAACCGTAATTTGAGTCAGGTGAGTCACGAAAATTAATTATTAATTTAAATAACGCCCTCATAAGCCAATAGGAGGTATCTCAAATACAATAAACGAAGCAGATTCAATCCTCACCCGTTAGTAATATGGTCGCACTTGCTACAGGAGTTTTGTCTGAGATACAACCATTTGTTTCATAACGTTATAGTTAATTTTCGTGATCGTCTCGGTTCGCTTCTCTCAGGAGTCTCCCTGCAGCCCGCCTTAACATCGGGTTCCCCGTTTCTCCCCTCACCCCGCGACCACGTTCGGTATACCAAAAAAATGCATACCTCGTCACAATTCTAAGAACGCTTCGAAAAACGCAGGCACTTGAACAATACAAAAACAAAGTCATAAAAATGCTTAGTTATGGACTGATTACATTATTTTAAGAACAACCTAAACAAATCGTAAATAATGAATTTTATTATCACACTGTTGATAAATAGGTTAGTGATCATTAAGGCTAGGTATGTTTCTAATAACTAAGCATAAGACTTAAATCTAATCTAGTCAGTCCTGCCTGACATAGGCCGCTCCGACATATATATAAACATAGAAAACATCCAAGACTCAGAAACAAGAATACTCGCGCTCATCACAGAATTGTTGGCCCACCGGGAATCGAACCCTAGACAGCGCCACAACCAAACCAACTAGGCTAAACGCGACGTTAATGCCAAATTGAAAAAGACATATTATAACCTAACCAACAAAAAGTTGGAAAACCCCCGACACTGACATTTCAAAGTTCAATACTTCAAAAACGGCTGAACCGATTTCGATATAAAATATTTAAGAATCACCGCTAGAAAACGTGCTTTCAAATAAAAAAAACCGCATCCAAATCGGTTCATCCGTTTAAGAGCTACGATGCCACAGACAGACACACACTTACACGTCAAACTTATAACACCCCTCTTTTTTGCGTCGGGGGTTATAAATGACTATCTGCCGTACTCAGAGACGACAATTAGATTTAACGCTTTTTAGTGACGTGTTGATTTATTCTATTGCTATAGCAAAGAAAGTCACAGAAGCTACTTTAATCAAGCATTAAAATTAATGGAGATAGCTGATACCCTGGATTAACACATAGGCTACATTTTATCCCGGAAAATTTAGAAGTTACCGAGGAAATATCGATAATCGAAATCTACGCGGAAAAAGTGGTGGGTAGAAGCTGTTTGTGTTTGTTTCTTACGCATGAACGGGTGAACCAATTTAAATGTTATTCTGAACACAGAGTCCATACCTTAAATTAGCACGATAAAAATAGAAACCTTTACGCGGACGAAGTTAAGAACAAAGGCGATACAAAATAATATGCGTCATTAGACCGCAGAAGAGACCTACAACATTGTTTCTCTCAGTGGTGTGCAAAGAAATAGTTATTTATGTAACTGGTACATAATAAAGCTTCTCAAGGTACGAGTGACGAGGTTTCAGATTACAGAATATTATAAAAATTAGGATTTCAAGTGTTCATTAAACGCCAAGACTGATATCCGGAATGACCGTAACCATGGTAATAACAATGCTATAATAATTATTATAGAACTGTTATTACCATGGCAACGATCATTATACAATGGTGTTCCCGCTTCGGTTACGCAATAGGTGGTATTCTAATACCGTAAACGATATCATAGCGGTTTATAAGTACGCGAGTAGAAAACAGTTATTTATGTAACTGGTATATAATGTAGGTTCTTAAGGTACGAATAAGAAATTCGGCACAAACTCGTAGATAATATATTATGTCCTCTCTGTCCTTATGTAAGGTTATGTATTATATTTAAGTATTAATATGTATCTATATCTATTTATGTAGGTATTTGAATGTTTTAACCTTTCATTTTTCTCAATCTCTGAATGGTTGGCTGGAATAGATCCCTTAAAGAGATAAATTCGCTATTGTTCATATTTTTATAGTAAGTAAGTAATTGTATTGTTCTGGTTTTTCCTTTGTACAATAAAGTATTAACATAAATACATAATACATATAATAAGGAATGGAAGGAATAACACTTAGGCTACTTTTTATCTCGGAAAAACGAATAGTTCTCGAAGGAACAGCTCCTTAAACGCGAACAGAGTCACTGGCAACAGCTAGTAATTCTAAAACTTTCAAATAAATTGCTATTCGTAACGAAATAAATAAATAAATGTTACCAATGAAGCTATTTTATTCGTACTGTAGGAGGAAAACAGGATAATTGTTTAATTAATTGACACTATAGGATAACGTTTAGTCATCAGGGTGTGGAGGACAAACACACACGCAGCGACCGCCTGCCGTCAGAACATGGCAATATTATAGACCGGATTACCGTCAAAGTTTACAATGTTAACATCAGTGATCTTGTTGGTTTTTTCTTCAAAACTGGTTAGCTCCGGTACGTATCAGTTTCTTATTAAACTCATTGTTAAAGTTGTTGTTGAAAGTGTATTGAAATTACTAACGAATCGTTCTATTTTTAAATCTCGACGGTGTTATCAATTTCATGTGCGTGTCTGCGTGTCTGTGTGTGTGTGTCGGTGTTAGGTAAACCGAAAGGGACGCGTTTTTTTTTTAAAATAAGGATGATTATCGCTTGGCTCTTAGCTGGGTTTTGTGAAAATCGGCTGGGCCGTTTAGGAGATAGATTTGAAAGTCAGGTTTATTTATAAGTGATTAATAGTAAATTACATGCAATGTGCAATTGCATTGGATTGTTTCGCGAAGAGACGTCCGTGTTTCCTTTTACCAGTAAAAAGCGAGCTTGAAAAACCCGCCTCCATTTAATCATATGGTCGTGTATATAATAATATTATGGCAATCAAAAATACCTCGCACTCTTATTAATTGATTTATAATATTATAGACTATGTCACTCCCATAACCAAGACGAATCTAACGACATCTCATATGATACGATCTATCAAGCCGTTTAGGCTGCAGATCGTGCCACAGAAATAGACATACGTACATACGAGTACACTCGAAAAGCATGACCCTCCTGCTGCAGTAGGATAAAAACTGCATGAGTGGAACAGGACTTATAGCTTAGTATAGTTTACTCGGGAGCCTATCTACTCGCATATTTTTTTTACACATTATAATCATTAGGTACGCATAAAAATCGATTGTCATAACCCCCTTTTAGGCTGACATTGCAAAATTTAATAAACTTCTATTGTGTAGATTAGGTTAGGTTAGGTGAGGTTAGTTTTTAATAATACATACATACATACATAAACTCACGCCTTCATTCCCAGAGTGGGGTAGGCAGAGCCACAGACTCACCAACAACTCCAATTTTTTTTTGATAATTCTGTGACCACATTTTGCACAACCAGGCTAAGATGGTATCCAGTGTATTAGTGACAGGTTGCAAACCCATCGCCTAACAGCACTACACAGCCTTTAGTCCCTTAGTCGTCTCCTACGACATCCACGGGAAAACACGGAGTCGCAACATTCTAAACCCGGCACCACACGGTATAAAATAATAAATATAAAAATAAATAGTTTTTAATAATAATTAAAATAAAACCCTTTCTATTGTAAAAACCGTTTTATGACAATCGATTTTTATGCGTAATGATTATTATGTGTAAAAACTTTATGCAATATGGACCTGCACCCGATATGGACCCAGCTTACTCGTATGGTTCAGCGGTGGCCTTGATAAAGACATGGATAATCTGTTTAATCATTGAGTTTTCAGTAAGACTACTTAGTTCCTGAGTTTTTTGCTCTATTATTAATACCTATTTGAGAATTGTTACACGTGCATGCAGTGGAAGTATTTCAAAGTTGCTAACATACAGTCATTGCTTCACACATACAATGGTAGCCACATAGGAACGCTTGCGTTTTTCCTCATACAATGGCCCACATATTGAATTATCGAATCTGACACGTAATTTCTGAACTTCAACCGAGAGAGATTTTGTCTCAGTTGACATTAAATTGAATTAAATAGCTGTAATTACTCGTAGTTATATCATCCAAAACTGGAAGTAACAAGCAGCAAGCAAGTGGTCTGTGATTCAACTGACATCTCCGTTGATAAAGATTTATTCACAACAATACAAGATTACATTAAATAAATACAAAAAGAACTAGACAGAGAAATTGTTGCGAAACGGTCCCAACTCAGCATTCGCTAGCCGTAAAGCCAGCACTGGTCTTCAGTCGGAACCGCTTTCCGCTTCCGCTTTGGTTTTCCGTTGGTCGCTTGGTGGCTTGGTGGTGTTGTTTGATGTATCTAACGTCTCGACATAGGCATCCCCAAGTCCAGCGGTGGACGTATTTCAGCTGTAATGATGGTGATGATGATGATCTAACGTCTTGTTAGGCTCTTAACAATCAAAACACGTTCATAACAACCACAATCTTGTTAGAAGCAACCTTTTTGTTTCAGTGACCCATACCGTAAGATTCAATATCGAGGTGATCGATGGGAGAACATCATGTACATCGCAGCGGGTGTATTTGATGGAAGGGGACGATGTGTACATAGAGACTGAAGTACCCAGCCAAGTAAATTACATGTGGTATGTACACGTACTCTATTAGACTGTTACGTTATGGATTATGGTACTATTCTTTTACGTAACCGATTTGCCGAAGAATATAGTTAACGTTTTGTGTCTGATGTAATCTATCTATCTACCTATATTTATATCTATTTAACAATTATTTATTTATTAAACTTTTGCATAATTTATTTATTAAGTAGATACATATTTAATATAGTACAATTAAAAGTTAAAACTAAACTTATTTAAATTAAAATAAAAACTAAGCTACTCCAATATTAAAACGTAAATAATAATCACCACTATAAAAAGAACACCCCCTCTAGCAGGTCCGCTCGCGGCATGGTCCCTATGACACTGGCTGCGTTACCTCTCTGGATAGCTAGCCCAATCCTTTGGGAGAGGTAAGCACCAGCTCTAGGATCTCCGGAGGTGTCTATGAGCCGGGATGACAGGGCCTTAATAAAGCTTTTCATATCAGCTGACCAAGGTCCCATGGTCTCCACTGCAAGCGCCACAAATTCATAATTATTAAATAATGATGAATATTTGCGGCGCTTGATGGTTTGGGCCTGATCAGCTGCTGCACCGGCCCGATTACGGGTTGACTGGACGTGGGACAGGGCGAATGTGTCAATATATATTTATATACAATCCCATCCCATCCCATCCCATCCCATCCCATCCCATCCCATCCCATCCCATCCCATCCCATCCCATCCCGTCCCATCCAATCCCATCCCATCCAATCTCATCCCATCCCATCCCATCCCATCCCATTCCCATTCTCATTTTTCGTCAATGTACATTATCTATAGTGATGCATAAATGTTTTGTAATTGTTTATGTGCAATAAAGAGTTTACATACATACATACATACTCGTAGTACAAAAGAAAGCGTTTTCCACCGTCTGTCCCTCTGTATGTACGCTTAGATCTTTCAAACTACGCAACGGATTTTAATGCGATTTTCATCAATAGATAGAGTTATTCAAGAGAAAGATTTTTATGTATAATAAATTCTGGTTTATGTACGGATGTTACAGAAAACTCACAAAGATCGAAGTGAAGCGAAGGCGGGTCGCTAGTATATTTAAATAAAAATAAAACGCCTAAATGTGTGTACGCGCATAGCTTTCGAACGGTTGCACTAAACTGGATACAATACAATACAAAACACATGATTGTACACCAAACAAAAACATTACAGAGAAATAGTGTAATTAAAAAAAACCGGTCATGTGCGAGTCGGACACGCGCACCGAGGGTTCCGTATGTAAGATAATATGGTTTGAAAACGCAATAGTATTTTCTTCATTTTGTTATGTACTTTATTATCTATGCAATAAGGTTCAATTTGACTAGCCTAAATTTCAACACTTTTTTTTTTAACCCTCTGCGACTGACAAAACGTCTATCAGACACCGCCAAAAAAAAACCTCGGTTTTTTCTCCGTTTAGCGTGTTATAGCTCTGTATCGCTCAGTACCTTCTTCTATAGACTCGCGGAATTATACTCGTAAAGTTAACCTAAATCCTGTTTTTTTTTTTACCTTATTCAAGTTAGTTACATATTTTTATTTGAAAGCCCATTTAAATGTTAATTATAAATTCCAGATTAAAATTGAAGTTATCATTCTATACAGTGAAAAATTAGTTAGGTAACCTTATCAAAATTGTTATTTTTAAGTTGAAATTCAAACCATATACTCCGGTCTACAGTCCCTTGAAGCTGTCAAAAAATCAAACTAAAACTAAAATTGCACAGATTTCAGATTTTTTCCTATTACTTGCAGTAAAAGACGGTGTTACTTGCCAAATTTTATATTTCTAGGTCAACGGGAAATACCCTATACATTTTGATTGCCTCGAGAGTGTCGAAATACACGTTTTTTGCGACATAAACGGCCGTATCTTTTTTTTACGTAAATGTAGAAGTTTGATTTTTTTCCAGCTTCAAGGGACTGTAGATTTGAGTAAATGGTTTAAATTTCAACTCTATACCTCCAAGTGTTCCTGAGATAAAGGGTCTTGACACACGGACAAACGGACAGACGGACAACAAAGTGATCTTATAAGTGTTCCGTTTTTCCCTTTTGAGGTACGGAACCCTAAAAACACAGGTAAACTACAGGCGGTCTTATCGCTGACTAGCGATCTCTTCCAGACAACCTTAGCAGGGATAAGGTGTCAAATTAATATATTTTACACAGTAGGTAGACTTCACACGAGCAATAGCAAGAAACTATATTACTTAATAAACGTGAATACTAAACTAGAAAAAGTGATAAGTAATATATGTAAACAAACAAATAGATAAGTAAATATATACAAATACAAATAAATACAAGATATATATTTGACGAGCATAAATAAACAGATAGTTATAAAAAACACAATTACATAAATACAGAAATATCAATGCATCCACATCAGGGAACAGAAATGAACTAAGACAATACAATTATGACTGTGGTAATACCTAAATAAATAGAAAACATCCAAGACTTAGGAACAAATACAAACTAAGTTACGTCAATTAAAGTTTATATATTTGTTACCGTTTCACGGCAAAATGGCTGACCTGACAAATTTGAAAAACGCTTCCTTATATCTTTACAGGTGCACAGACCAGCTAGGCCAGAAGCCAATCGACGGAGGCAGTTACGACTTAAACAACCATCAGTTTTATACAGTAAGTAGAGTAGAATACATTTTTATACAGAACCATTTGTTACTCTACGTCCAAGAAGGAGACAAATTCAAATAAAATATATACCTACTTAAGTTGTATTCAAAGACAGCTAAATCCACATATTATTTTAGTGTGGATTTAGCCAATCTTCGACGCTGTACCCCTCATAATTTAAGTTGAGTTTGCTGCATTCAACGTATTGTATGTACGTACAATGTCTTGACATCGATTTATTATACACTAATTTTTTACTTGCGACTTCTTCTGCGCAGACTCAGTACTTTTGTTAAAAACCAGTTAAGAGCAAGTCGGAGTCGCGCACCGAGGGTCCCGTGCCGCCACACAATAGAAATATTGATTTCAAATCCAATCAGCGTGAGCGCAGCTCACACAAGACCATTTTTTAGTATTTTGTTGTTTTTCTTCACAACCATACCAAATTTGAGGCTTGTATGTTTTACCGTTTTAATGACACGACAAAAAAATCGTTGAAAACAATTTTACCCTTTTTTTCCGTACATCGCGAATAAATAATTATCTCTAACGAGTTCCCTACGTTTTTTACATACTTATTTGAAAAAAAAAATCAAAATTAGTTGGAGTGAGAAAAAAAACCAAAAGCTTTTCATTTGTCGTTTTTACTTAGCGCTTTTGGTTTTCCAAGGTTTTTCTGTCAGCGATTATTAAATGGACCCTTTGTGCGCCAACGACGTCTAATGTGGTCACATGTTTTCGCGCCCACAACGCCACTGACGACTATAGACGTTGTTGGTGATGCACTCCTCAACGTATAGCAATCTTCATGCTAGGATCGATTTTCTGTTGCGCGCGTGTTTTTGCCTAGTTTGGTTCTTAGGGTGGGCTAGGCACCAAGATACTTTGAGGTGCCCTGCTCTATTCCTCGATAGAATTATTATCAACGACGATGACGATAATTAGTAGGTAAGTAATTTGCTAAGGAAGTCCTTTTTTCATGATCTTGAAGTGCTTTAAAGTACAGCCTCAGAAACATAATGTTCATTATGGGCAACACTTGGTCCAACTCCCATACAATACTTCCATACAAAGATGGACAATCTCCTTTGGTCTGTTGATAGGTATATAACAATTTTATATTTTCATAGCGCGTAATTTTGCTCACTAAACTTGGTCGTTTTCTGAATTTGGCTTTTAAAAACAGTTTTGATAGTTTGTGTGCCGTTTGGTTTTATCTACTTAACTCGGTTTAAAACTGTACTTGTAGTACATCAATTGGGGAATCTGTCCAACGTTGTACATTGATTGGGTGTTTTGTGAACCCACTTCAAAAAAGAAGGAGGTTCTGAAATCGACTGTATTTTTTATGTTTGTATGTACAATGTCTTGATATCAATTTATTATACACTAACTTTTTACTTGCGACTTCTTCTGCGCAGACTCAGTACTTTTGTTAAAAACCACCCTGCGTTTACTCCGTCAATGGTGGACCGATTTTGAAAATTCTTTTTTCGTTTGATAGACTATACTTTTGAAATAGTCCCATTGTCACCAAATCGGTACCTATATTATGAGATCCGTGAGGAATTGAGGGAACTCTTCAAATATTATAGGCATACACAGCGATTTTGGTATTTTCAGTAAAAAATCCTGCATTTGTATTTAGAAAATATCGACGCTGGAAAGGATAATTGACTAACGTCCATTTGACAAACTTTACAGTAGAGCGATTTAAAGTTTGTTTTTTCGGAAAAAAAATCATATCTTTTTTATTATTGTTTGTATCGAAATATGTTGTAGGTACTACAAACTTGTTCATAATTTTAATATCTACTGATTGGTTTTTATTGTAACAATTGAAAAGTGCTTGTTCACGAAATAAATGTCCCGTTAGACAATGGCTACTTTTGACCGGCGAGGAAAAACGGTTAACAGCCACCTGTCGAAATATTACTCGTATGACTACAGCTAACAGACCTTCAATCGGTTTTGATGAATCCTATTCAAAGGTATAAAAAGGTCTAACGTGCCTTACAAGGTTTTTTGGGCCGTAGTAAAAACGACTTACAGACCTTTGGGTTAATAACTACAGACAGGAAAAATACCTAAATGTAAAAAACTCATATTAACGACGGATTAACGGACAATTTACGAAAAAACGTCGAAAATTTGGTCTGTAAGACCCTGCGTTTTACAAAAAGCTTCAAATTTATAACGGCTAACGTGCTAAAAAACTGCTCCGATCGCCTTGTAACCCGGTTCGTTAGACGTAAAAAAATTCGCTGATTCTAACGATACACATAAGTCAATATGCCCCAAAATGTCCCGTTAGTCACTTTACCTTTCCAGCGTCGATATCATTTGGTGAAATAGAACTCATGATGAATTCCTACTTGGTACCTATTTAGGGTGGCGATAAGATACCTCGATTAAAATAGTTGATCGACCGTGACGAAGCACATTTAAATGGTGTAAATATAATATTTCAAACCAAAAGGTGACTTTAGTTATTCTGACCTAGACTTATTTGAAAAGTTTTTTTTGCATTATTGAAAGCGTTTTTTTAATGATTGTTTCTTATTTCTGATTCATTTTTGTTTTACAGAATGCGGCTAATTTGAGTATTACTTATTTGTATGGTCCTTGGACTTGCGAATATCTGATGAAGCAAGACCCGTCCATTCACACGGCTATAGATAGAGAAGGAAGGACATACAGTTATGCACGGTGCATTTTGGAGATCAACGTACTTGGTGAGTGTTATTATCAGGAAAATTGCATGATGCTCTCACTCCATGTTGATGAGTTCAACTCCTTAAACCTATTAAGTAATACAGCTACTATTATATGGAAATTGTTGGTTCAATGCAGGTTTAACTAGTCCCGTCGAGCGTACAAAACACATTTAAGCGCATGCATTCTCAATCACGCAGAATTATACGTTCGATTGTTCGATAGAAGCCCTGCTGCCTAATTGAGGATGCACGCACTAAAATGTGTTTAGTACGCTCTGACGGGACTACTTAAACTCGCCGCCGGTTTAAATAAACTGCGCCGCGTTCACTCATTCGACTGAATGAACGCCGTTTTTAAGACAACCACACCCCTGGGGCTCTACTTTGAAATCAGTAATTCGAACTTCGGATCGCCCCGTCACTTTCTTGCGAATTAGTGACGCGTCGAGAGCAAAAGGGATAGCAATAGACGAAGTTCGAATTATGGATTTCAAAGTAGAGCCTCTGTCTGTATAGACGTCAACTGAACGCTGTTTCGGGCCTACTGCCAAAGTTTCTATACGAGCATTCTATGGGTCAAATTATAAGTGGAGAACGTGTTTAGTAATATAACAGTTTTTGGGAAGCTTTCTCGGTACTGTAGTGCAACAGACATGTTTACGGCAGCTAGTGTCAACGATAGTAAGCAAAAAGACCGTCTCTATAAGTAGCACAAATACGAGAGGGCAATAATGGGGCTGACGGGTTACATGGTTTATGATATTTATTTATTTTGTAGTTGTGTACAATGTTCCTATCGTATATCGTATATTACTAATTAGACTATTTAGACTTTAAAACAAGTAAAACTTAAATTTAAATGCCCTAACTACTAATAAAATAAATGAGCCGCCGGGGCGGGCTGAAAATCAGCGCTGTGTGCAAACACAGCTCAATGCTGAGCCCGAGCCCTTTGTGTTGTTTTGTGCTGTTATAATTCAATTTAATAATAATAATTTGAGTTTCATTTCTATCTTAACTGTGTGTTTTCTCTAAATGTAATTGCTCGAATGCTTGGATGATTGAATGTACTTACTAAAGAATGTGTGATGATGTATGACAGGGTTTCTAATATCTGGATATTTTTAAGTCTTTGTGTAATTGTATCTGCTCTTTTTCTCTTGTGTGTGTATCTATCTGTTTAAGGCAATACGTATTTTTTAATTTAATTTAAGTTACGCCCACACCGGTGCTTAAAATACGGTGACGGTACGGAATCGCAGTGACGCGTCGTATCAGCACCGTTTTTGACGCAAGCTCCACACACCATGCTTAAAAAACGGTGACGGTACGGAATCACAGTGACGCGTCGCGCCAAATTTATATGTTGATAAAGGTGTTTCCTCCAAATGGAGGCAGTAGTAGGCAGCAGTAGCGCGGCACCAAGGTCCCGGACGGAGGGCGCCAAGGACCTGTTTTTAACCTGACTCCGATAAACCTTAGACAAGAAATTATATACCTACCGCGTTACCTACACCCGTATTCACTAACGTCACTATGAGGTCTCACAGTGCTCACGAACGCACAGGGTGGTTCAAATCGTCTCATAAACAAAAGGTCGGTCAAAAAGGACCAATCACAAAGCTGTATTGAACGCAGTGCGTTTACTCAGTGAAGGATCCTGTATTGTTTGTGAATACGGGTGTTATATGTAGATGCCTAGCTTTTGCACGCGACTTTGTCCGCGTAGAAGCCATTTATCGCTATTCCCTCGGGAACTTCCAATTTTTTGCTATCTTAGACAATAGGTATAATCTATATATGTGCCAAATTTCATCCAGATCCGATTAGCCGTTCTGGAAACAAAACGTCAAAACTTTCGCATACCTATATGTAGTAAGATAAGATAAGGTTTTGAGCCGCATACGACGCATGGGATGACAGCTGACCACGTGGTTTATCGTAACGGACTAGAATGTCACCCCGTACATTTTAAGCAATAGAAAAGTGTAACTTAAGTAGCGTTTGCATCTTGGCTACTCCATCGATCTATTTCTCGGGCAAACTGTTCCACACATTCTTCGAGGTCGTCTCAATCCTCCTTCTGAGAGGGGGATGAGGAACCGGTGACGGGCTTTTAAGCCCCCGACCGGGGTGCTCTGCGCCGACCGCAAAGACGGTCGGGTCCTTGGTTAGCAGCCGGCGCCGGCGGCGCAGGCTGTGGGGAGGTGAGGATGGGAAAGGGTTTTGGGTAGAGGGAGATCTGTTCCACACATCAACGAACGCTACGCTTTTGTAGAAGAGCCTCCAGCTATTTTTTTTCTGCTGCTTCTCTTTCCCTCTCTACCAGCAACACATAAGTAGCGACATTGATGTTGCTAATGTCCATTCATTACCCTCGGCTGGTACATTCATGGCTCCATCAGCAACTGTCTTCGAGGGCCTATCCATATTGTTACTAAAGTAACTGGTACTAAAGTGTGGTGGAGGGTCGCAAATTTTCCGATGGAGCTTGGATCGGAATTCTTGTTGACAGGTGACAGGCGTGACATCAAGATGTCTCGACGCCTCCAGCATCCACAGCAAGCTCCTTTGTCAGGCTCGCGTTAGGGTTTTCCGCTCTCAGATCGAGTTATATTAGCTACCCAAAAGAGTTATCTCACAAACACTACACCATAAATCGTCTGTAACTAACGTCAAGGCTTTTAAATTACTTAACCATGACTATACCTACTGATGTTTCAGAAACGTTTAGATATTCCGGCTTGGACTCCTCCCGCCTCAGGACAAGAACTCGAGACGGCCACATTGATTATTTCTACACCTACAACATAGGGGAACACCTCCGTATTGGCTGCGACCATGACGCAAGTCGAAATATTACATTTAAATTTCATGGTAAGTTATTTAAAGCTTTTATTTTTCTATAGTTCGTGAGGTTAACTTAAGAAAATCTCTCAGCTCTTCGGTTACCACGATAGACTAGTGGAAGTAAGAGTAGGTACGAATTTTATGAAGTGACCCGCTTAGCAGAGATGTGTTTAACAGAAAGGGCCAGTTTAAAAAGTCCTTACCATACTCATGACATGATATTGGTGAGTGTCGTCGTTACTAACGGCGTTTTCTGGGTAAGGGTGTAAATGTTCCGTTTTGAACTAACTGGCAGATAATACAATATTTTAATTCTTCAGTTGTCATCTCACGTTAGAGCTCATTTATGAAGACAATGATGACAATGATGACGATGATTATAATGATGATGATGATGACGATTATCGTGAGGAATTCACCTTAGATGTGTGTGGCTGATGAGTGTTACTGTAATCTTGTTTCAGATTCAACGTCAAATATTTATACGACGATCAATAAATCACAGTTTGAGTCCCAGGCTACGAGGAATTTAAACTCGTCATACTTGATTTGTTATTATGACGAGGGAACAAATGACCAAGCCTATACAATAACCCTCTACTTCCAAGCGCGTAAGTACCCATTACAAGCTTTTAATTGACTTCAAGGTGTCAATATTGAGTTGCAGTTGGTGTCATATTAATTTGCCGAGATTTATTTCGCCAATTTTCTTCTCTCAGGCAACGATTTGTAGATGTTTTCATTTATTTGGAGCAGAAACGATTAGGGGCATTATTATACTTTGTTTCAACACCTATTGTCATCGTATTTGATTGAACCGCCATTACAGTTAAGGTAATAAGAGCTATCACAACGTTGATATTCCCGTGACTTACTTTCTTGAGGACAAACCTTATATTCAGGCCATAGAAGAAGCTGATCAAACTATAATAGAAGACACTATTAACATTGATTTGATGATTTATACTTGAAGACCGTTTTGATTAATATGATGACTTTTAGGGTATAGATATTATATTAGGATATTGCAAATTAGTAACAAATCTAAATTTAAGTGACAGAAAATATAGTTGCCAATTACCTCTCTGATGACTTGGACGTTGAGCGTAAGCGGAGGGCCCTGGCGGTGAGAGCTAATATGTTGATCCGCAGGTTTGCTAAGTGCTCACGTGATGTTAAAGTCACGCTCTTTAAGGCTTTCTACACCTACAGCCTGTGGTCCATGAATAGTTTGCGCGTTACAGTAGTTTACGTGACGGTTGCGTAATGACAGGCACTAAAACATAATAGATCACACGAGTGTTGTAATGCCAATTACGCAGAGTCGCGTATATACAATACTTTATCTACACACATATTATAAGTACTCTTAGATGGGTTCAGAAGCCGAAAGGCAAATGACCAGCATTAAAGACTGTATTAGTAACAGTTACAATTAACCGGCTTTATACATTTTGGGTGGTATGTTGCATTTGTCGCGTGATAAAGTGTGGATAAAGCATCCGTCACTCTCTTTTTAAATAAGTGTCAGAAAGTGCCGGATGTTTAACCACATTGTGACACGCGATAAACGCAGCCATATAAGGCCCCTGATCAAACTTGTGACTGCAGGTAAACTGTTAGTGTGGCAGACCTCTTATCTGGCCGACTGACAGGACACTAGTATACATTTATCTGGGAACACATTGGAGAAATAATTAAGTATTAGGTAGATATATTTTGTTGAGGTGGGAACGCACTGTTCCAAGAACGATAAGCACAACTACGCTGATGTTCCAGGGACGCTCATGTTCTCGGGCTTGGACCCCGCTCGCCTCAGGAAATTCAGCAACGGCGACCAACGTTACTCCTACAAACCAGGGGAATACCTCAACATCGGCTGCGAAACTGGTGGAAATGAAGTAAAAACCTTCCAGTTTTGTAGTAAGCATTTTGCATTTTTGAATTTTACATCTTAGCCTGATTGTGCAAAATGTGGTCACAGAATTATCAACAAGTTTTTGGAGTTGTTGGTGAGTCTGTGGCTCTGCCTACCCTACTTTGGGAATGAAGGCGTGAGTTTATGATTGATTGATTAAGGGCCTGTTTCACAATCGACAAGTAAATTTATGTGCCGATTAAAGTTAGCTCTCTCCTTGTCTATGTTCAAGTGTAAGAAAAGGAAAGGGCTAAATTTATGTGTCAGATGCTTTACTTGGCGATTGTGAATCAGGCCCTAAGTATAAAGTAATAACTGAAAATTAAAACTAATTTTAAATAAGATTAAATCTAATATTAAAGATAGAAAAATAAAGTAAAACATTAAATCTAAGAATGGTCCCTGCGGCATTGTACCAAAGATGCTGGCAGCATTTCCTCGTTGAATGGCTAAACTTATTCGTTGAGCGAGGAAACTGCCAGCTCTTCGGTCTCCAGTGACGTCAGTGAGTCTCTTTTACAAATCCTTAAAAAGCGCTAGTACCCCTAGGATTAAAATCCATGATTTTATTTGAGCATTCAACGAAATTAGGTAATTTCTTCACCTATGAAAAAAAACCACCGTAACTCACTTTTTGATTATTTGGGTTAATTTTAGGTCGTACCTCAATTCCTTTGCGTTTGAATGAATTTGGATTTGGCCAAAGGAAAACATTGCACGTCACGGTGCAGTGGGGTGTTTTTTTTGCTGCTGTAATATTTCATGACATACAATACAATATAATACAATACAAACATTGTACTAGGTACTAGAGTCTGACCAGCGAATCGTGTCAATAGCTTTTTAATTCTTGATGTGGCAACAATTTTACGTATGAAAGAAGCTGTCAAATTATGAGTAACTATCCAGTCGCTATGCATTTCGTGTTACCAGGTAGTGATTATTTTGATTTTGCCGCCTTTTTTTGTGACACGATTCGCTGGTCAGACTCTAAGCACATGTTTACTCTCTGGAGCTTGTTTCATTTTAATTGTTGAGTAAATATTTAATTTGGAAAAGCACTTAATGCAACAAGCGCATTTACTTGATTACATTCAATTTTATATCTCGATTTACAATTCATTGTACCTCAGTCTTGTATGCCTGAGTTATAATAGCATTTTGTAGAACATAATCATTGTTGTAGAATATCATCGTATGCCACAATAGCGTCAAAGAGTGTAATTTTTAGTATTTTAAGCATCAAAATATTTATACAGGGTGTACAATCCAAATGGGTCAGTATGGAGAAGTCGGAAACTATGAGAGATAGCGAGATCTGTTCTTAGGAACCATGACGTCGATTTTAGATTTAATAATAATTACATTCAAACTTTTTTATTAACTCTCATACATAACCGGGAATCGAACCTGGTCAAAATCAATAATTCTGCAAGTCGCAAGAAGCACAACACTAATGGAATCTTGTTTAAATAATTGAAAGAAAAACCCACCAATAAGATAAGGATAGTTTGAATGTAATTATTATTAAATCTAAAATCGACGTCATGGTTCCTAAGAACAGATCTCGCTATCTCTCATAGTTTCCGACTTCTCCATACTGACCCATTTGGATTGTACACCCGGTATATAATATATAAACATCTTGATGATTACGGCCATTCTCAGAATAGCGAATTTTTGCATGTCCGGCCCAATATTTATCCCTAAACGTGGTCAGAAATAACTGCATATATTTTTCTTATATAGATTATGGTTTTATCTAAAGGTACTAGAAATATATTAGTTCTGTCATTTAATTATCACACTTATTTTATTTTTCAAAACCCTATTCTCCAATTACCATAGCCTGTCCGCACGCTGCCTTGGTCTACGAAATTGCTTCTAATTTCAATTAGGAACGGTTTCTATGTGTGCCATTTTAAATCCTGGTAGGCTAAATACTGCCCGTTTAATCAGATTTATTCATAATTCATAAAATACTAAAAATTACACTCTTTGACGCTATACGGCATAATAATACCGTTACTAATCAACATTTTCAAAATATCATCGCCCCAGTGAAAATTGAAGAAAATGTGTTACAGTGCTTTCATTGCAGGTGTCGATTTATTCTCCAAGTGAGACAAGGTTATATTTATTTCTGAAAGTAAAGTTGGTAACGAATTACCCTATACCTACAAAAACAAGTACATATTCTTATGTTCTCTGTGAAAAAGGATCTATGATTGAAGAAACAGACATAAATAAAGTTCTGAATTTCTGTATCAAACCCTAAAAATCAACTGATAATAATAATTAGGCATGTAATAACTGTTATTCACATTTCAGATTCGACGACAAGAGATTGTAATATCATTCCGTCATATCGCAAGTTTGAGCTTCAAGCTACACCGGAACTAAATTATTCGTACTTGTTATGTACCATAGCGGGCGACCGCATATGTCTCTACTTGGATAATCATGGTAAGATCGTATTGTATAACAACGGTACAAAGAGAGGATAAAAGAGAGATCTGTCTTCAAGCGGGTGTTATGCCTGGCGACCGAAGTCCATTGGGATCAAGTGCTCTACTTTGAAATCCGTAATTCGAACTTCGTCTAATGCTATCCCTTTCACTCTCGACGCGTAACTAATTCGCAAGAAAGTGACGGGGCGATCCGAATTTCGAATTACGGATTTCAAAGTAGAGCCCATGGTTGGAAATTGTGTGTCAACGGACTGGGGAAACTTCGACAGCGCGATGCGGTACATTTAGTTGTGCTGTCTGACGGTGGTGGCGCTGTCATAGCTGGTTGTCTCCTACTTGTTACAAAGTGCCGCTAGATGTCGCTTCGCTAAACTCGCTACATATCCTCCAGCTTTATTCTATAGTCTGTTCTTTTAGGCATTAAAATAATGTAAACAATCCAAACCACGTGGCATTGTTGAACAGCCAATCAAAACCGTTTAATCGAACTTTGACGTATCAGTGCTCTACTTCTATTGGCTGTCGAACTATATCACGTGGGTTTTTTGTTTACATTTTTTTAAATACCTAAAAGTACAGACTATAGAGGTGGAATGGAACATTAGGGTTGTCGTGACTTCCAGACCAACAACAATTCTTTTCGGGCTCAAAAAATGGGGATCTAAGGAGAGTAAAAGGAGAGTAAATCATTTATTGCGTGTCAAATATTATCTCAACAAATGATGCGGCAATTTTTTTTTGGATTTGATTCCGCCGCCCGCCGCTCACCGCCCGCATATTCGTAGCCATCATTTTACTTTCACTTTTACTTTATGTATGAGTATTTTTTACCCAACTGCATACATATGTATGTATGGATTTATGTATGTATGTATGGTTCTTTTTTCCCTTGTAAAGGCTGAATGGATGGCCTGATTTCGAGAATTGAGGTGTCGTTAGGTTAGTCTTAGCGTCGCGGGTGTCACTGGGTAGGTACTTTATATTATTTTTAATGTGAAATTGGTGAATTACAAAATAACAACGTGATAAGTAAAATTATATTGAAGACATTATCTAAACTACAGTTTTTTTAACTTGATTTGTTATAGTATGCAAGCTTTGTAAAAAAGCTTCGTAAAAAAGTGGCACATCTGGAAAAGACAGCCAAAAAGCTTGCGGCAAACACGTTACTATATATGTTTTAAATGAGCAGTTAAACCACTTTACACCATTTTGTCCGCAGAAGTTCCTCAAACCCTGCCCAGGGTCCCTAGTGCACCCGTTGCTCCCCAACAACCAGATACCCGCACTGCACGATCAGCACAACCAACAACTACTGCGATATCCAGTGCGGTATCTCTTGATCAGCGCCACCCGCGTGCAGGTATTTAAATGCTTTATAATGGGTTAAATACAGAGTTAGGGTTAACGTTGGTCCATTAAGGCTTGGCCACACAGCAATGTCGCGGGCGGCGCGATATTTCCATACAACCCTTTAGCGTAATTGATCAAACAGGCTGCGCCCCGTCGGCATCGCGCCCCGCTTCTATCGCGCCCCGCCAGCGCAGATAGTCGCGCGCATGCCGCGAGCACCCCGCGCGCCCGCGACGTGCCGCGGCGCGATTAGTCAGTGTGACGTCAGACAACGCATGTACAAACCACAGAGAGCGAGCGGGACAGCGCGATGCGGGCGGAAACCGCGCGCGACGCACGCTTGATGCCGGCGTATGATGGCGCGAGGCCAGCGCGATGCGCGCTTGCTCTGTGTGACCGATCGTCCCGCCCGCATCACTCACTCATCACGCCCCGCCACCGTCCCGCTGGCAGTCTGGCCAAGCCTTTATAACCCCTAACAGCAATAGAGGGGTGTTAGACAAGGGTTACACGATCAGTTTGGCGTCAGTTCAGTCCGTGCTCGAAAGGGACGCAGCTATATTAACATAATAGCTGCGTCCCCCTCGATCATGGTTGAACTGACGCCAGACTGATGAAATACTGAGCGTGTAACCGATGTCTTACATGTTTAACATTGCGCAGAGCGTCCAGTGGCGCCGTCATTTATATTGTGTTTCTATATAGGGAATATGCATTTTTTTTTTAAAGCTTCAATAAACGCTGATTCATGTAAGAAATAGGCGAGTTTTTTTTTTTTAATAGCTGTAAAAATAACCAAGATATAAGCCAACAAAGATTTGTTCCTATCTCTTTCTAGCCAAACTGAATTTTACGTGGAGTTTATATGGCCGAACTGCACAATGACATCACCGGTGCACTTCGGATCTCTCTGTCTAATTAGCAGTTTAAAATGTTTTTGTATCATCCGTATTTCTTGACCGATTTTAATTTTAATTTCACTTTTGGTATTTTTATGTTTTGTTGACAAATGCGATTTAAAATGAATACAAATGAATACACAATTTATAGGGTAGGGTATGACATAACTTAATAACAATTTTATTGAAGTACGAGTGAGTAGGTAACTTGCGAAAAAAAGTGGCCACCTTTTTCCATTAAGTTGACTATACGAAGGTTAAAGGTTATTAAACTTTGCCATATATTTATGCTATACATTGTGTATTCATTTGTACAACAAAAAACCATCCTTCGATTTCAAGACAATACTTTAGTTTATTAGAAAACACAATAATAGTAATGAGGGCGCCACTGGATTAGGGAATGCAATTTAACCGGTTATTTATTAACCTTTTTTGTATGAAAATAACCGGTTAAAACCAGTTATAACCGGTTATTTGCATTCCCTACACTGGACGCTCGGCGCAGCCGCAAATGTTTGGGGACATATCGGAAATACTCTTTTTTCTTGTTCAGAATGGTGACTCCAACAAACGTGCATGTTTTCCCAAATTCTGGAGATTTCTTTTTTTTTTAACTCTCCTTTAGCTGAAAAGATTGACAGCTGAAGGCATGCATCTCGCTCACACCCGCTTAATATTTCATAAACGGATACCTTAATCGAAATTGTTTCCACAAACCCGCAATATTTTTGAAAGACTTATCCAACGACCGACGCCCGAAAAAATACATCCCCAAGTCACGTCTAGCCAACATTAAAAAAAAAATCAATGTTTTATTTTACCACTTTATTGGCGTGACTAATATGTATCCTATTCATGCTAAATTACAGCTTTCTGGTACTAAGAGTCTCTGAGCTAGGTTGCGGACGGACGGCCGGACACGGCGAAACTGTAAGGGTTCCTAGTTTGACTACGGAACCCTAAAAACTAACCTATAGGGTTCTTCTATACGATGGTACTGAAAGAAATCCTGAAATATTTGCAGTTACGGAATAAAAAGTGGGTTGGCAAATGAAACGGTTGGGAAATGACACATTTTGCCAAATAACTTTCGATCAAAAGGCGGATACCGAGTTTTACATGAATATAAATGTAATAAACTACTACTATTTTACTTTTTCAGTTGCTGACAAAATCTGGTTCACGGGTTTCCCCAGTGCTCCCACAGTTACAAAAACATACTTTGCTGCCACCTACTACGTTTATAAATACAAGATTAATGAAACATTTAATGTTAATTGCAACGCGGACCCTGGAGATGGCAGAACCTTTTTCCAATTTTCCGGTAAGCTTTTAGTAAATCGATGGGCTGTAGGTAAACGTGCGACGTGGTCCGCGTGTTGTAGCCTTAACTAGGATACCTACACGCGCTATACAATACAACCACAGATATATATATACTGGGTCTATATCGTCTGCCATAATAATGTTTAGTCATAAATGTGTTTATGGTCATAATTATCGCACGTCATAAGTACTTGTTTTTTAGGATTTTTATAAATCAAACGTAACCAAACTTAGCCTACGCGTTACATACTTAGGAAATGTTTAAAAGTTAACGGCTCCAGCGATATAAAAAATTATGACTATCAATAATTACCGTAAAATGTGCCTACTTTGCTCCCCCACGGGTAATTATGCTCCATGGTTATATTGAGGTAATCTGTATTGTAAATCATTCTATTGCTTTCATTCACTTCGTGGCTGGATGTATACATCGATTCTTTTTAGAAAATTTGTCATCAACCTTAACTTATAAGTAACAAACGAAATAGTTACTATGGAGCATAGTTACCCATGGGGGAGCAAAGTAGGCACATTTAACGGTATGTCAAAAGTTACATTATGACCAAAAAAATTATGGGAAACAACGGGCTCACATAAATACTATTATATAGGTATATTAATATAAGGAGATCGAATATTCTGGCGCATTTGTTTGCCATACGGATATCGCAAATTCTGAGGGCTTATTGTCTAACGCACTCGCGATCGCAACCGGCTTCAAAGTGGAGCAATTGTTTTCATTTTGTATGCAGACAAGCCTTCGATTTTCAAATTTTATTTCGGACAACGAGAGCCATATTGGGTTAGTTAAACATTACAATCACAAAGACGATTTTAGGACAAATACCGAACACAAAAACACTAAAAGTAATTTAAAAATTATTCTACTTAAAAGTTAAAATCTAAATTTGATTTTACTAGTCTGATTAGGCCCACCACTAAGGGACAATAAAACCAAACCTGCCCGCAATCATCTTCAGGAGGCTGTTACTGCTACTCCTCATTCAACCTAGGAGAGATGCTACTTTTTTCCGCAGGATAGCATGGAAGCCATCCATTCGGGCTTCTGTAAACATAACAGAGGCACTGCAGAATCGGGCTAGCCGTAACAGCGCCCTGAAGCTGTTATTAAATTGGACCCGCATCGCAGAGCATTGTGCGACTTTTGGGTATACGTGACCCACACACTTCCCGAGTAGGTACATAGGTGTACGTACAGTACGCTTTGAATAAGGCGATTTTTACCGCGTCTGAACACCTGGCGAATCTACGGGTCAACATATTAGCCCTAACCGACAATGCTCTGCGTTCCCTTTCCATGTCCACATCATCCCTGAGGTCATGGTCTAAGATCCGAATAGGAGACGATTTGCACCGGGCTGCTTATTCGATCAAAAGTATTTTATATCAAATTTGATACGCTAAATAATATGTGGCGAATAGGTTGGCTGAAAAATATCAGTCCAGTACTGAATGTTTCGGAATGAATCATTAATTTTTTTATTAAAAATGACCTTTTTTTTAAATTGCATATGTTTGTTTAATAGACAAATTACATAGGTACTAATCGAAAGAATGAAGCCTATAGAATATGCAAACGTTAGGTTTGGTGCAAATTATTAGTACCGACTTACCTGTTTATACCTGCCTATCCAATAGTTTGACGGGAATAAAATAGTCCACCTAACGTTTGCAAGTTCTATAGGCTTCATACTTTCGATTGGTATGTAATTTGTCTATTTAAACAAGCAATAGAATTTTTTGAAGACAAAGTAAGTTTTTAATTTTTTAATTAATTATATACTGGACTGAAATTTTTCAGGCAACCTATTCGCCACATATTATTTGGCGTATCAAATTTGATATAAAATACTTTTGATCGAATAAGCAGCCCGGTGCAAATCGTCTCCTATTCGGATCTCCTACTATCATCGGCAACATATAGAGGTGAGACGTACTAGGCAAATCGCGTACTGAGTCTTCCGAGTACGCGTCCACAAAAAGACTAGGTCCAAAGACTAGTTCCACGAGTATTTAGAAGTACGCGGCTTATGAGTAAAATATTTGATTCAGTCTTTCCGAGTTGCGAGTGTTGCGAGTCTTAAGTATTAAGAGGTTTTTCTCGGTACGCGGACGCTGGCGTCCGGCCCAGGTTTTAGTGACTGAGAGTTTGAGAGTACATATATAATATATATCATATAATAACTCGAAAACTTATAAAAGTAAGACTCAGTATTGAATTGACAGAAGTTTCAGTATAATCCAATATTATGTTTTGTGTCAATATTATGGCGGTTACAAAAAATGGTCCACACACACGCATTGAATTGTGTTAAAATGATCCATACACAATTCTTGAATTGAAAAAAGTTAGTTTTTTTTACATAATCTTTCATCGCCCGGTGAAACGAGTCTTTACCTACTCCAAATACACCGCGCTGTTTTCGCGTCCTGATCCCGATACGTGTAAAGACTCGGTACGCGTTGGCGCACTCTGATAGGATCGCGTATTTGGACGTCGAAGCAAAAACCTATTCCAGTATATACGTCTCACCTCTACAACATAATGTCCCAGGTACTTAAACTGCTTGACTCTAGTGAGCGCAGTTCCGCTCAAGGTAACAGGGGGAACTTCGGCAGGACACTTGCTACCGGCCTTGAAAATCATGCGTTCACTTTTTTTAACATTGTAAAGCAACCAAAGCGAAACATGCGCGTGCTTCTTTAAAATTAAAGTTTCCTTATGTTTCAGGTGTGAAAGCGGCGGCAGTGAGAATGGACTCATTCGTTTATACAGCTACAACGGCCACCAACGGATCCAGCTTGCTCTGCGTACTTCAACAACATAACGACATGAACGTCTATTCTAAGCGAGTTACGTTGATTTTAGATACCGAGGGTAAGAACCTTAAAAGGTATACTCAATTTCAGGTGCTATAATTTCATATTCTCCCATTTTATTTCTCATAATCCATAAATGTCACATAGATGCCCTAAAGTCAGAATTAATCTGTTACGGTCAAAATCTATAATGCTCATTTTCTCAAACATGTAATGAAATGTTGGCGTTATTTTAGTTTTTTTAGGCTTCAAAGTATCTAGTAAATGATTTATGATATATAATAATAGTATACGATGGTGATGATGATGACGATGATGATGATGATGATGGTGGTGGTGGTGGTGGTGGTGGTGATGATGATGATGATGATGATGATGATGATGATGATGGTGATGATGATGATGACGACGATGATGATGGTGATGATTATGATTTTGACGACGATGATAATGATGATGATGATGATGATGATGATGATGACAATGATGATGATGATGATGATGATGATGATGATGATGATGATGATGATGATGATGATGATGATGATGATGATGATGATGATGATGATGATGATGGTGATGATGCTGATGATGATGATGATGATGACGACGACGACCTCGCCGTGAAAAGGGGTTGCCAGCCTCGTACTTCCCGGCCTCTGTAGTAATGTACTATTAATGTGGTATAATAATCAAAACATTCAATAACAAAAAGAGAGATGTAGGTTTAGGTTCAGTTAGTTCTGCAGCAGGCCCTGCCGGCCAAAACACCTAGAAATAGAAGCTCGGAGGAGTTTTACAATACCATTAAGTACCTATTCTGTCTGCAAAAAATAACTTCTTTTTAAATGGTAACAGGTCAGTCCAAATGAAGTCAGCGTCCCACAATATTACTTCAGTTAAAACATTTTTAGTAAGGCAACCAATAGCCAGTTGCTCCCTGATAAAGTAATGCTTATTGTCGCTGTATTGCTGTTCTTTTTCAGAGCCACCGATGACGACGCCCACGACAGTACAAACGACGACAACGACGGTACAAACGACGATTATAACGTCACGTAAGTACCTAAAATATCCGACTCCAGCATGGATACGCGGAATACAGCATAGAATTCGGTCATATTCTCTCAACTCCTACAACATTACAAAGTTTGCTTTGTGACATTATCGACACTAAACTTCAACTCGGTCGGTGAAACCAATCATATTTTTTTTAGTTCCTACAAAACGAATTAGTGACTAACCCCCTTACTAATAAACGTTGATTAATGGTGGTATAGCTATACAATGTTTTATCCTTATCTGTCATTGTGACATTTGAATTTGACAGATAAGGACAAATTAGTATAGCTATACCACCGTTACTCAATGTTTATTAGTAAGGGGGTTATAGTCTATCTAGCGCTAGATGGTGCTGACGTTAGGGCGTCAGGAGTTCGCATTATTTACAACGGCTAGATGTCGCTGTTAACTACGCTACATTACTATGAAACTAGTTACAAATTAATAGCTAGGTGGCGCTGCTTATGCCTGAACATAGTGCTCGGCTGTCTATGGCTTTCACCTCTCTCTAGCATAGCAAAATATGCATTGCTGACAGATGCTAAAAGAGAGTATGACAGCAGTACTATAATAAATAATTAATTATTTATTTTATTTATTTATTTGACTTAAAAACAGTTACAAAACAATAGAACAAATGTAACATAAACCATGCAAGGTTTTTCTGTACACCTGGATCGCCGACTACATCATAAATATTAAAGTATTTTCTGAAAGCTACTCGCATTCAAACATAACAAGAAGGATAGTGCCGCGCCAATGTGCACCTTCTCAACAACTCGGGAATGGCGATGCTCATACGACGCAACACAGCAACAGGTTCCTTATCTAATCTATCGCGCGAGCATCTTACTCGGACACCGCACGTACAGGATGTTTGCATTCAGTTTTAATCAAATAGACCAAGATAATATTTTTTAATTACGTTTTTTATATTGTTCTTGGTTATTTGGTTTTTTATTTCTTTAGGCAAAGTATTTATGAGATAAGGTATAAAAAAGTTATTTGTCCGCCTTCCGTAAAAGTTATTGGTTTTTGGTAACATTATATTAATATTTTTCGTGCTTCTTACTTGATAGATTCCAGTATTGGTAGTAGGTTTATGACAATAATTAAAGTAGTTCCCCGTCAAAAGAAATAATTTTGTTTTGTTATGAACGGGAATAATTTTACAATATTTAAACAGATTGCCATAATCATCCGTAAACCGCTCCCTAACTACACGCGGCACTAAAGTCTTAAGTATTCTTGTTTGCAAATGATAAATTTTGTCGAGGTGCGAACAAAAGGTCCGCCCGTAGCAATTTAAGCCATAAGATACTAAAGACTCGCCTAGGGCTAGGTATAACGAACGAAGTATGGAATATGGTATTTTGTATTTTATTATTTTAAATTTAGACAGTATCCCGCGTAACTTGTCACAAACGTAATCTATGTGGTCTGTCCAATTGAGACGGTCATCTATTACAAGCCCTAAATACTTCTGCTTACGTACCAATTCGACACGCGGAGACTTACATGGCAACTTGCTCTCATGAAGGCACTCATGGTTGTGAGCAATCAAGTCGAGCTTGATATTTTTCCTGTTGTGACTTGAGCTTACGTACATTAACTTTGTCTTGTCAGCATTAAGGACAAGGCCTGCATCATGCGACCATTTAGCTAAGGTGTCAAAATCGTATTGAATTTTTTTTAAAGCTTTTATTGGGTCTATATCTTCAGCAATAAGGCACGTGTCATCCGCAAACTGATACGCATCACAATGCTGCACAACATTCGTCACATCATTGACATACGTTAAAAAATGGAGCGGGCCAAGAACTGAGCCCTGAGCTGTGCCCTCAGTTACCTTAAACCTCCGGCTCATATCAACTCCTACTTTAACGGTATAAGAGCGGTAATAATACAGCCGAGTACTATTATAATATTCTGATTTTACAGATCTGTCAACACTAGTGACATTCAGCTACAGATTGTGTAGTGCGATATCTCTCAGAAGTTGCTTCGGGTTTGTACTTGTCTCTCACTCGCTCTCATAGGTTCTTATTAAGAGCAAGTGAGAGAGAAGTATAAACCCGAAACACCTTCTAAGTGCTCACAGACTGTACCAAGTTAGAGATCAGTGCCAGTAAATCTGACAGTCGACATACATACCACTTCCTGAGGCTCTACTTTGAAATCCGTAATTCGAACTTCGTCTATTGCTATCCCTTTCGCTCTCGACGCGTAACTAATTCGCGAGAAAGTGAAGGGGCGATCCGAAGTTCGAATTACGGATTTCAAAGTAGAGCCCCAGGGGCCCTAATATGGCTGCGTTTACCGCGTGATATAGTTTAGATAAGTCATCCGTCACCTTTTAACACGTGAATAAGTGCGACAGTGACGGATGCTTTATCCACATTTGACACATGATATAGACGCAACCATACTAGGCCCACAGAGTCGGTCGATATACATACAACTTCCAGGACCCGTATAATGGTCGCCTTTATCGCGATGGATAAAGCATCCGTCACTCTCGCACTTACATACTGGTCAGAAAGTGACAGATGTTTTATACACGTTTATCCACATCGATAAACACGACCGTAATAGGCCCGCAGCAGGCATACTATTATGACCCTATGGGGAGTAAGATCTCTCAAGAGATCCTATATATACTATGGAAAATGCAGAGAAAACTTTGAAGTGGAGCTACAAAATATAACCTTGAATTACGTCACGTAGTTTTGCATCTTTTTTTTAGGGATGAAGAAAGGAGATATTGTTTCTTCTCATCCTTTTTGGGGAAGATACAAAAGATACCTGACGTAATTCAAGGTAATTTACCTAACTTCCATCGTTTGCTAGCTGTGCAGTCTTCATAATACATATACATACATAAACTCACGCCTTCATTCCCATAGTGGGGTAGGCAGAGCCACAGACACCAACAACTCCAAAAACTTGTTGATAATTCTGTGACCACATTTTGCACAACCAGGCTAAGATGTTATCCAGTGTATTAGTGACAGGTTGCAAACCCATCGCCTAACAGCACTACACAGTCTTCATAAGTTATTAAATAATAGAAATAGAAATAAAAATAAAATTGCTATTCGAAAATTCCGCGTACGTAAAGTATATAAATCATTTGTTGGTCAATGCATTCATTTCTATAATAAACTACCTGACGTAGTTTTAAAGCTATCGTTTCCAGCACTTAAAAAATACTTAAAAAAGTCGTTAATGTCAAAAGCGTACTATAGGGTCGAGGACTACCTAACAGACAAAAATGCTTGGCCTAAACCCGAAACTTAGTCATTCATTAATAATTTGTGCAAATGCAAAAGTTGTATCTTGTCTAGGGGACACCGTTGATGTAGGAAAACATGTCGAAACTTTTATGTGGTTATCTTGTTGTGTTTTTTTTTTTCGTCTTTCTCCCTCTATCTCTCTCTCCTAATGTTTTGTCATGTTTTCCTGCTGAACTACGCATGATATTTGATATTATATTTAATTTAATATTTATAGCTTTATAATAATACTAGACTAAGTAGTATCATTGTAGTAAGAAATATGGTTAAAAAATGACTGACTGCTGAGTTTCTTGCGGCGTTTCTTCTCGGCAGTGGTCTCCTCTTGGGAAGCGCTGGTAGACTCCTGACGTGTAAAGGTGCCCGTGCGGCCTACTTACTGAATAAATGACTTTTATCTTATCTTTTATCTTATCTTTTATCTTTTTTATCTTATCTATTTATAAGCTTCTTGATCTCTATATTGGTAACCCACAACAATGTACAAATGCGCTATCTTGACGACTACGAGTATGACCAAGGGCTTATTGTCTAACGCACTCGCAATCACGATCGTTTTCATTTTGAAAATCGAAGGCTTGTCAGGGGGCTTATTGTCTAACGCACTCGCAATCACGATCGTTTTCATTTTGAAAATCGAAGGCTTGTCAGGGGGCTTATTGTTTAACGCACTCCCAATCACGATCGTTTTCATTTTGAAAATCGAAGGCTTGTATGCATACAAAATGAAAACAATTGCTCAACTTTGAAGCCGGTTGCGATTGCGAGTGCATTAGACAATAAACCCTCCGGTCTCACAGAAAGCCAGACATCCCGCGCTCGTCGTTTCTCGTGGATGTGGCAGATTACCAGTGAGTGAGCGAATGCAGGAGTGAAGTCCAAGCGGCGAGTTTAAGTAGTCCCATCAGAGCGAGCAAAACACTTATTAGCGCGTGCATTCTCAATTAGGCAGCCTTATACGTTCGAGAAGCCATGCTGCCAAATTGAATACACGCGCTGAAATGTGTTTTGTTCGCTTTGACGGGACTACTTAAACTCGCCGCTTGGACATCACTCCTGCGTTCGCTCACCTTTGCTTTTGAAAGAATCACTACCCTCAGGCTCTACTTTGAAATCCGTAATTCGACCTTCGTCTATTGCTATCCCGTTTGCTCTCGACGCGTCACTAATTCGCAAGAAAGTGACGGGGCGATCCGAAGTTCGAATTACTGATTTCAAAGTAGAGCCCCTGGGCCTGGTAGTCGGTCGCCAACAAGCCATTTAAACAACGCAACCTTGGTCGAGACCGACCGTGTAGACAGATGTTTTCAGAAAAAAAACCGGACAAGTGCGAGTCGGACTCGCCCACCGATGGTTCCGCACATGACACGGTTAACTCAATTCAAAATTTGGACCGCCGTTCCTTGCATAACGACCCTTTTTTTGTGATTTAATTAAAAATGTACAAATTTCAGATTTTTCTCTAAACTTGTAGTTTAAGACGGTGTTACTTGCCAAATTTCGTAGTTCTAGGTCAACGGGAAATACCCTATACATTTTGATTCCCTCGAGAGCGTCGAAATACACGTTTTTTGCGGCATGAACGGCCGTACCTATCTTTTTTTACGTCAATGTAGAAGTTTGATTTTTTCACAGCTTCAAGAAACTGTAGACCGGAGTATGTGGTTTTAATTTCAACTCGATACCTCTACGCATTCCCGAGATAAAGGGTCTTTACAGGCAGACAAACAGACAGAAACACAGACGGACAACGATGTGATCCTATAAGGGTTCCGTTTTTTTCCTTTTGAGGTACGGAACCCTAAAAACGAGTCGGAGGCTTGTTTAACCATTTTCCTTTTGCCTCTGCTGCAGCAGCTGCAACGCACTCATTCTTTTGGCAACTAATGTGTAATTTTTGTGTCACTGTGCTTACTTTTATAATGACAATTGTTTGTTAGGTTTGTAGTACGCAAATAAAAGTGTAATCTATCTATCTCTATATCACTGTGCAGTGCACCACTAGCATTCTGGTATCTAACTCATTGCCTGTAGTGCACATAACTTTCACGCTAGTACTAAAAACTTAAAATTGATCCATTTAATCAATAAAACGCCTGCTGTTTTGGAGACTACTATTTTTAGACCAGGGGGATACCTTGACATACTATAGCAGTTCAGTTTAGGTTGAGAGAAAGGGACAGAGCTGTATAACTGCTATAGCTCTGTCCCTTTCTCTCAACCTAAACTGAACTGCTTTAGTATATCAATGGTAACCCCCTAGATATCTCTCAAACAGTCCAACCTCGGTCCAACTTATTTTCATAAAGCCTAAATATGTATATTCCGAATAAACCCGATCAAACTAGGATTCCTTTAAAAAAACCGCGTCTGGATCGTTCCAACTGTTTGTGAGTTACGTTACGATATCACAGTCACACAGACACACACGTAGAACTTGTCACACAGCGTTACGGGTTAAAATATAGCCTTATATAACCCCTTAGTAATAAACGTTGAGTAACGGTGGTATAGCTATACAATGTTTTGTCCTTATCTGTCAAATTCAAATGTCACAATGACAGATAAGGATAAAACATTGTATAACTATACCACCGTTACTCAACGTTTATTAATAAGTCGCTGCACATTTTAGGACCTTGTCGTTTTTAACGCCTTTGACAGATTATTGCAGCATTTCAATTTAAGCACTTACACATTTGGTAATATGCCTTGTTGGTTTTAAAATCACCTTTTTTTCTTGATCTTTTTATAAAAGCTGTATATCAGTATGTTTGAGCGTCTATAGCATATTGTATAGCACCTATAGTATTTTTTACAGCGTTCCGTGAGTCATCAAAACGTCAAAGGTGTCTGACACCTCAGCATAATGCTGAGCCAGTGTCACACTCCGTTTTGTTTCTGTCACATTATTAAATAATTGTTTTCTTTTATTTGTCTATTTGTGTGTCTTCTGTATAGTGAATACATGTGTGTCTTCTTCTTTTTTTCTTCTTCTTCTTCTACTATTAGGAATTATATTAACGTCCAGAAAACGGTCAGAATCGTTTTTTATGTAATTGGTACATAATGAAGCCTGTTAAGGTACGAGGGCCTGTCATTAGAGCGCTCGCAAGCTCACGCTCTAACCTCGGCACTCGAACATAAAGAGCTAATGTACCGTTGCATACAGGTTCTTGGTAACTTCTGGGATTGGGCAGGGAAGCAATCTTGGACCGCTATTATTTTTAATATTAATCAATGACCTTCCAACAGCAATAAAGTTCTCAACGTGCCTTCTATTCGCTGATGACGTAAAATTGGCACTGCCTGTTAGCAGTCCTAGCGACTCAAATTTACTTCAACTAGATATAGATGCTGTTGGCATGTGGGCCTCTAATAATAGTCTCTCCCTTAACAAGGATAAATGCGTGGTAATGACGTATATACGTTCACGCCGCCCTATAGACTCCACGTACTTGCTGCTGGACGAACCATTGAAGCGTGTACGCGAAGTAAAAGATCTTGGCACGTACTTTGATTCGCAACTCTCGTTCAATCAGCACATAACCAGGATCTGTAACGAAGCCAGGAGATGTTTAGGATTTGTCATTCGCCAGGCCAAATTGTTTACTGGCCGGCACGCAATTAGTGTCCTGTACAATGCATATGTCCGTAGCAGGCTTGAGACTAATGCCGCCATATGGAATCCCCATGAGCAACGGTACACGCTACTCTTGGAGAGGGTCCAGAAATCGTTTGTCCGTATCCTGTACAGAACAATGTATGGTTTCTACCCTTTCATGTACCCGTCTCTCTTCTTGCTGGGTATGGTGGAGTACACGTCTTTGGAGGCTCGGAGGAATATTTATTTAATTAAATATTTCTTCCAACTTATACGAGGTCTTATAGCCAATCCGCAGCTTCTGTTGCAAATACGTATGCGGGTTCCTCGTGTTTCCACCCTGCGTGACCGCCGCCGCAGCTTTTTCGCCATCCCCCTGGCCAGGACGCGTGCTCTCGCTTCATCCCCCTTACACCAGGCCCTATCACTTCTCAATGCTATCCTGGATAGTGATCGCCAGCTCGACATTTTCTTCACCCCAGAGTCAAGATTTTTAACCGCATCATGTCGTTTTCTAGAGGCAAGAGTGACTCCGAGCTCAATTTAGTATGTAAGTACAGTCACGAGATTTAATTTGGTACCCACCTTAGGTTCAAAGTCAATCTGACATTCTACAACAATAAGGTTGAGTTTCCTAAAAGTTATAAATGACTTGACATCTCTAATGACATTGACGGCTTCAAGCATATTTTTCTTGAAATGGGTCACAAATTAACGCTCGTGACCGTACCTAGTTGTTTTTGTATATAGTAGTACTATATAGCTTAAGCGGACATGTTCATAATTATAGTATATTTTCTTATTTATTTTGCTATTGGGACATGTTAAATTGAATGATAGTATGTAAGTTGACGTAAATAATTTTGTATTAATAATTAGTTTCATACCGTGTTGACATAAATAGTGGAATTAAATGTGTAACAATTAGCACGTAAGGTTAAACTGTTATATAGTGCTAATTGGTAATAAATAAATAAATAAATAAATAAAAAATAAATTAAAAAAAACATAACTTTTTCTACAATTTAAAAAAGGAAACTACAAAGTTTGTCGTTATTAGTTTACCTACTTCTTACAGGCGGTTTCTAAATTAACAGCGACCAGTTGACCACAGAGAAAAACTATTCCGTCATACGTCATATAGCCAAGTTGATTTATATTTTTTTATCGTTCCTTTGTGATTATTATGATCTGTGTTGTTTTTTGAATGCGCCAAATAAACTTACTTTCATTTCATTTCATTTTCATTACATTACATTTCATTATTTTAGTAGTAGTTATACTATAGGTGGTATTCTGATACCGTTAACGATATCAATATTAGCGGTTTATAGTACGCGAGTAGAAGAATTTTATTAAGATTAAGTCGTGATTTAATTTAAATACCTACTTATTTATATTATTTAAAGCAAATTTTCAGGTGAACCCAGAGCTATAACGCACAACCCAGGTAAGTCGACATTTCATCTTAAAACTTCTTAAATATACATTACTAATACTAATATGTAAATATTTGACTTAATAAATACAAGTACAACCCGAAAATGGGAGATTAATTGTATCTTTAACCCTTATCCACGCAGAGGCTGTATATATATTTTTAATAAATAATTTTAAATGTAGCGTATGCGAAAGTTGTATGTTTAGACCGTGTGTCTGAGTGCGGCAGTAGGTAGTGATGTCTACAAAACCCCTTTGCTATTAAATTAGCCATAACTTTTTATCTATAATAAAACATGCTATTATTTCTTTGTATATAATGCTCTGCATTAAATGTTAAAGGTTTTCATTTAAAAAAAACAATGCAGTGCCTCAAAGGTCGATTAATTGTTTTATTAAGTCCAAGATAGCAACTTTAACATTGATTTACGAGAGAACTGGTAAGATTAGATAAAAACTGTGATACACATTTTATAGCGCAACTAATTAGCAATATTATAGTTATTAATAAAAAAAAATATCAAATTATGGAAAAGGGACCAAAAAATCTGAAACGAAATATGACATATGAAAATTAGTTTAGTTGTGGTGGTATGTACTTAGGTATTGTGCACGGTCGGTTCAGATCGCTACCACCGTCTTGAGATTTCAGTCTTACGATTGTAGCTCCTAGACATTGTAGCACCTGCACATTCGAACAGATGAAAGTGTAAGAAGGAAAAACAGTTTCTGAAATCGTTCATTATATTTACATGAGAAAGAATAACGCAGAAAAAAGTTATAAGTACCTTTTTAATTGATCAATTTTCAGATTAATCTTATTATTTAACACTTTGAAATATAATTTACAATATTGTAAATCTGGATTGATGATAGGTTCTGTTTTCTAGCTACAACACCGAATGCTACAAATAATCCAGAACCAAGTACTACAAAAAGAACAAACCCTACAAGAAAACCAAATACTACGAAGAAACCAAGGACAACCAAGGCTCCAAGAAGAACCTGGGGTCCAAGGACAACCAAGGCTCCAAAAACAACCAAGGCTCCAAAGACAACAAGGGCCCCGACGAAACCAATAACTACAATAACATCAAGCACGGTGAATAAACCTGTTGGTTTTGTTCATAGTTCCAATATTGCCCAGCAGAACGTAAACAGCCGTAAGTGGTCATATGGTAAAAACATTTTTTCCAAAATTCTAATCAGGTAAATTCTAATTCTAATCAAGTACAGTCAACCAATTTGATTTCTAGGCCACTATGGACTTTGTCAACGTGAGTCGTTGTAAACCAAATCATAGGAAGTCTCTTACGTTTTGGTTATCAACGTCTCTTTAACACACCTAGTCCATAGTGGCCTAGAAATCTAATTGGTTGACTGTACGCATATCTATATCTTATCGGTATGTGATATTGACGACATTAAATAAAGACAAAGCCTGATTTTGCAGCACGTACAATTCTTACTGCTCAATGAATAATACTTATCGAAACCAACTAAAACGCCGCAATAGGCTATTCAGTCAAAGGTTTACTAGGTTAAACGCAGTAAGTATATTGTTTTAGGTGCAATTTAGCATTACGGCAACTATCCATTCTTACACGACGTAACTTATTAAAATGCAGTAATATATAAGTGCAGATTACATCGCTCGGAGAGCAGTAGGCCGTTGGGGTCGAAGACTTCTCGAGTGGAGTCCGCGTACCGGAAGACGCAGTAGACCACCAACAAGGTGGACCGACGACGTGGCTAAGGTTGCGGAAACTGATGGATGCAAGCGGCTTAGGGCCGGTACTTGTGGCAAACCTTGGGGGAGGCCTATGTCCAGCAGTGGACGTCTTTCGAAAAGATGATGATGATGATGACACAAATACACTAAAAATAGTGAACTGCGTTCCTCCATATACTTCATTTATCAATTATTTCCTTATTAAATTTCAGTAAAATGTACTGTAAGTGGATTTTAAGAAGTATTCTTAACAAATCTCGACATGGTCATTACTAACTAAGACAAAGCGCAGTATAGAAGTTAATACTTATTTAATTTTGTTCGGTTCATTTCGAATATAAAATGCAGTAAGTAATGCAGAATGGATAAGTAAATATGAGTTATCGCGGCCGAGACGCACTCAAGGCCCTATACGATTCCAGCAACCGCCCTTTCTGGTCCAAGCTTGTATGTACTTATAAGTAGGTAGTGCTGTTCAGAAAAACATATAACAGAATTGTTAATTATATTAAATATTGAGGATGAGGATTTAAGTCGTTACAGCGGAGACCGGAATAAAATTTTCGTGGCAGTTTTCAATACCGCTTAGTGATTTCTCATTTATCGTCTTCCCTTACGGTACATAATTATATCGATACAATTCAATACAGAACCAAAATAAAAACAAGATTTAAAGTACAGTTAAACAACAGGAAGTGTTATCGCTAAAAAGCGATCTCTGCCAAATTACCTTTGGGTAGATGCAATCAAACATAAAAGTTACTTGGAAAACAATATACCTAATAATTTTATAGTTAATCAGTGCCCAAACACGACTATCAACATTAATAATTATTTGTATAAAAACTCCTGATATACGTTATCACTTATCATCATCATCATAGGTCTGTACCAGTCCACTGGTACAGACCTATGACTGGACATAGGCCTCCCCCAATAAGCGCCATTTTACCCCGTCTTCGGCCTGTTGCATCCAGGGTATTGATTCTCTCAAACGCAAAGGTGAGCGAATGCAGGAGTGAAGTCCAAGCGGCGAGTTTAAGTAGTCCCGTCAAAGCGAACAAAACACATTTCAGCGCGTGTATTCAATTTGGCTGCATGGGCTTCTCGAACGTATAAGGCTGCCTGATTGAGAATGCACGCGCTAATATGTGTTTTGTTCGCTCTGACGGGACTACTTAAACTCGCCGCTTGCACTTCACTCCTGGGGCTCTACTTTGAAATCAGCAATTCGAACTTCGGATCGCCCCGTCACTTTCTTGCGAATTAGTGACGCGTCGAGAGAAAAAGGGATAACAATAGACGAAGTTCGAATTATGGATTTCAAAGTAGAGCCTCTGCATTCGCTCACCTTTGCTATTGAGAGAATCAATACCCAGCATCTGTCAGCGACCGTTCAAATCGTCACTCCACCTAGCTGCAGGGCGTCCTACACTACGCTTGCCAGGTCGCGGTCTCCATTCAAGAACTCGTTTACCCCAGCGGTTATCGGTTCTTCGACTGATATTTATTTATTTATGGAAAACCAACAGCTATAAAACAAAACAATAACTTAAAAGTAGATATTAAGAGCTAATTACATGACTAATTACCAGAAATAGGAATCCAGGGGGCAAAATTTTATGACAAGTAGGGAGTTTCTAAATCGTTGAACGCAATTATCGATGCTTTTTCAATATACTAGTGATTGCCCCCAGCATTGTATGTATTTTTCTGAAGACGAGTATGAAATTCACACAGCATATTTAAAAAAAAATGTTATGACCTCCACACACATTGAAAAGTCATTTAGCCACCTGAAATGGATTTACCAGCCCAGACGGAGACGTTTACGTCCGAAAATGTTGAACAAATTGTGATCGATTATTTTATCATTAGTAGATGGGACAATGACGAAGAAAAAAATTATGATGAGTAAAATTTCAAAAATCGGTTTAAAAAAAGAAGAAGAGAATTATGTTATTAATGTTATTATATTCTTTAATTTTTACAATTTTAATAAAATTATATTTTTACAAACAGAACTTGGAGCGATCATGATCATTAGTATAGGTATAGAACAAAAATCGATAATTGAGTTTATCGATTTAGGAAATCCCTACCTGTCATAAAATTTAGCCCCCTGGATTCCTATGTCTGCTAATTACATAGTTAAATGGCCGGCCCACTGCCCCTTCAGCTTGCTAACCCGGTACTCTAGGTTGACGACTTTGGTTCTCTGTCGGATAATCTCGTTACGAATTTTATCCTTGAGAGAAACTCCGAGGACAGCATGTTCCATAGCTTGATAATCAATACCTAACTGCCGCACTCAAAGACGTCAATTAAATTGGCTGCTTGTTTAGTGACGTGTTGTCTTATTCTATTGCTGTAGCAAAGAAAGTGACAGCAGTAACTTTAATCAATCATTTTAATTGATGTCTCTGAGTGCGGCAGTTACACTCAATTGAGCTGATTTTTAACTTGAACTGAACTTAGCTAAAAACCACTCTAGTTAAACAAGCATACTGTTTCAAAAATTGCGTTTAAATCAGTCCATCCGTTCGTGAGCTATGATACCACAGACCAACACACCGACCACTCTATCGACCGTTGAACATAGAGTCATTTTTAGAAGAATAACTCCTCTGGTTAAAAACCTCTGGAAATAACTAAACATGTCCAATTGTCGTCATTAGCAATATCACGACGTGAAACAGGTAAATGTTGTGTTCGTCAGCATGATTCACATTACCCAATACGGTAAAAGGATACTTACGAACCCCGGTAGTTTCAATGCAGTTGGGTTAATACACCCAGGTTAATCAAGTTTATTTATTATAGAAGTACATGTAACACAATTTTGAAAAGATTGACCTTAAATGTAAATTTTGACAGATATATAAATCAACCATTACAAGCAAACTACTACCTATTTGTCAAGCCGAAGGTGCATTGATTACCAAATCATAATTTGCCAAACAATGTCATTTTACACACTTTCATTTCGGAAAAATGTAATTGTGCTTAAACCATTACCTACATATTATTACATTGGATACATGGGCTTGGTTAATAAGTTAGGTTAGGTAAAACTTTTGACCACAAAAAATACAAAAATTATGTGGTGGGAAATACATCTTTGCAAAGTAGAAGTTTGCCAAATGATGATTTGGTAAAACATTAGTAAACCATGATCTGAATCTGAATCTCGGAAACGGCTTCAACGATTTTCATCAAATTTAGTATCTATGCAGGGGGTTTCTGGGGCGATAAATTGATCTAGCTAGGTTTCATTTTTAGAAAACTTACCAAAAAATAATACCGAGCAAAGCTCGGTCATCCAGGTACAAAATTTCAAGACAGTGGAAATATTTATTAGAGACTAGCTGACCGTGGCTGGCGCCGCGCGCGCCCACCACCCATGTAATAACAATGAATCCCTGTTTCCCTTGGTCACGCCATAACTGATACATAAATCATAAATGGCTTGACCGATTTGAATAATTTCTTTTTTGTTCCGTTCGTAATTATCAGGACAAGGTTTGTATGAAAAAAATACACCCGGGCAGAACTGGGCACAGACTAGTTATATATAAAAAACAAAGCATAGTTGACGTAAATATATTTTTTACGTTCGAACATGAGCAGGACACGGATCATGTAGGAAAACTTAACAAAACTTTTACGTGGTGGTTTTGCACCGTCATATTTATATGGTAACATAATACTTAATTTTTAATTTTTTACTTATTTGCTCTTGTAATAATTCCGAGTTCTGACGCGTTTTCCTGCTAAACTACGCAGGATACGTTATTTAATATCTATTGTTTTATATAATTAAAGATTAAGTTTTATCGTTGATTTAATAAAAGGGCACCACGGACTAAAACCCTTATACCTGCCTATTTTGTTAACATTGTATTTTAATTTTGCGTTTACATACAAAATAACAGTATCGGCGTTATTGTCCCATCACAGCCCGAGACAAGATTCATTTGGCGTTAGTTATCTTATCGCTATCCAAAATGTATGGATTGACGTAAGCTGTCAGACGGTCGTGTCGAGCGCATACGTCATTTCCATAAACTTTGTAAATTTTCGAAAATCGTTTAAGTTAGTGACTGCAGCCCAATTCTGTCCACAGAAAGGTATGACATACATACATACATAAACTCACGCCTTCATTCCCAGAGTGGGGTAGGCAGAGCCACAGACTCACCAACAACTCCAAAAACTTGTTGATAATTCTGTGACCACATTTTGCACAACCAGGCTAAGATGTTATCCAGTGTATCAGTGACAGGTTGCAAACCCATCGCCTAACAGCACTACACAGCCTTTAGTCCCTTAGTCGTCTCTTACGACATCCAATGGAAGACATGGAGTGGCAACATTCTAAACCCGGCACCACACGGGCCCTGACAGTGACTGCAGCCCAATTCTGTCCACAGAAAGGTATGATACCTTAAGAAAAGCTGATAGTCTATAATCTAATGCGATGAACTGTGACCGAACAAGTTTCTTTTCGCTAACGTAAACGATTTCCGAAAACTGACAAAATGTATGGAATTGACGTAGGCGCTCGACGCGACCGTCGGACAGCGTACGTCAATCCTGGGTATTGATTCTCTCAAAAGCAAAGGTGAGCGAATGCAGGAGTGAAGTCCAAGCGGCGAGTTTAAGGAGTCCCGTCAAAGCGAACAAGACACATTTCAGCGCGTGTATTCAATTTGGCAGCATGGCTTCTCGAACGTATAAGGCTGCCTAATTGAGAATGCACGCACCAATATGTGTTTTGCTCACTCTGATGGGACTACTTAAACTCGCCGCTCTGTACATTTTGGATAACGATGACGCACGCCGAATGCATCTAGTCTAGAGCGTCCGACGGGCCAAAAACGGCCGATAGACTGTTAGTTTGTGGTGCTCTGAATATGTTTAAAGAACGTCTAAAAAAAAATTGCCTCATTGACGCTGGTTTTCAGCGAGACCAGAAGAGTAGCATAGTATGCCGTAGGCATTAAAATTAAAAACAAAAATAGCTGAACTAGGTATATGGTCTAAGATCCGAATAGGAGACGATTTGCACCGGGCTGCTTATTCGACGAAAAGTATTTTATATCAAATTTCATGCGCTAAATAATATGTGGCGAATAAGTTGGCTGAAATTTTTCAGTCCAGTTCTTAGGTATATCATTAAAAAATATATTAAAAACGAACTTTTTTTTTTAAATTGCATATGCTTGTTTAATAGACAAATTACATACTAATCGAAAGTATGAAGCCTATAGAATATGCAAACGTTAGGTTTGGTGCAAATTATTAGTACCGACTTACCTGTTTATACCTGCCTATCCAATAGTTTGACGGGAAAAAAATAGTCAACCTAACGTTTGCAAGTTCTATAGGCTTCATACTTTCGATTGGTATGTAATTTGTCTATTAAACAAGCAATAGATTTTTTTTAAGCCAAAGTAAATTTTTAATTTTTTAGTTAATTATATACTGGACTGAAATTTTTCAGGCAACCTATTCGCTACATATTATTTAGCGTATCAAATTTGATATAAAATACTTTTGATCGAATTAGCAGCCCGGTGCAAATCGTCTCCTATTCGGATCTCCTACTAATATATACCTTTATCTACACTCATATCATAAGTCCTCTATAATGCATTTGGAATCCGTAGACAATGACCAGCATTACAAGATACAATATGTTTTCTTATCTGTAGCTGTAATGAAAAGTTAAAATTACGATACAACTTTTGATAAAGTAATGTTGTTCAAATTTGGAACATCTTCCAAAACCAATACAATTCAAACAGGGGGCCAATTCTAGTATCAATTAAACGTCGACTCTGTATATTTTAAGTAAAGTGTCGTACGCCATTTTGATTTCGAATGACATTAGAATAGGGACTTTGTTAGTTTATCTATGATTTAAAAAAAAAACATTCATATTCGTGACACAGGTTAATAGCTTTGCCGCCATTTTGTTTGTTTTGCCGCCTACTGAACGCATCTTAGAGTACTTATAATATGATGTGTAGATAAAGTAATGTATGCAACTGTACATAATTAGGCCTTAAAACACTCGTGTGATCTTATTATGAAACTCGCCTTCAGCTCGTTTCATAAAACCACACTCGTATTTTAAGGACCCTCTTTATGTATCAGTTACATAAAATACTATTGTACGCGTGTGTACGTAAAAGTGAGGGAGTAGGTAGTGGATACGGCTACTTATAGCCTAGATATTACTGAATGACTGTTGAGTTTCTTGGGATGTTTTTTCTCAGGAGCGGACTCCTCTTGGGATGAGCTGGTAGATTTTTGATGTGTAAAAGTGCTCGTGCGGCCTACCTAATAGTAAAGCAGTTTGAACTGATTTTTAGGGTTCCGTACCTCAAAAGGAAAAAAACGGAACCCTTATAAGATCACTTTGTTGTCCGTCTGTCCGTCTGTCCGTCTGTCCGTCTGTCCGTGTGTCAAGACCCTTTATCTCGGGAACGCGTAAAGGTATCGAGTTGAAATTTAAACCATATACTCAAATCTACAGTCCCTTGAACTGTGAGTCCCTACAGCTGTGAAAAAATCAAACTTCTACATTTACGTAAAAAAAGATACGGCCGTTTATGTCGCAAAAAACGTGTATTTCGACACTCTCGAGGGAATCAAAATGTATAGGGTATTTCCCATTGACCTAGAACTATGAAATTTGGCAAGTTACACCGTCTTTTACTACAAGTATAGGAAAAAATCTGAAATCTGTATATTTTTAGTTAAATCACAATAAAACAGAGTCTTTATGCAAGGAACGGCGGCGGTGCAAATTTTGAATTGAGTTGGCCGTTTCAAGTGCGGAATCCTCGGTGGGCGAGTCCGACTCGCCTTGTCCGGTTTTTTTTTCTATTATTAAGTAGCACTAGCTTCCGCCCGCCCGTAGATTTCGATTATAGTTATTCTCTCGGGAATTTTTAAATAATCCGGGATGAAAAGTAGTCTATGTTATCCAGGGTATAAGCTATCTCCATTTCAAATTTCATCCAAATCCGTCCAGCCGTTGCAGCGTGTAGGAGTAACAAACTAACACACACACACACACAAACTTTCGCATTTATAATTTTAGTAGGATAGGTATATAATGTATTTATATACATAAGTAGTATTTGTTAAATGATACTGGTTAAGAACAGAACCTTGCAGTACACCTTTGGCTCCCTTGGGCCTTGGCTAATAAATATAATTAGCGATTGCAAAACTCGATATCTATGCATCAGTAACGAGCGATGTACTGAATTACACCATAACTACAAAATATCTACAGAAAACTTGCTCTATACCAAAGCGGCTTGATGTCGCAAAAGTTGGCGCAGTTAAACAAAACTTGACACCCTATATGATAAGTATAGGAGGGCCATTTTTTTTTGCAAATTAGCAAGAGTTCAAAAGCTACCTAGTAAAAATGCTAATATTTAAAGATAAAGAGACATTTATTCGTAACAATACAAAAATACATTATTTAGATCTAAAAAGAACAAGACACTGAGAAACTGCTGCGAAACGGTCCCAACTCAGCATTCGCTAAAGATTCGCTAGCTGTAAAGCCAGCACTGGTCTTCCGTTGGAACCGCTCGGTGAAGAGACGGAAAGTGATACACTTAACACGAAACAACCTTAAAAGAAAAACAACAATCATTCGTTTCTGGCCCACCCTATACAGTGTGTGACATCCATAAGAACATAAATTTTAAGTAACGATAGTTTTAAGTGTTTTGAACCCTTTAAAGAAGGAATTAAGTTAATAGCTCCAATAAATTTAGTGTAATTAATTTTTAAAGGATCCATCAACAGCAATGTATAACATTAAGTCTAAGTTAATTGCAAGTTAATTTAGGAATAATTGAGCTATTTTTACATTGCGTGGCGGATTAGTTAGTTTGAAAAAAAAGTAAAACTTATGTTAACAATACGTTTTTATGTTAATTAGGATGCATATTAACTGTTGTCAAAATATATGTTCGTATGGATGCTACATATTGAATGTACCTATAATGAAAAATATAATAATTGAGATCCATTCGGCCAACTTTTACCTTTTGTATTTAATTATCGTTTCCTCCTTTACTTTATTATATTCGGTATTTGTAATGTAACTTAAAATCAAAATGATTCACCGTATCAGTCATACTGAAACAATATGGCGAGCGTAGCAGGAAACTTCTCGTAAACGCTATACCTATATGTTACATAGCTAGTAATCATTGTTCGACTAAACTGTTTAGTGTTGTTTTTATAATGTGATTTGATTTTAATTAATATGTGGTGTTTAAGTTTAATTGTGCTATTTGTCATTTTTGGCATAGATGGGACTGGAGCAAGTAAGTGCAACAAATAAAAGCAAATAATTCATAAACTGGGTAGGGCACTGGTGTGGGACGCGACGTGTGTTGACACATTCGCCCTGTCCCACGTCCAGTCAACCCGTAATCGGGCCGGTGCAGCAGCTGATCAGGCCCAAACCGTCAAGCGCCGCAAATATTCATCATTATTAAATAATTATGAATTTGTGGCGCTTGCTGTGGAGACCATGGGACCTTGGTCAGCTGATATGAAAAGCTTTATTAAGGCCCTGTCATCCCGGCTCATAGACACCTCCGGAGATCCTAGAGCTGGTGCTTATCTCTCCCAAAGGATAGGACTAGCTATCCAGAGAGGTAACGCAGCCAGTGTCATAGGGACCATGCCGCGAGCGGACCTGCTAGAGGGGGTGTTCTTTTTATAGTGGTGATTATTATTTACGTCTTTAATATTTGAGTAGCTTAGTTTTTATTTTAATTTAAATAAGGTTAGTTTTAACTTTTAATTGTATTATATTAAATATGTGATGAAATAAAAGATGTTTTTGGGCCATTCTACTTTCGTTATACAAAAGTTTTTAGCCACTTTCTCACTAAAGTATTTTTATTTCAAAAAACGGTAAATTGCAGCGTTTTCTAACTTGAAACTCGAAAAGAGACGTAAATAAGCTTATAATTTAGAATTATCCTAATTCACAAAAAGTAATTTGTAATAACTATAAAGTGAGTAACGCAGTGGATGTTGGAGCCCCCGCCTTTTCTATGGAAATGGTGCAATTTACCACTGAGTTACCATGATTCTTCAATGATAATTGAGTACCTAATTTGAGAGTTGTTTTTTTGGAAACCATGAAACTTAAACAATCTAAATTTATGTTATTTATAGCGGATTCAAATTTTGGTATACTTCTTATCGGACGATAACAAAATATGTACACTGAAAAGTAGAAACGCCCTTTTACCTCTCGTGTCACTAAATCGGAAATAATAGAGACTACGTGCGTTCATTATTTTTTGCACTGTTACCTGGGTAAACTAAGCTTCATGATGAGTCATATTTTTGCCTAAAATCGGCATTTAAAAATAAAAACAGATTTGTTCATGTACATACATAAACTCAAGCATTCATTCCCAGAGTGGGGTAGGCAGAGCTACAGAATCTCCAACAACTCCAAAAACCTGTTGATAATTCCGTCCGTAACCACATTTTGCACAGTTAGGCTAAGATTACCAGTGTATTAGTGTCCATGTAAAAACAGATACTAGATAACTATTGCTTAGGGTACGACATAACAAAACCTATCGCAATTGAGCTCTGATTTAAGCCCTCCGAGGCAATAACTAAACGAATAACTTTTATAAGTTTAAGTTCTGTAAAGTTTTGTACCAATTTAGATAGCTAGTGAAATAGGGCATTTGTTTTAATAGTTTTTACGGCACATTCCATACATTATTTTAATACAAATGGCGATGAAGTTCCATTCAAAAAAATTGTTAGTGTCTTGCGATCCCAAGTCCAACAACATTAAATTCGCCGTCAATAGAATTTGCGAACTATGTAAACAAATTAGTACTGTTTGACACATAACCTCAAATATTCACCAAGCGAGTTTTTATTAGATAACGTATAGTTAATAGTTATTTCATATTAAACTTAATATGAAAATAATGATTTAGGGTATAAATAGTTGCAAAGACCTCACTTGATTTTTAAAAGTACGTCATTATAGAGTAATCATGGTGAATTGGTTCGTTTGGTTTTGTTTACATAGTTCGCAAATTCTATTGACGGCGACTTTACGTATGTTTATAATAATAGTATTACTTCAGCTTATGTTATCTTGAGGGAATGTTATGTACAGTGTTAGCTATCAGCAGGGGTCGAGCTTTTAACGCCGATGACGTCAATTTGCATGTACCTAGGTGATACGGTGCGCCAAAATTCATCTAAAATTGCAACTCCAATTATTTGAACTCCTAAAATAAAAAATAAAATACCGCTGGACCCTAAACTTTTCAGAAGTTCTGAAATATTCAATGTGTAGATAAGACTAGGTTAGGTTCGGTTTGATTTATAAAAATCCTGAAAAAGTAACAGTTGCTGAAAAATATACGTTGTGAGTTGCGATGATTATGACTTACAATACGTTATGAGTAAAAATAATTAGATGAGCCAATATGGACCCCGTAGATTATCCAGCAAGAGACTGTGGTCCTTTAACCATCCATACATACTAAAAGGAGAGCTTTTAACAGCTGTGTGCTACCAATATGGTAACACCAAATCTCACAGAAACGCTTAAAATCACACAGCGAAAGATGGAAAGAAGATTTAACATTGAAAACCTTGTGTTTGATTGTGTTTTATCATGGTATTTTGGTGGGTGTGGGTGGGTGGGTGTGATTTTAAGCGTTTCTGTGAGATTTGGTGTTACCATATTGGTAGCACACAGCTGTTAAGAGCTCTTCTTTTAGTATGTATTTATGGTTAAACGACCACAGTGTCTTGCTGGATAATCTACGATTTAGTTCCTCTCTTTAGCAGTCGTGTAACATTAGTACCTATGGATATTTATTTATTAATTTTGTTTACAATTCCCTTTACTCAGATACTTTACATATGCCTACGCTCTTATTTGTACATATAAAAGGACCAGCAGCGCTTTCTCCCCGTCTGGTGAAAATCAGCGTCACGGCACCTATGTCTGACACTATGCAATAGTGGCACCCATTTTAGTACATTGTAAAATAGTTGTAACCCTTTACATCCGAGCTGATACGATTGTGAGGGTTTTTTTCTAATTGAAAATGAAACGTGTAAAAAAGAAAAAAAAGTGATACGATTGTGAGGGTTTTTTCTAACTGAATATGAACCAAGTAAAAAAATTTTTTTTAAACTCCAATTTTTTTATATATGTATATGTATATACTCAAAAATATAATTATCTTGTCTGAATCCCTCGGGTGTAAAGGTTTAAGTTGTTATTCTTTGATCAAAGCCCCTTTACCTTAAAGATTGTAAATAAATAAATGAAAGTTGTTATTCTAAATTAATTTCCCATTGCACTGTTTCATTTTATATGTTTTATGTTTTGCACAGAATAAACGATTTTCTTCTTCTTTAACCCCCGTACCTACTAATAAACGTTTTGTCCTTATCTGTCATTGTGACATTTTACGGATAAGGACAAAACCTTGTATAGCTATACCACCGTTACTCAACGTTTATTATAGTGCCCGGCCTATAAGAAGTCAATCCTGACACCTGTCATTTCAGTACAAATTATAACCTCAAACCGGGGGTATATGTATATAGATATTTATATTCATTGTTACTATTTGAGCCTTATTGAGTGTACTTATTAATAAATCTCGATGTTCTTCCTATTACAGTAACCAGCACCGCCGTTGTAGAGATCACTGGAGAAGGTCTGATTCTCGTTGACGACAAAGTCAAATTTAAGAAAAAATACAGTTACCATTTCAAGAAAGAGCAGGATTTAGAATTGACGTGTACAGTCTCGGGCGTGGTTGGCAATGTTCAGTTAATACTGGAGATTGATCACAATATTGTTGGACGTAATCAAAGTAAGCAAAATAAACATTATGTTTAATCTTTAAAAAAAACCAGAAAATACATTAATTCAGTAAGTAGGCCGCACGGGCACTTTTACACGTCAAGAATCTACCAGCGCTTCCCAAGAGACCACAGCTGAGAAGAAACGCCGCACAAAACTCAACAATCAATCTTTTTTTAAACATATTTCTTATCACAATGGTACTAGTTAGTCTAGCATTATATAAAGCTATAAATATTAAATTATATATAATATCAAATAACATGCGTAGTTCAGCAAGAGAGAGAGAGAGATAGAGGGAGAAAAGAAAAAAACACCTAGGTACTTACGTGTATATAGTTAAGACGGTGCAAGACGACAACATAAAAGTTTAGTTAAGTTTCTTTTCGACTTTCGTAACCGCCTAAAAGGAGTAATAAGTAGATATAGTAAATAATACACCCTGATGCGCGCGACTCCATCCGCGTAGAAGTCACTATTCCTAAGCGTTTTCAAAAAGTGAAATTTACAGAAAGGTCATGCGTATTTTCATCGATGCCGGCTGTGAATGTTAAAAGATCGTGTCCGAAATTGCGCAACTAACAACAATGATTATTTTGTTCTTCAAAATGTACATTAATTAAGCTTTTAATTTTTACACATATTGAAATAAAAAAAACCGGCCAAGTGCGAGTCGGACTCGCGCACGAAGGGTTCCGTACCATTATCTATACAACATTAGCAAAAAACGGCAAAAAAAACACGTTTGTTGTATGGGAGCCCCCCTTTAATATTTATTTTATTCTGTTTTTAGTATTTGTTGTTATAATAGCAACAGAAATACATCTTCTGTGAAAATTTCAGCTGTCTAGCTATGACGGTTCATGAGATACAGCCTGGTGACAGACAGACAGACGGACAGCGGAGACTTAGTAATAGGGTCCCGTTTTTACCCTTTGGGTACGGGACACTAAAAATAAACATTAGTTAGTTTTAATTACCTCAACCTAAGTAACAGAACTTAGTAACCGACTAGTTATACATATTTCCATAGTGTTATGTCGTACGGTATTCTGGTTTAGGGTAAGGCAGCTGACATATAAACTATATTTGTGTTACAATAAAGGGCCATTTGTTCCATTTACAAGTTAAATTCCCGTGAATCCTTAAGAGAACTTTTTAAAGAAATTACGAGTAATATCTTAACTGTTGCGTCTCAATTTATTTATGAGAATATCATTTATGTTATTAAGAATTTAGATTTGTTCACCAAATATTCTGATATAAGTAGGTACATAATTTAAATAATAACTAGAAATAAAAATAAAATCACTATTCGAAAATTCCGTGTCCGTAAAGTAAATAAATCATTTGTTGGTCAATGCATTCATTTCTATAATAAATTACCTGACGTAGTTTTAAAGTTACCCTTTTCAGCACTTAAAAATTATTTGAAAAAGTCGTTAATGTCTAAAGCGTATCATAGGGTCGAGGATTATCTAACAGACAAAAACGCATGGCGTAAACTCGAAACTTAGTCAATAATATTTTGTTCAAATGTAAAACCTATATATCTTGTCTAGGGGACACCGTTAATGTAGGAAAACATGTCGAAACTTTTATTTGGTCGTCTTGTTGTTTTTTCTAATATTTTTGTCATGTTTTCCTGTTGAACTACGCATGATATTTGATAATTATACTTAATTTAATATTTATAGCTTTATATAATACTAGACTAAGTAGTATCATTGTAGTAAGAAATATGGTTGAAAAATGACTGACTGCTGAGTTTCTTGCGGCGTTTCTTCTCGGCATTGGTCTCCTCTTGGGAAGCGCTGGTAGACTCCTGACGTGTAAAAGTGCCCGTGCGGCCTACTTACTGAATAAATGTCTTTTATCTTTTTAACGTACTTAGTCCCTATGTAAATTCGCGCATGGTATATTTAAATGTTTTTTTTCTGATGGGAGACTGCCTCCCTTTGCCCAGATGTGAGACACATAGCTTATTTTTTTCAGAAATTTTTCCAAGAGGTTCAACGGCAACTCTCGCTGTATCTCACACATTCAAGCTTACACCAGAATCGCGAATAATCAGCTGCACCGCTATAGATCTTCACACAAATAATACAGAAAAGTTCAAAAGCACGGTCAATCTGCACTATGAAGACGATTCGACAGTAGCGCCATCTACGTCTAGTAAGTAATGTTATTGTAATTACGTCACGTTTTCCGCTTAGGTACCTTACTGTAGTGCCCGGCCAATAAAAAGTCAATCGTGACACATTGCACAACCATGAAGTTTCTGAATGTTTAGCATTGTTTTACTGCTGTCAACAATGTCAATAGTGAGAAACTTCATGGTCGTGCAATGTGTCAGGGGGCCTAATATGGCTGCGTGACAAAATGTGAATAAAACATCCGTCACTTTCTGACACGTATAATATAATATGTAAATACGAGAGTGACAGATGCTTTTTCCAAGATCAGTCGATACAATTATTTTTTTGCTTAATTCGATAAGTAACCGAAGCGTGAAAACAGTTATATAATGAATGTGCGTTGCCATGGTAATTTTTTTTTTTATTATAGTGTTGTTATTACCAAGGTTACGAGGATGAACAATGTCAGTGATGGTGTTTGGTAATCAACTGACATCTCAATTTTTATAATACACTTGTCAAAAACCGTTGCAAACAATTGAAATGTGTAAAAACACGACAAATATTGAATTAATTAATTAGAATAACACTTAATACCAGGAGCTTTAAAAGAAGTACCCAATAATTGTTTTGCAATACGGCAATATTATGACGGCACCAGAAATGGCGTTTGGTCAATAAAATTGACATTCCAATTCTTATATTTTGTTGTTCGAAGTATTAAAATAATGTGTCAATATCTCCAAAAACAATAATAATAATATGACTAAGAGCATTATCTATATTTAATAATCACAAAGAAACGATAAATAGGTAATATAAATCAACTAGGCTACATGACGTATGACGCCATAGTTTTTTTAGAAATTGCCAGAAGTAACTAACTACGACAAACTTTGTAGTTTCCTTTTTAAGGTTGTAGAAAAAGTTATGTATGCAATGGGACATAATTAAGTCCATTATGCATCAGTTACCTTAATAACTACTTATTGTGCAACTGTCACAAAATGAAGACTCCTCAGAGTATATGCAATTATGCATAAATAAGTATCATCAGAGCTAATCATTTCTACAAAAATGAGAATACATATGTAAACAACTGCTAACTTTTTTTTATTTCTTTGATAAAAAGTTACATACTTTCAAAGCTTTTTCCATTATTTCGAAAGGCGTTAATTATTCGTATCGATGAATTCTGTCATTCCTGCTATGTGCACATTTTTTCTTTTGTACAACACGACGTCAACTTCAGCAACAGTTTCATCAACGACAATGTTGTCATAACTAATTACCTTATCCGTGGTAGAGTTACGAAGTCGTACGAAACATAATATCGCTTCCATCGAAACTAACTTTCAAATTTCATCAAAAATGTTTTTTATCTTCTGTTGCAATTTTAATTTACCGGTTAATACTTCGTCGACGAATTAGGATACAGCCAAAAAAATAATTCACGGTTTTTACATTCTAATTCGATAGAATTGGTAATTTCAAGAGAACAATTTCATTAATTTTGTATTTGACCTAACAGTTTTGTTTTAAAATCTTTATTTATTTAGCAGACATTTTATAGATGACATGATTATTTTAGATTTGATTTGGCATTTTCTAATAAACCACAACAATTAAATGATATCTAATGATAAAAAGTGATTGTGATAGTGTATTAAAACATACTATTTCAAGCGGTTTTTGCCTAACCCGTAAGATACACCTAGGAGGGCTTCAAGCCGAAAACGAAAGACAAACAAATGTTAAATATACTTTTGTCGAAATATCCGAAATAGATAAATACTTATTTAAAAAAATTAATAATGCAGAACCGCTTTAAAACCCTATTCCTCGAAATGGTTTTCGAATTAGAGTAATTGTAGAAATATGGTCAATCCCAATATTCCCAATTGAGGGAGGTTTTTTCAATTGAAAATATAATATTTGTTTGTTTCTGCTTACATCCTTAGCTGAGGTCTCATTTTAAATAACGATATATTGGAGAACTAGCTTCTGCCCGCGACTTCGTCCGCATATATTTCGATTATCGTTATTCCCTCGGAATCTTTGAATTTTTTCACAAAAAAAAAAAGTAGCCTATGTGTTAATCCAGGGTATAAGCTATCTCCACTCCAAATTTCATCCAATTCTGTGCAGCCGTGTTCCAGCGTGAAGGAGTAACAAACTAACACACACACTCACACAAACTTTCGCATTTATAATATTAGTGGGACAAAGGATTCCGCATGATTTTAACATAGATAATATTTTTTTCCACTTTTATCATGTACAGTCGAGTTCATAAATATGTGTACAGTTTAGTACCCTGTCTATTTAATGTCATGTTGAGACTGCCATATTTGAATTGTCACAGCGATTAAAGTGACAAGGTACTTAAGTGTACACATATTTATGAACTGGACTGTACTTTATTCTACAAAAGAAAAACAAAAACAATACAATGAAGATAAAAAAAGAATGTAAAAAGGCGAACTTTCTTTTTTTTTGTATTGCGGGCTTTTCTCTGTATTCTAATTAGTAATTCCATATGTAAAATATGAAATATTTTGTTCGGAACTTATCGCACCATGATAAAGTAGTTTAAATTACCTATACGTGTTGTCTCGAGTCAAGATAGACTCTATAAGCAGAGTCAACCAATAGGATTATTTACTTAATACAAGTCGCTAGGACAGTATAAACAGTAGTTCGTCTTCAAACAGAGGTATATCGCTTGCTTGCATGTGTGCGTGCCTCGACCGTACGCGCCGCGAGCCGCCACAAGCACACTCAACAAGACGGACCGGGCTGGTTTAGTCGAGGCCGCGCTGTCGCTGAGTTTGATTACAATTAGGTAGTGGGGCGGGACTTCATTTAAAACATTATAGCTCAACTATAACTTAGTACTTTCAAAACGTTATAACTCAACTTAAGTTTATTGTTATTAGCAAATATCGTTAAGGTCACAGACTACTTATGTAACGATATAAGTTATAGGTAAGTAATGATAATTATAATTTACGAAAAACTGGAGGAACAGAGGACAATTAGCAAGATCCATTTATTATTATGCCTGGGGATTGACGTCTGTTGGGACAAAGTTGGAATTGGTATATACGTCAACCGACTGGGGAAACTCCGCTAGCGCGATGTAGCGCACTGTCAGATTAAGTTGCGCTGTCTGACACTGGTGGCGCTGACGAGTTGGTTGTTACAATTGGTCGCTAGATGTCACTAGGTTGCCACACCAGCCCCCCTAAGAGGTTGATGGTGAGTAAGTTGAGTTGTATCAAGTGCCAGTGGATGTCTACAGATAGTGTTCACCCCGGCATGGACATATATAAGAGGCTATTAGTGCACAGTGCGGGTTGTCTGGCTTGCTATGAGACTGCGTCATAGAGCTTGAAAGGTCGTTAGGTTGCGTAACTGTCCATTTTCGTGGGTCACCTCTGTAGGAAGAGGGGACAATAGACAGATCTCTCTTAGACGTTATCGTAAAATAGCGGTACCTTACCGTACTTGCAAGCAGACCTTCAGAGCGCTATTTGTATTTTAAATTACAAAATATGGCTCCCTATAGTCTCGTCCTCGCGGTCCTATAGTCCCCGTTACGTAAAAAGGCCGCTGGCGATGTACCTGCGCAGTCGTGCATATTTATCGACGAAATCGGTGGTATGAAGGGGGCGGGACGGGGGGACACTCCGCCGCCGGTATGCTTGTGCGCGCATGCACACGTAAAATTCGGACCGCGGGAAACGCCACGCGCCGTTCCAATCTTCGTTCCGAACCGTACGTGTAAATGCAACTGTAATAGTAAAATAGTAATAAATGTACGGCTCGGAACGAAGATTGGAACGGCGCGTGGCGTTTCCCGCGCGGTCCGAACTTTACGTGTAAAGGCCGCTATAGGGTTGGCGACACTGTACCCATGCGCAAACACATCCCCTCCAATGTGGCTCTGCGGCCTTTTTACGCTACGGGATTTGTACATTAACCCAATTATAGATAGTTTTGGCGACACAATATTATAAATATATTTGTTTGTGCAGATACAGCTAAGCCAACGGGGACTGAGACGGTACGGCCAACAACTGAGCCAGCCGAAGCACAATCCCCAGGTAAACATCTTCCATCCGGGGGGGTCTTGAACAACTCGCCTGAGATTTATTAAACGTCTATGCGTACCGTAAAACCACACAACTATGGTCCGAGCCTGCAACAATAGTCCTATTTTCCTCAATACATTATTCTAAAATATGATACCTTACTGCTATTATTGCTGGGTATATGTACTGTTTGGCCTTAAATCGATTGCTTTAAACTCTAGCTATAGCCAAAGCTATCATATTTTCAGAATAATGTGATAAGAAAAATTGGACTATTGTTGTAGGCCAGGACCATAGTTGTGTAGTTTTACGGTAGGTATATCACTCTGTTTATTTGTATGTAACAGCAATTTTACGAGAAGGCTATTGGGATGATGAAACTTAAATTTGATAGGTACCTACCTAAATACCTACCTTCTTACCTAGGGGGTATTTTTATAGGGGGCGAAGACTTATAATATATTTTACCTGTAATGTCATATTCGGAATGTGAGGTACCTATCATTAGACAGGAATTGAAAAAAAGAGGTTTTTTTTTTAAATCTACTCGCGTACTATAAACCGCTAATATCGATATCGTTAACGGTATCAGAATACTTACCACCTATAGCGTAACTGAAGCGGGAAAACAATTCTATAATGAGCGTTGCCATGGTAATGACAGTTCTATAATAATTATTACAGCATTGTTATTACCATGGTTACGGTCATTCCGGATATCAGTCTTGGCGTTTAGTGAACACTTAGATCCTAATTTGAATAATAAACCGTTGAAAATATTTTAATACCAATTACAATTACGTATATTAAAAACAAAATTAATTTTGAGACTAACTAAGTATATGTTTAAAATTGCATTTTTATTAAATTACTAAAAATAGATGGTTAATATCCATCGATTTGTTATTTGGTTATTATCATGGTTACGTTCAATATGGATATCAACAAAATGGCGTTTTGTTTGGCATTCCAACTTTTGTGATAAATTGTCAGAACTGTTTTAGTAACTATTGAAATTTGCGTGACAAATTTCCACCACCATACCATTTACTTAACAATAAAATTCAGAAACTATTAACGCCAATCGGAATTATGAAAATGACTTTGCTGACAAGTATTTTGTTCTAGCAGAAAAATCGAGTAAAATAGGTAAGTACGAGTATACGCGAAAAGTTAGCGATTGTTTATTTTTGTCATTATCATTTTAAGGTTGTAGTAAAAGTCATGTATGCTACGGTTAATAATTAGCTCTTAAGGTACTCGTGCCTGTAATTAGAGCGCTCGCAAGCTCGCGCTCTAACCTCGGCACTCGTACTTTAAGAAGCTTCATTATGTACCAGTTACATAAATAACTATTTCATTTGATCGAGTTTCGTATCAATAGTAGTTTATGTAACTGATACATAATGAGAGTCCTTAAAACACGAGTGTGGTTTTATGAAACGAGGCAAAGGTGAGCTTCATAATAAAATCACACGAGTGTTTTAAGGCTTTATTATGTACAGTTGCATACATTACTTTATCTACACGCATATTATATTAAGTACTCTAAGATGGGTTCAGTGAAGCCGAAGACTTGGCGGCAAAAATGGCGGCAAAACCAACTTATGCTGTGTCAGTGTCACGAATTTGAAATTTTATGAATATGAATATGATTTTTTTAAATCATAGACAAACTAATAAAGTCCCTATTCTCATGTCGTTCGAAATCAAATGTCGTAAGATCTTGTAGGTACTGAAAAATATACCGAGTTGACGTTTCAATTGATACTAGAACTGGGCCTATTTAAATTGTATTGGTTTTGGAAGATGTTCCAAATTTGAAACAATGAGTTTATAATATCCGCGTAATTTCAAAATTACGTTACAGCTGTCATTGCTGTCACCTACTACCACAGGTAATGCTAGTCATTGCCAACGGGTTTTTAACAATGATATTTAATATTTAGATACGTTATGCTGCTCATACTAAGCGCATTCAAAACCCATCACCAATTACTGACAGTTGCTACGTTACCATGGTTACCTCATTTCTATAGACAAAGACGGCAATTAGTATATAGCGAACGCTATTGTTAGAAAGAGATAAATAGTTGTTTCAAATTGCTCGCTATTCCCGCCAAGACAAGTGCTCGCTCACGGCCGTCCTTATAGCACTCCTGCGATAACTAATTGTGTATGTCATGTTTCACAGATGACAATGACGTCGGTGCAAATTAAACAAATCATGGCGATGTACAAACAAAATGTAAAAAATATTTATTATACTTAAGAATGAAATGAGACATCCATTCTTCCTTTTACAGTTTCAGTATAATTTCGGCAGCCTAGAAAAACACAAGACGGCATTTTTTATGATTTATATTTGTTGCATTTCGGTAATAAAACGGTACTTTACTGTTTTCGATGCGTACGTGTCAACGGCCGCGGCGCAACTGAACGGTAGTCAAACGGTAGTAAGGCAATTGTCTTCCTTTTGGAGGAACACTTTTGCGCACAGATGACGTATCTTAATATAAAATATCAGTGGTTTAGAACGCATAATAGATCACATGATAATTATATGCGTGTAGATAATAGTCCATTACTTAACAAGGGCTGTAAAAGAAAGAAAGCCCGAAATCGCAGGTATTTGAGACCCGAGCCGTAGGCGAGGGTTGTAAATATGCGATAGAGGGCTTTCTTTTTTACTGCCCGTGATGAGTACACAATTTTACGTCTTCACCTGGCCACAATGCGAGTTGTACCGTGCGTGCGATAAAACTCACATTATGGCCAGGTGTTACGTAAAAGATCTTAAGGTTTCGAAGATTCGACCAAAACATTATATAAGGGGCGTTTATTCAACTCGGTTAAACTACCTATGTGGTCTTTGACATGTTATTGTACTATCAGCCCAATGGAACCTTGACCCACAATAGAACTGCGTCACAGTGACGTTATGATTCAAGTCGTAAGAAGTGTCAAACAAATTGTTTTATAATGTCACTGTGACATCGTTCTATGGTGGGTCAGGGTTCCATTGGGCTGATAGTACTGGTAGGGTTCCGTACCCCAATGGAGCCCAACGAGACCCTAATAATATGCAGTTTTGTGGAACAATGCATAAAATGTAAACTTTGTGTTTGTTTTAATAAATAAATAAATTAAATAAATGCCTACGCAGTCCGTCCGTCCTTGCTAGAGCTGTTTCTTTTGAACCGTAAATAGGTAGCGTGAAGGTTTTATTTCAGAATGTGTTACAAAGGCAGATTTACTAACAAATTAAGAAAAGGAAGAAAGTGATATAATAACCCCATACAATAAAGGTTTTTACGTAACACCTGGCCATAATGTGAGTTTTATCGCACGCTGCGCGCACGGTAAAACTCGCTTTGTGGCCAGGTGAAGACGTAAAATTGTGTACTCATCACGGGCAGTAAAAAAGAAAGCCCTCCATCGCATATTTACAACCCTCGCCTACGGCTCGGGTCTCAAATACCTGCGATTTCGGGCTTTCTTTCTTTTACAGCCCTTGTTAAGTAATGTACTATTATTACGCATTTTTATTTTTGTTGTAGGTATCGTAAGTAAAAATCCTGAAGTAAAACAATAAATACTAAAAATAGCCAAGTGTGAGTTGGGCTCGTGCTGATTCGATTCGAAAAAAACGACATCTTATTACGTTCACATCACAAGCTCGAAATGGTCTTCAAATATTCATACATTGTTAAAAACAGGTGTATCCCAATTTCGTTGTTGGTGACCATCACGTGGTTGACAAAATTGTAAAGTTTTCCATAGAAAATGTTGCCAGTATTGTAGACTTGTACACTTGTAAAGTTTTGTGGGATTGGGGCCATATCGCGTGACAAACTGTTTACTGTTTAGTATTTATCTACACTAATAATTATAAAGAGGAAAGATTTGATTGTTTGTTTGTTTGTTTGTTTGTTTGTTTGAATTGAATAGGCTCTGAAATTACTGGACCGATTTGAAAAATTCTTTCACCAATAGAATTCTACATTATCCTTGATGAACATAGGCTATGTTTTATTTTTCTGCGCGGACGGAGTCGCTGGCAGCAGCTAGTCAATTTATAATATGAAGCTGTTACCAATGCTAGCGACCTTAAAGTTAAGCTGGGGCCCATTTCTCGTAAAATATTAGTGTTTTGTCTCATTTTTTAGTTTTATTTACGAGACAAAACACTAATATTATTAGACTAATACGCTTTGAGAAACGGGCCCCTGATCGTGATCTGACGGTCTAACGTCAGGCTTTTTATTGGGCCTTAAGGCCCCACTCCACGATGGCCCGTAGGGTCCAATGTAGGAACGGAGTAATGCGTAAGAGTAAGATACAAGAATATGTCGCTTGCTCTAAAGTGTAAATGCGTCTCTTAGTGTCTCCCCAGACCTATCGACGCGGAATCAGCTTGAGCCGGTAATTAAAAGTTTTATGTTCCGTGCAATAACAGCGAAAACGACGTCGTTCCGTTCGCAACGCCGAAGCGAGCCGAGCCGAGCCGATTGACGTTTGTTTCGCTCTTATTGCGTAGACATAAAGAATTTTTTGATCAGCTAACGCCGATTCCGCATCGATAGGTGTAGGGAGACCCTAACGCTCACCCATGATGGGCGATCGTGTAGCGCGACCATTAAGAATAAATTTATCGTTTTGTTGCAGAAAATAGTATTCCGTGGCCGTTCATTGCCATAGGTGCGGCCGCCTTTGTCACTTTGTCCGTAGTCATCGCATGCGTGGCTGTGCTTTGTCGGCAGAAAAAACCACAGGTAATAAATAAAATATAATTAAAAGCAATACGTTAAACGAAAAGTTGAAGGATGACGGACTAGCGCAAATTTCCCGCGACTCGTTTCTCACTTCCGTCATCCCTCTCTATCTAGTTTGTAACAAAAGTGACGCACTGAGCGACTACGCGAGAAAATACTTGTGCTACTTAAAGTCTGATTTTTATTTATACTTTCAAAGTGACATTTCAGGATATCTCTAAGTATGATCATTTTACTGGAATACTTTAATGAGAGAATTAAATTAAAATTTCACTTTGTGAAAGTATTGTATATTTTTTCAATTACGGGAGTAGGTATTCAAACTCTTTTAGTGAATCGAGTGCCGCCATCTCTCGTCAAGCGGCCCGCAACTTAATCACTTGGGTGTATTCGAAACAGTGATACCAGACTTATAAATAAATTATCTAAACGAATACAGAATTCTTTTTTCAAAATAATATAAATCAGACTTTAGCGTATGATATATTATTATTACTAGCCTATACATACTGGGTAAATAAAACTCGTGCAGTATGATTTTTTTGTACGGAGACGATTTAATTTAGTGAGGCCCCGAGTTTCAAACAAAACAGTGTTTTATTGTATCATTAACCAAAAAAACCTTACACTCCCACTCCCGAAGCTCGAAAAGATTGGACAAAGCCGTCAGACAAAGCAGTACAAAATATAACCTCAAAAACATAGTTTGTACAGCGTTAAAATATGTGTTAGTGAAAGCAAATATAAGTCAAAATAGCTCAGGAATAACAACTTTATATCAGATTAGAGTAGCATTCCAGTTTCCTCAATTGCATGCATTTCGCTGGAAGAGACTTAAAACTTATAACGTTAATTAACTCCAATTTTAAACTTTCAGCCGTCGGATTCAGATTACGCTAACCTGACGAACGATAGCCAACATGAATATCTGACCATGCCAGTTCCAGCGCCAGCACCACGCAAACCCGTGCCTGCTGTCGAAGGCACCTACAGCGAGCCTAAGGACTCCAATGACATGAGCGAAGCTCTATACGCCGACCCTAACGTAATCAGAGCCGTCAAATCAGAGGACACATACGCTGAGCCTTACAACGCCAAAAATGAGCTATACACTACTCCAATACCCAAAGCTCAAAGGCGAAATAAGTTGAAGGATGATCCAAACTACAGCAACGTGTTTGGAAAAGATTATGTCAATAGTACACCGAAATAACTTTCGACATGACAAAATTAACGATCAAAGCAATAAAACTTTACGTTGTAGATCCTAAGGCGAAATGACAATGTAACAATGGTGTGAACTTTAATTAATTTCCCAGTGTATTAACTTATGCATATTACTTAGTAATTTAACATAATTTTAATTAACGATATAATTTTACGTATACTTAATTAATTATAAAGTTATGGTTAAATAGAAGTACTTTAAGGGGGCTGATAAGCGATTATGGCAATGTGTGGCTGGCAACTATTGCTTTTTTAATCTTACTTTGTAAATTATAGCTACAGACCCCCATAGTTGCCGGTCACACATTGACGTGAAAATATAAATGTGCGCTTACACAGACAATTTATAGCCGGCAATGGACGTCTCATTATATCACACGGAATTAGAGTAAAACAGCTATTGTTGCCGGCTATGAAATGCTGTTAGCAGTTGCTTGTTACTACACCCTTTACTCTTCTAACGGCTCTAAACGTAACGGTAACCCAGATCTACAATAAATTTACAAAATATTTTTATGGCGCAATATAATTGAATTGCCCTATATTTTCAAACGATCAATCTTATCAACAGAGATCGGAATAGGCAGAGCTAATTTGCCTAAACTTGACGCATATTCATTCATGCGTGAGTGAGAAGGGAATACATTATTGAATGAACGTGCATCAAGTTTAGGCAAATTAGATCTGCCTATTCCGATCTCTGCTTATCAAGCAATCGCTACCTAGGCTAATATTGCGCAGTACTGTCCCTAAACTAACTGAGCAATAAAAAACTACAATGAAATTTATACTTACGCGCTCAATCTTTGGTCGAATCATTGCGCAATGTGGTCAAAATTATTGCGCAATTCATAATACTTTGCGATATAATGGATTGTTAAGATTGAAATGTCATGGTGTAACAGCTGTTATTTTTGCACCATTGAGGTGTCCAAGGCCCGTATTATGGTCGCCTTCATCGTGGTGGACAAATCATTCGTCACTCTCGCACTTGCAGACTGGTCAGAAAGAGTCAAATGTTTTATCCACAACGATAAACGCGACCATAATAGGCCCGCTGGTAGCCGTTACGAAGTAATATGTAAGTATATGACGTCAAGCATGTCGTTTATTATTTACCGATTCAAGTATTTTTTTATTTACGTACCTACCTTTTTTATCTTTGTTTAAGTTTAAATATGAAGGTTAGTTATAGATGCCATACTTAATTATGGTCTTACAGGTAGGCCCCGTTCCCACTATGCCGGACCGGCGAATTTGCCGGATGCCGGTAAGGCTAGTGGCTTATGACGCTGTTCACACGGCATAATGTGAACAGCTTCATATAAATTGTAAAGCCACTACCCTTACCGGATCCGGCATAGTGGGAACCAGGCCGTAGGGTTACCATCCGTCCGGATTATTGCGTACATGTCCGCACTTTAAGACTCTAGTCCGAACTTTGTCCGGCTTTTTAATTTGTTCGGTTTTTTTTTAGTTAGATGTTATATGAGTAATAAGTAATAAAACTACATATTAAATGCCTACCATACCACTGTAACTAAGTGAGTAATGTTTCCATTTTGTGACTAAAAAGTCCGGACTTTTATCGAAATGTCAGGCTTTTTGTCAGGACTTTTTAAATTCCTAAATGGTAACCCTACTTACAGGTAAGTTTTAATAGATGAGATAACTTTCTTTCAATCTTATTTTGTTTTTATTAGTGTCCATTCTACGAGAGGCACACTACTTACGTAGTACTTTTTGAATTATACAGTGTAATTGTACATTTACTACTGTTTATTAATAATTATATTTGTATAGCTTTTCATTTAATTAACTAAAAATGAATGTTCTAGAAGTATAATAGTGATCGATTTGTTATTTATCATAAGTACCTACTTACATAGGTTTTTTGATAATGTTTCATACTGTACCAAATACGTTACTTACTTAGTTTAAGAGGTTCCCTAACCCTTAATAGAAGACTGAGACTCTACTTTGAAATCCGTAATTCGAACTTCGTCTATTGCTATCCCTTTTGTTCTCGACGCGTCACTAATTCCCAAGAAAGTGACGGGGCGATCCGAAGTTCGAATTACTGATTCCAAAGTAGAGCCCCTGCATTTTCGTTATCGTACGTCCAACACTTGCTTTTGTATGTAAAGTTACCCATATCCAAATATGATCATTTTGATTCGGGGATAAAACTGCGTTCATGAATCATAATTATGTGTATTTCATGGGACAGGGAACCTGTCATATTTTAATTTTGAAATAAAATTAATTAGATACGGAAAATGAATTTTATTTAGAAAATATGTATTGGGTAATGATATTTTGTCCAAAACTGTAAAGTTTTACAACTTCATAATATTTTTGCGTAAAGTATAAAAATTATCTTTTAATCAGGAATTTTTCTGATTTTTGGGTCATAAACTTCGAAGATAGTGGGGGGGGGGGGGGTAAATGTATGAATACTTACTATGAGGATGCATAACCTAGGTACCTTATATTATTATAAATAAATATTGAGATAATGACGCAGCGAGCAGCCAGATTCAATTTTTATTTTCTGTACCATTTTTTACACAAATTTGTAAGATTCAGTGCTTTGACACCGCCATCTAGTTTTGTATTACAAAGTTACTTACCTAATATAAAATGATTGCTCATAGATGTCGCCACTGTCTACGTCCTTACTTTATTTCCTCAGCTTCCTTCCTTTGAGCGACATGAGCCTTATCTGTGGATACGATGTAAGTTTGTCGGATCTGTGGTAATTCATTGAGTTGAGTTGAATGTGTGATTGCCTAACGCGTTTGTCATCCGTGTGAATTTAGATAACAAATTTACTACAACTCAAAAATATTCATTGAATACCTGAGTGAGTGGTGTGTAATAGTGATAAATATATTTCAGTGAAAGTTTCAATTATAACCGTACCGCATTTATCGGTACCCGTATGTGTTTTAGTGACAAAAAAGTTGTGTAAAATAATCTAAACTATAAACATGAGTAACAGTGCTAGACAACCCAAAACCACGCCAATTACGGATGACTATGATATATCAAACACTGTCCTTGGACTGGGGATCAACGGAAAGGTAGGTTATTAACTTTAAACTTGTTTTCAGCCAAAAAACTCAAGTTTGAAATTAGTATTTTCATTGTTTACCCAATGACGTAAAGGTATAATTTTAGACTTTGGGTTTTATCTCGCGTTCATGTAGACGCCTGGTTCGAGGAGACATTATATTTGCACTCATTTCCTCATCATTTTATTATCAATATTATCCTTGACATGGTGTTTTTAGTGTTTGTAACAGGAGCTCTTATTTTTCAAACTTATACAATACGATACAAAAACTGTTTATTCAACACCATTAAAGCAAACTCGAAAAAAATCGTTTACATGTATTTTGTTATAAAAATGTCTATACTTATAAAGACCGAAAAGTTTGAAATAATATTAAAGTACCTATGTTGAAAACACAGTTTTGAACTGTACTTACTCATAATTAGGGATGCATCGATACGCCTTTTCGCCGATACGATACCGATACCGATACTCTTATAAAAATATCGGCGATACCGATACGCTTTTTTGAAATCAAAAATGAAGGTATAATAAATAAATCACAAGGCAGATTTCTTTTTATTAATATAAGAAGTAGATACATAGGTTAATATTAGATAATTAAAAAGGGGGTTTCCCCGAGCATAGTTCACGCCTCGTTTGCAACAAAATGGACGAGACAAAACGCTCGTTTACGCTACATTTTTAAATTAAAAAGTATCTTTGAATCGGTCATAAAAATATCGTCGATACCGATATATCGGCTAACCCGAAGTATCGCCGATATATCGGTATCGGTATCGGTATCGGATGCATCGCTACTCATAATGTTTTATACTCGGCCCGGGGAACCTTGATCCCTATGACACTGACAGTTATTCCCACGATACAACCTTGTAGTGGCGTCACCGTTACATTAGAATCGAATTGGAGGCGTCTAAAAATTACATTTATTAATTATAGGTAGATATATGCGATTACAATGATATTCCGTTGGAATTATAACAATTCTTAACATTTACAAGAAATTATCTCAATCAGACTTTACGTTTACGTCTTGCAAAACTTACTTCGTTTGGAAGATATCGACTAGTGCGGAAAGTATCGATAAACAAATGTCGATAATGGAAACGAGTGTACAATATACATTAACATAGTACCTACGCATTCAGTGTCCGATTTATAATCATTTAAGTTATAGGTGCTGAACGTTAAAAAAGTTACATGAAATTGTTTTTATTCCACTCAAATTATGGTTATTTTTGGGGACACCAGTTTTTGTTTTAATTAAGATTAGGTTTTATTCGTATCAGTTTTCATGTGTGACATCATTAAGTAATAAATTATGTGTCATTTTTTTTTTTAAACATGTTTACCAACGTGGCTTAATGCAAGTCACGCCTTTGCCTATAAAAAAACTAAGTTACATCGACACGACCCATCACTAACATGAACTGTCATAGGGATCAAGGTTCCCCGGGCCGGGTATAGTAAGCACTATATGCCTATTTTATTAAAACCTAGGATATATATTGTTATCACATTCAGTATAAGATTGACAGTTTATGCCTATTTGTGATGAACAAAAAACTGGTCCAGTGGGAGTTGGACTTGCACACCGAGGGTTCCGAACGGAACAGTAGGTATTATTATATTCCAATTTGAATTCACTTTTGAATCGATTTTTTTTTTTTTTCTTTAATGTTTGTAAAGTATTAATGATACTAAATTTGACACTTGTATTATGTTTTGCCATTGTTACAATTTAACGAAAACAAAAATTTGTTGAAAAACATGTCTTGTATGGACTCCATTTATTATTTCACTTTCTTTAATTTTTTATATTTGTTACTTATTCAACAGTAACATAAAATCTCAAAAACAGTAGGCTATCTATTGCGGTTCAAAAGATACAGCTGTTTAAAGTTAGGGTGGACAGATAGACGGACAGCAGAAGCATATTAATAGGGTCCCGTTCGGTCTCCCTTCCCTTCCGGCACGGTACCCTAAAAAGTTAATGACTATTCATGATTAGACATGCAAACTACGAACTAATCGATATTAATTAGCCTTCCACAAACTTATACACGTACATAAATAAACGTTGGGGGACAACCCTACTGCTCCCAGTTGGGTTACGTTGAAAACTGTAAATTTTTTGAATTTCTTAGATATCTAACAGTATAGTTTGGTTTGATATAATTATAAAAAGCCTGAAATATGAAAACATGTCTAAAAATAATTACTTATGGTAGACAATATAGGCCTGTAGTGTTTATGTAAGGTTTCGAATGGGTGATGATTTAATGCATTAAATAGGTATTTATAGGTTGGGTGTAAAGGTAAATTTGTAACCTATTAAAACTTTATGATGTTTCTGGTGTGTACTTAAAAAAACTCATATTTCTAGTTAGAATGAAAATTTTGTGACTATCTTTTTCACCCGTATACCTACTTTTTTTGATAAACATGGTCAGTCTAGGTATGATAGTTCATAGGAGATCTTGTTCCCACCTTTGGATGTCAACTAGGGAATGAAAATAACCGGTTATAATCGGTTTTACCCGGGTATTTTCATACAAAAACGGTTAATAACGGGTTAAATTGCATTAATGTCAACATCAGATAAGACTCCTAGAACTTTATTGCAAGGTCATCATCAGGATTCCATGACGCACCTATTCCAAATTATAGCTAATCCCAATAAGAACTAGTTTAAAATACCTTTGCAGAGTTTAAACTATTATGTGCATACTGACAAACAAACAAAAAACATGTCAAGTTAAATACTTAAATGTTTGGAAAAATTAGGATTTAAAAAAAAAATTGTTAAATTTAAAACATAACTAAAAAAAAACTAGGCTTTGAATAAATGATAATAAATACCTACTTACTATTTAGTATTTCAATCATTTGCTGTGATAAATGGGTACCTATCCTGCAAATGGCTGAAAAAAAAAACCTAAAGCTATTCTTTATGAATATTTTTTAGTAGGGTAGGTCTTGGGTAGTTATACTTTATACCTAGTACCTATCTAATTTGTATAAGATAAGATAAAGGCAATATTCCCTAAATAGTTGTGAAACGAAACTGGAAAATTAACTGCGACGACACGAGAGAAGCGAGTTTATTTGTACCAAATCATCGCATAAGTCTGACATACTTTGGATTTTGCCGTCCGGATCTACACCAATCGTTCAAGATCAGAGATCAATAAGGTCTCAATAAGCAAAATATACCTTAAAGTCGACGTCAATAGAACTTGTGAAGTATATAAACAAATTAGTACTGTTTGAGACTTAACCTCAAATATTAACCAAGCGTGTTTTTATTAAAAATAACGTATAATAAATAGTTATAATAATGATTTAGTGTATAAATCGTTGCAAAGACCTCACTTGATCTTTAAAACTACGTGATTATCGAGTAATCATGTGTGAATTGGTTCGTTTGGTTTTGTTTACATCTGCAAGTTCTATTGATCAATGGCGACTTTACCGTCGTACCTGCTAAGGTATATTTTGCTCCTTATTTAATTTGTTCGTTACGTGGTATCGCAGTATCACAGACGCAATGCGCTGCTTTGCTTACGTTTGTTTAGTTTCGTTGACTCGTCCATAGAGATGGGTGGTGGGAAAATACCGGCGCGAGGTCGTTTCCGGGTTTCGTGTACACGTCTTTGGTATCCGTTTCCGTGTGGTACAGTCAACAGCATAAATAAGTGATCATTTATGTACCTTGTCACTTTAACGTCGTGTTTGAAACGTTATACAAAATTGTGAAACGATTGATACAGCAAGTTCGATTTTCCCTTGCAATAATATTATGACAGTGACAAGTGTCAACCTTAGCGATAATTAGATCTCACAGAAACTTTTATCAAAACTGGTAGACCACTTTCTTGGCCGACCGTACATAAATGATCACTTATTTATGCTGTTGACTGTACCTACGCAAACTAACGATAGATATAAGATATAAGATACCACTTTTCTACCCATTTCTCTTCCCATTTAATTAATATCGAACAGCTGCTCCTTCGCAGCTTTTTCCGTCGCCTACCCAAAAAGGATGATAGAGTTTTTGGGGTGTGTACAGTTTCCAGAAAAAATATACCTATTATCCAACATTAGGCGCAAAAATATCTGACACGTCTTTATTACTAGAGGTTATAAAGACGTGTCAGAGGATACGGCTCAACACCTTGACTAATTTTAAAGTGCGGGCATCGTTGGATTGGTAGGAAAAGAGTATTATAGGCTATATTACCTCGTCAGTCCTAATTAGGGTTAAGTCTTGAAACCTATTTTTTTTTAAAGCCTAACGTAAGCCGGGCGGGCCGGACACCGTGTAATTTTGCCGTGCACACAACCAAAAAGCCCCACTGTGTCCAGCTTTATCCGGTCACCTGGCAACACTAGTCCAGCGCCTCTATTCCCGACGGTTAACACGATATCGTAGTTATCGTAGTCGCCTCTGATGCGCTAGACAAGATGCACTACGCTAACCAGCGTTTCTATTCGTTTCGTTTTTAAACCAATCTCGTCACTGGTAGATCACGTGACTCTTCGTATCACGTCATCTACCAGTGACGCGATTGGTTAAAAAACGAAACGACTATTCGTTTCTATAAACGCCAGTAAGCGTAGTGCATCTTGGCAGGGCCTTCTGATCCTGAAGGGTTAGCTATCTAGTAGGGTTGCACAGTTTGATTTTATTGTCACATTAAAAATCAGCGGTGTAATTTTACAATCATTAGCTAATTAAATTACCTCGATGATTTCCGTCAATGACTTGATAAGAGCATTCTCCACCGGCGTGTTATCGGAGTGACTCACGCGCAGAGCACAATGTTATATTATGCACCGATATCTGCTGGACTTTCAACTATATCCTCTTAAGTTAAAAAGGTCGCAGCAATTCAATAGCGAGCAAAGAATGGATCGTATTCTGTTACTAATGAGGTTGTAATTGTTGGAACGATAGGAGATACGCTTTGTTGGTTTTGTGGGTAGATGAGTGAAGGTTCATTTTCATCGGTCGATGGCTCTGAGGCTCTACTTTGAAATCCGTAATTCGAACTTCGTCTAATTGCTATCCCTTTTGCGCTCGACGCGTCACTAATTCGCAAGAAAGTGACGTAGCGATCCGAAGTTCGAATTGCTGATTTCAAAGTAGAGCCCCTGATGCTTAGTAGTATAATAGTACAAGTCGTTGCTGCATAGCTCCAGACTAGCTAGAGCTGTGCGTTTTTAGGGTTCCGTTCTATTCAATTCTAGTGTGGTGACCTAGCGACATCTAGCGCACACTTGTATCAACCAACTCGCTAACTCGCTAGCGCCACCAACGTCAGACAGCGCAACTAAAGGTTCTACATCGCGCTAACGAAGTTTCTCCAGGGGCTCTACTTTGAAATCAGTAATTCGAACTTCGGATCGCCTTGTCACTTTCTTGCGAATTAGTGACGCGTCGGGAGCAAAAGGGATAGCAATAGACGAAGTTCGAATTATGGATTTCAAAGTAGAGCCTCAGTCAGTTGATATATATACAACTTCCAACTACATCCCAATGGACTTCGGTCCCCAGGCATAACACCCGCCTGGAGAGAGATCTCTCTATTGTCCTCTCTTTCTACACTAGGATGCTCGGGAAATTTTACAGTAACCGGGTCAAAGGTACTGCGTTACTACAGACAGACTCAATAACGGGAATGCCAAAATGTAGTGATTAGTGAACCTGTCTACGAAGCTAGCTGTCCCGGGTTCGATTCCCGGTATCGTACGTTTGTGTGATGAACGCGAGTACCTATTTGTTTCTGAGTCTTGGATGTTTTCCATCTACTTACCTAAGTATTTATTTCTTTAAAGGGCTTCTAAACCGGCCATATTTTCACTGCAATATGTGGCCGGCAACTATTGGTTTCTTTCTCTAACAATACGAGTAAGAGAGGGACACCAATAGTGGCCGGACACATATTGCTATGAAAATTTGGCCCGTTTGGAAGACCCTTAATATAACTATTTATATCGTTGTCTAGTACCCATAGTAGGTACAAGGCTAGAGCTTAGCTTGAAACTAACTAGGTCAATTTGTGTGAGAGTCCCCTGTTTTTTTTACGTAGTCAGGGTAGGTATAATACGGCTATTTTTGATAAGCAAACCTACTTGACATGACAATCGTCAATAATCTTTTAAATTTTGCAAAGTCACAACACAACACTGTCTGCTCTGTCATCTATCATATCTCATATCACCGATTCTTCCGGTACAAGCGAATGAGCCTTGAGTAGGGCGTGATTCGTCCGGGTTTTCCCACGTCCTAGTTTAGAGGCTTTGACCTCCGATACACGTAGAGGTACATACATACACGCCACTAGCAATGTTGCCAGTCGCCAACTGAACAAAAAAGATATTCTTTTACCGTCACGTAAAAGGATAGCTAAGCTAAGGCAAGCGGTTTCTTTCTTTCTTTTATTTATGACGACCACAAAACTAAGAACCACACAAACTTACATCCAGCATACACGTAAATATACCCACATATATTATTAGAATTATTCCAACACGAAGGTTAACGAATGTATCAGCGCCTGTGTACCATTGAAAAAACAATCAGGAATAAAGCGGTATGTTTATCCATCTTGGTACACACCGGAAATAATACAAAACATTAAAAATAAAGTCTTTCATTTTAAAAAATTTAAAGAAACGGAATCGGATTTTAACCGCGAGATGTACCGGTATTACAGAGGGCACGTAAAATTTCTAATTGACAATACTTACCGGCAATACCTTAGAAAACTTGAAAAAGACATTACTGATAACCCAGCAAGTTTTTGGGACTACGTGAAAAGTAAGCGGAAAGATAGACGACAGTCCAGTGATTTTTCTTATAAGGGCAAGAAGGTATCTGGCAAAAGTGCCGCGAATGCTTTTGCTGAGTACTTCAGCTCGGTATTCCAAAGTGAAGAGCCACGGCTTGGCGTGGAAGAGGCGACGCACGAAGTGGGAGGGGCAGCGGCCCACGCGGCACTTGTCACTGTGGACAGCGTAGACGCGGCAGAGCTGCGCAGGGCGGCTCGGCGGCTTAAATCACGCTCTTCGACTGGCGTTGATGGCGTCCCCCCATACCTTGTTAAGGACTGCATATCTGCTTTGGAAGATCCGCTTTTGCATATTTATAACCTTGCATTAAAAAGCGCTGTCTATCCTTCTCGATGGAAAAAGTCTAGGGTTACGCCCGTACCGAAAGGTGTATCGGGATCGGATGTGGAAGCATATAGACCTATAGCGGTCCTGTCTGTGTTCAGCAAGTTATTTGAGGGAATGATAGACTACCGAATCAGCCATCAGATTTCTGCCCAGCTTGCTGTAGGACAGCACGGGTTCCGCCGGGGTCGCTCGACTTCCACTAACCACACAGTCTTCGTGGATTATGTCGCAATGGAGATGGATGCAGGCCGTCAGGTAGACGCGGCGTATTTTGATTTCAAGAAGGCATTTGACCTAGTAGACAACGACATTCTATTGAAAAAATTTGCTGCAATCGGTTTTTCACCACGACTTCTTAGATTCTTCGCTAGCTACTTAAAGGATCGCAGTCAGGTCGTCAGGGTGTCGGGATACGACTCAGAGCCGTATTCACACGATCCGGAGTGAGCCAAGGGAGCTCCCTCGGACCAACGCAATTTATCATAATGATAAATGATTTGCCAAAAATTGTTCGTGCTGCAAAGTGTTTGCTGTTCGCAGATGACCTCAAGCTCTTTTTGGGAGTGGGTGAAGTCCACGACTGTGAGGCGCTTCAGCGTGATATAGATGCAGTAGCTGAGTGGAGTGAAGTTAATAGGTTACCTTTTAACGCCTCGAAATGTAAAATTATTACTTTTGCCAGAGCCCGCGAGCCGATATCCGCATTGTACATGTTGCACGGCGCCCCGTTGGAGCGCGTCACAGAGATCCGAGACCTGGGGCTAGCAATGGACAGGGAACTCAACTTCCGGCAGCACATAACAACCACATGCGAGAAAGCAAGCAAAATGCTTGGATTCATCATGAGGATGACGTACCAATTCTCAGGTGTTAAAGTTGCATTCATGTTATACAACGCATACGTTCGTAGTAGGCTCGAATTTGGCGCTATAGTTTGGGATCCGCACGAGATGAAGTATAGTCTAAATATAGAAAAAATACAACGTAAATTCGCCAGATTCATATACGGGCGGCTGTACGGGTATTATCCCTACCTATATCCGTCTGTATTCGTTTCGGGTATGGTGGGATTGGACACACTAGAGTCGCGAAGGAAGTTGCTACTTATGGTGCACTATTATCGGCTTCTTAATAATAAAGTGGACAATCCGTCTGTGCTGGAGCGAATGGGACTGTTCGTCCCGCCCCCGTTCGCGCGCGGCGCGGCGCGCACCCGCCGAGGCGGGAACGCTCCCACACGCCGGGCACTCCAACTGCTCAATGATATTTACGCACAGGTCCCAGATGCTGATCTATTCAGCGATAGCATAGGGGTTTTCGTGAGGCGCGTGAGGTTGTGTCTTGACAGTTGTGGTACATTATAAAATAATTAGTTAAGTATGACAAAATGGTGACCTTAGAATCAAATTAATGTTTGTTATAATATTATAATATAATGATAAGTGTAATTTTAACTACTTATTTAATGACATCTCTATATCTATCTCTTAACTTCTAAGCGCAATTATCTCTAATCATAATCAAATTAATAACGTGTAAGTGTTTTGGTTCCGAACTGTAAACTTGCATGTGTTTGACAATAAATAAATAAATAAATAAATAAATAAATATAGGGTTACCATTTAGGAGTTTGAAAATTCCGGACAAAAAACCTGTCATTTCGATAAAAGTACGGAGTTTTTAGTCACAAAATGGAAACATTACTCTACTACTTAATGTGTAGTTTTATTACTCACTAGCGGCCCGCTAGCGGCTTCTGCCCGCTGCAAATTTCTGACTTTCCCGGTGGATTTTTCAATTATTTTCTGTCATACAAACCTTGTCCTGACAATGACGAACACAACAAAAAAGAAATCAGCCAAATCGGTTCAGCCGTTCTCGAGTTTTGCGCTTAGCAACACATTTAGCGATTCATTTTTATTATATAGAAGATAACTGCAATATAATTTAAAAAAAAACCGGACATATTAAACTCCGGACAGTATGTCCGGACTAATTCGGACGGATGGTAACCCTAACCACATACAGGTTAAAATATTAACCTCTGACAACTACCGTATCGGTCATAATCATAACTCATACCCATGATGAATAGGTACCTATGACTTGGGAAAAGGGAACTGTTTATTAACCGCGTTATCATGTTTCAGATAATGTAACTACGTTATGATAACTATTGATTATAATTCACAACTCAAATTGCCGTATTACCTATAGCGCGATGCACAACTAGTGCTGTTCGTATCGATATTTAGTAAAGTTAACCAAATGGGTTAGTATTTTTTGTTTGTCCATTTGTTGACATTTCCGATTGAAACGGACGTAGTGTTGTTGGTATATTATAAAAACTAGGACTTGACAGATCTGATTATCTAGTCGATATTAAAACATCGACATTTCTACATCACTATTGAATTCAATACAAATCTGGCAACATTATCTGTACAAATTGAGATTAAGATTGAGCTTGTCATAAGACTTGCTTGCTTGGCTTGTTGTTGTATCGTAAGATTGTTATCTTGAGATTACAAATGCCTATATACGGGCCAAGAGTTCACTTATCATCAAGTGGCTTCTGTGCTTTGACTTCCCATGCCAAAAAAAAAGAATTCCATTCGGTTCTTTTCCTTAACAATAATTACACAATGCTTGGTTTGTTTGTTCCGAGAAAACGCGCAGACCAACAAACAAATATGGCGTCATAGCGTCATGTGGCGCAATTTGGCGCCAACATAGTTTTGCGATAGCGAAGATAACGCTGGGCGATACTTGAATGGGAAATTTAATGGCTTGTGTGTGGATGTCATGTGATATTGCTGGCGGAAACTAAAGAAGCTCTATCTCTTTCATTCTACAGTTATTGACTTGGGAGAAAGGCGACAGGGCTAAGGGAACTTTTTTTCATCCACATATAGGCACAGATAAAGGTATATGAATTTGGCTACCATGGCTTCGTTATTGGCGACTGATTTATTATAAGATATATTATTTTCCCAGTCATAACATGCAAGTAATTACGCAAGACACTACGCTATGTTAACAGGTCAAAGAAAATAAATTACAGTCTCAAGGAACGTCGAACTAAATGTACCTACGGGAGCGTTTTATTTAACTTAATATTTTTAAAATTGGGTCCTTATCTATGAAATTGGCGTTATTTTTACGTGTTTTATTTCGTACGGAATTTATTCATTTCAATTTTAACTTCCAAATTATTTTTTAATTTCATTAATACAGTATGATACAAAGGTTTTAGATACAAATAATATGATTCAATATCTTACTTAGTGTTTAAAATTATAGTGTGAACTCAACTCTTTTCATGTGCTGTGAGTTGAAGTGTTTCAATTACGCAGAGTTTTATGAAGCTAACTATTTTTAAGTAATTAAGATATGTATAATATAGCTTTAAAGTGTCCAATATTCCTGACAGAATATTGGTTTTGTTTGCATTTGACGTTACTAAATAATCCGCAAAATTTAATGTATGAAAACCACCGTTTTCATAAAATTCTCCATATAAAACGCCAATTTCATAGGTAAGGACCTAATATTACTACTTTGATTTAAAAAAAGTTATTAATGTGATTTTACTCGTTGGGTAACGTACTTTCGATATCAGTTTAAAGTTTTCTGATAAGTATTATATACTATACTCGGGTCTCTGATTAAGTTTAACCCTTCTCGTTTTGAATCGGGGATTTAAAAAAAAGAGGTGTTTATTACAGTTTATGGCGCAATGACTATGCGTAAAATCGCGACCCGAAATGGTGTCGGTGGCGTCAACTGTGTTAACAGTTGTCTTATCGTCTGATATTTCACAATGATTGTAAATATAAAGCAATATTATCTCTTATATTAAAGATTGCAGTTTCTAATTAAATAGGACGTACTTTTTTCTCGTAAATTATTTTTCCCGAAACTTAAAGTAGGTACCTTAAGTAATTAAATTTTAATATTTTTTATGGGTAAAAACAAGAGTTAAAAGACTAAATAATTCATAGAGGATGCGAAGTCGTGAGCAGAAGCTACAAATACCCCCCCCCCCCCCAACCTCTACCCCCCCGAGGGACGCTCGCGCGTGAACCTGTCGGTATACTAAACGAACACGACTCTTGGCATAGTAGAAATTAAATAACGAGTCAGCCATTTGTTTTTAACAATAGCATTTCAATTAGGTGACATCATAATCGATCTCAGAAACGATATTTCCGAAGAAGTCGTTGCATTATGACATGACATTGATTATTTAATCGATGAGTAACGCGTCAATGGACGATTGTGTTCTATTTCCCAGCGAAGGGAAAACACTGGGTTAATGTTCCATGGGGAATTTTAATGAGTCATTAACCCATTTATTGCTAACTTTAAATATCTACAGTGCATGCGTGCGATGTTAAAGGATGTCTTTAAAATCGTGTTCAAGGATAAAGTCAAGCGTAAGCTGTTATAAATCTAAAACGGGACTTATTTTTATTTTTATTACTGTTATGAACCTATAATTTCCCACTGCTGGGCAAAGGCCTCTCTCCCCCTCTTCCACTCTATCCGATCTTGAGCGGTTTCCCTCCAGTTCTTGTCCCATGATCCCAACTCATCACTCCATCTCTTCCCGGGGCGGCCCCGCTTCCTCTTAGCATTTTCCGGGAGCCAGTCTGTGGCTCGCCTGGCCCAGCAATTAGGGTGCATGCGAGCAACATGGCCGGGACGAAACGGGACTTAATCGCGTAAAAACGTTATACAGGGTGTAACATTCAAATCGGTCAGTATGGGAAAGTCTGAAACTATAAGACATACGAAGATCTGCTCTTAGGAACCATGTCATCGATGTTAGTAACAAGTTAAAACTGCATTCAAAGAGTACGGAACCCTAAAAACACGCTAGATAAATATTTGAGGTTATCTGTCAAACAATACTTATTATTGTTTACATCTTTGGCTATTTGCAATTGACTATTGACACCGACTGAACGTGTTGCAGCATGGGTAGCACAAGTGAGTCGCTCAGTGCGTCTCTATCGTTACTGACTAGATACAAAGGGAGATCCGTGCGACAAACAAGTCGCGTGCAACTTGTGCTAGCCGTGCTGTGTATAAAGTAAAGCGGTTTACGGGAAAGCGAGAAAATACAAGATGCGCTAACCGCTCAGCGGGCCTAGTATGGTTGCGTTTATCGCGTGATAAAATGTGGATAATGCATCCGTCACTCTCGTACTTAATATACGTTTCAAAAAGTGACGGATGTTTTATCCACATTTTGTCACGCTATATACGCAGCCATATTAGGCCCCCAGGTGATCTCAGTAGACATACCGTACCGTACGGTCACGAACGTTAATTTCAATAAAATCGAAATGAACGTCAATGTCATTAGAGATGCCAAGTCATTTGTAACTTATAGGAAACTCAACCTTATTGTTGTTGAATGTCAGATTGACTTTGAACCTAAGGTGGGTATACTGAGTGCCGGTTAGCATTGCAATAGAGGACATCGACTTGACTTTTATCCCGATATCGTTATTTCCTAGCGACAAATCAATTATCCATACAAAACTGTCGCAAAAATGTCATCGCTTGAGTATCATAGTACAGGGTAGGATGGAGCCACGGGCTCACTAGGTGCGTGCAAGTGTCGTAATTAAAAAAAGTGCTAAGTAGTTAAAGATGCCCAATATGCTTTATATTATTCACAGTGTATTTATTTAATGTGTTTTAGTATGAATTATTTTGTGTATCTTGTTTTAGTTACAAATATGCATAACAATAGTTCATTTACTAATAAAATGCAGTTTTTACAGCCAAAAAAATAAAATCTTAAATGCGTTTAACTTTGTTTATTTCTACATGTAGACGAAGTCATTTCAAATAATTAAGACCGATCACCTGAACACTTATGCCGCCGGCAGACACCGCTAGCCGCTCAGCTACCCGCGGCCGTCGATACCACGGCCTTATCTTTTTTGACACGACTGTGACGCGTTGAGTCAGGGGAGCGGCACCCTCGGTCCACCATTTTGCCAGAACTGCCATTCCATTTTCAGGTTCGCTTGCGTTCAGTCGAGTTTCGGAATACTACTGCGGATTTTTGTTGTTTGTTTTGTTTGTTAATTTGTTGCTTGTTGTGTGGTCGTTATTTGTTTTGTTTACGTTATTTGCTGTGTCATTACGTTACGTTTGTTACGGATAGCGAAGTATGGAACCAGAGGCCAGAGTAATAATATAAGTATATTTTATTTAAACTAATAGTAATAATGTTTACGTAGTACCTGGCCATAATGTGAGTTTTATCGCACGCTGCGCGCACGGTAAAACTCGCATTGTGGCCAGGTGAAGACGTAAAATTGTGTACTCATCACGGGCAGTAAAAAAGAAAGCCCTCTATCGCATATTTACAACCCTCACCTACGGCTCGGGTCTCAAATACCTGCGATTTCGGGCTTTCTTTCTTTTACAGCCCTTGTTAAGTAATGTACTATAACTTTCGTAATATCACCTGGCGACTAGGGCAATAAAACCTTTTTATCGTGCTATCTCATTTGCACCTGCACGACCTTAGGGAGTGTGTGTCACAACTCTAGTGCAGGAAGTAAGTAGTACGCAGAAAAGGTGACCGGCCGACTTTTATTGTCCTAGTCGCTAATGATGTTACGGAAATTATAACCGAGCTTTCACTTTCACATTAAATTAATATGGATAGCGTCATCCCTTAAATAATAAAAGACAACATTCGCTAATCTAAAAACCTAAAGCGTAGGTACAAATATAAATTATTTTTGTGTGAAAGCCAAATTTAATAATTAACCTCTATAAAACCCAGCCTTTGTCATTACTGGAGTAATTTTAATTTTAAAAAAGGATATTGTAAGCGTCAAGGTTTACGATCCCTGCAGCGCTAAGTGGTTTGACTAGATGAACGTATTACCGGTACCAAAATACAATAGCGAAAGTAAAAAATACTAATTTCGGGATGTTTCGGGAACATGGGTGGTGTAGTTATTACTAACGGCGTTTTCTTGGTAGAGGGGTGTCAATGTCCTCTATTGCAATGCTAACCGGCACTCAGTATAGTTGGGTATCTACTACATTAAATTTAGGTCTTTGACTGTACAATATACCTAAGATAAATTAAGTTCTGTTTCGCAACTCAAGGCGCATGTCGTCATACTAAATGATGTAAGGCACTGAGAATAAATCGAACTGCCATGAACCTCGAGGTCCGTAGACCCCGGTACGTGATTCTCTTGAACTGGACGCATCAACTATTACCAGGTCCCCGGGCCCTGCTCGTCTCGCCGGTGGAAAACCAGCTTAACACCTCGGAATAGAAAAAATAGTGCAAGTGGCATGAGCTTCGCTTAGTAAAGGTTGAACACGCCAAAACATGGGCATGTAATAGTATTTACTGCTACGTTAAAATTAAAGATATGGATACTTTTTTGATGCCATATAAATCGTAAAAAAGTAAACTATATGACAATGATAGTTATTTTTATCAAAAGTTTATATCTATCAAGATGTCGATCCGGCAACTCCAACAACGCGAACTTATTTTGCTCGAACACACACAAAACCCAATGCTCAGCTACAGGGATGTGGCAAAAAGGTTGAAATGTCCACAATCTACTGTTTGTTCCGTATTGAAGAGGTTTCGGGAACGCTTAACTATAGAAAGAAAACGAGGAAGTGGTGGATTGCAGGGTGTTAAGGATAAAAAAAAGGAGGAACGCATCTTAAAGATATTTGCCTCAAATTGTAAGTTATCATCTCGCGATGTGGCTAAAAAAGTGAAAATGTCCCAATCCTATGTACAAAAAGTGAAACGTAGAGCAGGTTTAAGAAGTTTTAAAGCTCAGACAGCACCAGATCGGAACGCGAGACAGAATTTATTAGCAAAAACACGATCAAGAAAACTGTATGATGGTTTTTTAACGAAATTTGACTGCATTGTGATGGACGACGAAACTTACATCAAAACCGATTTCAAACAAATTCCTGGACAAGAGTTTTATACCAGCAAAAACCGCACAGACGCTCCTGAGGACTGTAAAACAAAAAAACGATCCAAGTTTCCAAAAAAATATCTCCTTTGGCAGGCAATTTGTAGTTGCGGGAAAAGAAGTAGCTCGTTTATAACTACCGGAACAATAAATGGCAGTATCTATCAAAAGGAGTGCTTACAAAAGCGGTTACTTCCATTTATTAAGAAGCACGACTCTCCACCTTTGTTTTGGCCAGATCTGGCCAGTTGCCATTACGCTAAACCCGTGATGGAGTGGTACGAATCACACGGGGTGGCCGTGGTACCGAAAGTCAGCAATCCACCCAACTGCCCAGAACTCCGGCCCGTCGAAGAGTATTGGAGTATAATGAAGGGACTTCTTAAAAAGAGAGGCGGAGAGGTAAAATCCGTGGTTGAGCTGCGAAAAATGTGGACTTGGGCGACCAAGAGGTATCCCGACGTGAAGGTGCAGTCCCTTATGAGTCGTGTTCGAGGAAAAGTACGATCGATGGCTTACTCGTCAAGAAATCTTGGACAAACGTAATTATTATTTAAAATACATTAAATTTACTTATATTTAAAGTAAACTCCTTTTAATTATTTATTGAATATTTTCTATGATTTAATTAATAGTGTGCCCAAGTTTTGGCGTGTTCAACCTTTATCAGACCTGTTGTCGCCAATACTCAAACTATCATAAAAACAACACGCCACCATGGAAAATGATTTTGGTGCGGCTATCGTTTTTATACTCCAAAATAAGGCATGCTTCTGGTTTTATTTCCTATTTTAGAAATATCGAAATATCAAAGTAAGCGATCGCGGCAAAAGTATGGTAGGTTATGCGGAACTCCGCATAACTTATGCCACACGTTACACGTCCACTTGACACTTCCACTGTTTTTTCTGTTCTGTGCTAAAATACGATATTACTTGGACTTTACATTCTGTGTACGAATATGGTCTCATACTTGTAAAACCACATTTTTAGTGTGTGGGTGTGACACGAGTAATTCTATAGCGGTGCCTGATTTAAATGTGTGGGCAGTTTGCAAGTTTTTTACTGAATAATCCATACTTACGTCCTACTTACTAATGTTATAAATGCGAAAGTTAGTGTGTTAGTTTGTTTCTCCTTCACACTGCAACGGTTAGACGGATTTGGGTGAAATCTGGAATGGAGATATACAGGCAGGCTACTTATCATCCAGAAAAAACAACCCGAGGGAATAACGAAAATTGAAATCTACGGGGACGAAGTCGCGGGCAGAAGCTAGTAATGTTATAAATAAATAGGAAAGTAACTTTGTTATTTAAAGTTAACGCAAATATAGGTATGTCGGGGCTTGTATTTTATTACTAGTTTCTATCATTTTTATGTTGTAACGAAAAGTATGTTAGGAAAACTTTTATCCAATGTGTATTTTTTTACGATGTAAGTCTTATTACGATGAGATAACGACTAAATTTGGCTGTTATCTTCGAAACAGCTGTTGGCGTGACTTTCGACCTTTACTAAAATTTTAGATGAATTATTCAATTCAAACAAACTCGGTTTGAAACAATAAACAGCGTATCTTAATAATATTATCTTACGTCATTTTAGAAGTAAACCTTAGTTAAATGATTTTATTTATTGCTGTCGTTTGCCCGCGGCTCCGTACGCGGTAATGTAGGTACAATTTTTGGGTAAAAAAATGTAACCTAATGTCGGTCATTGTCCCTACAGGGCCATAAAGTATAAAAGATCTCTGTACCAAATTTCTGCCAACCTAAATAAAAAGACGCATTTGCAATTTGATAGTCAAAGTAAATTTAACCCTCCGTCGAAATAAGGTCACTAATACATGCGAGGTTCTATGAGACATACGCCCTTTTTTCTAAGGAGGGCAGATACGACGTCGATTCGTGGAAGCATTGAAGACGGAACAAACAATAATTATTTGTGCAACTAAGAGAGCTCAGTTGGAACCACAGAATAGAAAAAACAGTAGAAGTGTCAAGTGGGCGTGTAACGTGTGGCATAGTTATGCGGAGATCCGCGCAACCTAGCATACTTTTGCCGCGATCGCTTATTTCGATATTTCCATATTTCTAAAATAGGAAATAAAATCCAGAAGCATGCCTTATTGTGCTATTTTATATTTTATAAAAACTATAGCCGCACCAAAAACATTTTCCATGGTGGCGTGTTGTTGTTGTTTGAGTATTGGCGACAACAGGTCTGATACTAAGCGAAGCTCATGCCACTTCCCCTGTTTTTTGTATTCCGTGGTTGGAACAGTGGCAAGTGGCTCAACAGTCCCTTATTAGGACTGTACTATGGGTACTAAGTACAACATCAATTTCTCAGGAACAAATATCCGCGCCATCAAATAGTTATTGAAGATCGAACCAGGGACCGCAAGCTTCGTAGGCAGGGTCACTACTTATGCCCGGTTTCAATATTCAAGAAAAGAATCGTTTTCCTTACGTGTCGTTAAAATTTGACATTTACTACGTACAAAATGTGTCAAATTTTAACGAGACGTAAGGAAAACCATTCGTTTCTTGAATATACAAACCGGGCATTAGCCAGCCACGTAGTCAATACAAAACGTTGAGTAACGGTGGTTTTTTTTTCTTAATTAATGGCTTTCACTCCTTGTTTCAACAAGGTGTATTTCGCCAGTACCTATCGAGTTTTAGACAATCGCTATGGACTTATTAGAGAAACAAGTCCATGGATATCACACGCGAGGACAATTGTTCGATTAAAGAGATTTACTCTGGTGGACTAAACAGAAGCACATGGGGTTAGCTCCACGCGCTTCTGTCAAGTCAACGGTGGTATAGCTATACAATATTTTGTCCTTATCTGTCAAATACAAATGTCACAGTGACTGGAGAAATTTATTAGTAAGGGGGTTGAAGAAGTATGTTCCTACCTACTACATGCACTGGGCATCACGGCCGCTCCAACGAGCCGAATAGAGCAGCGCCGCGCCAAAATCGATCCGTGAATGTCAAATTTATTGAAATCGATTTAGCCGTTTAGACTTTGCTGCAGTCGGGTAATACAAGAGCATGGACTGCGGTGAGCAGTCATTATTTATTCTATAGTTATACTTGCCGGTGTTCTAACATTTTCCTGCAAGCTATTTAATAATCAATCACATAGATACATAAAACGTTACAAACTTGACTTTGCAGTTAGTAACATCACGTTGATCAACTGCTAAACCTACAGTTGGTAAGTAGCGACGCTGGTTGCACTTGCCCAAGCGCATTATAAGTTTGCAAACTCCGTAGTACTCATTTTATCTTAGAAATACATGTTCGCACGTAAATATTTGTTTCACGCTATTTCTGGGTTTCTCGGCAATGGCGTAGTTAAATTTTGATTCGCAGTTTTATTAGTCAGTTTATTGCTTTTAGTGCATACCGGAATTGTAACTGATGAATAAGCGTACCTCGTATGCAGTGTTAGGTAGCCCACTCATGGAGCAATCTATCGCGATGTAAAACGAGCTCAAATGCCACCCGATGGTTCAGATGCCACCTATGGTGCCACGCCCCCACAAGAATGAAAAGGGCTGGCTTTATGTGCTTCCGCGCGAAGAATGTGAGATGGAGGTAGTTCGCGCGCGCTGATGGCAGCGTCAAATTCGATTAATTGCTATTTACTTTAAAACCACGACATTTATAGAAAAAAATGCCGTAGGTATCTTTTTTTACGTATTTTTTCACAGCTTAAAGGGACTGCAGACTTGAGTATATGGTTTAAATTTCAACTCGAAACCTCCACGCGTTCCCGAGATAAAGGGTCTTGACAGACAGACAGACAGACGGGCAACAAAGTGATCCTATAAGGGTTCCATTTTTTCCTATTGAACCCTAAAAAAAATATCGCGAACTATACCTATCGCTGAATATTTTTCAATCGGCCATCTTCCCTCCTAGACGGTTTCCCAATGCCTCAATAAGCAGATGATACTGCAAATGAGTTCAATTGGTGAAAAAATGTTTCGTTTTGACACAAAGTCTTATATTATAGGTAGTCTAGCAATATTTCACACCATTGACAAAATTAAATATGAAATCACTATCACGCGGAGATGTTTACAAATGAACATGACTCATTGACGTGGGCGAACGAGAAATGTACAACGAGTTGTAAAATGGTACGCAAAATTGAGTCACATGCGGATGTGTGTAGGTCGATTTTATGCTGTACGTCATTTAGCGTTAGGCTCCTACGTCACAACGTTTGCGTAGAGCTCCTTGATTAACCAGCGAAGAAATTTGACCCTTGCGTACAAAGTAAATGCTTAAATTTGACGATTATTATGATTTCTTTGGGTGGATCAACTTTTTGTTGCTGTTATTCTGTCCCGTAAGCCAGGAGAAAACAGTGATAGAGTTTCTTAGAAAAATGGTTATAATATAGACTACTAATACGCTTGGAAGAAAACCCATAACAGAATGGGCTTGTAATTGCCAAAAAAACTGATGTTTGCTGGATTTATATACTTTAAAATTCTGATTTTAAAGAGTGAGCCAGGAGACGTCACCATGGCAACGAGGCGCAAAGAAAAGTTGATTGACCCCTTTACATTATATTTCATTCCGTTCTATATTTAAGTAGGTATGTATTTTATTATCGTTGTCTAGCATCCATAGTACAAGTCTAGAGCTTGATTGGGCCTAGGTAAATTCCTGTTAAATTGTCCCTTGATATTTACTCATTCGGTGTAATTATCATATATTATTTTTAATATTTCATAACAGGGTTGGAAATTATCAGGTTTTTTTTTTAATTTTATAAAGCCCGTTTTTTTTATTTTTTCATTATAGGTACCATACAGTTTAACTATATTTTTGCATAAAACGGAACGCGCACTTGGGTTAAGCAAATTGTTTGGGGCGAAAGCTTCTTCAGCTGCTGTGGAAAGAGTGTTTTCTACCTTTGGAATTGTTCATAGTAAATTAAGTAACCGACTAGGAATTGAAAAGGCTGGAAATCTAGTTTTTTTTATTAAAGCATTACAATAATGATATTGATTTCTCAGATATAAAAGACCCTAGTATTTAACCTATAATTTCTTAATACGTCTTTATGTTGATTTCTATAAAAGAAAATAAAATTAAACACATTTGATTAAATCATAGATCTTTATTTAAAAAAAAATGATTTAAACCATGATTTAAATCAAAGTGATTTAATCGTGCAAACACTGTCTCATGATTGGGCTCATCTTATATGATTATTTGAATCTCGGTCGATGTAACTATGACCATGACCAACTCAACACTCGACACGTCATTGCGTCGGACGTATTGCCAATGTACGTCACGTCATTTATTCTATGACGTTTTTATTCCAATGACATCGCCGCCCTTTACGAAGTTTAATGAAATACGTATTATTATTTAGTGGCATAGTCATCGTGATACCATTGAAATTAAATAATCTATACTATACTAATATTACAAAAGCGAAAGTTAGTTGGTTTGTTGTGCGTTCATAGCTTCAACCGCAGAACCGAGTTTTAGTGAAATTTTGGTTGGTGATAAATTGAAGCCCGGGGAAGGACATAGGGTTTTTTCCGGGAATCGGACATTTCCCTAAGATATAGACCTTACTAATATTTGGAGACTGTTTACATCTCCGAAATTGTATTATTTATTTTAATCCGACATTTTGATATATTTAATTATTATTACTACTGGGACCTGTACATCCCTGTGACATTTAAATTATGTAGCTTAAGTTTAGTATTGTAATAAGTGATTTATTTGGAAAAAACGGCTTACTGTTGAGTTTCTTGCGGCGCTTCTTCTCATCAGTGGTCTCTTTGGAAGCGCTGGTAGACTCAGACTTGTAAAAGTGCCTACAGGGCCTACTTACTGAATAAATGATTTGAATTTGAATTTGAATTTGAATGAGAAAGTTTGGATGTTTGGGTGTTGTTACTCAAATCACGCTTCAACCACTGAACGGATCGGAATGAAAATTGGCACACATAGAAATTAGGTCCTGGAATAGGACATAGACTACTTTTGACCCTGGAAAATTGAAAAGATTCTGAGGGAATAATGACATCGAACGCGGACGAAGTCGCGGGCAGAAACTAATCTACGAGTATATGTATAAAAGGCAAACCTGACTGACTTATATATCAACGCACAGCCTAAACCGCTGGACGTAGGGACTTGAAATTTAAAGGGAGTATTCCTTGGGTACTCTAGGGGTGCACTAAGAAAACATTTTCCGAAAATCGACCCCCAACGGGAAGAAATAGGGGAGTAGCGGGAAGCTAATTGGAATTGTTCATATTTTTACAATTACTCTAATTCGAAAACCATTTCGACGAATGAGGTTTTAAAGCCGTTCTGCATTATTAAGTTTTTGAAATATTTATCTATTTCGGATATTTCGACAAAAGTATATTTAACCTTTGTTTGACTTTCGTTTTTGTAATTCATTCTCATTATCATTTAATTGTTGTACTTAATATATTAGAAAATGCCAGCCCAAAATAAAAATAATCATGTCATCCATAAAATGTCTCTTAAATAAATAAAGATATTCAAACAAAACTATTGGGTCAAATACACAATTAATGAACTTGGTCTCTTAAAATTACCCATTCTTTCGAATTAGAATGTAAAAACAGTGAGTTGTTTTTTTTTGGTCTATCCCAATTCTACGCGTACGAAGTCGCGGGCGTCCTCTAGTTAGTAATAAAAATGGAAATATAGATTTCCTCACAGATCACAATCGATAAGCATCAGGTCGGGCGCCTATTCCGTGTGAGGGGTAAATGCGTAATTTATTCAGGTCTACACATTCGAAGAAACAAAAGTTGTCTCTCCTGTGGTCAATAGTTTAAGGCTTGTGTGCATATAAGTTATGTTTTTATTTGATAGGACTAAAGTAGACCTGACGCCGGTTATGCGGATGTGGATTCAGCCAGAGAATTAGGCGTTAAAAAACGTAAACTTTGGGTATGTCCACAGGTCATACACACATTTAGGGACTCATTCGTATGGCATAATGATTGTTTGTCCTAACGATTGCATCGCATAATTTTTTTCGCATAACACCCTTTTAGGCTGACATTGCAGAATTTAATAAACGTCTATTACGTAGATTAGGTTAGGTTAGTCTATTAAAATAATTAAAATAAAAACCGTTTTAGGTCAAACGATTTTATGCCATATGATACATTATGCGAAAAAACCATTATGGATTCCGATATAGACCCCAGATTTAGGTTACCTAAATCTGTGTATGACCCATTTAAGGGACTACAAACTACAACATTATAATCTATTTTTGCGCCCTTTTAGTTTAGGTTTGTAGGTTAAGTACAGTTTCAGTTTGAATTTTCTTTGTTTGGGTTAAAAAAAAATCTCTAGCCCTGTAGATAAATAACACAGCGGCATCTGCGTACAATTAATTTCTGTCACTGTTATTAAAACTACGAGACCTGCCAAATGCGATAACAAGTAGGTCACTCGTAATAGTATCGTAAATATTATCTATAGTTATTATAAATATGAGTATTATATAAATGAATAGAATAGAATAGAAAAACGTTTATTCAAACACATCAACACACGCACAATAGAAAAGATATAATAACTTCGCGATAGCCTAGTTGGTAGTGAGTGACCCTGCTTATGAAGCTTTACAGGGTTCGATTCCGGGTTTGGGTAAATATTTGTGTGACGAGCACGAGTATTTGTTTCTGAGTCTTGGATGTTTTCTATGTATTATTGTATTTGTTGTCTAGTGCCCATAGTACTTACAAGCCTAGAGCTTAGTTTGGGACTAGGTCAATGGGTGTGACATTGTCCCCAAATATTAATAAATCAAACTGTACAGTCGCGAACTTTAATTTGGTACCCACATTAGGTCCAAAGTGAATCTGACATTCTACAACAATAACGTTGAGTTTCCTAAAAGTTACAAATGACTTGACATCTCTAATGACATTGACGACTTCAAGCATATTTTTCTTGAAATGGGTCACAAATTAACGGTCGTGATAGTACATGACGACGTACGTGTGGTACTTAGGTGTTTTACGGGTACCTAATCCTTTTAATTCTCGTACCCTCTCTACTTGATCCTACCCTATGGTTAGTGGCCCTGATATTTATTTTCATTCGACTAACAGCAACACGAGGGTACATAATAGAAAAGATACAATGACATAATAAAACTAGTTCTTACACTCAGGTGCAAAACTGAGTCGATATTAGCACCTTAGTAGAATGTTAATAAGTCGATGACAATCAGAGCTATTTTCAAATGCCTAATACAGAATAGTACTCCTTGAAGTTCGCTACAAAACTGCTGAACAAATGATTTAGTTGTCATTTTTAGTTGTTTAGTAATTTGAACCAAAAACTGTAAAATTTTAATTTGTATTTTATACTAGTAATTTAGTTTTCTCTATGGCAACCCCACATAAGAAACTATTTAAAATAGGGAATTACATCCTTTTTAATATGAGGTATCCACTGCTTGAATCGTAGTTTTCTAGTTATTGCAGAATTTTAATCCGCTACAAAAGTGAACTAACAAGTCTAACAACCAGTTTGTATGGCTAATTTGTCTCGGTGCAGAAGTGAACCGTGCACCGAACTAATGTCGCCGAAAACCGAAAAATATGGCTGACTTCAATAATTTCTTACTCGTTTTAAAGAGGCTAAATTATTTTAATTTTATCACCTATGAAGTCAATCAACAATGTAATTGCAATATAGAATGTCTTGAAACTGATTTGGAATTGGAATTGGAAGCCAGTCCTTTCAAATTCTTCGCCTAAGTCATACAATGATTTACAATGTTCATTCTTTTCGTTTTCGCCTCGGTTTGATTTCGTCACGGCCCCGCCGAGGTCGAGACGACGCAGCGTTTTTTATAATTTCGGGGTATAAGGTCAGGGATTTTTCGCAGGAAATTGTATCTGCAGTAAACTCATTGCCGGCGATATGCTTGGCGTGCTCAAATTACTATTTATCTAGCGACCGCGCTCGCTTCGCTTCGGTTAGGTTAGGTTATCTTCTGTATAAAAGGCAAACCTGACTTACTGACTTATATATCAACGCACAGCTGAAAGTAGTGTACCTAGAAAATTTGGCACATGGTTCCCTTCATGATGTAAGTGAGCACTAAGAAAGGATTTTCCTACAATCGACCCCCAACAGGAAGAAATGGGGGGAGTAGTAGGTATATGGCGGAATGGGCAACAGTCCCTTAGCCCTACATGAAGCAAACAAAGAAAACAGACATGACCTATTTTATATAATCTATGGAATGGTATGGTGGGGTTTGTTTTGTTTTTATACATTGCAAGGCAGAAAACATTCATTCCGAGAGAAGATTTAAAGATAAAGAAACCGCAAAAACACTCGCTCTTACTTAAGGGTTACCGAACGTGAACAATTTTTTTATGATACTTTTTCTCGATATTTTTTCTCTAACTGTACAAACTTACTTAATTAACCAATTTAAATAACACATACTCTGAAAAAAGTGAACCCGCTATCTTTTACAGTTCAAAAGATACAGCTGTTTGAAGTGAAGACGGACGGACAGCGAAGGGATCACTAGCACTATCACTACGTAGTATAAAACAAAGGCGCTTCCCGCTGTCTGTCTGTCCCTATGTATGCTTAGATCTTTAAAACTACGCAACGGATTTTGATGCGGTTTTCAGCAATAGGTAGAGTGATTGAATAAATTCTAGTTTATTTTACGGGTGTTACAGAAAACTCACATAAAACCGAAGCGAAGCGAGGGCGGGTCGCTAGCAGGTATTAATAAGGTCCCGTCGGGCCCCCTTCGGGCACGGAACCCCTAAAAATGGTCATGTGTGAGTTAGGCTCGCGCTGATTCGATTCGAAATCGAATTCAAATTCAAATCGGAATATTATAATATTAATAAAACCTACTGTGTGGTGGTACGGAACCCTCGGTGCGCGAGTCCGACTCGCACCTACTGGTTTTTTTACTGTCACGATTCATTGCCCAGTTTCTAATTTAGCTGATGCTTTTGTTGCAGGTTGTAGAATGCAGAGAAAAACGCACAGGGGTGAAGCGAGCCCTAAAAGTGCTGCACGACAACATGAAGGCGAGGAGAGAAGTCGAGCTGCATTGGAGGGCCAGCGGGTGCATACACATTGTTGAGGTCAGTTTTTATATCAGTATTTGAAACTAGGGATTAGGGATGCTCTAGTGTTACCAGAAGTCCCGATTTTCATTGGTTTATGGACACCTCCAATGAATGCATCGACGTACAAATGATTTGTGATGTTGTATAGTGCACAACTTCTCGGTTGGTCAGTTTACCCGTGAAATCGTTGCAAACAAACGGATAGACAAACTAGTGTTATTAGTGGGTGCCCCGTCACCGACACCCATTTCATCAAATGCGTTGTTTCATCGAATTTTCATTTCATCGAAAGCTAATTTCTGCTGAAACCTTATTGTTTTTCGGTTATCTTAAGCATGGATTACGAAGGCTAGGTTAGGTTAGACCTGTGACCGCCAAAAAATTATAACAACTGCACGTGTAAATGCCGGTTCGATGAAATGAAAATTAGATGAAATGAAAATTCGGTGAAATGAGTCTCGGTGATTCAAGGGTAAACCGTTATTAGTAATTGTTGATAGGGTTAGTTGATCAAAGGTTTGCTAATGGCCCCTGAATTTCCCCCGCGAATTACGTGTGACAAATGCACACTCTAACCGTGTTTAAATATGCATTCAGGATCAAATACTCGAGCTGATCACATAAATATTACGTTACTCATGTTATTATGTCGCGTGTTATGGTTTTCCAGATAATAGACGTCTACGACAACACATACAGCGGCAAGCGGTGCCTGCTCGTGGTGATGGAGTGCATGGACGGCGGCGAGCTGTTCCAGCGGATCCAGGACAACCGGGAGGGGGCCTTCACCGAGCGGCAGGCTGCCGAGGTATAGCGAGATCGCTTTCGAATTGCATTTAGAATCTACAGATTGACATGGGTTTCTAGTAATTATAATTAATATGGGTTACTAGAGGACGCCCGCGACTTCGTACGCGTAGGATTAGTTTCCTGCTACTCCCCCCATTTCTTCCCGTTGGGGGTCGATTTTCGGAAAATCCTTTCTTAGTGCTCACTAACATCAAGAAAGGAACCCCTGTACCAAATTTCAAGTTTCTAGGTACAGTAGTTTCGGCTGTGCGTTGATATATAATTCAGTCAGGTTTGTCTTTTATTTATATATATAGATGAGTTAAAGGAAAAGTAATGCTAAATTGAATTAATTATCCTCATTAAGGTTGGTGATAATTACGTAAAAATACTTTATCATGGCCCTTATATTAATTATAAATTGTGAAGTTGAAACATTAATCAATTTAAATTTAATTTCTGCAGCTGTTGTTTATATTTATCACGATTTTAATGATTAGGGTTCGGTGTTTTTATAGCACTGTTAGACTATGAAGAAATATGGAGTCGAAATTTATATTAAAACACCTAATACTCATACTCTAATCATTTATGGAACTGCACAATTTAAACCACAATACTTTCTATGTTTATACATAAATTGCTTGGTATTACTTGAACATTATCATAAATGAAAGGTATTATCCCTAGAGCTACATTATTAATGCAAATTTGAACTTAAGATGGGTATAAACCAAAATAAATGTCCAGTTAAAGAGAGTTTTGTTACCTTAACGCTACTGTCGATTGACGTCAAACACATACATTTCTGTAACGAAATTGTCCTTTAGACATCATTTAAGTGACATTTAAATAGCGTCTTTATTTTATGATCGTTTAACTTTAATTTTATAAAATAACTCTTTATTATACGGTAAATAAATACAAATACTTTTTATTGGCTTGCGTTTGACCTCAGTCTCACCTGACACGCCTAGAAAAAGCCTGTTCACCCTTGCCTTGAAAACACAAAGGTTATACGGTTCCGGGAATTTATACAGACGCAGGGAGAGCGTTCCACTCCTTGGCAGTGCGAATAAGAAATGACGCAGCAAACCGCTGCGTTCGAACCATTGGAAATTCGATTACATGCGGATGGAAGCCCTCCAGGGGTGGAGGGCTAGCACATATTGTGCGTGACTTGTTTGTCGCTCGGATCTCCCTTTCTATCTAGGCTGTAACGATAGAGACGCACTGAGCGACAAGCGAGAAAATACAACTTGTGCTACCCGTGCAGAACTAGACTCGTCGTGTATCGTTTTTTGTTTTAAGGGTATTAAAAGATGTTAAATACAACAAATAATTGAGTATAACTATGAGTATGACGCCAATTTTTATATGAATGTCGACTCTATGTCTTGCTTTAGTCTTACCCTGCTATAAATAAAATAAAATAAATGAATATCAGGGGACAATGTCACACCAATTGCACCAATTGCAAACCTAGTCCCATACTAAGCTCTAGGCTTGTACTATGGGTACTAGACAACGATATAAATACTTATATAGAGAAATATATACTTAAATACATAGAAAACATCCATGACTCAGGAACAAACATTCGAGCTCATCACACAAATATCTGCCCTTACCGGGATTTGAACCCAGGACCGCAAGCTTCATAGGCAGGGTCACTACCAACTAGGCCAGCGCGTCGTCAAAACGCTATGAAAACTCTGAACCGTAATAACAATGACAATTATGATATTAACCTTTTTTTTTTCAGATAATGCATTCAATCTGCGTAGCCGTCCGCCACCTCCACGAATCAAACATAGCCCACCGGGACATCAAGCCAGAAAACCTCCTCTACACGACCAAGGCGGCGAGCGGCGTGCTCAAGCTGACCGACTTCGGGTTCGCGAAGGAGACGCTCACGCCGGCCGACACGCTGCAGACGCCGTGCTATACGCCCTACTACGTCGCGCCCGAGGTAACTATACTATACACGTGACTGCGGGGTCGTGTAGCAACAAAGTAAACTTAAACTTACTTCGCCATTATCAACATGATAAAAACGTTAAGACCATTTCTTTGCTTTTTATTTAAATAAACATTCAATGAAATATTTTTGTTCAGGATCATGGCCACCCTACATTGAGTATTTTTTACTCGTCTGATCGGTTGACTTTTAAATAGGTTTTAACATAAATAAGTTAGGTGACCATAATTTTAGTATTAATTAGGGAAACATAATATTATTTTAGTAAAATGAGATCCTTTAATTGTTTCAAAAACCACTACTGTAATAGAATCTACATAATTTACTGAGTTGGAAAAAATAATTTAGAATCACGACCACCCTGTATTTTACTCTACACCAGGGCCCGTATTATGGTCACCTTTATCGCGGTGGATAAAGTTTCCATCATTCTCGCACTTACATACTGGTCAGAAAGTGACAGATGTTTTATCTACGTCGATAAACACGACCATAATCGACCCGACGACGACCTGCAAGGGGTCCATGTGAGTGGAAAAAATAAATGGGGGGTCCATGAAATTTAAATGGCTGTCCACGATAGTGGATAGCGATAAGCAGATAATTACTGTTCAAAAAAGTAAATCAGTTCACTGTTTTTTAATGCAATGCAATATTAGTAGGAGATCCGAATAGTATGTAATGGTATGTAATTTGTCTATTAAACAAGCAATAGTTTATTTTTTAAGCCAAAGTAATTTTTTTTTATTTTTATTAATTATTTACTGGACTGAAATTTTTCAGCCAACCTATTCGCCACATATTATTTGGCGTATCAAATTTGATATAAATCTATTCGGATCTTAGACCATATACCCAACATTTTGGAACAATATTTGTATGTTGACGACATTATCTTCCCTCCAGGTGCTCGGCCCGGAGAAGTACGATAAATCCTGCGACATCTGGTCCCTGGGCGTCGTGATGTACATCCTGCTCTGCGGCTTCCCCCCTTTCTACTCCAACCACGGCCTCGCCATATCACCGGGGATGAAAAAGGTAACATACCACATTTTGTACGGTCCTTTTTTTAAATTCAGATAATATAAAACAATTTATTTATACAAACAATAAGACACGCTTCAGAACCCTGTGAGAGGTTAATGTAGCATGAATAGAGTACACGATGAGAGTTGGTGAGAGATAATAAGATTTTAACGCGAATTAATCTGTAATGAAGCGCTAGAAGATTCACTCCATATTACCGACGTATAAAAGAGCCTTCATATGGCCAAATAACTGTCTTTTTTTTAACTTATTAGGTACTGACAATAATCCCTTCAAATTTCAAGTCCCTGTTCAGCGATTTAAGCGTGGCTTGTCACTCAGTATAGATGAAGTCACACACATTCAACATGCTTAGTCAATGATTTTTATGCAAAAACGTTTTTACAAGAATTGACTAGAGAAAGGGGGAGGCCTTTGCCCAGCAGTGGGACACTAACAGGCTATATAGACAGTATGTTTTCTCAAAAATGCCCGGAAATGTTGACATTACTATCTACATATTGAGACGCGAAGTACATAGTTTACTGACAGTTCTAAAATTAAAAAAAATATATATGCATACAAATTACATTACTATCGAGCTTGTAACTTTTTTTAAAGTGAAAAGGGCCATAATAAAATGAGGGCACAAGTCTTATACATCCATATTTTATTCGAAACATAGGTAACTTTTTTATCTGTGTCTGGAATAGCTTGTGTTTTTTAAAAAACAAAGCTTGCGTTTCTCCTTGTCATAAACAAAAAGGCGGTAAAGAGTGGTTTATTCACGTGAAGTTTCTGTTTGTATGCAATTCGAAAAATGAGTTCAAGCAATGAAAATTTTACACCAACACGAAATTTGTCTTGCAATTTTTGAGAAAAGCACTATATTTGCTTTGGCAGGAACAGCAATTGCGGGCTTCGTATTTTTAAACGGACTCGCAACCTCGTCCGTTTAAACCAATACTCGGCCCCCAATTACCTACATCCCTGCCTAGGCAATAATGTACTATTTTATAACAGACGAAATATAAATTCATCCGGCATGCGATGCAACTGGATATCATTCTGCTATTTACTACTGGCCGGATATAGACTCTTCTTTATCTATGGTCTCCTCCTTCCAGCGTATTCGGCTGGGCCAGTATGACTTCCCGGAGCCGGAGTGGTCCAACGTGTCCTCCGAAGCCAAGAACCTCATCAAGGGCATGCTCTGCGTGGACAGTGCGCAGAGACTCACTATATACCAGGTAATTCTTTTTTATCCGGGGACGATGTCACATTTTTAGTGATGGATCGCTACCACCATCTTATCCTTTAACTTTAACCGCCAAGAAGGAGTGTTGGCATTGTTGTGTTCCGGTTTGGGGTCGGACAACCTGTGAAATAACTAGCATAGAAGCATTCCAGCTTAGTCTTCAGGGTTGGCAAAGCATTACTAGTCTTAGAGTTGAAGTCTTAAGATTGTAGTATTGAGAATACCGTCCGCGTACTTCAAATCATAAAAATACATAAATTGACCTAGTCCCAAACTAAGCTCTAGGCTTGTACTATGGGTACTAGACACCAATAAACTTGCCCTTACCGAGAATCGGCCCCGAGGCCGCTTTCTTTACTAGACTTACCAACGTTTTACAAGCAGATGCTAATGACTGACAAATACATTTGAATGAATATTATTAAAAAAACTGTGTTATATGACGTTTCACCACCTACCTTACCAATAAAGAAGTCTGATATATGTCTGTGCCCATAGTTCCTTTAGTATGTGTACTGATCGTATCCCGGTCCCCAGGTGATGTCAAGCCCTTGGATCCGGCAGTACACGCAGGTGCCGCAGACGCCGCTGTACACCAACACGCTGCTCCGGGAGACGGGCGACGCCTGGGCCGACGTGCAGGACGAGATGACGCGCTCGCTGGCCACCATGAGAGTGGACTACGACCAGGTCAGTTGGTACAGTACACGCAGGTGCCGCAGACGCCGCTGTACACCAACACGCTGCTGCGGGAGACGGGCGACGCCTGGGCCGACGTGCAGGACGAGATGACGCGCTCGCTGGCCACCATGAGAGTGGACTACGACCAGGTCAGTTGGTACAGTACACGCAGGAGCCGCAGACGCCGCTGTACACCAACACGCTGCTGCGGGAGACGGGCGACGCCTGGGCCGACGTGCAGGACGAGATGACGCGCTCGCTGGCCACCATGAGAGTGGACTACGACCAGGTCAGTTGGTACAGTACACGCAGGAGCCGCAGACGCCGCTGTACACCAACACGCTGCTGCGGGAGACGGGCGACGCCTGGGCCGACGTGCAGGACGAGATGACGCGCTCGCTGGCCACTGACTTCTTTTAATTGCGATTTTTTCATCAGTGTGAGGCTCTTGTCCCACTGCTTTTGTCCCATTAGCTATCGACTATTTTCTCGCTCAAGAAACGTACAAAAGATATAGATCCCGTGTAAATAATAGAGACACATAAGTTAATAGTTCATCGCTGGCTGTTCACACTGCCGGCGAGAACTCTCTCCACTAGATTGTCGAAACAAAAGACATAGATCCCGTGTTAATAAAAGAGACAAATATATTAATAGTTGATCGCTGGCTCTACTCGCTTCCCGCTCATCGTTGGCGGTGGGACAAGTGCCTTACGGTGGGTTTAGACCAAGCGAACGAACAAGAATTCTATGGCGTTATCTGTTACGTTTTCTTTGTAAAAATAAAGACAAAACATGTTCTAGAGTTGTCGCTCGTTTGGTCTAAACCCACCGTTAGGCCCCGTTCCCACTATACCGGACCGGCGAATTTGCCGGATGCCGGTAAGGCTGTGGTTATGACGCTGTTCACACCGCATAATGTGAACAGCTTCATATAAATTGTACAGCCACTACCCTTACCGGATCCGGCAAAATTGCCGGATCCGGCATAGTGGGAACCAGGCCTTAGAAGTACAATCAGCCACAAAGTATGTTTTTAAAAATGTTTTTTTTTTCTTAGGTTTATATTTTGTTTTTATTTCAGGTACAAATCAAAGCTTTGGAGCAGAGCAACAACTCGTTACTAAACAAAAGAAGGAACAAAGTAGGAGCCTGAAGTTCACTGAGGTAATGAAAAATACAAAATTACAATTACCGGCGTTGGAGCCGACGCGATAGCAAAATTAAAGTCTTCTTCATTTTGCCAACTGTATTTATAAATTTGTAATTAGACGACAAGTCTTTTTTGCCATTTCGGAATTGGTATTTGCTATTATAAAACTGTCAGTGTGCTATTATACCATCGACATATTAATTAATGCTTGGGCATAAGATGACTAATATTTCTAAATAGTATTTTTCGGGTTTACTGTAAGAAATAAATATATTTGTAGGTCTCGTAATAATAGTCAAGACGTTCAATAAATATTAACTGATTTAAGTTAATAAATCGTACTAAAAATATATAAATTTTGGCCTAAATATAGACGTCCAAGTCAAGATGTCTCTTGTACCTTCGGGTACTTTTATATATAAGTTATAAGTAATATTGGCTCCAATTAAAAAACAATTGTCAAGTATGAATACATTACTTTGTAGTTAACGGACATCACATATTTTTTTATACTAAGTGTATTTGAGATTTCTCTAGTGTTGAGCGAAAGATATTGCTGAATAACTATTATAAAGCTATATACGCCTGTAAGAGCTAGTTTACGTAAATATTGAATTGATAAAAACTCCCGATATGATGGCGATTCCTTCTTTCAGAACTGGTATCCTATAAACGGCCCAACCGATTTTGTTGAAATCTAGCCAATAACCATCCGGATCAAACTAGTTTTCTTTAAAAAAGTACGCGTCCAAATAGGGTCTATATCAAGTGGCATAATAGTCATTGTTTGTTTGTATGTATTGTTTGGTTGAAAATCGTTTGGTCGAAAACGGGTTTTACAATTGGAAAGGTTTTTTTTTTAATTATAAAAGAACTAACCTAACCTAACTAATCTACACAATAGATGTTTATTGATTTCTGTAATATCAGTCTAAAAGATTAGGCAAAAAGATTTAAGACCAAGCAATACATTATGACAAACAATTTTATGCGTTCCAAAGGAATACCGTCTAAATCAGTTCATTCGTTTGGGTGCTACTATACCACAGAAAGACAAATAGATACACACGGTCAACTTATAACACCCCTCTTTCCTCGTCGGGGGGTTCAGCTGAAAGTGGTCTAGACTAGACAAGTTGGTCACCCATCGACGCAGCAACTGTTATCCCATCATATGCTTTAACATCCACTACAAAATCCGCGTTATAGTTTTGAGAAAAACTGTTAACGATATATTAGGTCTATTTTTAAAATGTCTTGACGCTGTTTAGTTCAAATAAATATAACTTTCACTTAAATGAAAAATCAGATTGAAAAATGTATTTGGTGACATCTGTCATTTGGCAATACTTTTGCTCAAACTTTTGAGTTTGCTCTTATACGACAAAATAAACAAATATATATATATATCTAGGTACTTATGTATTTATTTAAAGTTTAAAATTATATAAACTTACCTACATGCATTTTTTTCCAAATATACGACTAACAGAAATATGTATTTTCGTTTATAATGTTCGACCTTAAATGTTAATATGTAATAAGTCGTATGTAATAAAAAAAAATACTTATAAGTTATCTTTATTTAGCAGTGACATTTTGTTATTAATAATTATAGTTTAATATTATATTTACAGTAGCACTCAAGTGTTGTAACCTATAGTTCTATAAAAACTGTATAACACTCTTATAAGTTACTACAGGCTGCTCAGTAGCTGTTTGATATGCCAATATGCAGCAAGTGCAAGTAACAAATGTTTAGCTTGTGGAAATAATTTAGTTTATATTCTAAGGTACCATAGACTAACAGTTTACATGCAGTAATATATGAAGACAAAAAGAGAGAGAGTGTTCTAATACGATGGACCAACAGGCCAATATCAGCCGGTGAACTGTTAGTTTGTTGCCTTTATCGCTAAACGGCTTTTGTGCCTCAAAAAAATTGAAAAGCCACGTAGTAATTATATTATATTTAAATACCTTAAGGTTTATGTATATTATTGTCAAATAGTTGTATTCAAATGGTCAGTAAAGCAAGTATTATGTGTAAAATGTCCAAAGTACATACGTTACTACATCAATAGCGATATATTAATTATTTTTAGAGCTTAAATATCGCCAGAAGTTCCTTTAAATCGATGTCAATAGGCATTGTATTGACAATATCTTTGTCAAATCACACTAATTGATTGATTTAGTAGTAAAAGTTGTTTAGATCAAATTAAGATCTATAATACCTATTATATATTTCAACGTATTATTGACCATGCAAACACCGATATTATTTTCCAGCGTATTGGTTTTAAAAGACAATATTATAACACCCTTATACGGCTTGTTTGGTAGCCCTCGGTAGGGTATAAAACTTTCAAACTTATTAATGTTTTGTTCGAATATTAAAATGAGAGAGGATACTTAAAACTTAATTATTAATGCTTCGTAGAATTAATTGCCGTCCAAACAAGATAGCGTAGGAAATATTTTTCTACAGTAATAGTTTGAATTGTTTCATTATTAAAATATAGTTATGGCGAACTGATATAGGACCGTCGCTGTGAAGTAACTACCCTTTTATACATATATATATATATATATATATAGCATCACGCTAACTTATATATCTGGGTATCTGGGTATTTTAAATTCTTTTGAATTTATCCAAATAAATGACTAATTACAATGTAAGTTTAAATTGTTCATACAGTTCGTCCATTCCTACATATAGTCACAAATATAATAGTTATATATGATATGCTAAGATTAGGATTTTGGTGGCATACCGTGGTTCTAAAATCCATGGAGTCGCTTTTTGAATATTATTGATTTTGCTTTCAGCATTGTTGGGTGAATATTCTGGCGTTTCATCCGCCGTCATTAATGTCTTCGATATGTTGACGAAAATAATGATAACTACCAGCAACTTTTTATGGACCCGGGGTAGTATCGATTCCATTTAAAAGAACAAAAAAATTATAACCTCCTAAGGAGGTTAGGCCTAGGTTCTTGGTTGAGGACATAACACCAAACATAAAATGCACCCTATAGTTAATTTGACAAGGCTGCATTTACAATGTTACCGAAATAGGTATTGGGTCTCACGAGGTAAGAGGTAAGTTTATCTTGAACAATATGCGAACACGATAATGAAGGCGGTTAAAACACCGAATAATCACCCTGTTACAGTATATCAAAATTAGCTAAAGAGTGTTCTTAGTTCGGTCACAGATTACTATACTCTACAGGGAGGCGCTAGACAAGATGCATTACGCTTACTAGCGTTTCTATTCGTTTCGTTTTTTAACCAATCGCGTCTCTGGTAGATGACGTGATACGAAAAGTCACGTCATCTACCAGTGACGCGATTGGTTAAAAAACGAAACGAATAGAAACGCTAGTAAGCGTAATGCATCTTGTCTAGAGCCTCTGATACTTAGTCGCGAATCGAAAATGGGTGCCGTCCTAAAGTCGATTGCCAGCGCCACTACAAGTTTCTGTGGTTTCGCCACCAGAGGCAGCACTGAATTGACAGTCTCCTAAGCTATGAATGTCACGTAACGTCGCAACCAATTCAAATAGTACATCAAGATATCGACAGATGGCAATAGCTGCTGCTAACTAATTATTTCATTTAGGTTCGGTTTATATATACTTACCTATTAATATTTTTTTTGTTTCTAACGCTTTCATACATGCCAAAATTAATTCAAACTTATTTTGAGATTATATGGAATGAATGACATTTTAGAATACCACAATACTGAAGGTCAAAATCCAGGTGGTACTAAATGATAATTAGGAAATAGCGACTCCATGTATTCTAGAACCATGGTATGCCACCAAAACTCCTAACCTTACATATGACACATCACATTGCCATTGTTAAGTAATCGTGTACTTAGTATATATTATAACGTCAAGGTGCATTTTACATCGCTTTTTGCTAAGATCCATTAATTTTAGTGTGACATGTAAAATATAAATATACTTTGAAACTTGCAAAGAAAGAGGGCGCCGTTCGGAGTATACTGGCAACATTGTAGGCAAATTGGTTGCATTTTCCACCTGGAGGCCTGATTGTACTTTGTGTTTGCACATATTGCTATCGTATTGTTTATAACTCTGTCAAAAGCAATGAGGTTTAACCCTAATAGAATAAAGCCCCTATTACTGCGCCCACTTTTTTTTCAAGTTTACTGATTTTTTAAAGTGCCGCCGTCCTGTCTTATCTACATTTTCGTAGAGTAACGTCAATTTAAATGGAGGGGTGCACCTTCGTGAATAGAGATAAAATAAATAATACTTCGCTTTTCGTCTTTCGACACCAGCGTCAAGGATATAAGGGAAAGCGAAAGAGATCCTATTGCTGTTTCATCACAATCTATAAAATTTCAATGTACTTTTTCTAATTGTTTGATAAATAATAAGACAAAATCTCTTTTTAAGTTTGTAGTTCTAAATCTTCTATTATTATTAGCAAAATGAAAATCTGTAATTGGCCAATGTTCTGTTAAAACTTAAAACTTGTCATATTACACTGTAATTTGTGCTGAGGATTTATTTTGTAATAAATAAATAAATATATTAACTCAAATATAGCTTAGCAAAATACAGTTTAGAAAAACTGAGGCCGTTGCGCGGAGTGAAAATGGGAACATGATCCAATATTTAGCCAAAAAACTGCTATATTTATCACCTCGTTAAACTCTTTTATTAAGCTATAGATGTACTGTTATGTGTACAAGACATAGGATCTTCGCGCAGAAACTGTAATGATTGCATTTCACTTAATTTCTTCCAATTTTGACACTAAGTTCTTGTGACAGAGTTCTATCGTAACAATTAAAAACCCTATAATGGAACTATTAGTTTAAAAACGGTCAATTAATGTACAAGAATGCACGAGAAGTGTCAAGCAAGAACATTACCCCTAATAAATCAGCAGGGACCTAACGCTGTCGGCAAATGCGTTTTTGTCGTTGCCGCCATTTTGAATTATATGCCCTAAGTCACTTGGAACTTGCATTTTCTTTCTTGTTCCGTTTTTGTTTATATTTGATGTAACGAGCGATCAAGGTGAAAATTGTGCTATCCCTATTGTTCATATATTTCCATCTCGGTTGTATTTATTGTTAAGGGTTTTAGCAAACGCGTGATTGTAGTTGTAACTGACTTAATTATTGTAAGTTGAGTGATTTATGGTTGATAAAAATAATTATAGACTTACTTTTTCTTTTATTTGACTTCCCCCTTTTAAATACTCTTATTATTAAGCTTTACTATTGACTTGTTTGTGTGAATGTAGCTAATGATTTGATTTTGAATAAACCATTTAGGGTTATTAAAAAGTTTCACCGTTATGGTTTTCAATAATTACTCTTTTTTGCAATACAAACCTTAACTATTGCGTATAGAAAGAAAAAATGCTGCAGTATGCCGCAAGGCAGCATACTTGGTCCATATCAATTAGTGATTCACATTAATGATGTGTATTAGTTATGCCTTATTGATTTAAAAATAATTTGAGATTTTTAAACCATGGTGTTTTTTGTTGAAGTTTTTTTAATATAAAGACTTCTAAGGCAAAGGAGTGAAGTAAAAAATAACAAGTCTTAAAAATATTTTATTAATAATTGATTATTTAATTGAGGTAACAATAACACTAATAAATAAAGAACGCTACCGCGTTTGATTACACGTTTCAACATCAAGTCTGTACACGTTTCATACTTCACACTACATTCTTCTTCTGAAACATCTCATTTCTTTTATACCATCATGAATAATTAATTACAGTCCTGTACTTCTATACAACTTTAAAATATAGGTAAAATGTACAAATAACAATATTTTGTACATATTTGAGTAAATTCGATTGAATTAAAGAAATAAAGTTAATAAATAATAGTATTGAGCATATATTGATTAGACAAAGTGTTTAATTTTGAATAAATTCGACAATTCAGCAGTTGAAAACTGTAATAACAGTAGTCTTCTGTACAAATATACATTCAGTTTTCATTTTAGAAAACCATAGACATGATCATTTTGACGTAGTAGTATAAGAAATACGCGCAAAGCGAGTATATGACGATCTTCGTGACGATATCCAGGTAGTAGAGCCTGCAAAAAAAGTAAATAACGATAAAAAAACTCGTTTGAATCAAATGTACAGTTAACAATGAGACAACAAATGAAACTATTGACTGATCTGAGGAGCTATTGCCTAACGCTCTCGCAATCGCAATAATTTTCATTTTGAAAATCGAAGGCTTGTCCGCATGCAAAATGAAAACTATTTTTCCACTTTGAAGTTCATTTTACTCAAATCCATCGCCAGCCGTATCAGCATGAAGAAGTAACAAACATATTTACATGCATAAACAAACTTCCGCATTTATATTCGTTTCAACTCTGCTAGTAGCAAACCTATAATTTGCCGAAAGTCGCCGACAGTACAAGAGTAGTCTAGACATTTTAAATTTCAACCAGTAGGTCACCTGAGTGCTGGTTTGTCATCTGCATGCCATAAAAACTCTAGGTACTGGTTTAGGAGGGATACTCACAGTCTGCAGCTTCCTGGCCACAGGTAGAGAAGACTCGTCCTCATTGCGGCAGTACCACTCTTTAGCTAACAGTTAGAGAGGAATTCACTGCAGCTTCCTTGCTACAGATAGAGTAGACTCGTCCTCCTTGCAGCAGTACTACTCTTTTGCTAACATTTCGAGAAGAATACTCACTTTTTCTGCAGCTTCCTGGCCGCAGGTATAGTAAACTCGTCCTCCTTGCAGCACTACCGCTCTTTAGCTAACGGTTCGAGAGAAATACTCACTGTTTCTGCAGCATCCCTGCCGCAGGTAGAGTAAACTCGTCCTCCTTGCAGCACTACCGCTCATTAGCTAACGGTTCAAGAGGAATACTCACTGTTTTTGCAAGTTCCTTACCGCAGGTAGAGTAGACTCGTCCTCCTTGTAGCACTACCGCTCTTTAGCTAACGGTTCAAGAGGAATACTCACTGTTTCTGCAGCTTCCTTGCCGCATGTAGAGTAGACTCGTCCTCCTTGCAGTAGTAGCAGTACCGCTCTTTAGCTAACAGTTCAAGAGGAATACTCACTGTTTCTGCAGCTTCCTTGCCGCAGGTAGAGTAGACTCGTCCTCCTTGCAGCAGTAGCACTACCGCTCTTTAGCTAACAGTTCAAGAGGAATACACACTATTTCTGCAGCTTCCTTGCCGCATGTAGAGTAGACTCGTCCTCCTTGCAGCAGTAGCACTACCGCTCTTTAGCTAACAGTTCAAGAGGAATACACACTATTTCTGCAGCTTCCTTGCCGCATGTAGGGTAGACTCGTCCTCCTTGCAGTAGTAGCACTACCGCTCTTTAGCTAACAGTTCGAGCGGAATACTCACTGTTTCTGCAGCTTCCTTGCCGCAGGTAGAGTAGACTCGTCCTCCTTGCAGTAGTAGCACTACCGCTCTTTAGCTAACAGTTCAAGAGGAATACTCACTGTTTCTGCAGCTTCCTTGCCGCAGGTAGAGTAGACTCTTCCTCCTTGCAGCAGTACCGGCGCGCGCCCCGGACGTAATCCCGCAGGTACGCATTCCAGTTCACCATCTAAACGTAAACAGTATATCAAATAAACGTCAGCAGCGCAGTTCTGTATGTCAAGGCCTCTCTACACGTCGGCGGATCGTGGGCGTGCGTAAGGGACGCATTTACACCTTAGAGTGAGCAACATATTCTTACCTACATATCACTCTTACGTATTGCTCCGTCCCATCCGCCGACGTATAGAGGGGCCATAAAAGTAGATTTTTTATTTAGATGAATCGTTTTATCTAGACGAACCACTCTGACTTTTAAACAGTTCGTTGGGTTTACGTTTTGTAAAGACTCTCATTACAGGGTATGAGCGCATGTGAGAGAGTAGTGAACATTGCATTGGTACGTTGCACAGACATAAAGGGCGCGACTTCGTGGGATAAAATCACTATAACAGACCTTCATATCAGTATAGAAGGTCTCGTTGTCGTCTTTGCTGATCTGGCTCCGTAGCGCCAGGAAGTTGTCGTTCTTGAAGTACCACTCCTTCGTGGTGTAGTACTGGAGAACTTCTAGTCCGTAACTGATGCGCTTCTGTGTTCGCACCATACTGTGGACAGATTTAAGTAATAAATATTTTAATAACGCAGCAAAAACATACCGCTCCACGAAACAATTCTGAATAACAGCAAAAAAAACTAAACGCTCACCAAACTATGCCTTTAATGGCCATTTAGTTTTTTTGGTGCGCAGTTCAGGCTTTTTAGGTTGTTATTTTTTTTTGATGCGCACTTAAATACTAAACATTGTCATGGTCTTGGGAGTGTTTCATCACCATCATCATCATTTCATTTCAGGACCTATAGCCTCGTAGGCAGAGTCACTAAACGCGTCGTCTTAAATTGGATCTATCTATTGTTCTCATTCGCAAGCGCAATTTGTGGCGTTATCTATGAAAAGGGACCTTGTCGATGGCGCTTACGCCGCACTGCGTCACGCGACGTTGTATTTATATCGGAGCATCGTTAATAATGGCGGAAGCGCCATCGACAATAAGGTCCCTTTTCATAGATAACGCCACATTTTTTGTAATTATTATTGATAACCGTCCAATTATTATGATAATTTATCCACGATAGTTATCATTCTATTTAGCAGTATGCTATTTCAATTGAAGAAAGTAGAAAACAACGTGCTGAGACCATCCGCGAAGTACCGCATGGAATTTCCCTCGTCGGCTTTTGTATGGAACCCTCCCACCACACCAACAACCAATCAGCAGACATTGGAGGATTGTTTGTGGCATGGACTGGTCACTTATTGGTTGGAACCCTCAACGCAATAATATAATACTTACAAGGTTTTCTTGCCCAGAATGACCAGTAGCAAATCGACCATTAAGGCGGGTATGACGTGGGTGAACAGCGCCGTGATCTGATGCAGCAGAAGCGAGGACTTGGGAGAGCCTCCTGGATACCACAGGCACACGGAGAAGGGGAACTCTTGGACGTGGACACGGCCTGGAGGCAGAGAGGAATTATAGTTAAGTAAGTATATTTGGTTTCGCTGTCTTCCTTTTGTAAACTCCATCCTTGATATTATTCAAACTGGACGTTACACAACGGGATGCAGTCATATAGGAAAGGTTTTGGTAACAATATCATTGTCGACATTATTATTGATAGTCATATTTTTTATATCGCTAAAACCGTAAACGTTTCAGATTTTTTTTAATATCTACCTTGTAGATAATGGTAAAAACGCACCGAGGGTACCTACCCTACCCCCGCACAGTATAGGGTAATATTATATTCCAATATGAATTCGATTTCGAATCGAATCAGCGCGAGCCCAACTCATACTCGTATTTTTATTGTGATTTTTCCTCTGGATTTGCAATATACCTAAATCTAAATCCATTTTCTCTTTTTTCTATAATTAAAAAAAAAGAAAAGAAATCATTTATTCGTGACAAAACCTTAACAACATACAGAATTTCGAACACAAATGCAAAATTTGTCAAGAAATGGTCACAACTTAGCGTGATGCTGTCAGAGCCAGCGCTGGTCTTCCGTTGCGACCATCAATTAAGGCCTTGGGTCCTAAGAACAAACTACCCTTACTCTTATACCTTCTAAATTCCCTGACTGACTTGACTTACCCATTTCTAGCGCAGCACCCCATGTTAGCGGGTTCCTTCCCGACTCGGTCAAGTTGACCACGTTCACCTCCTTGGGCCTGCAAGTCAAATAACAGTCAATTACCATTATTTGGTAGTAAGTAGGGTTATATAATTAGGTAAGTACCTATATCTATGCGGTCGACAATCGAGTTACATAAGCGCTGAGGACGAGATTAACTTTGGGATTCGAGAAGACTCTGTAACCCGTCTAGGCCTAACGCACTCGCAATCGCAAACGACTTCAAAGTGGAACAATTTTCTACATTTTAAAAGCAGAGGCTCTACTTTGAAATCCGTAATTCGAACTTCGTCTATTGCTATCCCTTTTGCTCTCGACGCGTCACTAATTCGCAAGAAAGTGACGGTGCGATCCGAAGTTTGAATTACTGATTTCAAAGTAGAGCCCCAGACTCGCCTTAGTACTGTCAAAATGAACACGATTGCGATTGCGAGTGCGTTAGGCAATAAGCTTGCAGGGCCCATATTATGGTCGCCTTTATCGCAGTAGATAAAGCATCCGTCACTCTCCTGACCTCTCGCACTTAAATACTGGTCAGAAAGTGACAGAGGTTTTATCCACGCTTATCCACATCGATAAACATGACCATAATAGGCCGGCGAAAACATCGAAATAATCTTAAGGGGCTTCTAAACGGGCCATATTTTCACTTCAATATGTGGCCGGCAACTATTGGTGTCTTTCTCTAACATACTAGTAAGAGAGGGACACCAATAGTTGCCGGGCACATATTGCAGTGAAAATATGGCCCGTTTAGAAGCCCCATTACACAAATATAGCCCCCACAGTCCCCAGAAATGAACCGGCCTTTAGGTATATATTGGTTAGTTTTGTCTTACTTGTTGAGAGCGGTGGTGAACGCCACAAGGATACACCCGTTCACCACGATGTCTACTGGAATACAGTCAGCCTTCAGCGTGTCCTGGAATTAAATAAATTGTTTCTGTGTTTAGTTACATTTTTGAATTGACGAAGTCGCGCCCTCCTACTAAGCTACGTACCTACTTTGCTTTGTCAATTTGAGTAGCGGGGCGCGTCTTCGTGGATTGGAAACGGTGTCCCCTTGTTTTATCGTAAAATGTATCATTCCACCGAATTTAACTTCATCGAAAGCTATTTTCTGCTGAAGCCCTGTTGTTTTCAGGTTATTATTATTAAACTTCGTCATCATCATCAGCCGCAAAACGTCCACTGCTGGACAAAGGCCTTCCCCAAGGTTTTCCGCAACGATCGGTCCTCTGCTGCTGTCAGCCAGCGGTTTCCCGCGACCTTTCTCAGATACGTCAATTTAATTTAATGCTTGATTAAAGTTACTGCTGTCACTTTCTTTGCTACAGCAATAGAAACAGACAACACGTCACTAAACAAACATTAAATTAATTTAACTTATTTTTTTTATTTTTTTTATTGGACAATATCACACCAATTGACCTAATCCCAAACTAAGCTCTAGGCTTGTATTATGGAAACTAGACAACGATATAAATACTTACATAGCGAAATATATACTTAAATACAAAGAAAACATCCATGACTCAGGAACAAATATTCGCGCTCATCACACAAACATCTGCCCTTACCGCGATTTGAACCCAGGACCGCTAACTTCGTAGGCAGAGTCACTACCAACTCTGCCAGCGCGTCGCCAAACTAAGTATTACGTTACGTTATTAAACTTAAGACTATCAAATTATCACAAAATGTAAATTATCTGTCGATGAAATTAAAATTCTGCCAAGTGACACGTTCTATGTAATAAGTAGGTATCGACAAAACAAGGTAAACCATTTTAAGCACTAAGTACTTGTACAAAGACAGAAGGCTAGTCGTATCGTATTAAGATGGTGGTAATGGTGGTACATTGCAGTGCATGGTGCGGATGACGCCCTTCCCGGCGCCGACCAGGAGGCCCGTGGGCCCGTTCAGGTTGTCCACCCAGCCTGGCATCGGCTCCTTTAACGCCGACGTCACTGGAAAATAGAAAAATAATCAATGAAGATAAGTAAGTAAGTAGCCCGCACTTTTACAAGTCAAGAATCTACCAGCGCTTCATGAGGAGGTGACTGCCAAGAAGCGCTGCAAGAAACTCAACTGTCAGTTGTAGCCAATGATAGCTTGGCAAAGAGGTAACCACAATATCCAGCAGGGGTTTTTTATAACAATTGGATCACGTGCCAATAAAACTAGTAACATGATCCAATTATCTCATTCCGGAGACAGCCCTAATTTTTCCTAAAGTTATAAACACGCTGAGATAAGCAATCTTAGCATGGTGGCATGTGTGTTTGTTTACTTTCTATGTCATAAAAAAAGAGTTAAAAGAATTAGAGTACAATTAATGGTATGAAATGAACATGGAGAATACAGGCAATCCAATGGTACAGATGCCAGAAAACTTCTCAAGCATTAGGTGATGTCTGATGTGGCTGGTTTTTTTTTAATTTGTAGACGAGTTGTGTACAGTCAACCAATGTGATTTCTAGGCCACTATGGACTTTGTCAACGTGACGTTGTAAACCTAATCATAGGAAGTCTCTTACGTTTTGGTCGTCATAGTCACTTTAATACAGTCCATAGTGGTTTAGAAATCAAATTGGTTGACTGTGCAAACTTTCTTCCACCACATCATCCAATGCTCAATATGTTTGCCGGCATCTTTATCCTTTGAACACCAAGAACCACTAAAGTGGTCGTGTACTGTCGTGCCTACCACGCCATCGACCATTTTAGTGGTCACAGATACAGTGCAAAATAGACCCGAGTATTTGTGACGTAAGGTTGACATTAGCTGTGGTTTTCAGCTGTCATTGGCGTGTGAGGACGACGTTTGTATCAAGTCGAAGGCGTTCAAAAGGTTAACCGCTAACCGCGTCGTTGTTTTTGATTCCCACTACTCACCAATAGATGGCCTCGCAATAGCAATGGGGAACTTCCCCTCGTACTGCGCCACGAGCGCTTCCGACAGCGACTTTGTGTAGGCGTAGGTGTTTGGCTGTGGCTCGATCAGTCTGGAATGAAAAGATGTTTAGTTAGGATTTGGTTAGGCGCAGGATCGAATGCGCAAGCAGAGCCTGCGGCCCTTGCCAACAAGGGCCTGGAGGGAGGATCGCTGAGTTTTTAGTGGACATTCCGGCCGTTTTCGGTAGGTGAGTCCCACACCTTAGTCTCCGCCGGACCTGGGTAAATGTGTAGCTGCATTTCCCCAGCTTTAAAAAAAGTTTTTCTGACTTGACTATTTACATTATCTGATGCTGTTACGGCGAAGAAAATAATCGTGAGGACTGCATATCGAACAGCTGGTGGTGTAACAGTGGTAATTGTCCAAAATATTCTACACGATGGAAGTAGTTATATCCGAAAAGGCCCGTCTCTACTAAAGTCGACACCACAATTCGTAAGACAACTTTGACAACTCATTCCTCACTTCACGTAAGTAAATTACTAGTGATTTCATTACTGTGAATCGTGACCGAGTCGCGACACAAGCATTTTTGTCTAATTCTTCTATGGCAACAATTTTACCTATGAAACAAGCTGTTACATTACGAGTACCTATCCAGTCGTTATACATTTCGTGTTACCAGCTACTAACTGGTCAGACCCTTTATTTGTCAAAGTTGTCTCACGGATTATATTTCGACTTTAGATAAGATCTGAACATACTTGGGCTCCAAATGATCCAGCAGCTCGTCGTCCATCCACTCCACGCACTGCAGCACATGCTGCGGACGGTGTGTGGGGTACACCCGCTCCTCCAGCACCGGCAGCTCGCAGCGGCAGTACGCCGTCGACACGTGGACGAACACCTGTGGAGGGGTGTACGATAGAGTCAAGTTATTGATATTACGAGGCAAGTGCAACTTGTACCATGAGACTGTTGGAACGAAGTATCAGTTGTTTCATTATGAGCCAACTCAATGGGACTAGTAGGACAGACGTTGAACATTATGTGAGCTTAATGCAGACATGATAGAGCGAAGTAGAAGACAGTTTCTTCAGACACGATCATTGCTAGGGAGATGTTATTTTCAGGGCAAGGTGAAGACAAACGCACACAGGCCACTTAAAGGTAAGTGGGTAATACACATAGAAGACTGCAAAAACGTTGCGTTTCCAACCCTGAGGACTAAGATGGAATGCCTCTATGCTAGTAATTTATCCCCACACCGAAACATAATAAGGCGACCACGGCGGTAAATGCGGATGATGATGTACCTCTAGCCTCTGCATGCCCTCAACCAGTTCCAGCACGCGTTTCGTCCCCAGTGTGTTCAGCTCTGCAGCATCCTTCAGCTTCATGTCGAACCTGGAAACCAAGATTTGCTGTTAAAAACCCTCTACTTAAATGTTATATAGCTCATAAGTTCAAACCTTCCAAGTCAACTTTAAACTAGTTTTTGCTTTTCCACCAGATTACAATACAGTAGCTGATCTGATGATAGAGTCGGAAGGTGCCAACAGGTTCTCGCTGTATTTAAAGTAGACCCACCGATTTTGGAGTTATTTAGTTTGGTTTCGATAAGCAGATGATAAGTGTGCAAAACAGGTATCGGAAGCTTAAAAAAACAATCAAGTGTTTCTTTTGCTCAAAAATGTTTTATAGCAAACGAGCTTACAGGCCAACTAAAGGCAAGTAGGTTCTGTTGCTGCTTTGCCACCGGTGAGGCGAGGTGAGACGAGTCGTGAGAATCTCCGTTCATTGGTTGTATTAATTCTTCTTGTAACAACATACCTGACGCAAGCCGCGCAATGGAACACGATCTGGCATTCCCTCCTCAACTCTTCCCGATCCCCCTCCGACACTCCCATGTCCTCCACCAGAATGTCCCCCGGAACCAGCCGAAGTTTGCCGAAGACCTTCGGATTGTCTTCGTGCAGGCGGTCGAACACCTATTGGAGAGCGGTTATTAGAATTGAATGAAATGGAAAATTAAAACGACTTGAAAAATAATGCCGTATGGAATTAAATTGGCCACTCCAATTATTAAATTTTTAAGCAAAACCGGCTTGAAGTGATGTTGAGACTATTTTAATAACACCTGTCAGTGCAGTATACGTGCGTTAAAGTCTTTTTTACCAAACTTTAATGAACGTACATAAACTTGGCTTAAATTGTAAATTCCAGCAGTACACAGTGGGTACCTATTTATTTTGCACGCCATTCTCTATATATATATATAACCTACCACCAGTATTCAAAAGGGGTGTATAATCATAAATCCTCACTAATCCTTATCCTTACATTATTTGTATGTTTTTTCCGTTTTACGGTACAAACGATCAACGAGAAATGTGGTATAAAGGTGGTTACCCCAGAGACGGATATAGGCTACTATTTCATTTCAGAAGATTGGACAGTTCCCGAGGGTCCAGCGATAAACGACTTTACGTGGACGGAGTCGCGGGAAAAAGCTAGTATAACATAATCGCGTATATCGAAGAGGACCCTTCACACAAGGTTGAATACCTTCGCAGTAGGTACCTAAATTCAGGTTTCATCACGGTATTGTTGAGATTATGTAGTTCTGCTATTCATCACTAGATGGCGCTATTCTTAACTATTAATACTTTTGCTACTCCCCGCTAGATGGCGCTACTCTTACCGGACATTTAAGAAACTGCTCGAGTCTTTCATTAATGCTGAGCCCTTTCTTGGACCTCATTAACAAGTATATCCTCTGAAGGTCTGGACAGCAGCGGAGAAGCTTCTCCACGAGGACTTTCCCCATAAAACCAGTGGCTCCTGTGATGAAAATAGTTTTGTTGGCGTAGTACTCCGCTACGCTAATAGATGACGCCATGGTTGTAGTCTGGAAATAAAAAGAAAATGTTTTAGTAAGTTTGATTTTAGCGTTTTGTTCAAAACTCTATTTGAAAAATCATACTCGTAACGTAGGCTTAAAAATATCTGACGTCTCTATTTAATTTTAATCGAGACGTGTCATATAGTTCAATAGTAGTTTTATGTGACTGGTGCGTAATGAGACGCGAGTGAACATTTCTGTTTTCTATCGACTCGAAATGTACGTAGATGACGTAAGCGGTATGACGATTTTCGAAAATTGCTATCTCAGCGTTATGTATCCAAACTAGGCCCTCATTGTGTAAGTGCGAGTGCGACGGATGCTTTTCGTCCACCTCGATATACGTGATCATACTTATTATCTCTCCTCCCTCTGCGGGCCTAGAATGGTTGCGTTTATCGCGTGACAAAATGTGGATTTAAAGCATCCGTCACTCTCGTACTTATTATGTATATACGTGTCAAAAAGTGACACAGTGTTTTATCTATCTACCTAATAGTTATAGTCATCATGAATCGATATTATTACAAGTATCAAGAATTTTATTGAGTTTTAGAATTTATCGCTTTAGTGGAAAATTCAGGTGTTGCGCAAATCCGCCAAGTTTTTCCACTAATTAAGCTTTGTCCAGCCATTAAAGCGAAGTGAGTCATTACGGACCTAAGGACCGCGTTAACGAACGCGATCTTGAGTGACATATCTCAAGATACGTCATAACACTCATAACTTATAAAACAGTTTTGTATTAATTAATATTTAATTTGTATTTTTTTTTTATGACAAAGAAGGCAAACGACAACCGTTGTTATCACTAGCATAGATGCCTTCCATCTTAGTCCTCAGTTTGGTAACGCGTTTGCAGTCTTCGGATTGTCATCCCAAGATTCAGAGCCCTTACCTACGGATGTCCTCTAGCGGGAATCGAACCTACTAAAGTCCTTGTTACTCAACCGCCTCGTGTCATCATGGGCGTTAACTGGACAATTATCATTCAGTTAGTGCAGAGCAATTAAACTGACCGTTACCATTAGAATATCGTCATCGAGAGTTCTAATAAGGAATCGTAGTGATGAAGAAAGTTGATTTATGGTTGAGCTGTTTTAATCTTACTATCTTACTAATATTATAAATGCGAAAGTTTGGATGTTTGTTAGTCAATCACGCCAGAACGGCTGAACGGATCTGGATGAAATTTGGCACAGAAATTGATTACAGTCTGGTTTAGCACATGGGCTGGTCTATATCGGAATCCATAATATCGTTTGTCCTAATCGTCATTTGTCCTAATTCATCGTTTGTCCTAAAAGCCATTTCCGCCTGATGTTTAAAACTTTTTAGTGTTGTTATAACACAACTCTAACCTAACCTAACCGCAGGTATTTTTAGAAAGCTTAAAACCACTTGTCTGACTCAGCTGAAAACCAGTTTATGACAAACGATAAATTAGGACAAATGACGATTAGGACAAACGATATTATGGATCGCTAATGACACCCAAGCAAATTGGACAGTTCCAGACATGGGAATTTTTAATCTTTATTCTTTAGTTCCAGACGATATCGCCGGTGATCCCTGCAATACCGCGTAACTAACAAATAAAATAAAGTTGCAAAATACATCTTAATGACCAACGAGAAGGTGCATTTTGCTCCTTATTTAACTTTTTAGTTTCGCGGTATTGCATTAAAAACGACGATATCGTAGTTTTACCGTGTTAAATAGAAGCCCAAAGGCCGTACCGTAAGAGTACACTCAAAAAAATTAAAGCCAAGAAAGAGAGATTTTGTCTTAGTTGACAAAAAATTAATACAATAGTTAACATATTAGTTATATTAACCAAAGCTGATAGTAACAACAGCAATTTCTTTAGTGATTCAACTAATATCTTAGTTGATGTATGTAACGTCTAGTTTATGTATCTAAAGGCTTGTCAGGCTCGTATGGAATCAAGACGCTTATGCACAACAATCACAATCTTGATAGAACCGACAAAAAAAATCAGTGTACTGTGGCCATGGGCGAGCGAGATTCATTATTTCGATTCCATTTTGACATGTTTCGAAAATCGCTAACTTTTCGTTATGCATCTTTACAAGCCCCCTGGGGTGGATAGCTGGGTTGGAAGATGGGAATAAATCAGTTGTATGGGTAGATTGTTTGACATATAATTCGCCATGTTGCAATGTAATGTAAGTGGTCGAGTAAACGGCCCGCCTTTGTTCTACTTACTTAGCTAGCAATTATGTAATTAAAGCATAGAAAACTGTTATTATCTGATCGTTTCTCTTTCTTAGCAAAAAAACGGACTAGTGCGAATCGGAGATGATGCACTAGAATTAAGATTTAATGTAATGCTTTAAATTATTAGGTACTTTATAACGTATGAAATACAGTAAAGTTTTTCCAAGATGTAGGTATACTTTGAATACCTAATTATGAAAATAACTGCAAAATATAAATACTTAATCTTGAATTCTGGATTATATTATATCAGATTATTCGGAGCACTTTTTGTTTTTGTATATATTCCACTGAACAAAAAAATATATATTTTCTAAAATTATAAACACAATTTGGAGGCGAGATTCTTAGTCCTCGGGTTGACAGATGTCTATGGGTCACAGGTCACAGATCCAAGTGGGATCTGTCCCCTATTTCATCATACTGACAATGATAGGTGACAGGTGACAATTTGGTATACATTGCAGAGTTAACAAGTTTTTACATCACTGGCATTCGTACAAGCCGTACCTACACTGAAATGTAACCTGTCACCGGTCATTGTCACAATGAAATAGGGAGCAGATGGCCGGTAGCCTCGTTTGCCTGCTACACACCATAAAAAAATTACCCGGCTATAAGTATTATTCGCGGGCCACCAATCAAACACCGGACCCAGTGGACCTTGGGTACGATTCGGTGACCTTTAAGGTACGAATTTCATAATCACTTGCGACATAACTTCGCGCAAGATGGTGCAGCATAAAACGTTATTAAAGTACACTTGGCTGTAGTATTTACGTTCGATATTGGATTCTGGTTCCGTATCAAAATGGTAAAAAGAACGTGTCTGTCTGTATGTCGCAGGTTTCCATACGGCAATTACAAAGGTATCGACTTGAAATTTGTATAGTGTTACCTACTGCATTTATTTCAAAAATCTGCAGAAAAATCATGAAAATAAATCGAAATAGAGTTTAAAATGAGGGGATTGAAAATTAAAGAGAGGCCTTTTTTATTATTCTAAAATGATTCCTCCCTTAGTTTTTAAAAATACCCCTCTATGAGATAAAAAATATTTTCTTCTGAGCCCTGTTTTTTTTTTCTATGTACTTATGCAACTATTTTCTTCTTAATATCTAGGTATGTACCTACGTTCAATTATATCATAGTCAAATGTTTAATAACATTATTATACTTCAATGTATGGTGTCTGTTCATATTATTTTAGTACTTACTTGTATATCACGATATACGGTAAGTAGCCGGTACTATAATTTTGTAATTCATGGTGCCAAGGTTCCAATAAATAAGTAAATAAATTTTATTTGTAAAGAACTTTTTGTTGTACCTCATTCGATTTCAAAGGATGTAGGGTGACTGCTATAGTTATTGGCCACTCCATAGTAATTGGCCACTCTTGGCGAGACAGAAATACAAAATCTTATGAACTGAAACGAAAGCAGGCAATAACTATAGCAGTCACCCACAAAAAATCTGTTTCATTGGTTCACAAACCCGTTCTTTCACGAGCGTTCTTATATATATATATATATATATACTTGTATATATATATATATATATATATATATACTTGTATATATATAAGTATATATATATATGTATGTATATAATATTGTACCAATTTTAACACACACACACACAGCCGTTAAACGTATAGCACCCCTCTTTTTCCGTCGGGGGTTAAATAGTTGATCAACTATATAATGAACAATTTTATCGACAAATTTAATAGCACCGTGAAGTTCGTGGTCGTCTCGTATCCGTCCCGGACGCTAAAAAAGTAACAATATTTAAAAAAATCGCGTATCATGATTCACTGCAATACTTGCGTAAAATTTAATCGTGTAACAAGTTACAGGCCGTACCAGTACGTCATAACCGCCGAAATTGATTATCACATAACATACCCACACTGCGAGTAATAACTTTCAAAGTTGAATGCATTTCTTTACTCCAAATGTGATTTGATAGTGAAGGTCACGTTAACGTTAGAAAGGTCCATATATTTTTAAACCTAGTTCATTATATTACGGTTTATTTTGGAATGTTATTTGAGTAACGTTTTAGTTTGGGTACCTATGTGTAATTATAAACAATGCAATGTTTACCTACCTAGTTGGTTGCACAAATAAATAAAAAACAGTACGATTGCACGTCGAGTACCTACGGCATGCGAGAAAGTAAGTTTTAACGAGTATTGAATATTGATTGACAATCGATCAGACTGATTAAATAACAGTTAAAGTTAAGTTAGAGTTGGACTCGCGGACCGAGGGTTCCGTACCGCCACACAGTAAGTACGATCACTACGTAGTATAAAACAAAGTCGCTTCCCGCTGTCTGTCTGTCCCTATGTATGCTTAGATCTTTAAAACTACGCAACGGATTTTGATGCGGTTTTTTTTAATAGATAGAGTGATTCAAGAGGAAGGTCTTTATGTATAATACATTTTGGATTATGTACGGGTGTTACAGAAAACACACAAACCGAAGCGAAGCGAGGGCGGGTCGCTAGTTAGTTATATTCCGATTTGAATTCGATTTCTTGTCAAATCAGCGTGAGCCCAAATCATACTTGACCATTTTTTTTTAGTATTTGTTGTTTTGTTCAGGGTTTGTACTAAATATAATTAAACCATATTTTGACGCTTGTAAATTTTACCGTACGTTTACAAAGTTGTCGACGCATCAAAAATATCATCATATCGTCAGATATTCAGCATCAGATATCTTTGCCCCCTATATTATAGTGCGTCGAACAACAACAGTATCTCTCTATTATTCTAGGCGATAACGTGGTACGTGTTGACGTTTTGATAGCTCTTATTTACTTGACAGTAATGGCGGCAAAATAAAATTAAAATAAATAGAGGACAACCTCACACAAATTGACCCAGTCCCAAACTATACTCTGTACTTTTAGGTATTTAAAAAAATGTAAATGTAACAGCCAATCAAAACCGTTTAATCGAACTTTGACGTATCAGTGCTCTACTTCTATTGGCTGACGAACTATATCACGTGGGTTTTTTGTTTACATTTATTTAAATACCTAAAAGTACAGACTATAAGCTCTACTATGCTTGTACTTTGGGTACTAGAAAACATCGATGACTCAGCAACAGATATTCGTGATCATCTTACAAATATTTGCCGATACCGGGAATCGAACCCAGGACCGCTAGCTTCGTAGGCAGGGCCACTACCAACTAGGCTATGGCGTCGTCAAACAATACCATAAACACATTAAAGACAATATGGTTTTTACTGTAGCTTAAAGCCCAGTGAAGCATACATACAAGACGACCTCACAACTTCATCTCACTTGACATCTTTTTACCTAATTAAGTTTTACTACTCAAATCAGAAATACTATTAAAATGAGTTTTTTATCACCATTATCAACATAGCGTGACATCAGGCGTAATTACGTTACCCAACACGTTCGCGAGCTACGGACGTACGTACATGCAAACATAATTGTGAGATCATTGCAAACACCCGCCCAGAGATACCAGCCTCCTTAACTTGACATATTCTTTAAAAACCAAAGAGATTTAATATTATAGGTAACTAGCTTCTGCCCGCGACTTCGTCCACGTAGATTTCGATTATAGTTATTCCCTCGGGAACTTTTAAATTTTCCGGGATGAAAAGTAGCCTATGTGTTAATCCAGGGTATAAGCTATTTTCATTCCAAATTTCATCCAAATCCGTCCAGCCGTTACAGCGTGAAGAAGTAACACACACACACACACACACACACACACACACACACACACACAAACTTTCGCATTTATAATATTATAGTAGGAAGTAGGATAGAGTGGGCATCGGAGACATTTTCATAGAAAAACTTTGATCATAAGCATCATGAATGCCATCTATGACGGGCGTGTCAAAGTAGACTAAACGACGTACGACTTGTTACCTCGAGGTAACAAGTTTTGCATCACTTTTTTGTTCGCTATGCCCCGTCTATTACTACTATACATTTAATGTCTTTGTCAAAAACTTAGAAAAGGCACATGTCCGCCGACGATGAGCGAGAAGCGAGTAGATTCGAGCCAGCGCTCAACTATTAATATGTGTACATACTAGGGTTGCCAACCGTACTATAATATATAGTACCTATTGTACTATATTTTGACTCTGTGTACTATACATATACTGTTGAAGAAATATATAGTACGCAAAAATACTATATTTTGGTCAGTCCTTAAACATATGCGGTTTGGGTTGGCGAAATAGGCTTTTTTGAGCTCAGGTAGTTGCCCCAATAGCAGGCAGAATGTTAGTAAGTAGTAAATATTTTGTATTAGATTTAATGAATAAATTTACACACTTTTTAAAAGTTTTTCTTCAAAGTACTATATTTTCTTTCTGTGTACTATATTTTTTATACCTTGGGCTTAGAAAATACTATATTTTCCCAAGAAAAAGTTGACAACCCTAGTACATACATACACATATTTAAACACACTCCTTCATTCCCTGAGTGGGGTAGGCAGAGCTACAGAATCACCAACAACTCTAAAAACTTGTTGATAATTCTGTAACCATATTTTGCGCAATCAGGCTAAGATGGTTACCAGTGTATTAAGTGACAGGTTGCAAGCCCATCGCCTAAAAATACTACAAGCCTTTATTCCCTTAGTCGCCTCTTACGACATCCACGGGAAGACATGGAGTGGCACTATTCTAACAACGCAAACACACAATATACGGCAATATGTGTCTCTTACGTATATTGAAAATAGTCGATAGCTAATCGCTTCCTATTGACGACGCGCTGGCCTAGTTGGTAGTGAACCTGCCTACGAAGCTAGCGGTCCTGGGTAGTGATTCTCTCAAAAGCAAAGGTGAGCGAACGCAGGAGTGATGTCCAAGCGGCGAGTTTAAGTAGTATGTATGTATGTATGTATGTAAACACTTTATTGTACAAAAGAAAAAAACAGAACAATACAATTAATATAAAAATAAGTACAAAGGCGAACTTATCCCTTTAAGGGATCTCTTCCAGCTAACCCTTGAGAGATTGAGAAAAGTTAAGGTTGTGCATCGAGTAAGCAAGTGTACAAATTAATTTAGAAGAACAAATAAAATAAAAATATATAAATATAAACAATAATAAATAAAATAAAAATACATTCAAATACCTACATAAATAGATACAGTAATATATATTAATACTTAAATATACATACATAAACTACATTTTATGTACCTAGAGGATAGTTGATATTTAGGAGATAGAGTCAAGCCAGAACTTCTTTAATTTGCCTTTTAGAGAATCTACCGTTTGTGATTGCCTAATGCCAGTTGGTAGCCGATTCCACAACCTGACAGAATGCACCGAGAAGGATTTGGAATAGGATTTGGATTTGTGGGACGGGAAAGCGAGGGTGAGATTGGCCTTAGAGCGCAACCGGTTTTGGGAGCCGGTGGCCATGAAGCTAAATCGCTCAGAAAGGTAGATGGGAGAACGAGGATTAAAAATAGTATTAAAAAGCAGCGACAGGATGTGAACGTTTCGGCGAAACCGAATAAGTAACCAGTTTAGCTGAGCACGGAAGTGGGAGACATGATCGTATTTACGTAGGCCGAAAATGTATCGAATGCACACGTTTTGGAGTCGCTCAAGTTTATCAAGGAGTTGTTCTGAGAGGTCCATATAAGCAACGTCAGCGTAGTCTAAGAGAGGGAGAAGAAGAGATTGGGCTAAAGTTATCTTGGTTTGTTGAGGAAGAAAATTCTGCAGTCGCCTGAGAGAATGAAGTGAAGCGAAGAGCTTGCGACTGACTTCGGTAACCTGAGTCGACCAGGAAAGTGTCTGATCTATTGTGATACCCAAATTTTTAACTGTAGAGGAAAAGGGAATTATGGTACCGTCAAACACCAAATTGGGTATCACAACGTCAGACAGCTTCGAGATGAAGTGGGGACTTCCAACAACAATGGCCTGCGACTTCTTTGCATTGACCTTTAGTCCAAAATTAGAGGTCCATTTCTGGATCGTCGCAAGATCGTCATTGATAAGGTCAATCAGGGAAGGGAAGTCATCAAAACTAGCCCCCGCATAAATCTGCAAATCGTCAGCGTATAAGTGGTAAGAAGAAAGAAGGGAGGTTGTTATACCATTTATGAAAATTGAAAAAAGAAGAGGAGAGAGCACAGCCCCCTGAGGGACACCAGCAGTGAGAGTATTCCAATCAGAATGAGTTTCATCCATCTTAACACACTGGCGCCTTCCAAGGAGGTATGATTCAAACCACGTAAGGGCCGAAAAAGAGAAATTCAGGGTCTTGAGGATGCCGAGAAGAATATTGAAATCAACTGTATTGAAGGCACTACTGAAATCTAACAAAACCAGGACAGTCAGATGTTTATTTTCTATGTTTAAACGAATGTCGTCGGTGACCTTGACCAAAGCAGTGACAGTGCTATGCCCGGGGCGGAAACCAGATTGAAAGGGGTTAAAAAGATTGTGCATATTTAGGAAACGAGACAGTCTTTGATTAACAAAGTGCTCTATTATTTTGGAAAGTACAGGGAGAATAGAAATAGGACGATAATCGGACAAGGACGCAGGTTTTGACACTTTTGGAAGAGGGAGTACATGAGCAAGTTTCCACAATGTAGGGAAACAGCCCGAAGAGAAGGAAAAGTTGATAATGTCGGAAAGGATAGGAGCAATGGAATCCGCCACCAGCATGAGCATGTCTAAGCTCAGGCCATCTTCACCGACGGCCTTGGTTTTTATTGACTTCAGAAGGTCTATAGTCTCCTTCGGAGTAATTAATCCTAGATCAAAAGGGGGAAAGTCGGGGTTCGGGGCAGTAGCAAGAAGAGATAATGTATTATTCTTTACGGAAGGGTCTAAAGTGACCGGAGAAGAGCTAAAATGCTTATTCAGGGCGTTGAGATTCATTTTATGATTAGAAGAGTGAGTTTGAGATTTGCCTACCCCTAGTGACTTCAAAAATTTCCATAATTTATGGGGGGGACAATTCTGAATAGACTCATGGATATAACAACGTCTTGCTTCCCGGCACTTCTTGTTGCAACGATTTCGCAGCATGACGTACTTAAGACGATTGTTCTCAGACGGATCGTGGCGCAACCTCACGCGGGCGCGGTTCCTCCTCGCCATCAGGACTTTGATATCCTCGGTCAGCCACGGCGCAGGGTAATGCTTGACGCGCATCGGCTTCAGAGGGGCGTGTCGGTCGTAAATCGCAAGCAATGTGCTGTTGAAAATCTCAAGTAGTCCCGTCAAAGCGAACAAAACACATTTCAGCGCGTGTATTCAATTTGGCAGCATGTCTTCTCGAACGTTTAAGGCTGCCTAATTGAGAATGCACGCGCTAAAATGTGTTTTGCTCGTTCTGAGTGTTCTGACGGGACTACTTAAACTCGCCGCTTGTACATTCACTCCTGCATTCGCTCACCTTTTGCTTTTGAGAGAATCACTACCCAGGGTTCAAATCCCGGTAAGGGCAGATATTTGTGTGTTGAGCACGAGTATTTGTTTCTGAGTCTTGGATGTTTTCTATGTATTTAAGTATTTATTTCTCTATGTAAGTATTTAATATATCGTTGTCTAGTACCTATAGTACAAGCCTAGAGTTTAGTTTAGGACTAGGTCAATTTGTGTGAGATCGTCCCTTGATATTTATTTATTATTATTAATATTTTTCCTCCCCCGTGCAGCGCAGCAGCGGGATAAGTGCAAAAGAAAGAAAATGATGTGAAAATATTGACTAAGTAAATAATAATTTAAAAAAATGTATTTTTTTCTCAGATGTAGGTATTTTAATGGTGGTAAGTAGTGACCCTGCCTTCGAAACTACCGGTCCCTGGTTCGATTTCCGGTAAATATAAATATTTACTTATGTGATGAGAATGTCCCTGAGTCTGGGGTGTTTTCTATGTATACATTAGATCAATAAGTATTTATTGCTTTATATAAGTAAATCGTTTTACTACATTTACGTTTGATTCAAAAATTGGTACCTACATAACAAATTCTCACTAATTAAAAACAACACTTGCATATTTGTGCAAATGAATGGGCTGATCGCTCTGTCGTCATCACTCTTCGGTACTCGTGCGCATAATTACGATTAAAACTATAACGTCCTAAGTCTGAGGTCGCATCCTTCCTAAACTAAACCATAAACCATTGTAATAAGGTTCAGATTAAAGTAAATCTTTAGTTTATTTCATGTTAAATGACGACTTAAATCTGGTAATATTGATGATGTATTTAATTTCATAATCATATCTAGTTATGTTATCATCACGACTGTGATTACAGCTGTCAAGAACAGAAGAACAAAGAAGGATCATACTAAATGACGAGCAGGTACAGTCAAGGACTTTAATTGTTACGCCACTATGGAACCCTGTCGCATAACGTTAATCATTAATTTTGGCGTAATTTCTTTCATGTGCTTTGACGCTGTCATTATGACAGGGTTCCATAGTGGCATAACAATTAAAGTCCGAAATTAAATCGCGTACCTGTCAATAAATTTCAATATTAATTTGGCTCCGAGTGAGAACGTTTCCCACCCCCTAAATCAAGGCCGATTTCCATGATTTCTAAATTATGTTGTACCTAGTTAGTATGAAAAACCAGTACGTTTCCGTTATTATTGTTTTTATTTGATTCTTTCCAAGAAATGAAGACGTAAGTATATCCTAGTTTTTCGTAATATCTACAAGATATTCAAAAATCGTAAAAATCGGACTAGGTCTAAGGGGAGAGAAACGTTATGGCATTTTGTATGGATTTTTTTAACTTTACAATGCTCTTAAGTATGCTTATAAAAATGCTTGTTGGGATTTGTATTGTAAAAATCACGTTATAACCCAAATGAGGTACAGTCGGCTACAAAGATATGTACCTATCCAATATTGCACCTTATTCTATTAAAATAAGGTGCAAAATTCGATAAATGCCTTTGTAGTTGACTGTACGTGAAGGAAACCAGTGATCGTAGGTTAACTATGGAAATGTAAATCAATGACTAAACTCACACACGTACCTTACACCGAACGTGTAAATAACAGACGTACATATTGACTTTTTACATAGATCATCACGACATTATCCCTAACCGGTTTAGTATTGGTGGCTGGTCGGTGCGGGTTAAGGTTCTCGTGCTCTGCCGGCTATACGCTACTCCTACCGGACCGAGTGGGGCGGGCGTGCTTTTCCCCGCTAGCCTAATCTAACATCTCCTCTCCGTCGCGGTCAGCGCGTACGGGTCCTTGCAGGAGAACTGCTGGCTGGAGGTGTCACCAGAACAGAACAGAACTGAACAGAACAGATCATCACGACATGTTACCCTAGCTAGTTGGTGGTCACCAAGTCTATATACTTATACTTAAGTATAAAAATTATTTGTGCGATGAGCACACGCAGTTCCGAAATACAAGAATTTTAACCGGATTTCCCAATACACGGGAAAAATAGTACATTAATGCCTAGGGAGGGAAGCAGGCAATTGCGGGCGGGGTATTGGTTTAAAGTGTTTAAACGGACGAGCTTGCGAGTCCATTTAAAAATACGAAGCCCGCAATTGCTGTTCCTGCCAAGGCAAATATAGTGCTTTTCTCAAAAATCGCAAGTAAAAAAATGTGTTGGAGCTTGGAGTAAAATCTAAATCGCTTGAACTCACTTTTTGAATTGTATACAAACAGAAACTTCGCATGAAAAAACCGCCTTTTTGTTTATGACAAGGAGAAACGCGAACATAGTTAAAAAAAAACACAAGCTATTCCAGACACAAATAAAAAAGTTATGTTTCGAATGAAATATGGATGTATAAAACTTGTGCCCTCATTTTATTATAGCCCTTTTCACTTTTTAAAAAGTTACAAGCTAGATAGTAATAGAATTTGTATGCAACATTGCGGGCTTGTGTAGCAAGCACGCAATGTTTTTTTTTATTTGAGAACTGTCAGTAAACTAGGTATGTACTTCGCATCTCATCATCCAACGGGAAGAAATGGGGGGAGTAGCGGGAAACTCTTGGGAAACTAATTATACGCGTACGAAGTCGCGGGCGTCCTCTAATCTATATATAAAAGAAGAAACTGACTGATTGACTGATCGATCAACGCACAGCCGAAGCCGCTGGACCAAGGGACTTGAAACTTTTAGGTAATATTCTTCGGAGATCTTAGGGGTGCTCTAAGAAGGAATTTTTATAAATTCATGCTATGTGTATCTGTCTATGACACCGTAGTTCTTTAACGGGTAAACCGATTTGGATGTAGTTTCTTTCATTTGCAAGAAGGTTTTCTAGCGGTGATTTTTAGCTAAATTTTATTAAAATTGAACAGGCCGTTTAAGAGATATCGGCTCTGAAAGAATGGGTCTTTATCTATCTAATATAAGGTATGATTGATTGGTTGACAGAACCACGTGGTTTAGTTTGTGTATATTTAGACAACTACCTAAACAAATCAGAACTTTTTTTATAGACCTAGTAACCTAGATCACTGCTAACGACTCTAAGACCTGGGAAAATTCCAATTCCCACGCACAATTACAATTTCTCAAGAAAAGTTATGAAGCACATGGATTAACTTCACTAAGTTATTGGTCGAGTAGTATTCCGCAGGCCCCTAGACAATATTCTTCATAATATTGTAAATCATTATCGAAAACTGTACATGTATGGAATAGGGAATTTGCATGGATTATTTAAATAGCATTTCTCAATAAAATATGAAAATACAATAAAAGAGATCACTTTTTTCACAACTTCAATAAAATCTCATTTATGTAAAAACATTTGAGCAACCGTGACCATTTGATCGTGTGGTGCCGGGTTTAGAATGTTGCGACTCCATGTCTTCCCGTGGATGTCGTAAGAGACGACTAAGGGACTAAAGGCTGCGTAGTGCTGTTAGGCGATGGGTTTGCAACCTGTCACTAATACACTGGATAACATCTTAGCCTGGTTGTGCAAAATGTGGTCACAGAATTATCAACAAGTTTTTGGAGTTGTTGGTGAGTCTGTGGCTCTGCCTACCCCACTCTGGGAATGAAGGCGTGAGTTTATGTATGTAGGTTTGTATGTATTTGAGCAAAATCAATTTTTGAATAGCAATAGAAATAACCAAAATATAAGCCAAGAAAGATTTGTTCGGGTCCATATTAGCTCATATAAAATGGGTCTTTAGATTTTTTATACAAAAACGATTTGTGTCTATACTCATCATTTCTTCGAAAAATTTTGCTCATATTTTTTTGTTTATACTTTTTTAAGTCATAATTATCGCAACTCATAATGCATTTTTTTAAGAAAGTGTTACTTTTTGAGGATTGTTATAAATCTAACCTAACCTAATCTAATTTTATCTGCACGTAAGATATTTAAGAAATTCTGAAAAGTGTACGGTTCCATGAATATTGGCGTTATATAATCGCGTTCAGATGAGTATGAGTTAAGATCATTAGTATTAAAAATGAATAAAGATATTATGAAGAGTATGAGGAGTGATCATTATGATGCAAAATGGTATGAGAAAAAAAATCGGAGTTCCAATAATCAGAGTTGCAATTTTATATGAACTTTGACGCACCCGATTTGTTCCTCTCTTTCTAGGAAAACAGAATTTAACATGGAGTTTATATGGCCGTCCTGTTAGGTACATGACGTCACAGTGTATCGGATCTGCCTGGTCTGGTCTAATCACTGTCTAATTAACAGTTTAAAATGCTTGTAGCATCCGTATTTCTTGGCCGATTTTAATTTAATTTCACTTTTGGTGATCTCTTTCACGGTATGTTCATATTTAGTTGCAATAAAAAAAGCCAATAATGGACCCGTGCCCGTCGGCATGCGACATCAGAAGACTAATGTCATAATAGGGAATATATATGGATTTTTTTGATCGAATTTCTTAACAAAATATGAACATACCGTGGGGTCCATATTGACTCATCTAATTATTTTTACTCATAACGTACATATTGTAAGTCATAATCATAGCAATTCATAACGTATTTTTTTAGCAACTGTTACTTTTTCAGGATTTTTAATATTTTAGAACTTCTGAAAAGTTTACGGTTCCAGCGGTATAAAAATTACATTTTCGGAATTCCAATAATCGGAGTTGCAATTTTATATGAAATTTGGCGCTCCCGACGGGCACTTTGTGCCGCTGCGTCAACGGAATATAAACTGAGACTTTTAACAGACTAAATTATAACATAACATAACATAACATAACATAAACTCACGCCTTCATTCCCAGAGTGGGGTAGGCAGAGCCACAGACTCACCAACAACTCCAAAAACTTGTTGATAATTCTGTGACCACATTTTGCTCAACCAGGCTAAGATGTTATTCAGACTAAATTATAAAGTTTATAATAACCGTCGGGCGCATTTGAAATATTTATTTTGGTGGGCTCGGAAACACGGATCTAAATACTTCGTTCTTTAAACAGGTTTCCACTCCCCGCGAATTTATTTTAATTTATTAGAAGTTCAGGGCCAGCAGTTCTAGTCTAGGCGGTAATACCCATATTGTCTTTAACCTGTTATCGTATTTTTAACGTTTTGATAGCTCTTATTTACATGACGTAATGGCGGCCGAGTTAAAAACAATACTAGCGTCAAAGTCAATACGGTCTTACCGCGTTAGAGGCCCTGGTCCGTGTTGCCAGTTTAGTGTTTTTCGTAGAATCGTAGATACATGTATGAAAAGTACATTAATTTATTAGTTGTACATTACGTTGACGACACGTTGGCCTAATTGATAGTGACCCTGCGAGCCTGCCTACAAAGCTAGCCCTCCCGGATTGAAATGGCGGTAAGAAAAAATATGTGTGTGATGTTCGCGATTATTTGAAGGGTCCACGGAAAGAACATGTCTAGTCACTTTTTTTTGAAAATGTGTTTTGAATCTCAAAATGTAGAGGACGAAATGAAGCATTACCTACCACTCAGTTTTAGATATAAGTCTTCATATCTCTTGTATTTTTTCACTCTTAAATAAACCTCTACACGAAAATTACGTACAAAATGTCATGGTTCCGAACTTTCAAATCGCGATATCTCAAAAAGTTACTAATGTGACTAGACATGTTCTTTCCGTGGACCCTTCATTTGTTTTTGAGTCTTGGAGGTTTTCTATGACATGTATTGAAGTATGTATTTCTCTATATAAATAAGTTTAGTCTAGTACCCATAGTACAAGCCTAGATATGAGATTGTGCCCTGATATTTATTTTAATTATTTACGTAATCTAAAAAAACAAACTCGTGCAAGAAGGCTCGCTTACTGGTTTCTACAATAATGTACTATTATTTACATCCATATCAATAGCCGATATTAAGAAACCTGTATCTGTGGTTGTATTTTAATGTTAACATTACAGTATGCATGTCATTAAAGTATCGGTTATCTCTGTGGTTGCCCTGTATCTTAATGTTGGCATTAAAGTATCGGTGTGCGATACTTTAATGGAAACATTAAGATACAGGGCAACCACAGATACGGGTTTCTCACATATTGTAGAAAACTTATGATATGCATGGAGATAAAGATATGTACCTATGCGACTTTACACATAATTAGGCATTATAACACTCGTGTATTAATGCCTCTCATTACCTATGCACCAGTCACATAAACTACTATTAGAAAAATCATATTTCAAGATAACAAAACATGATGATAAATGCAGTTTGTTTAGTATGTGTATATGGATGCAATGGATGCAATTTATCTTAATATAAATATGACACAACATTCTGTTACTAACATAATAACCTAATGATTAACTTCAATGTTGTATTCACTCATACTATATCGTTAACTAACGTGGAAACGTTACACTAATTAATTTTAGCGAATATGCATTAATAAAACCAAATTAAATTACCTTTGTTAATTACTTTATCACAATTACCGCTAAATTGCAGTAATTGTGACGAACTCATTAACTATATCTGACACTAATATTATACAAACCGGCCAAGTGCGAGTCGGGCTCGCGCTCGAAGGGTTCCGTACCCGTTGGGGGTCGATTTTCGGAAAATCCTTTCTTAGTGCTCACTTACATCATGAAAGGAACCACTATACCAAATTTCAAGATTCTAGGTACAGTAGTTTCGGCTGTGCGTTGATATATAAGTCAGTCAGGTTTGCCTTTTATATATATAGATAGATATTATAAAAAACTAGGTGTACGGTATCCTTTTCAAGAAAAATCTCTTGGAAATATCGCGTGCAAGCTAGTTTTTTATAATAACAAGGTACTACAACATATTCAAACATTGTGGAAATAGGACTTTATTTCGACGGTTCTGTGACTCAACCTCGTATATAGAATATCGTCCAGTATAAACTGACACTCACTAAGTACGCGAGTGGATACTTAGTGCGTGTCAGTTTATACTGGAAAAAATTCAATATACGAGGTTGAGTCACAGAACCGTCGATTTAGAGGGTGAGGAACTTTATCGCCCGGACCTAAATTTGTATGGATTATTATTGACACTCAAAAGGTAAAATAATGAAGAACACCGCATCAAACTTACACTATTTTAGTTTCTGAGATAAGCGGTAACATACATACAGACACGGTGGAGGATAATTACATATAAATTACGTGTCGATAAGTACTAAGTGTGAGATATTTTTAGAACGTTACTATTTACTTTTCTTGACGATTAACTTGCAATTTATGTTTAAATGAAATTAAATGGACAGTTTTCCTGTTTTTTAACCAAAACAGTAATCAAACTAAGGGTTTATATCGTCTGCCATAATTGTTTTTATTCATAATGTGTTTTAGGTCATATTTATCGCAAGTCTTAACGTACTTTTTTAAGAAAATGTTATTCAGGATTTTTATAAATCAAACCTAACCTAAACTATAATTGTCTACACGTTAGATATTTAAGAAATTCTGAAAAGTTTATGTTTTAAGCGATATAAAATTTATGAGTTAATAATTAACACACAACAACAACACAATAAAATTATGATCTATAAAAAATATGGGAAACAACGGGCTCCCTGTAAATAAACATAACATACTTGCATGAAAAACATAGAGATCCAGATTTAGTCTTAAATCCAGAGAAAATGTTTATTACTTAAACTAGATTCATCTTTTTGCCGTGATGTATCTTACAATAATAGGTTTATTTTTCTAAAAAAACATTATGGTGTTAAAAAAAGGTTCCAACATAAAAAAAGTATTTCTCAAGTTAGAATGGAGCCTACAACAAGTAAAGTTTAAAATTGTTTTTATAAATGTCACTTCGTATCTTCGTTCACTAAAATTGTCACTAAATAAAACGAAATTAATATTTAAAAAAAAAACAAACCTGCCAGTAACACAATCACAATACACAAACAAAACGCAAAATTTAAAAATGTAATTTGAATATAGAACTCTATAGGATGGCGTCTATTTCAACAATGGCGGGCGACTCAACGTACTCGATATAATAAAACATCTCGCATGCTACCCGCGTCTTGTAATTACAAACTTATTAATACCGTTGGCGGTGGCGCTGGCTTAGCAGGAAGTTTGGTTTTTACTATGGATAGATGCTAGTTCAAGATTTTTCCACGCGAACAAATTAATTTGTTAACACTCTGCTGCATAGGGTCGTTAAAGCTAAGAATTAGCAAGGCTAGGAATTAGCTAATGTTCGAAAGTATTCCAAATCGTATTCTGACGCAATTTAGCAAATTAACCGCTACACCTAATTAAAGAAGTCTTTTACGTTTATGATATGGAATTTTACAATATTTAGCCATATTCATAAGAAAATATAATATACTTTTTTAAATAATAATTTAGTAGTTCTCCCGCCTAAGTTAAACACAACAAGACCTTATTACTAAGGCTTCTTTGTACTTCCGTCTGTCACAGGGCTGTGAATGTGATAGACACTTGCAACACTAAATAAATAAACAAAAATGAATAATGATTAAAAAAGACGAAAACGTTTTTTTAAGGCGTTTTTCGCTCGATCTTAATATTTTACGCTAGTACGGAATCCTTCGTGGGCGAAACCAACTCGCACTTGGCCGGTTATTTTCAATTATTGTGTTGGTTAAATTAATTTCATCCTAAAAACTGATCAATTACGAGACGGACGGGCTCTTATTGACCTCTTATTTTCTTGGCAGTAGTAATGAGGTCAAGATGAGTGTCAATTTGAATTGTCAACTTTAGCGATAAGTTCATTTGATACTCGACGATACATTATTCCTTTTTAAGTACATACGGTCTCTTTATCATCACAGTAGCTCTTACTTTCAATTGAGTTAGAGATATACCTCATAAATATGATTACGATATGTATACATAGTAGCAATATAGGCTAAAACAAAGTGGAATTAAACCTACACGTTATTTTTTTTTTAAATTAAGTACGTGTTTTTATTTTTTTAATTATTTATTGTTTTACTAACCCCGATACTAATTTTCTTACTTATTTTTCCTGTAATAACATTCATTGCTTTCTATTATCTAAAATTACCAACATGATAGAGGTAAACTTGTCTGCTGGTTTGTAGGAAATAAATAATATTTCAATACGGATACGATGCTTTAAATACACTTTTAGCCTATATCTCACCTCGAAAAACAAATGCGTATATATTTCCGGGAGAAAAAAATAATGAAATAAAAAATATTAATCATTTTCTTCACCTCTGCAGTTGTAAGGTTAACAAGATCTACCTGGTGCAATTACACAGATGTTGCAGATTACCACAACCGTGATATAAAAGCGTGCGCTCCAGTTCTTACGTCGTTGATCGATGGATTATATTTGCCTGATCCGAACGTATTTTATCATAATAATAAGTGTTTGCGATGGTGTCCGGAAGATGGCGCTAGGCCGGTTCTGTCTAGAAGTGCAGGGCGAAGAATTAGTTTTATTTTGTCTGTGGTATAAGGCCAGGGACCTAAGTCAAGGGCGTCATATAGGTTTCCCTTTTTTACACGATTTCCGGAGAATGATAGGTTTTTGAGCTGTATGGCCTGTATGTATGCATACTTCTTTGTTCTCTGATGAACGGTTGGCCTGATTTCGAAAAACGAGATGTCGTTGGATTCGTTTTAGCGTCGTGAGTGTCACTGGATATTTAAAAATATTAAAATGGCGGATTGTTAACATTGAGTTTTTATATAGACGACAGTTTCAAAATATACAGTCGGGTTTTAAAACTAACTTTTTGTTAAATTTATTACATCGTTGTCCGAATAAAAAATGTTTTCAGGGTCCATTATTGTTGTTATGTAAGTTTGCGAGTAAATATTCAACCATAACTTTTAAGTTCGCAGGCCAAAATATAACCTTTTGATTTACAAACCTAGGTATATGTACAAGATCTGCTAAAAAAGGATCATGAGTGAATGGGTGGTAGGTATGGGTACCTATGTATTATAAACGAACGTACCTATAGGTAATCTAAAGTTAACCTCAAACACATATTTTGTACTGCGTTGACAGCTGTCAAATCGGCCTTAGAAAGACCAAACGGTAAGGTAGGTAATTAATTTTACGCAGTGCATTTTTGCCGCATGAGTTAATTCTATTTGGTAGACAAGTCTAAACTAACCTACGAAATTAACGTTTAAGATATTCTGAAAACATCATGGTTTTAGCAGAAAATAGTATTCGATAAAGTAATACAATCCATGATGGTAGGTTTTTAACGTGTTAAAGTAGGTACCCGTGCGGCCTGCTTACCAATATAATTATACAGAGTGCCTATTGTGTTCAGGATGTTAAAAAAAAAGTATCGATTCTGCTCCCCCTTCCACTATAACAACATTCATGTCTAAAACTCTTCTCGTCACATGATTTTCATTCCTCCTCATAACCCTACCATGACAATATATTCCCTTCAATTTTTTCTCTACCGGCGCCACTTTAAACGTCCTCTAACATACTCGTTCCTTATCCTATCCATTCTTGTTAAAACACACATCCATCTCAGCATTCGCATTCCGGCTACTCTTTGCTCATTCTCTTCCTTTGCAGCCCAGCATTCTGATCCTTACAAGACTACAGGGTACCTCTTATATATTTTCCCTTTGAATTTGAGGGGCATACGAGGGTCGCAAATTGTTCCCGTCACCTGTCACCTTTTCATCCACCCGCGGTAATTCTATGCTTCACGGCCGGGTATCTCGTCATAATTTTTTGGAACGACTTCATACATTTTAAGTTAATTTAAGTAGGTACAGCCACAGATCTGCATATGCATGTTGAAACAAACACAGTACTTAAATAATTTAGTACTTGTTAAGTACTCGTTTATTGTGACGTAAGTAGATAGCACAGTGACACAACATGGACATTATGGACAATATGATGCATTTAAAACTAAAAGTTAAATAAACTACGAAAGTAAATCCAAATTAATAGCAAACTAATTACTATTTATCGAATGATGTGATTTTAAACTGCATTTTATACAATGTTACTTGTTATAATAGGTATGTATTTCATTTTAGCAAAGTTAAACATAACATAACATAAACTCACGCCTTCATTCCCAGAGTGGTGTAGGCAGAGCCACAGACTCATCAGCAACTCCAAAAACCTGTTCATAATTCCGTCACCACATTTTGCACAACCAGGCTACGATGTTATCCAGTGTATTCGTGACAGGTAGCTAAGTTAAAATTAATAAATAATCCATAATATTTAAATTTGTACATTAGAAATGAATAAATGTGTTGGATGAGTGAGGGGAGCCCAGAATCGTGCTCAGTGGCGTGCATATGGAGAGGCCTATGTCCAGCAGTGGACTGCTATAAGCTGATATGATGACGATGATTCCACTGAAAATATAAATTTAGACGCGTAGACGTTATAAAAGAGGATTTTCTATGATACGTACAATTTTTACAATGAGTTGACGGGACACTGGTTTGAATATTATAACATGAACATAGGTATTTCCGTGTCAGCAGCAATTTGCCGAACAGCCTCTGTAATCACCTCGTCATAGAGTTAAGATGGCCCTGGACTCAGCTTATCACTTACAATCCAGCAATTATTATAATTATGCAATTAGATAATTACAAAAAAACCAGTCAACTTGCTAAAGCCTAAGTGTGCCATCTGTAGGTAAATAGTAGCACTATGAATTCACTTGGAACTTAATTTCTACTCTGCACTAGATGGCGTTGTATAGTTGCCCTGTTTTGCCAAAAGATGGCAGCATTATCTGTTGCATAATAAACAAAGTAAAACTGAATAATATTACTAATAAGTTATGTTCTGGGGCCCGTTTCTCGTAAAGTATTACTCTAATAATATTAGTGTTTTGTCTCATTTTTTAGTTTTATTTACGAGACAAAACACTAATATTATTAGACTAATACGCTTTGAGAAACGGGCCCCTGTAGCAATGGTTAGATGTAGGGCTACTGACTTTTTTTGTACTAGAAGAGACAAAGGAGTCAGCTGGTCGCCTGATGGAAGGTGCTCACCGCCACCTATGTTAACACCAGAGGCTTTAGCCAAGATGCAAAGACGAAACGCTACTAACGTTTTTCTTTTCTTTCACTTAAAATGTATGGGATGAAGTTCTCGTGCGTAACGTTAAACCACGTGGTCAACTGTCATCCCATACATTATGAGTGATAGAAAAGAAAAACGTTAGTAATGTTTGCATCTTGGCTTCGTAATAGTATACTATCCACTGGACAGACATTGCAATTACCTACATTGACGGACTTTGAGAAAATATTGAATATGATCACCAGTTAACTATTCTTCTTCTCGTATGTTACGCTTGGGGGCCTATCTACTCGCATAATTTTTTTACGCATAAAAATCGATTGTCATAACACCCTTTTAGGCTGACATTGTAAAATTTAATAAACTTTAGTTTTTAATAATAATTAAAATAAAACCCTTTCTGTTGTAAAAACCGTTTTATGACAATCGATTTTTATGCGTAATGATTATTATGCGTAAAAACTTTATGCAACCCGATATGGACCCGTTACGCTTACATTGCAAAACCGTTGAACTCTTCTTCTTCGAGTGCCTCTCCAACTAATGAAGGTCGGTTATCAGACCCTGGAATCTGTCTGTTAGTCTGTCTTTCGCAAGGTGTAGGAGATCGGATGCGCTTGGATTCCCTGTCCACTCTTGGATGACGCGGAGCCTTGACTTTCCCTGCGTCCGACTCGCCTCTTGCCGGCGACCTTGCCCATCATAGGTACTTACTTGCAAAAGTCGATTTCTATTGTGCACGTGACCTAGAAAAGAAATTTTGTGCTTCTTAGGGAGTCTCCTTTTCCGCCGCTGAACTGATTTTGTTTAAAACTTTATATGTAAACTAGAGGACGCCCGCGACTTCGTACGCGTAGAATTAGTTTCCCGCTACTCCCCCCATTTCTTCCCGTTGGGGGTCGATTTTCGGAAAATCCTTTCTTAGTGCTCAATTACTTCATGAAAGGAACCCCTGCACCAAATTTCAAGTTTCTAGGTACAGTAGTTTCGGCTGTGTGTTGATATGTCAGTCAGTCAGTTTTGCCTTTTATATATATAGAAGATAAAGATAATGATTTACTTAGTGGCTTTCTAGGGAAGGGTCATAATGACTAGTTCCTTCTAGAAAATGTGACGGTTTACTAGGGAGTTCTACATAGGGCAAGACTGGCAATTATTAGTTTTCTTTAAAATAGGCCTGCCTCGCGGCTTTGAAACAATTAGTTTATTTTAAACATAACATAACCGAACAATGTTATTTTTTTTATTTTTATTTAAGTGTTTTGCTGTGTGGTTGCCGGCTTAGAATAGTGCTACTCCATGTCTTCGCGTGGATGTCGTAAGAGGCGACTAAGGGAATAAAGGCTTGTAGTACTGTAGGCGATGGGCTTGCAACCTGTTACTAATGCACATCTTAGCATGTTTGTCCAAAATGTGGTTATAGAATTAACAAAAAGTTGTTAGAGTTGTTGGTAATTCTGTAGCTCTGCCTACCCCTCTCTGGGATGAAGGCGTGACGGTATGTATGTATGTTTGTATGTATGTATGTATGTATGTATGTATGTATGTATGTATGTATGTATGTATGTATGTATGTATGTATGTATTTAAGTGTTATCGTATTGTGTTTAACTGGGCCAATTACTATCAAGTAAATAGGAGCTATTGTTGCGTTGAATATGAATATGACAATACGATAACATGCTTAAGGCAATATGGTTTTTCCGAGTAGAATAAAGGCTCAGCTCGTTGACGTCTTTTAGATACTTAGTATAAACAATGCTAATACCCCCACGGCGATGAAAATTTGGTCGATGAGTACAAGTACAAGTATAAAGTATATCATTATTAATATTAATTTCGAAGGTGCGTTTGTTTGTTTGTTCCGCGTTCACCGTTTAACGCTTTAGCTGATCGACGTGAAATTTAGTACAATGATAGTTTATATCCCGGACTACTTACTTACGGAACCCTTGCGAGTCTGACTCGCACATGACGGGTTTTTTTTAATTTTATTTAAACCGCGGAACACACAGAACGCTGGTTCGGGTCTGGCTGACAGGACTGACGAATGGTAGGACGGACAGCGGAAACTTAGGATAAGGGTATTGATTCTCTCAAAAGCAAAGGTGAGCGAAAGCAGGAGTGAAGTCCAAGCGGCGAGTTTCAGTAGTCCCGTCAGAGCGAACAAAACACATATTAGCGCGTGCATTCTCAATTAGGCAGCCTTATACGTTCGAGGAGCCATGCTGCCAAATTGAATACACGCGCTGACTCCGCACTCCTGCGTTCGCTCACCTTTGCTTTTGAAAGAATCACTACCAAGGTCCCGTTAGCACCCTTCGGGTACGGAAAATTGAAAAGAACTGAAACTAGTCTCATTTGATTTCAGCTGTGTTTTTTTTAATTAAAGTACAAATTGCTAAAAGGCCCTAAGGTTGTATTACTCAAAATAACTTAAGGTTGATTTTAGTCTAAGAACACTATCATTCGGCTAAATAAATCAATTAAACTAATTATTATTTGACCCACAACAACTGTTCGAAATCCAAGATCAAAATCCATAATACTTTGCAACACACCAGCACATCTGAGCTCAAACTTCGACCAAATGATATGAATACAAGGGTCAGAATAAATTAGGCGATTGCGTTAGTACACCGTGTCCGGTATACAGTATACTCTAATCTGTGGCCGCGCTGACCTGCGCAGGAGTTGACGTAACGTTACCCACATAGTTTTTCATAACTCTAGACCGGTTTGCTAGAGCAGACACGGCACGGCACGGCATTAGAAATATCGATAAAAATGTATGACTCTATTTTTTATATTTTGTAGAAAGATATTTGTAACATTTGACAGTCGATTTACGTTTTTCAATATTGTTCTCATGACTAATTTTTTTAATGATTTGTGGAATTAATAAGATTTTTAAACAATTTGAATAATTTGAATGATTTTGAAGTCGACATCAATGTCAACGTGCTAGGGATTTTATAGTACCGATAATAAAAACCGGTCAAGTGCGAGTCGGACTCGCCCACCGAGGGTTCCGTATTGCCGCACAGTAGGTATTATTGTATTCCGATTTAAACTCGATTTCGAATCGAATCAACGCGATCCCAACTCATATTTGTCGATTTTGCAGTATTCGTTATTTTTCTTCAGGGTTTCTACTATAATAATTGACGATTTTATGTTTTACCGTTTTACGATACAACAACAATAAAAATATCTCCGTGTAAAAAAAAGTTTCTAGTCTGGGGACACCCTATATTGTTTCACTTAAAAAAAGTTAGTAAATCCGCCGCAATAACACATATTCTAAAAAACAAAATTAACCCGCAATCTATAACGGTTCAAAAGACACAGCTCTTCAAAATTAGGACGGACAGCCTGACGGACGGCCGGACGGACTATAGTAACAGAGTCCCATGGACGCCCTTTGGATACGGAACCCTAAAAATGCATGTTTCCCAGTAAGTCATAACTCATAACAAATCTTGTAAGAATAAAGTACCTATCTTAAATCTTAAAACACAAAACCTTAATTTAATTTAAATGTTTGCGTAATTGAATGTGGAAGTAATGAAATAGATTTGCCAGGATCGTAGCAGGTGGAAAGAAATGGTCTCTGCCTACCCCTCTGGGAAACATGCGTGATTTAATGTATGTATGTATGTTATCGTCAAGCTTTATCGACGTCGTCCCAGCACTACGCTAGTGAAGCAAAACCACTTTCACTAGCGAGCATCGCTTTGTTTACCCACCTATTTACTATTTAGCAACATTGCTATTGCATGTACTTTCTTGCCGGTCGCCCTATTTACCTATTAGTATACATATTTTTATATTGCACACTTGCATGTAAACTTACTGATATACAGACAACGGATGTCTGTTGCTAATGCCTTCAACTACACATGATATATCCATTCCTGCTGAATATTTGATATTATATGTATTTACATAGATGCATACATTCACGCCTTCATTTTCAGAGAGGGGCGTAGGTAGAGCTACAGAATCAGTGGCTTAACTATACTAATTAAGGCCCATGGCAAATTCGTCGCATAGGGCCCTTCTTTCACTTTTACTAAAAATGAAAAAAATATAAGGTTCCTCCTGTGCTCACGGACTTTCGGCCCGGGGCCCTCTCACTGGCCGGGGGCCCGTGGCATTATGCCCGCGCTGCCACCTTATAGTTACGCCACTGTACAGAATACCAAAAACTCTAAGGACTTGTTGTTAATTCTGTAACCACATTTTGCACAAACAGGCTAAGATGTTTACCAGTGTATATTAGTGACAGGTTGCAAGCCCATCGCCTAACAGTACAACCCTTTACTCCCTTAGTCGCCTCTTACGACTTCCACGGGAAGACATGAGTGGCACTATTCTGACCCGGCAACCACACGGCTACATTTAATTTAAGATTCATAGCTTTATATAATGCTAGACTAAGTAGTAGGTATAAACATAACATAACATAAACTCGGACAGCAGAGCCACAGACTCACCAATAACTCCAAAAACTTGTTGATAATTCTGTGACCGCATTTTGCACAACCAGGCTAAGATGTTATCCAGTGTATTAGTGACAGGTTGCAAACCCATCGCCTGAAAGCACTACACAGCCTTTAGTCCCTTAGTCGTCTCTTACGACATCCACGGGAAGACATGGAGTGGCAACATTCTAAACCCGGCACCACGGGCACGGGGCAGTATGATTGTAATAAACAAGAATTATGTTTAAAAAAAACCGGTCAAGTGCGAGTCGGACTCGCGCACCGAGGGTTCCGTATTGAAGATAATATGCTTGGTAACTGCAAAAGAAAATACTCATTTTGTTATAAGCTTTATTTTCCAGGCAATAAGGTCGATTTTGACTAGCCTAAATTTTAATACAGATTTTCTTAGTTTTTTTGTTATTTCTCAAAAACTGTAAATAATGAACACTTCATTTTATTTTTCCCAGAAAATATAAGTAATTATCTATACGTCAGGATTTTTTTCAGAATTGTTGATTAATAAACTTCGGAGATAAGGGGGGAACGGTCATTTTTTGTACATTTTTGACTATAAATCAAAAAGTACATCACAGAAAATTTTCAAAAAAATAGTTTTGAATTGTGCAGATTAAAACCTTTCATATGACAACCCATTTGCTATAATCGAACCACTTTCATTTTTGAACCCCCCATTCTAGACCCCTTTTCAATTATTAATAAAATTAATTTCATATTTTTTTCACTACAAATAGATGCGGGCAAGCAAGTTGTACAACTATGCCAAATTTCAAGTTGATAGCATTTCTAGTTGCTGAGAAAACCTGCTGTGACATACAGACAGATAGACAGACAGACAACGAAGTCTCACCATAAGGGTTCCTTTTGTACCATTTTGGTACGGAACCCTAAAAATGACTGACTGCTGAGTTTCTTGCGGCGTTTCTCCTCAGCAGTGGTCTCCTCTTGGGACGCGGTGCTGGTAGATTTTCGATGTGAAGTGACCGTGCGGCCTACTTACTGAATAAATGTCTTTTATCTTTTAATGCAGCTTAGCTAGACTATCCTAGCGCCGTAGGTATTTAAAGGTGTAAATCCTACCTAGTTGCAGTCAGGGTACCTATGGAACAGAGATATATATGTGCTATAGCGGGTGTATTAATCTGTTTCCCAAACTCAATTACTCCGCGTAGATTTTTTTCCAGTTGTAATTTTGGATGCATATTTTCCATTGTTTCGCCAGTCGCTAATTTCCCTGCTCATGAAAAAAGTCGTTCAAATATATAGTTATAAGTAATAAAAATAAAGCAACACTAGGGCACACAACCACACACAAAAAAAACTCGGTGTTGCATTGGCTGTCTTTCGTTTGCAGTCTTGAGAGTGGAAATGTCTATGGATCCGAGATCCCATGTACCTACCATTAGGTGACCTGTGTGTTAGTTTGCCTTCTCTATAACACAGTATCTATCTATCTATATATATATATATATATATAAAAGGCAAAACTGACTGACTGACATACCAACGCACAGCCGAAACTACTGTACCTAGAAACTTGAAATTTGGTACATGGATTCCTTTCATGATGTAAGTGAGCACTACGAAAGGATTTTCCGAAAATCGACCCCCAACGGGAAGAAATGGGGGGGGAGTAGCGGGAAACTAATTCTACGCGGACGAAGTCGCGGGCGTTCTCTACATAGTACTATATAATAGGGGTCTGTATAGAGTTTGATTTACCGGACATTTGGGTAAAAAATACTTGGTTATGTTGGAATCTGGTAACCCTATTAAGTATTGGGAGCCTAACGGGACCTTATGAAAAAAAACATACAAGCGTCACATTTGGTACGATTGTACAACAAACCCTAAAGAAAAACAATAAATACTACAAAATGGTCAAGGGTGAGTTGGGCTGGCGCTGATTCGATTCGAAATCGAATTCAAATTAGAATGTAATAATACCTACTGTGTGGCGGCACGAAACCCTTGGTGCGCGAGTCCAACTCGCACTTGACCGGTTTTTTTTCCTTAACCGGGTTACTCCACTCCAGTATCGTCACAGCGATTGGTCAGTAAGCTAATGAACGCGTGCTCGACTCCGGGCTAGGGTTGCCGCGGGCAACATAATAGTCGGGATTTGGCGGGATTCTCCCGAACTTTTGCATGTCCTCCCGACTCCCGACAAAGTAAAAAATCTCCCGAAAAATCACTTCATTTTATAAAACAATAATTTTAAGTCTCGAGTTTTCGTCAAGCGAAGCTTTGCCGCTCCGACGCTAGGAGTACCTACCTATGTTGTTGATTGTAATATATTACTTAACTTTAATTTGATTTTTTTTTGTTTCTCCCGACCAAACTCCCAACATCCCGAAAAAATGTTTTTTTCTCCTGATAATAGGGTCATTCGATCTAGCAACCCTAACTCCGGCGCAGGCGCAGGCAGCGAGGCGCCGCCGCCGCGTGCGCAACTCGCCCTCTGGTAATAATCGCGTTACGCACGGCGGCCATTTTCCACGCTGGCTGGTGCAATTGCTGTATCCGGTAGAGTAACATATAACATAATAAAGTCGATAATCTCTTTTTTTATGTAAGAATGTGTACCTACGGAGAAATGTTTATTGTACAACATTACGCACTATACCAGTTGCCGTTCAAACGGCAAAAAAATCACGATTGTTTTATGGCAAATTTCGACGGTCTAGCTATCACGGTTCATGAGATAGAGCTTACCCACCGTCCACCTCCCGAGACCACCTGGGCATTTTAGCAGACCTGAACGAAGTCGACGGAGCTCCGCTTTCGCGGAGCTCCTACTCCTGGATTAAATATTTGGCCCTCTGAGGAACTAAACCTACCTGTTAATTTTGGCCATCCTACTCTTCGTAATCCACATAGATGGTCTACGGGCAATAGGTACCCTATGAGATACAACCTGCGGGCTTATTGTCTAACGCACTCGCAATCACGATCGTTTTCATTTTGAAAATCGAAAGCTTGTCTGCATACAAAATGAAAACAATTGCTCCACTTTGAAGCGGGTTGCGATTGCGAGTGCGTTAGACAATAAGCCCTTTCGGGGAAGGCCTAGGTTTAGCGGCACTGACCTGTTGATAATGGTAGGTAGGTTGCAGTCACCTTTGGGATGGTTCAACTAAATCCCAACAAGCCACACATGACTTGGTGAAACGCAGAGCTAAGAGGCTCGGCCATGATTACTTCCAAAAGGCTAAGTGGTTGAAATTCCGCCATTTCGAACGAAGCGCTGTACATCGTCCTTCATAATACGTCCTGCAAAAGAGTGGAGTGCGCTCCCGACGTCTGTATTTCCGAGTGCATACAATCTGGGTATTGATTTTCTCAAAAGCAAAGGTGAGCGAATGCAGGAGTGAAGTCCAAGCAGCGAGTTTAAGTAGTCCCGTCAGAGAGAGCAAAACACATATTAGCGCGTGCATTCTCAATTAGGCAGCCCTATACGTTCGAGAAGCCATGCTGCCAAATTGAATACACGCGCTGGGTAGTGATTCTCTCATAAGCAAAGGTGAGCGAATGCTCCAAGCGGCGAGTTTAAGTAGTCCCGTCAGAGAGAGCAAAACACATATTAGCGCGTGCATTCTCAATTAGGCAGCCCTATACGTTCGAGAAGCCATGCTGCCAAATTGAATACACGCGCTGAAATGTATTTTGTTCGCTTTGACGGGACTACTTAAACTCGCCGGTTGAACATCACTCCTGCGTTCGCTCACCTTTGCTTTTGAAAGAATCACTACCCTGAACCTATTTAAAGCTGGGTTGAATAAACATCTTCTGGGTGAGCTCGCTTCATCGTCGACAAAATCTTCGGCCTCCAAGGGCAAGAGTTAGTCAAGATCAAACATATTATCAATAAATAAAAACTTTTTAACAAAAAATTAAACCGCCGAAAAAAGAAAACTGAAAAGCAAAAAATAAATAAAACAGAGCCTTTTAAGTCTAACTAAGCTCCTACACTAATGTTAATACCTTAATAAATAATTTTGAGTCGGCGCCAAACAAACAAACAAGCGAATTAACTATTTCGTAAAGTAAAATGATGTATGAGTGTGATGGTATGTGCTACCTCCTGAGTGGTTTGAAGTCAGTGCCTGCCGTGCTTGTTTGTTTGTTTGGCGCCGACTCAAAATTATTTATTAAGGTATTAACATTAGTGTAGGAGCTTAGTTAGACTTAAAAGGCTCTGTTTTATTTATTTTTTGCTTTTCAGTTTTCTTTTTTCGGCGGTTTAATTTTTTGTTAAAAAGTTTTTATTTTTCACTTTTCAGTTTCTTTCTCTGTTAATAGATACTTATTCTTTGATTACTTACTTTAACTATTCATTGTTTCGCTACAAAACACAACCATATCTATACAATCCGTTCCATAAACGAGTCTCGTGAAGTTGCTACCTATGGGAAGAAACCTCCCGATAATGTTGTTCCAAAAGATGTGAACAACTGTGGCGGTCTTTTGTCTGAGCTAAAATTAGCTACCGAATCCCGTGTCATGCTTAGAGGTAACATATCAGCTATAAAATATACCTGTGGGCCTCGTCAATGGTTTTTTTTTTTCTTAGTTAGTGGCTTTCACTCCTTGTTTTAACAAGGTGTATTTCGCCAGTATCGATTTTTAGACAATCGCCATGGACTTATTAGAGAAACAAGTCCATGGATATCACACGCGAGGACAATTGTTCGGTTAAAGAGATTTACTCTGGTGGACTAAACAGAAGCACATGGGGTTAGCTACAACAACAACATGGGAACAACACTTGATAAAGCTGTAATTGACCTCGGAAAGAAACTTTTTGCCGAGGGGCAGGTTTATGTTGCACTTAGAATAATTAAACTACTTGAAGGTACTGCTTTATCTGACTTAGAGCGAAATAAGGTAGGTATTACAAAAGCCACACGATAAACGAGCTTTAGCAGAAATGCAGAAACTGAGAGGTTTACACACTACACACAATTACGTCGCAATAAGTTTGTTACACTCTGATTAATAATTTAAAAACCTTAGTTTCCAAACAAATAAGGGCTTCCCTCGACAGCCTTCCAACTCCATCATCAAACCCCATCATCAGACCCTCGATGGTAGTCATAATCCGTGCATCATACTTAAGTTAGGTATAAAGTTCTCATTAAGATGCATGAATAAGAGAAATCACGAAATAGCTGCTGTAATCCGTTGAAGAGTTCCCTCATCTGTCTTCCGTCTCAGTTATCAGATCAACATCAAGTCTCCGTCATGTTGTAGTGTCATTAGAATTACATAATATATGTGTGCTAAGTTTGAACATAATCGGTTCACAGATAAAAATTCATGGGTTCAACTATCAATCCCTATATTTCTACCATTGACGGAGGGGGGGGGGGGAGTTCCAAATAAAATGGGAGCAATTTCAAAGTATACCCTTATACCTTAGTTTCCGAACAAATAAGGGCTTCCCTCGACAGCCTTCCAACTCCATCATCAAACCCCATCATCAGACCCTCGATGGTAGTCATAATCCGTGCATCATATATAAGTTAGGTATAAAGTTCTCATTAAGATGCATGAATAAGAGAAATCACGAAGAAGCTGCTGTAATCCGTTGAAGAGTTCCCTCATCTGTCTTCCGTCTCAGTTATCAGATCAACATCAAGTCTCCGTCATGTTGTAGTGTCATTAGAATTACATATGTGTGCTAAGTTTGAACATAATCGGTTCACAGATAAAAATTCATGGGTTCAACTATCAATCCCTATATTTCTACCATTGACGGAGGGGGAGGGGGAATTCCAAATAAAATGGGAGCAATTTTAAAGTATACCCTATCCAATAAAAAAAGAATTATTGAAATCAGACGACTCAGTAAAAAGTTATGCGTGATCATACATAGTAGCCATAGTAGCCATTTGTGGTCTTCATCATCAGTTCCACTTCACCAAATGATACTTTCTGAATAAAAATGCTGGATTTCTTACTAAAAATACTAAAATCGCTATATGTATGCATTTAAAATTTGAAGAGTTCCCTCAATTCCTCATGGATCCCTTCATCAGATTCAGATTTGGTGATAATGGGACCACCTCGGAAGTATACCCTATCAAATCAAAAAAGAATTTTTAAAATCGGACCGCGCTGTAAAAAGTTATGCGTGATCATACATAAAAAAAAAAAAAATATACGCGTCGACTTGAGAACCTCCTCCGTTTTTTTTCGTCGGTTAAAAAATATGGTGCCAACGAACCAGACTTACCATAAGCTGTAAATAGTGACCACCTCGTTTGATCATTAAGACAGAGGTCGTGGGTTCAAACTTAATACACAAATAGGAGCACGACTTCGTTTGTTTCGATATGAAATAATTTATTCAGTAAATAGGTCACGTCAGGCTCTTTCACACGTCGGTCATATAAAGGTAAACTAACAGCGCAAAAAAACCCTAGTGAAAGTTCACCTTTCCAATCATAAAATATAGTATAAAAGTACCTACGTTACATCACCGTAATAAAGTAATAAATAGTAATTATACACACATATACAAATAAATACTTACAAGTAAAAAATCTGCTGAGCCATCAAGAGTTGTAGTCTATATCTTCTATATATATATATAGATAAAAGGCTAAACTGACTGACTGACATATCAACGCAGAGCCCAAACTACTGTACCTAGAAACTTGAAATTTGGTACAGGGGTTCCTTTCATGATGTAAGTGAGCACTAAGAAAGGATTTTTAGAAATTCAACCCCTAAGGGGGTGAAATAGGGGGGAGTAGCGGGAAACTAATTCTACGCGTACGAAGTCGCGGGCGTCCTCTAGTTATTACATAAAAGTACAGTCGCGAACCGGGATTGTTGAGCCACTTACCCAATTTTCAAAGCTGTAAAAATATAGGTAGAGGCTACATTATGGTGCCACCCATACAAGAATGAAAAGGGATGGCTTTATGTGATTCTGCGCGAAGAATGTGAGATGGAGATAGTTTGCGCGTGCCTTGATGGCAGCAAAGTAAAGTTAAAGTAAAATTGCAATTTACTTTAAAACCACAGCAGTTATTAAAAAAAATAGTTTACCAGCATTAAGAAGTTACTTGTAGGTACTCAACTATTGAATTAAAAATCATCATAAAGATCATAGGTTTTTGAAGATTCAACTAAAAACATGCAAAGTTATATGGTTATTGAGATCCAGATCGCGGAACAAAACCGACATTATCATAATTATGTGGCCTCTTACTGCCGCACTCAGAGACGTCAATTAAATTTAATGCTAGATTAAAGTTGCTGCTGTCACTTTCTTTGCTATAGCAATAGAATAAGACAACACGTCACTAAACAAGCATTAAATTTAATTGACGTCTCTGAGTACGGCTGTTAAAGTCTTAAGTAAAGAGCTACAAATCACAGACAGAGACACAGAAAAACATAATTATATACTTACATAAATAACTTATTTCCTAATTCTATATAACGTAATCATTCGTTGGTCACCGGAACTGTATGACAAAATCGTGACTAACGCCATTTACATACCAAATTTTGTGACATAAAGCAAAATCTATACTATAATATAATATACCTACAGAGGTAAAATGGTGTGTTGCTTGTTTGTGTGTATCTTGGGAGTAATCTCTGAAACTACTAACCTGGTTTTAAAAATTATGTTACTAATGAAAAGCTACATAAACCCTAACTACAAAAGGCTTTTTTCGATTTTGATTAAATACTCGATGATAGAATGCTCATTACACGCGAATGCTCATAGTGAGGACTCCTTTACTGTCGTCATACCTGTGACTCGATGTTAACGATTAAATTTAAACACGTAACATATTGGTGGGGCCGCATTAAGTAAAAAAAGGGGTAAAATTAAAACTTGGAAAAAAAGACTTTTAATTAAATTAGCAACAGGTGAGTTAGGAGAGGGGTTTAGTTTTGGATAGATGTGTGTAAAACATTGATTTTATATTACTTAGGTACCAATTTGAAGTGACCCGAAGGCTTTAACTAACGCACTCGCAATCACGATCATTTTCATTTTGAAAATCGAAGGCATGTCTGCATACAAAATGAAAACAATTCGTCCACTTTGAGGCCGGTTGCGATTGCGAGTGCGTTAGACAATAAGCCCCCCGGTATATCGAGTCGAATAGTGAATAACCATAGTTTGGTCGAAAATGGTTATAACAATAAAACGGTTTCTAAAATCGACCTTTAAACCCCGAAAGAAAACGAACTATTTGGTGTATTCCCAATTTTGTGAATTCACCAAATACAACGAACACAACAGTCAACAAGTCAAAAACGTGACATAAGTCTGAAATGTTCTAGGTTCTGAAAAATAAATAAATCAGGGGAAAATATCACACAAATTAACCTAGTCTCAAACTAGTGCTATGGATACTAGACTATGGATGAATGCTTAGATTATAGACCCAGAGGGCTTATTGTCTAACGCACTCGCAATCACGATCGTTTTCATTTTGAAAAACGAAGGCTTGTCTGCATACAAAATGAAAACAATTGGTCCGCTTTGAAGCCGGTTGCGTTTGCGAGTGCGTTAGACAATAAGCCCTCAGGTCAGGAGTACCCTAAACCGACGCACGTGTGTGAAGAGGAAGCGAGGGAAGTTTGTCAGGATCGTAGCAAGAGGAAGGAAGTGGTCTCCGTCTACCCCTACGGGAAAGAGGCTTGGAGAGCTTGAGTGTATGAAAAAAAATATGTATGTATGTATGTATAAAGCTATAAATACTTAAATACATAGAAAACAATCACGAACTCAGATATAAATACTCGTGCTCATCACACAAATATTGGTCCATACTGGGAATCGAACACGGAACCGCTAGCGTTGTAGGCAGGCTACCAAATAGGCTAAAGCGTCGTCAAAAATCACCCTTGAAAGCTCCTGGTCTCATGCACTAAAGCTGTCAAAGTCGGCCAAAATGCACGTGTGCACTTGACCGCTTTCTTATAAAAATAAATACTTACCGCCGACATAACTGACCGGCTGATCAACGATGTTACGCTACTACCGTTTGATAAATGGAAACGTACGGGTTAAATACTGAGCGTTAACGCCGCGTTTTGTTAGAGTTTACTTAAACTTGTAATTGTAGCGGAGAAAAGAACTGAAAATATTGTTTCAATTGACAACAGGTACTTTAAAAAGGTTTTCTGAAAAAAGTTATGCTTATAGACGTTTGACGCCGTTTCAAAAAAAAACCAATGTCAATTTAAAAGCTGTTTTGTCTGCTCGGCAATTTCTAGATATTTTTTACACGACTGCCCAATAAAAGGAGTGTAACATTTTCAGGGTTTATGTACTTATGTGTGTATGTACGATTCTTTATTCCACCATTACTTCTAAACGCCAGAGCCGAAATAGATGTGTGTGGTATCGTTAGAATCCATGCATCATCCCGGGGGAAATGTCAATTATTAACATGGATAGGTATTTCGACGACAATATAAAACGCAGTTAGGTTTTTAAAGCTTGCTTTTCATTTAGTTGTTTACAATACCATTTTTTTTTTTTGGGTTGTCGCCTTAATGGCCAAATACTTAATTAAGTCCTTGCTTTTGTTAGCAGGATATTGAAAATTACATTTAAAAGGGGCAGAGATGAAAATCCCTTCCGGAGACCTGGGAACCGGCTAAAAATACCAATGCCCCTTGTTGTGAATGAAGTTAAAAACTCCTGCGGATACTACCCCAGCCAGTGCTGAAAGGCCGGAGGAGAAGTTCATTCCTCCGTTTATTTATCCGCGGGGTTAGAAAGTTCTAAAATTCAATCTAAGTATATAATAGGCAAGACAAATAAAATGTATTACGGAAACCTATCGATGTTACGAAAAACTTTTGTCCACTGTTTCGTTTAATCCGAAATTTATATTCGGCCGGAAAATCATTTTTCTTTGAATCTTATTATTTACTTTTCAAAATGTTTCAAGAGATACGACATAAAGACATAATTTGGAACCTGTAGGTTAGGTTAGGTTAGTTGCATAACAATCCAGGAAAGTTAAACGGTTTCAGACAAAAATGATTTTCGGACAAATGAAAATTTCAGAGAAACGAAACAGCGTACAATTTTTTTTCGAACTTATGATATAAGTTGTATCATATTGTATCTAGTTTATATTTTTTTATTTATCTTTCTTATTGCAGAGAAAATTGTTGTAAAGACATGAAATATGTCGATGTCAGAAAATTCTTGTTCATTTGAGTATAATAGAGCTGGTGATTAGACGCGGCGGGCGCGCGCGCGCCGGCGCGCCGTGTGCGCCCGCGCACTCCAGGCGGGTATTACGTGGGCCCGCGTTAGTGAAAGCCCGGCCGCCGCGCTCGTCGATCGTGCGAAAATGAAATAGGTTCTATTGGCTTCCCTTTATTTTTGGTAAGTGATTTTATTACTATTACGCTGACGCTTTTCCTCATACGAGAAAATTTGTAAAACGAATGGATGATTCTGTAGGTAAAAATAAGCCTGTTAAATAGAATATTTTGTTGAAATTTTACATAGTTTTTTTAATGATATATACATGTTTTAATTGCTTTGTATTTACTTAAATTACTTTATTTTTCTTTTACCTAGCAAGTATATAAGAAAGTTAAAAAAAAAACGCAAAAAAAAATACAGTAGGTAGTCAAAATACACTAAAATTATCGAAAAAATAGTATTAAAAAATATTGTGGGTCAGTGCGCCTATTTATCTAAGTGCATCCCAATTCTAAAGTCGACGACATGTTCCTTAATAAATAATTTCACTCGTCTTATATTACCTTTAAAAACTAACTAATGTTTGGCAAAAAAATATATCTTGATCTTATAAATTACTAGCGACTCGCGCTCGCTTCGCTTCTGTTTATGTGAGTTTCCTGTAACAGTCGAACATAAACCAGAATTTTTCTATCTATATATATAAAAGACAAACCTGACTTACTGACTTATATATCAACGCACAGCCGAAACTACGGTACCTAGAAACTTGAAATTTGGTACATGGGTTCCTTTCATGATGTAAGTGAGCACTAAGAAAGGATTTTCCGCAAATCGACCCCCAACCGGAAGAAGTGGGGGGAGTAACGGGAAACAAATTCTACGCGTACGAAGTCGCGGGCGTCCTCTAGTTATACATAACTACTTAACTACCTTCAGTGAAAAAATATCTAACTCATTGCGAAAACCGCCTCACAATATGTCGTGTTTTAGAGGAGTTAGCAGATACTCAGACAGACGCGGAAAGTCACTTTATTTTATACTATGTAAAAAATATCACCTTCCACGATTTTTTTTCTAATTGATGATGAAAACCGCCTCAAAGTCCGTCGCTTGGTTTAGGAGGAATTAGGGTGAAGAAACTAGTAATGGACAAGGACCGATGATGGACACTTGATTCTTATTTTACAGGAGATAAGGGTTATTCATTTGTTTTGAAACAATCAATTTAGGACCGTATTAAATTTGAATTAAGAGTTAAGTGTCCATTACTGGTGCCTGTCAGCTAATAGGTAATGTCTATCATTGGTGCCGTCATCCTAGTAGATATACAAATAGGCGCGGAAAGCGACTTTGTTTTAGACTATATATAACGATAACATAATTTTTCGCAGAGGGCTGCGAAAAATTATCTAAATGATGGTGAAAACCGCCTCAAAGTCCGTCGCGTGGTTTAGGTGGAGTTAGCGAATAAACAGACAAACAAACGCGGAAATCAACTGTGTTTTATACTATATATAAGAATAAGTAATAGTGCCTACTTACAAGGTAAAGACTAGAGGACGCCCGCGACTTTGTACGCGTGGAATTCTGCCCTCGTACGGAGAAAAGGCACAAATGTAATTAATTCATACATAGAAGCATATTAAACCCCCAAGGGTTATAATAAGGTTGGACGTGCAATACAATTCATATAGTAGATGTGCCTTTTTTCCGTATGAGGGCAGAATTAGTTTCCCGCTACTCCCCCTACTTTACCCCATTTTAGGCTAGCGGTCTCGTTTGGGACCGTATACTCGTATTTGAATTTGTGCTTTATTGTTCTATACATTAGAATTTAAAATTAATTGAAATAGGTAATCAAATAATTTATCCTATAATGGTTTAACCCCTTAGGGAATGATTTTCCAAAAATCCCTTCTTAGTGCACCCTTAGGGTAACCAAGGAATATACCCTCCAAATTTCAAGGCCCTAGGTCCAGCGGTTTGGGCTGTGCGTTGATATGTCAGTCAGTTTCTTCTTTTATATATTTAAGAAGATAATCTTCCGCGAAAAATTATCTATCTCAAAACCCGTCGCGCGGTTTAGGAGGGGTTAACAGACGGATAAATGCGGAAAGCGACTTTGTTTTATATCACTTAAGGATAATAATGTTGGACTTCCCTATGCTGACTCATATGGATCGCTCCCCCTGTATAGGTACGATTTGCTAATAACTTTTCTAAGAAGCAATCATACAGGGTGTCCCATAACTGACAGGTAACCCTGACACCGGAGATAGCCCACCCCTAGACCTACCAAACCAGCCTTATTATTTTTTGTTTTGGTAATATTTTTCATACAAAAGTAATTATCATTATTGGCAATATCTCGAAAACCGTGCAACTTTTACTGAGGTCATGTTAGGCTGGTTTTGTAGGTCTAGGGGTGGGCTATCTCCGGTGTCAGGGTTACGTGTCAATTATGGGACACCCTGTATAGATAACTAGCGACCCACCCTAGCTTCGCTTCTGAACACCCAGACATAAACCAGAGTTCATTATACCTTCCTCTTTATTCGCTCTATCTATTGATGAAAACCGCATTAAAATCCGTTGCGTAGTTTGAAAGATCTATAAGCGTAGGTACAGTCAAGGACTTTCATTGTTATGCCACTATGAAACAGGGACCGGAAAACCCCTTCATTTGATTAACCCTATCGATAGGCGAAGCCTATCACTTGCTTACAAAATCGATAATTATGACGTCTAGGGGTGCACTAAGAAGGGGTTTTTGAAAATTCATCCCCTAAGGGATTAAAATAGGGGGTAGCGGGAAACTAATTCTATGCGAAGGAAATCGCGGGCGTACTCTAGTTAATAATATAATACCCCTCCTTTTCGCCGGGAGGCTAAAAATGTTCTCAATTTAGATGTCTGTGTCAAAATAACTAAAACTTTGAGCCACGAGCTAGCTTCAAAAATTTATTTCAATTAAAAAAAAATGGTTTTCTTTTTGGTGCATTGAGGATTGTGAATCGACACTTAAATCGCATAGCTGCCAAAAAAAAACCATACAAATTTAGCTCCGGGCGATAAAAGTCCGATTTTTACGATTTTTAATGTTGTACAAAAAAACTGGGTTTTTACGTTTCCGTTTTTTTTCCGATTCATTTGATTCCTGCCAAGAAATATTTTCTTGAAAATGAAAACGTACAGACCTAGTTTTTCATAATGTCTAAAATAAATTAAACATATTAAAATTTAGTAAAAATAGGACTTTATTTAGGAGGTGAGAAACGTTTACTACACGTATTTTGGATAGACATTTTGTACTTCTCTTCTCCTAAACACTGCGTGCATTATTGATTTGTTTTAATCATCAATAATTTACTTATGTAAACTTTACACTAACATATGATCCCATATTATTAGCATCAAAATCCGGAATTATCTATCCGGATGAATGATGTAATAATTAAATCTATAATTGCGGAAAAATAATCAAAACTACAGCATAAATCCGTAAAAACAGGATGTAAAAGACGTTCCACTTCTACGTAACACTGAAACGGTAATTTAAGATCACTTTACTGAAGTGTATGTAGTTAATTATAATAATTCTTTTCCGGAACGTGGGATGAAAAGTTGTGTTTTTGACCGTGACGCAACAAGACGGGGTTATGGGTTAGCCTAAATATTTGTCTATTTGTAATTAATTATAATAATTCTTTTCCGGACGTGGGATGAAAAGTTGTGTTTTTGACCGTGACGCAAAACCACGGGGTTATGAGTTGGCCTATTTGTCTGTGCCTTGGGCTCTGTTCTACTCGGTAAAACCATATTGCTTTTGACATTTTATCGTATCGTCAGCCGAGTTAAAATCAATAATTTTGCTTTTGTCGAATTGAATAGAGCACTGTACGACGCGTTTAGCCTATTTGGTCTTGGAAGTAACCCTGCCTAAGAAACAAGCGGTGATTAGCTGTCCGAGTTCGATTTCCCCTTCTGTCCCTCGCACACTATAAATAAATAAATTAATAATACATTAATTAATCGTAACTCATGGTAAGGGTACTTTATCCTATACAGCTTGCTGTATAGTTCGTTGGTGGTTTGGGACTGGTCGATTTTTTTTTATTCCATTCAAAGCCTCAGGGTTGGCAAAGCATTTGTAGTCTTGAGTCATCTTAAAACTGCAAATGCGTATGGGCTCACTGGCCAGAGTCTACTGACCATCAAGTGGCCTGCTAGCCTGTGTGCTGGTTTGCCTTCTCCATGACGTATAAAAACTAAATAACGTTGTTTGTTACAGATTTAATAACAAGGAAGCGACCCAACATTATGGACGCCGGAACCTTCAGCACGGAGAAAATGGATGACTTGTAAGTTTGAGCAGTCACCTACCTATCACCTAAAGAAAAGCAGTTCGTCTCCGGCTCTTTAGGAGTTTCTGTTACTTATTGCCGCTCGCTTGGGAGCGGGGGCGGGAGCTCGGGAGCTAGGGTTGCGTCGATGCGCGTCGCTCGATACTTAATACGCACGCAAGCAAACGCGGCGACGACCCGGCCCCGACTAAACCGGCTTGCTGCGTGAATTTAGCAAGTTATGTTCCTTTGGTTCAAGACGAACTACTGTTTATACTGTGATCTGAGCCTCTATTTTACTTGGTAAAACAATATTCCTTTTGACATGTCATCGTTACAAAAGCTCTTATATACTTGACAGTAATGGCGACCGAGTAAAAAAAACAATACCATGACAGTTCAAAAGCAATATGGTTTTACTCTAGCAACTATGTAGCTCAAGCAACGAAGCAAACTCAGGGGAAATAATTCGTGTATAAGCGAATTTTGGCATAGTTGTAGGGAATGGTGTTAAAAACCACATACTAAAAGTACTGACGGGTGGGGGTGGAGCGTTCGGGTGGGGGGGGGGGTCTAAAGGTCCCTTTTTTTAGTTTTTCGTAAATAACTCGTAAACGGTGGCCCATAGCAAAAAGTTTTCTAATACATGATTAATCTGCATAAAATTCTCTACAAAAAAGTTTTAGACATTGTTTCTCTGGGATCAATATTTAATGAGATATGGAGGGAAGAATGATTCCCGAAAGGCCATAATCGGGTTTCCATTGTAAGTCGGCCCTTATATCAAATGGGCTCGGGCTTTTTTTGTGGGTGTCTCTTATAGTGAAGATTATTTATGCTGAGTATCAACATCTTAATTGTGACAGTTCTCGACTTATAATTTTATTAAGATTTTTTTTAAATTTCCTGTTTTTCGGGATGTATTCAAGCGATTTGGTTCAAACTTTGGGATGATGTTCTTTTTATAGATTTGCATCGCCTCCCAAAAAACAAATACTAGTTATCATATAAAAAAAAGAAAATGAAGACCAAATAAAAAATAAACATTATTTTTTATGTGGTTGTGAAATAGTGACACCTCTAGATTTTTTTCTCAGAATAGACCATACATTGTCCTACTACTTGCCAAAATAACAAAATTTTCCAGGCGGTACTTCCTATCAAAAATCAGCAATATGTGTGGCCAATACCCTAAGCAATAAGGCAAAATCAGGGGAAAAAACTCGTTTATAAGCGAATTTTAGCATAGTTTTAGAGGACGCCGGTGCTTTAAACGGGACTCCTTTGACACGCATTTTTTTTTTACGCATAATGTATCATTACGCATAGAATCGTTTGTCATAACACTCTTTTAGGCTGACATTGCCGAAGTTAATAAACGTCCGTTGTGTAGATTAAGTTAAATTAGGTAAGGTTAGGTTATAATAATAATTAAAACAAAACCCTTTCTATTGTAAAAACCGTTTTATGACAAAAGGTTTTATGCGTAATGATACATTATGCGTAAAAACCATTATGCACTTGACCGGTTTTCAGTTTTTATTTGTTTTTTTAGTGTTAGTACTATGTACATAATAATCATGCCAAATTTGTCGCTTGTGTGTTTTACCATCGTTTGTAATGAAATGTTTTTTTTATCTTAATTTTGTATTGAATAATACAAACTGACAATGTCCTAAACAAAGCAAGAAAGACGAAGGTCTTCGATCATTGAGTGCGAGCGGGCTTTGCCGCTCCTATTTACACTCCCTGCAAAGAACTTTATCGCAGTATATTATACTTCCATGTATAAACTAAAGTCGCACAATTTCACACTGAACGAATTTTACGATTTAGATGTTAGTGCGTAAAGTATAGTAGGTACTTACTAGGTAGATGTAAGTGTCCAATTAGTTTTTACTTCTAAAGTTGAAAAGGTAATTAAGAATAGTTAGTGTACATCGGTATTAATTTTTTTACATGATTAATTTTTAGTACTGGGTGGTCGAAAAATAATTATTGTACCTGTTTAATTTTTACATGGTTAATTTTCGGTACTGGGTGGTTAAAAAATAACTTAACCTAACCAAGCCTATTTGGATTCTGGATGGTCAAGAAAAACACTCTCTTTCGCATTTATAATATTACTAGGATTAGGATTTTTATTTTAGGGTGGAAAGGGACGACGGCCCTTCCGCTAAATTCGAGATTATGTATCTTTAGTACTATATTTTTTTCCAATAAACTATGCTAATATTTTTAGCCGTTTTTGAGTTAGAGCTCGTTAAAGTTTAATACAAAAAACGTGTAGTTTCAACCCTAACTGCTGATAAGGTCAATGACCCGACCTTGACCTAAGTAGTAAACAATAACTTTGTGACGTTATTGATGGATGACATTAAGTAGGTGCATTGACAATATTTTTGTTTTGCAACCTATTTGTTTCATCGATTACAATGACAATAAGCACGTCACAATTATGTCACGCTCTTAAACTAGTAATGAAATGCTTAATAATGCCACTATTTGAGGCTAGAGATTGTCTCAATTTGTTACTGTTATACGCAGAGTGCAACTACAATACCTCTGAGACTTTGCGTCAATACAGACAGCGATATCCTCCACCGCATCCATCAGATCGTCGAACGATTTTACGTGCCTTTGACCGCGTTGCTAGCAATCGGCCTATAGTCCCCCGAACATCTCAAGACGACCAACGCGGAGGAGGTGTCGTACGACTTGCTGCGGGGCTCGAAGAAAGAGTACTGCGTTATTTTGATCGAAATCCAAGAGCAAGTTCCAGGCGGGCGAGTCAGCACTTCGGATTCACTCATACGACTGTATTGAAAATACTAAAACGTGCCCGTCGTCGTCCTTATCACATACAGAGGGTTCAAGCGTTATTGGCCAGAGACTGCCCCATCAGGGAAGCATACTGCCGGTGGTTGTTAGACAAAATAGCTGGAGACCGTGACTTCATTAGACGCATTATTTGGACGGATGAACACGCAATGGTATGTGGAACAGGCGAAATGAACACGTGTTCGCCGAAGAAAACCCATTCGCAAGTGTACAGGGCAGAATGTGATACTGCCGAGGAAATGAAAGAAAGAATAATTGCTGCCTTCGAACAACTGCGTAGAAAAAATCGTGAAGAAAATACATTATCGAAGGTGCATCGCCATACGCGGGCACGAGCTGCTGCCTGTATTATTAGACGTGGTGGAATATTTGAACGTCGATTGTAGAACTTGTAAATCCCTAAGATAAAAAGGTATCCTTTTTTCCTTACAAATATTGGAATGTAGTTAGGAACATAGGGTTGTCACCAATATTAAACATGACTCATTTTAACTTTTTTGTTTTCTTTATAATAATTGTTTCTAACCATTGCACATCGAATGTACATAACTTTTGTGATACTATATTTTCGGGAACGGCCCTCGTCCCTTTCCACCCTGTATACCTGCCATACTTAAAGAAATGTAGGTTTGTTTTTTATTGTCCATCTTCTTCCTTCCATATCTCATTAAATGTTGATCCCAGTAAAAAAGTGTAAATATCTTTTATGTAGAGAATTTTATGCAGATTATTTATGTGATGGAACATTTTTTGCTATGGGCCACCGTTTACGAGTTATTTAAGAAAAACTAAAAAAAGGGACCTTTACACCCCCCCCTACCCGTTAGCTTCTACCCCACCCATCAGTACTTTTAGTATGTGGCTTAAAACACCATCCCCTACAACTATGCCAAAATTCGGTTATTCACGAGTTTATTGAATACAGAAAAAAAAATGCATCTTTTTTATTTGGTCTTTATTTTCTTTTTTTTATTTGATAACTAGTATTTGTTTTTTGGGAGGCGATGCAAATCTATAAAAAGAACATCATCCCAAAGTTTGAACCAAATCGCTTGAATACATCCCGAAAAAAAGGAAATTTAAAAAAAAACTTAAAAAAATCATAAGTCGCGAACTGTTACAATTAAGATGTTGATACTCAGCATAAATAATTTTCACTATAAGAGGCACTCACAAAAAAAACCCGAGCTCATTTGATATAAGGTCCGACTTACAATGGAAACCCGATTATGGCCTTTCGGGAATCATTCTTCCCTCCATATCTCATTAAATATTGATCCGAGAGAAACAATGTCTAAAACGTTTTTGTAGAGAATTTTATGCAGATTAATCATGTAATGGAAAACTTTTTGCTATGGGCCACCGTTTACGAGTTATTTACGAAAAACTAAAAAAAGGGACCTTTAGACCTAATATAATAGGCAATAATATTATTGCCTAGAGCTGGAAAGTAGGTAATTGCCTGACGAGGTGGTTGGCGGGCCGAACCCTGGCGATCGCCGTTTCCACCGAGGCTTACAAATTCTTTTCTCAAACTGTGTGAGGACATGATACAAATACATAATTATAAGTATTTGTAAAAAGCTTTCGACAAATTCAGAGAGATTTTTTTTTGAGAACTACAAGTAATTATGTATTAACATAGTTTCAAGCACAATGAACGGCCGCCGCCCATCACTGCAATGCCGCCCACAAGTTGGGTCTATGGTATTTTTTATGGTCTTTTCGATTTTATACGCAAAAGAGAGCATTTTAAATAAAGTATCGCAGCTGACAGGAATGGATTTTCATACGTTTATTTTAGTCCTAGTAAGAAAATGAGGCTCTTTTCGTTTTCATTTTTCAAAAGAAAACGCATATATCCGATTTTATTTGAGAAAACCGTATCTGGGATTCTGGGCCTATTCAACACGGTAAAAACCATATCGTGTTGGAGCTGTTATCGTATTGTCACCGTTTTGATAGCTCTTATTTACTTGACAGTAATGGCGGCTGGCGTCAATACAATACCATAACAGGTCAACTAGGTACGATATCGCTATTACCGCCTAGAATACCGGCCCAGATCTAACAATAAGTCGACGAGTATATCAATTTGACTCTACCAGCTACCAGGACACCATAGCACTCACAGAGGTATTTCTTTCAGAAGCGAGCGCAACGGCAACGACCCGGCCACGCCGAACCTCAACCTCGAAGGCACGGTAGAGGGCGACTCGGAGTCCATCGCTGACTTCTTCGATGGCGCTGTGCTCCTAGTAACCGGAGGGACGGGGTTCCTTGGCAAGGTAAAGTGATGATGATGATGATGATGATGATGATGATGATGATGATGATGATGATGATGATGTTGATGATGATGGTGGTGATGATGATGATGATGATGATGATGATGATGATGATGATGATGATGATGATGTTGATGATGATGTGTTTGTTGTTGATGCATTGGGATGTTCTTAGCTAAGTATCATGAAAATCAGTAGGGTCGTTTTGAAAATATAATATTCTGAAAGAAGGGGTCGCCATTTTTCGCTTTTCGATTTTATACATTTACTAGTTCTTTTTGTTGATCGTGAACATGATGATGCTGATAATGGTGTTAATGTTAAAGATGATGATGATCCTGAAAATATTGGTCATAGTAAAGCTGATTTCGTTGAAAATAGAAAAAAAACCGTATTGCTCTTACATAATGTGAACGATTAATGACTTGATTAGTACTTTACAAAGTTAAGAAGTTGAGTTCTAAAATAATTTTTCAAAAGTTTATTTTATTACTTTTTTTAACACAGCTGGGCGTGTCAAACGCTCCTGAGCTATAGCTTCATACAAATTTGCTTAAAGAATAAAAAAATAAAAGGCAAAGTCCTCTGTCTATAAAAATCTTTGAGGACTAGGACGTTGTTAGTATTATGATGTGTTGAATGGTTGATCTAGGATAAGAGGTCAGTTCGCTTAACTGGTGTAATGGCCCGGAGCCCGTCTTGTATGAGAGCTCGTCGGGCTATCGTCTGGATGGATAGTTAATGTTAGATAAGACGTACGGTCACGAGCGTTAATTTGGGACCCATTTCAAGAAAAATATGCTTGAAGTCGTCAATGTCATTAGAGATGTCAAGTCATTTGTAACTTTTAGGAAACTCAACATTGTTGTTGTAGAATGTCAGATTGACTTTGGACCTAAGGTGGGTACCAAATTTAATCTCGTGACTGTACAGTGTACCCCAACGAAAATGTTAAGCACTTTAGTGCGTTGCTATAGTAAACTTCAAACAGAACATCAAATGACACATATAACAATGACAAGGTTCTAAGTATGCCCAATATTGTTATTGGGTGACTGTACACAAAATTTATGATGATTTCCCCGTCCCCTGATACTTACTTGTATATTAATGTACACCTAGGCTCTGCTAGAGAAGCTCCTCCGCAGCTGTCCAGGGATCAACACCATCTACCTGCTGCTGAGACCGAAGCGAGGACTTACGGTGGAGCAGCGGTACAAGGAACTGCTCAAGAACCAGGTATGATGAGTCCCATCATGTTCATGCTCCAAATACGTAGTATCCCTGCACGGGTAGCACAAGTTGTATTTTCTCGCTTGTCGCTCAGTGCGTCTCTATCGTAACTGATTAGATAGAAACGGAGATACGAAAGCGACAACGACAACCAAATCGCGGGCAACTTGTGCTAGCCGCACTGGGGCCGTACGACAAGGTCCAGCCAATTAAACACCTACATAATATTATTAACAAACTCATACATTAGCATAAAAAAAATGTTGTCACAAGGGAGGGTAGATTTTCGGTAAGAGCAGTACCTACAATTTAAACCAAAGCGAAGTGAATCATTCTAAGGTAAATATGAATTCTAAGCGTAGCGAGGGATTCAAACGACACTGCCCGAGACAAAATAAATTTAAAGTATATGAACGCGAAAAAAAATTTTTTTTTTTTGGAGACCCATAGCAGATGTAGGTTTGAATCCTGCCTAAGACCGACTAAATTTTTACGCTTTAATACTAGTTTAGAATTTCGTAAACAAACGATTCTGTTAAAATTTAAAAATCTTCAAAATTAATTTTCACGCCACTGCTCGGAAATATGGCCAAAGAAGGATCGAAATCAGAATAGAAAGTTGCTCTTAGTAGTACAACACAAAAACAATCCAACAATGTTGAGTTGCAAAGTAAAATGGAGTGTTTTTAGACCAGTTTACTTTCTACTCTGCTATTGGTCGGTTATTTATGACATTAGTAACTCGTTCGGAAATAAATAAAAAAATGTTTGACAAATATGACATTAGAACGTTTAATTAAAAAATTAAAACGTCAAATCCGCTCAGTGAAAGTGTATTTTTGCGATTGTAAACGTGTTTTTATGTAAGTTTTTAAGGCGTACGTGAAAAACGCCTTTGCATCTTTAAATAAGGTAAAAATTAAAAAAGTTAAAAAGGCGGGAATGAAAATTACTTCTGTTCTTTTAATTGGAAACAAACGCTAAACTTTTGAACTTTTGATTGGAAATTTGTACGATATTCAACAAAAATGAGTGATACAAGTACAGATATGGATCTTACACCGCCTGAAATTCAGGATACGGCAAAGTCGGTAATTCGGAATTTACTGCCAATAAAATCCCGTCGCAAATATCAGAAAGTGTATGAAAATTTCAAAGCATGGCAAATAAATAAAAAAACGAACTCTTTCTCTGAAAGCGTAATGCTGACCTACTTTGATGAACTTTCAAATATCAATATTACTTTTAATTAAACTGTGTATTATGTCCTAACCTGTTTTATTTCCTTACATTAGGCGTGAAAAGCACATAGTATTGCCTCGGTAGAAAGTGCAATAGATGGACTCGTATCTTCGCGGTCCTCACCTGCGGCTCGGCCCGCGAACTAACTCGTCCATCTATTGCTTACTTTCTGTACCTGGGCTACAATGTACTATTGTTGGCGTGTGCGACATTGCTGTTCACTGCACCTAAGTACCTATAAGCAAACTCTACAGCACCGCTAGCTCTAGCATCGAACGTAGGAGCGAAAGCTGGCGGTGCTAAACTACCCAACAGTGATTGGCTTCTTTGATCAACTATTCTCATTGAGAAAAGGAAGGGGATAAAATAATTGGTATCATCGTATTTTTTCCACTCAGGTGTTCGACCGGATCCGCACGCGGTGGCCGGACAGGCTCAGCAAGCTGTCCCCGGTGGCCGGCGACGTCTCCGCGCCCGGGCTCGGCGTCACTCCGGAGCAGAAGGAACAACTTGCCGAGGTAATATTCATAAATATACTCAACCTGCAAGAATCTGCATAGTGGCTCATATTGCATAAGATTTGTTTTTCATTTCTCTTCCATTCGATATGTCAAATGCAAAAGATGTAAGTAACATTAATATTTTGCAAACATGGGCAAGTAAAGGGCTACCATTATAGAAGCAAAACTTTTGTTCGAGTATATTTCCCAAATATAATTTTACAGTCATATTTCCCCTGATGGGTTGTTTCCTGTCGCATTCTTCCCGATTCCAAAGAACTATTTGGTGGAATAAACTTTAGGTGCCTATTACCAAAGTGTTTAAGCGTTCTCTATCTTGAAGTTGCATCTATTCATCATCCATTTTCATGGGCTGCGGAGTTTATTTACCATCAATCAGATGGGGTGTGTGTGTTCTTATTTGCCTTCTCCATTTCATCATTGTCATCAGTCTATACTAGTCCACTGTTGGCCATAGGCCTCCCCTTAGTGTGTACTACCGAGCACTTTCCACGGACATTATCATTTATCTCGTGCCAGCCTCTTGCGAAGATCGTAAGTCTGAGAGCGTTCTACGCTGCGTTGGCCAATCCGCGGTCTCAATGCCATTAAAACTAATATTCTCCCTGGCAGGTTACGGTGCTCTTCCACTCAGCAGCAACGGTGCGCTTCACGGAGCCCCTGCACGCGGCCACGGCCCTCAACGTGCAAGGAACAGCCTCGCTGCTGAAGCTGGCTGAAGATATGCCGAAGTTGAAGGTAAAGTTATGAGCATTATTGCCATTTCGTGGCTTCTTTCTTGTGCTTATTTATCTGTTCTTTCTTATGTATGTCACGAATAAATGATTTTCTTTCTTTCTTTCTTCCTTTTCAATGATCATCTTCAAAACCAACGAATAATTGGTTCCAGACATTGCAACGCGTAAAAGAAATAGCATCATTTAAACAATAAGAACAAAAAAACCATACCTACAAAAAAGTGACATAGTGTTGTCATTGAGGTGTATGATAATAAGAGTATAAAAGAAAAGAATGACTAATATCATATTAGTGTACTTATAGTATTGTTTTCAATATTGTATGAATTGTATGCCGAAAATAGTACGTTTACGTAGTATGTTCTACACATTAGCACATCCAGTAACACTAACTATCTGTACCTATTTTGTTCTTACAATAAACGTCTTTGTCTCTGTCTTTGTCTTTGAAAGACAACTAGTTTTTGTCAAAACCCTACGATAATAAGTGATTTATTAGTAAAGCCAATTTACACGTTAAAAAGATATAGTTACATGGATAATTCCAATATGCTATCATACAAAAATTGCATAGATCTTAAATATCAACATAACAAAGTGTCACATAAAACATTATAATAAAATTAATTACAATTAAAATTAATAACTTCCTAACCAAGCCAACCGAGATCACTTGACTGCGATAAACTCGTCAAAGTCATAGAACGAGTGCTCAATAAGCCAGCGTTTCAGGCGATTTTTAAAACCGCATAAGCTCGGGGCCGTCTTGAACGATGATTTTCAATACAATGGTTGAATAGTTTATAACTTCTTAATCCCGTGATTCCAAGGTCAACAGCAATTATTTGAATTTGACGCTGCCATCAAGGCCTGCGTAAACTATCTCCATCTCACGCTCTTTGCGCAGAAGCACATAAAGCCATCTCTTAAGTTATGTTGATGATTGTGTCATGCTGTTCCACCTCCCAGGCCCTGGTCCACGTGTCCACAGCGTACAGCAACGCGCCGCAGCAGAACATAGAGGAGCGCGTGTACCCTCCCCCCTACGACCCTGACAGCATTGTGCGCTGCGCCAAGATGCTGCCGGCCAACACTGTCGACGTGCTGGCTGACTCGTTGCAGGTCAGCTTGCCTTAGTGCTGGAATTCCATACCTATGCTCGTATTTGTCATCGTTGCGATGCCATCGTCATCTAGAAGGCACAGTTGGTATAGCGTTGGTTTATTAGCAAATAATTACACTAGGTATCACATTAATCACACTTACCACCTGTTTCACAATCGACAAGTAAAATATTTGACACATAAATTTAGCCCTTTCTCTTTCTTGCACTTGAAAGTAGACAAGGAGAGAGCCAACTTTAAATGGCAGATAAATTTACTTGTCGATTGTGAAACAGGCCCTTATAATTATTATAAATATGAGTTTGTACTTCTACTTCACGCTGAAATGGCTGGACGGATTTAAAATTTTAAATGGAGATAGCTTTTAGGATATTTTGTTGGTGTAGCCGTGATCTTGTTGTAGAAAGTGAACAGTACACGCATTTTTTTTAATTAACAATGTTTAACTTATTTTTTATTGAAACTTTAGTATTTATTTATTATTTTATTTACCTACTTATTACTACTACTTATAACTATTTCAAATAAACAGACCTAGGCCAAACTCAGCCTTGCGTAAAAAACAGCGGTAAACATACTTATATTTTTATAGACAAAATAACACTGTAACACAAAATAGAAAACATCCAAAACTCATGAGCCAGAAAAGCAGGACCTAAAATATTCAAGCTGGTCGCATAAGTAGTAGTACAAGTCATCATTATCATCGGCCCTTATCCCAAACATCTGGGGCTGAGCAGCACGTCTTTTTCCGCAAAACAGTAAAAATATTCCAGATACAAGTAGAACAATTTTGGTCTGTCGTATTTCGAACGAAAATCGATTGGATTGACAAAAGTAAACTACTTACTAAAGGTATTACCAGACCAATCGATCGATCGTCGATCGACGGCATCGATCGATGGTAGAATTGATTAGTCGACGTCGATCGATAGTTCCTACCAGACCAATCGATCGACTTCGATTGACGTCGATCGATGCCGTCGATCGGCGATCGAACGATTGGTGTGGTAACACCCTTAGCCTTTCTGTCTAAGATCCAAGGTATTAATAGCATAATTCCGCACATTCGGCAGGGCGAGCACCCCAACACCTACACACTGACGAAGGCCCTGGCGGAGTCCATCGTGTTCAGCCACGTGGACTTACCCGTGTGCATCGTGAGACCCTCGATTGGTGAGTGGAAAACAGCTATTCTGCTGCTGAGCCAAGTAGCAGCATCTCAGATAAAACTCCTGTAGCAATCACAACCTCATTACTAGCAACAGAGGATAGAATCTACTTTGGCACTCGGATCTAAGATAAGTTTATTGGCTTAGCAGGGCCCGTATTATGGTCACCTTTATCGCGGTGGATAAAGCTTCCATCATTCTCGCACTTACAGACTGGTCAGAAAGTGACAGATGTTTTATCTACGTCGATAAACACGACCATAATCGGCCCGCAGGGCAGTATTTATACCGACGCGACCGTGGTCGTTTTTATTAGGACTGTAACCGACTTCAAAAAAGGAGGAGGTTCTATGTTCCAATGTATGATTTTTTATTAGGGATGTTACGAACATTCGCATTCGCATTCGCATATGCGAATGATTCGCATCATTTTAAACATTCGCATCGACATTCGCATTCGCAATAATCGATGCGAATGTTTAGCGAATGCGAATGTGTGCAGATCATGTCGTGATGGAGACACTATAAGCTTTCAAATCAAAGCTCAATTGAACAATTGTTCAGTGCAGCCGGCCTTATAATACGAGCCCCTTAGAAATCACCTCATGGGGGAAAAGGCGGCAAAATTGCTTTTCCTGATATACAGGGTGTCCCAAAAGTACCACGCCACAGTGACACCGGAGGTAGGTCAGCTCAAGAGGAACCTAACCAGCCTAACATGACCTCAGTAAAATATGACTTTATTTTTTTCAAATTGCTAGACCAATTGCAAATTAAAATTAAATTGGTCTAGCAATTTGAAAAAAATAAAGTCATATTTTACTGAGGTCATGTTAGGCTGGTTAGGTTCCTCTTGAGCTGACCTACCTCCGGTGTCACTGTGGCGTGGTACTTTTGGGACACCCTGTATGTGTAATAAATAAACGAAAAAATATGATAATTGAATATTTTGATAAATGTACTGTTCCATGTTTGGTTTTTCCGGTGTTCAATAAAGAGTATTTGTATTGTATTGTATTGTATAATATGTCTCTTTTGAAATTCGACTATTAAATTACTTAACTACGAGTATAACAATACACTTAGGCTGGGTTTTATAAAGATCCGTTAGATCAACTTTCGGTCAGGAATGTCAAAACTTGTATGAAGTTACTAAAATTTTATCTGACATATTTACTAACGGACCGGTCGGATTAGTTGTTTTTTTTTTTTTCATTTAAACTACGACTTAAGTTGACTAAAGTTTTTTTTAAATGTGATTCCTTAACATTCGCATTCGCATTCGCATTCGCACATTCGCACTTTGAACATTCGCATTCGCATTCGCATTCGCGAATGTGAAAAATATGACATTCGTAACATCCCTATTTTTTATGTATGTTCACCGATTTTAAAATTCTCGAGGTGGTCCCATTGTCACAAAATCTGAATCTGATGCGGGGATCCGTGAGGGATTGAGGGAACTCCTCAAATATTATAGGCATGCATATAGCCATTTTAGTATTTTTAGTAACTTGCATTTGCATTCAGAGAGTATATAGGTAGTATAGAGTAATTGAAGATTAAAACCACAGATGGCTCCCGAAACTCCTCAACGGTACCTATTTCAAGGGTGGCGATAAGATATTACCTCGATTATGATAGTTGAGCGACTCTAACGAAGAACATTTAATTGTTTAAATATGACTATGACTTTCCCGCTACGTCGCTTGCGGCCCGCCTGAAATGCCTTAGCTCAAGCATTGTGATCACTAAAAATTATAAAATAAAATAAATGTACTAAAATACAAAAACCGCCTTCAAAAACGCAAAAAATAACTTCTTTCGAATTCAGAAACCTCTTTTTTTTGAACTCGGTTAAAAATGGGAGGTAGTTGGCGACCTACACTTTAATCAAACTAAACTAAAAGTCAACTTCAGTATATATTATATTATATTACCTTCCATATTAAAATAAGTTATTTTTTGCGTTTTAGAGGGCGGTTTTTTGTTTTTTAAAACAACTATGTTCAGGATTTTTGTCTCTATGTCTGAAAGTTGGTCTCAAGTAGGCTCAGGGATTAAATTCAGGGATGAAAAGCAAAGCGAGGGCACGCCATTAAATTATAAAGTCAAGGTAATCAATGGCCCCGTTTGATTTAAAATAGGTTATCATTTTCCGAGCATATGTGAACGCCATGGGAACCAAGCAGGTGGAGAATTGGAGATCGATAACATCGCAGGCTACATGACTATTTGATGAAATTCATGGGATCTGGCCGGTGCACGGCGGCACTTATATTTGTAAGAAAAAACCTTGCGTGTATCCTATCATTAACTTAGTCATACAATCCGCTGGTTTTCTGCCTAAGCTTTGTTTATAAGAATATTTCAAAATCAAGTTGAGATGCCAGTCATCTTGCGTAGGAATCGATGAGTCCTTGAAATAGACTTGGTAGCAAGTCATTTACTATTCATACATAGAGCTTTTGAACTCAAATTCAACTTCTAAAGTTTAGTTAATTAGCCAGGTATTTAGCTGTGGGTGGGACATTCCAAGCTAGTCCGCGTGATTGTTTATCCTAAAGCAATTTCCACTTGAATTATTGGGCCTTTTGTCTGGAAAGTTTAGCCGCGTACAATCTCGAGTAAAGCAGCTCCAACCGCTCCAATTTTGCTAGCTTTTTGGTCAAGCCTCTCTAAAACTAAAATAATAATAAAATTAAAAAAAAAAAAAACTTTTTTCAACAAAAACACGTAAAATAAAACCAAAATCCTGAATCCGCTCTTTCTATCAGCATCTCAACGGCTAACCCGAATCAAGTTGTAACTAACTTCAGCTCAGCTAGCTAGTCATGATTTACAACTGCGAAAGAAGATTTCTTTGCTTTGTCTTAACGGAATAGGTGTACTACCTTTACCGATCGATGTAAAAGGAGAATTGGTAGAAATGTATGAACACTGGCCGAGAAACCAATAACAATAAGCATTATATCATCGGAGATCCTTTTCAATTCTAGAACGATTTTGTGTAGCGGGAAACCTCAAATAACTTTGAGAAATATTTCACATTTATTCCAAAAATATCGGGACGCCTACATAGACGACGTTAGCATAATAACTTTGAAACACCGCTGTCTTTGCATGGCGATAACATTTTTCACACAAAGATTTCGAACTACCTGCGCTAGTAATAGTTTTACAACTTAGAATTACCTATCCGGTGACATATCGCTTGTCCTCATTGGTCATTTAGGCCAATTAGCCCACCCTCCTTTGTACAGTAAAACCAGAATAAGTTTTTTTTTATTTCGAGAAGCAAGGCCCATGGTTAGAAACACCTTGTAGATTAACATACATAACAATACAAGACCGAGGTGACAGAACCGCTTTGTCCCGGTTTGGCAAAATTGACGTCATGGTTGCTCCGAAACCGCCAAAACACGACACCTTCTGGCCAGAAGTCAGGACACTCGACGGTCCCTAGAAGTACTCCACCACGTCGTCTAACCACAATAATAAGCAATCCAGGTCAGGTAAGATAAAATACTCGGCTGCTCTTTCTGGCATAGCAAATAATATACTGACAGAAGCCAGAGAGTGTGTGACAGCGATAGACAGCCGAGTTCTATTAATACTCAGGTTTTACTGTATAAATATAGTTGATATCGCGTGTACTGGTTATCCTGGAAACTTACTCCTTGTCCGTCTACGGTATACTTTCCAAGGGAATAACCATAATCAAGTTCTATCAGGATGAAGTTGTTTAATTATGATTGCTGTTTCACAGTGACTGCTGCAGTGCAAGAGCCATTTCCGGGGTGGATTGACAATGTCTATGGTGTCACTGGTAAGTAGATACATAAATTTTTCAACACACAGTCATCTGATGGTAGGTGGGATCTAATATACTCAGATTGCAATCCTAAGACTGCTTTTATTCTGTGGTTTACATCGATGGATTTTCAAACAATACAATATAGAATAACTTCTAGTGTGTCTTCATCTTTACATGGTGCGATTTCCTTCGTCTGGCTTTTCATCATGTCTGTCATTTCACTGGTTATCTTATCCGCACACCGTAAAACCTCAATGAAAAGGCACCATATGAAGAAGATGAAAGGTCTATCTATTCTTCTTTCTGTCTAAGTTAATTTCAACTCGGTTAACTCTCCATCATGTCCATCCAGGTATCATAATGGAGATCTCTCGGGGCACGTACCGCTCAGGGTTCTGCCGGGAGCGATACGTGGTGGACCTGGTGCCCGTGGACCTGGTGGTGAACTGCTGCATTCTGGCAGCCTGGAGGCAGGGCTCCGGCAAGTAAGTGTACATACGGCTCATCATCATTGGCCTGTGTCTTCATTGTTTCTTGGCAAGGAGGAGGCAGATAAACACAGATCAGCTAATGGTAAATGGGGCACTCCGGGTTCTGCCGGAAGCGGTACGTGGTGGATCTGGTGCCCGTAGACCTGGTGATGAACTGCTGCATCCTGGCAACCTGGAGGCAGGGCTCCGGCAAGTAAGTGTACATACCGCTCATCCTCATCGACCTGTGTCTCTTTATTGTTTCTTGTCAAGGAGGAGGCAGATAAACACAGATCAGCTAATGGTAAATGGGGCACTCCGGGTTCTGCCGGAAGCGGTACGTGGTGGATCTGGTGCCCGTAGACCTGGTGATGAACTGCTGCATCCTGGCAACCTGGAGGAAGGGCTCCAGCAGCAGTATCTTCATTGTTTTTTGGCAATTAGGAGGCAGACGAATACAGATCAGCTAATGGTAAATAGGTTTGGAAGTTTATAACCTAAATTATAGAACATAGTAACTAAACGGTTTATCGAATATTCAAATGCGTAGACCCGGCTTCTTCCTGATGAGCGGCGTTATGCCAACGGCAGAGGCTACTGCAGCCGAAGCCACCTGTCGGCGGCAACCGTGAACACATCAGCGGCAACTGTCAACCTATAGCGACGCTTGCAGTTGTAATGTACCGCGGCAATCTAGCGTCGCTATAGGTTGACAGCTGCCGCTGACGCGTTGACGGCTACCGCCAACTGTTGGCAACGGCTGCAGTAACTCTCTGCCGCTAGAAAAATGCTGCACGTCTGTAAGAGGCCTTAACCGTAGAACCGCTGGATTGATCTTCATCTAAGGAGTGTCATGGGCTATAGCTAATTATAACTAATCTGTGGCGTTCAAACCACGGACGGCTCTGGCCGCCAACAGAAAGTCGTGCCACTGACGCCACCGTCGGCCACAGCTGTCACAAGATTAATATTAAAAGAGACTTTGTTTTGTACCAATTTAGTTGTAATTTGCATAGCATAGTAAACATGTTTGGTGTGTTAGTGACACATATTGTATTTGATGTAAGGCGTTCAAAAGGTCCATTTTTTCTCAATTTCTGACGCTGTAGAGCCTGTGGGAGGTGGGCATAGCTCTAAGGCGTCAGAATTTAAGGAATGAGCGCTGCTCCTGGCGTTCTTTGTGCCGTAGCCTAGATAATGTATCAAACTGACTGTAATGGTACAGGCATTTTAAATTTAATGTGGTTACCAATAGAGTATAGAATGCTTCGACTACTAAAGTACGACCCATTGGTCGTACTTTAGTAGTTGGACGAGATAAAGAATGTAAACAAACTGACCGTTACTGAGTTACATTGCGATAGCGAGCGATTATTATATCTGCCCTTATTTCTCGTACGCAATAATATCTTTAGTTGGTCGATAACGGCTGTCGTTACGTGATTCGTGGTATAGCCACTCACGTGCTTTGTGCAACTAGAGTTGCGAGTGATAGCCCTTATTTGCTTATAAATAAGGTCGATCAAATTTACACGAGCACTCGAGCGGATAGGAAAGCTACAGTACAGAAGTTGTCAACATTAGGGCCGCCATTTTGTAAAGTTCATTACTGTTAAGATTGCGTTCGAAGTGACTCGATTTTTGAAAGCTTGTTTACATTCTTTATCTCATCTCGTTGGCCTTACTTTACAATAAAACACAACTGATATGGCTTACCGATGTACCTGAGCAGATGATAAAATTTCGAAGCGCGGGAACCAATCAGCATGATCCACGCGTTGCGCGTCTGTATTCTGTGCTATTATAGGTTATTAGTGACGACATGTTGAGGCGCGCCCGCGTGTCATTCAGTCAGCCGTGAGTGAGATGGAAAAAATAGATGCAATTTAATTTGCTCCTTATAAATATTACGTACAAGTCTGATAGTGGGTTCAACTGTGCTTTCGGAAATCATCGGAATCGTTGTTCGTGTCTGCGCGAACGAAGATTCACGACACGCCATATAAATTGTGTTCTACTGTACTTAGTTAGCCGCCTTCTTTGGTGTTGGCAGCAAAGGCTCTCGCTTGACTGTAGGTGTTGTCCGCAGGGCTGCGCGGTGCCCCGTGTACAACGTGACCTCGGGCTCCATCAGCCCGCTGCAGTGGGGGCAGTTCACGCGGTACTGCCTCAAGTGGGCACGCGAGAACCCCACCAAGTGAGTCCACTCATATATTGTCAAAACATACCAGGTAGCTGTCAAAAAAAACCATACAAATGTAGCTCTGGGCGATAACGTTTTTCAGCCCCTATCGACTCCGATTTCCACGATTTTTTAATATGTTGTAGTTGTGAAAATTTTGGTTTGTAAACTTCCGTTTTTTTTCTTTTTAATTTGTTTCCGTCCAAGAAATATTTACTTGTAACGGAAAACGTACAGACGAGACGAGATTCTATGCGGTAAAATGTTTTAAAAAACAAAAAAACCGCCTTCAAAAACGCAAAAAATAACTTCTACTACTAGGTACTTAGTAGTAGGTACCTATCCTATTAGGTTAGTCCAACTGAAGTCGGCTTTTTGTTGTAAATATTGTGGTCGCCGACTTCAGTTAGACTAACCTAATAGGATAGGTACCTACTACTAAGTACCTAGTAGTAGAAGTTATTTTTTGCGTTTTTGAAGGCGGTTTTTTTGTTTTTTAAAACATTTATTTTATTTTACACTTTTTAGTGATCATAATAAGCTTATGTAGTCCCACTTCTTAGTTGATATATGAAACTTTAAGACATTTCAAGCTCACCGCAAGCAACGCCGCGGGAAAATCATAGTCATTTTAAAACAATTAAATGTGCTTCGTTGTAGTCGCTCAACTATCTTAATCGAGATATCTTATCGCCACCCTTGAAATCGGTACCGTTGAGGAGTTCCGGTGGCCATCTCTGGTCTTCATCATCAGTTCCGCTTCACCAAGTGACACTTTCTGAATGCAAATGCTACACTTGTTACTAAAAATACTAAAATCGCTATATGTTTGCATACAATATTTGAGGAGTTCCCTCAATTCCTCACTGATCCCTTCATCAGATTCAGATTTGCTGACAATGGGACCACCTCGGAAGTATACTCTATCAAACCAAAAAAGAATTTTTAAAATCGGTCCACAATTGACGGAGTAATCGGTGAACATACATAAAAAAAAAAAAAAAAAAAAAAAAAAAAAACATACAGTGGAACGTATAACCTCCTCCTTTTTTGAAGTCGGTTAAAAAACTAAATCGGCTTTGACCTGGTATCGTATTGTCAGCGTTTTGATAGCTCTTATTTACTTGACAGTAATGGCAGCTGAGTTAAAAAAGATACCATAGTCAAAGTCGATATGCTTTTTAACCGACTTCAAAAAAGGAGGAGGTTATACGTTCCACTGTATGTATCTTTTTTTTTTTTTTTTTATGTATGTTCACCGATTACTCCGTCAATTGTGGACCGATTTTAAAAATTCTTTTTTGGTTTGATAGAGTATACTTCCGAGGTGGTCCCATTGTCAGCAAATCTGAATCTGATGAAGGGATCAGTGAGGAATTGAGGGAACTCCTCAAATATTGTATGCAAACATATAGCGATTTTAGTATTTTTAGTAACAAGTGTAGCATTTGCATTCAGAAAGTGTCACTTGGTGAAGCGGAACTGATGATGAAGACCACAGATGGCCACCGGAACTCCTCAACGGTACCGATTTCAAGGGTGGCGATAAGATATCTCGATTAAAATAGTTGAGCGACTACAACGAAGCACATTTAATTGTTTTAAAATGACTATGATTTTCCCGCGCCGTTGCTTGCGGCGAGCTTGAAATGTCTTAAAGTTTCATATATCAACTAAGAAGTGGGACTACATAAGCTTATTATGATCACTAAAAAGTGTAAAATAAAATAAATGTTTTAAAAAACAAAAAACCGCCTTCAAAAATGCAAAAAATAACTTCTACTACTAGGTACTTAGTAGTAGGTACCTATCCTATTAGGTTAGTCTAACTGAAGTCGGCGACCACTATATTTTCAACAAAAAGCCGACTTCAGTTGGACTAACCTAATAGGATAGGTACCTACTACTAAGTACCTAGTAGTAGAAGTTATTTTTTGCATTTTTGAAGGCGGTTTTTTGTTTTTTTTACCGTCTAGAATAGAGGCGCTGGTTTTTAATAATATCTACAACATATTCAACCCTCGTTAAAATCGTACTAGGTTTTAGGGGAGAGAAACGTTATCGCTAATAACTTCACAATCCTCTTCCCACAGCAACATCCCGTTTTTTTGCAGGTACAGTTGCAGGATCCCGTTTAGTAGTATACGTGTTTTAATACTAGCAATCACACGAGCATCCTGTAAGCCGGATACTGTAACCAGGATACTCGTGTGACTGCTAGTATTAAAACACGTACGCTACTAAACGGGATCCTGCAAAAAACTGTACCTGCAAAAAAACGGGATGTAGCTGTGGGAAAGGACCCTTCCTATGTTCACCATATTACCCTCTTTAAGGTTCTCTAATGTTAAGTAAATAATATTCATAAAAAAATGTATGCTATGGAGACAAACCTCTATGAATTTCATTAGGACACCTTTTCAAAAAAACCTGTTGATATCAATTGGGGTGAGATTGCCTCTGGGGCCTGTTTTCTAAAACTACAAATTACAATTTACAGGTTACAAGTTTCCACTTGACACAACCTCAACCAAGACGACCAGGGGCCCGTTTCATAAAAGCTTCTAACTTGTAATACAAGTGGAAGTCTCTTTTTAATACATACTGTTGGAAAGAGAGTTCCGCTTATAATATAAGCTATTATTTTTTATGCAATACGCCCCTGAGGCCCGTTTCACGAAGCTACAAGTTACAAATTACAAGCGGAAGTCTCTTTCTAACTCCTCCTACTAGAAAGAGAGTTCCGCTTGTAATTTGTAACTTGTTGCTTCGTGAAACGGGCCTCAGCCATTTGAGCAGCGTTGCCAGTTTATACCTGTAAAATTGTAACTTGTAGCTTTATAAACCGTGCCCCTGATATTTATTTATTGCGCCAGGTACGTGATGTGGTACCCCAACTTCTCGTTCACGGAGTCCCGCTTCATGAACACCTTCTGGGAGGTCACGTGCCACTTCCTGCCCGCCTTCCTCTACGACATGCTGCTGCGCGCGCAGGGCCGGAAAGCCATGTGAGTATTAGTCTTCTCAGGAGGACCTTATTACCAAATGTTTACGCTAGCATACTACTTAATATGGCATTTAGGCGACGGCATGGCTCGTTTGTCCCTACAACCATCAATAGCAACGCCCTGCACGGGTAGCACAAGTTATATTTTCTCGCTTGTCGCTCAGTTCGTCTCTTATCGTTACTGACTAGATAGAAAGGGAGATTCGAGCGGCAAACAAGTCACGGGCAACTTCTGCTAGCCGTGCTGAATGACGTTAACCAGTTAAATGCAATGCATACGCGTTTGAAAAAGAATCAATCATTTTTTTATGGCATTGGAGAGAATGGATGAAGACGTGAGATTAACAAAACCGATACCTATTATGACGAGGATTTTTGGTGGTCCCTTTCCCTTCAAAGGTCTACGAGAGGGACTAAGTATCAAGCTAAAATTCCCGTGGTCTTGCCAATTCTGCATGTGAGCTTGTTTGTCTCCTTCATTTTCCAAAGATTTATTCTCGGCCCCGTACGTAGTCCGTTTCGCTTACCACGGTGACTTTAAGAATTTTACCTAGCTCACGGTGGAAACACTTGAAGTCAGTTTTGTAAGCCACACCGAGTCCGAAGGAGGGAATTATAGTATGCATGTTTTTGTGAATGATAACCGAACGAGGAACTGCATTAGCTTTATAATGTCAATTATCTGTGTTCCAGCATGATGAAGCTAGCCCGCCGATTCAAAATGGCGGCCGCCACAGGAGAATATTTCGCGAACCACGAGTGGCAATTCGGAGTCGAGCAACTCACTGCGCTTCATAAGGACGCTGGTGCGGCGAGAGATGGCGCTGTATTCCCGCATTGGCCTGATATGGACTGGGAGGCATACATCGGCTCATACATGCTTGGCATAAGGAGATTCGTGTTGAAGGACAGTGCTGACTCGCTCACTCAAGCGCGGACGAAGCTTAACAGGTGAGACAGAGTTGTGTCTTTCAGATATTGCCCAATCATTAGTGTTAGTATAATTTTCTTTAAGTCATACATACATTCACGCCTATAATCCCAGAGTGGTGTAGACTGTAGGCAGAGTTACAGAATTACCTACAACTCTAAAACCTTTGCAACATGTCAACGTAAAATTATATCTTTTACTTAAACTTGATGATTCATTACCTAACTAAATTTGACATCGTGTGTTTGATATTTTTAAACCCTTAAATGCACTAAAAAAATGGTATTTACTATTTCTATCAAGCGGCATCTATGAGCAATTTGGTGTACTAATTAGTTTGACTACTCAACGTTAGATGGCGCTGTTGACAATAACTTTGTTGCAGGTTGTATTGGGTGCACAAGATACTGCAAGCGGCTACTGGCTACTATTTCTTCAGACTGATAGCAGGGCGAGTGCGGTAGACTGAAAAAACTACTTAATAAATAGATAGAATAATTTTAAAGATAAAGTTGATCGAGGTAAATAGGAATGGTGGGGGATTACAGACTTAACAGTCACTTGACTTAAGACCAATTTTTTTTATGGCGTCTTAATTTCCCATTCGACTTGTAAATAGCTGACGAACATTTTATATATTTTTGAAAGTAACATTTACGATTTAAAATTTATATGCACAATTATAAATGAAGATCTTTAAAAAATACTTTGTTTTCACGTCATGTTATAGTAGCTCACTTTAGGCATAAATATCCCACTTATTGACTTAATACTATAAATATAAAAGTTTGTGAGGATGCCTGAATGTTTCATGAAATTATGAAGGGATCAAGATGAAATTCAGCACACTGAAAGTCCATGTGCTGGAATTTAGTCGCGAAAAATGTTTTACTCCTCGAAAGAATAATAAACAATTATTAGGGCAATACTTAGGTACTAAGTCTCAGTCAATTCATCAGCTAACAGTTACCTTTATTTTTAAGTAGTAGAGTGGGGTGATGAAACGGCAACATGTGCTGTCTCCTTTTCACTACATACAGCTAGGATTTTTTTCCATTCACTCTCGAAGGCACAAGAGCAATAGTGAAATATAATTAACGAAATATAACCTCTTTATTTTTGTTAAGGGTTAAAAATTGAAAATTATAATTATTTACTTAGATAGAAATTGCCCAAGAGAACGTAACAACTAGTTTATTAGATACATAAATATTGCGCCCAAGAGATGGTTTTGATAAATAATTTAACGAAAAAAAGGGGTCACCTTTTTGCGTTACAAGATTTTAACTGAATTTAAAATAAATAAGGCGGTAACATGGGTACCTTAAAACGTCATTTTACTTCAATATTGTTAGTATCCAAGATGCTAAATGCAAAAATTTGGTCAAGACTGTTAAAAAACAAATTAATAACCAACATTTTAAAAAAGTTAACGAACAGAAAAAAAAAACAAAAAAGAAATGTTTTTGGCTCATTTACTAAATAACACTATCATTGCAGATACAAAGCTGTTTATCATCTTCTTAAATAATAATTTTTGTTTTTATAAATATGGTAATTTCCATTCGCCTTTTGATACATTTTTTTATTATGACTGGGCTTTTACTTGTCAGTCTCGTCGGTATTTAAAAGAAATTTGCTGTGCCCAAATATGGAATACTAAAAACTTTAACCCAACCGGTATATACTTATACGTCACCTACTCGTCATAGATAGTGAAATGACTGATTTTAATTTTACACGCAACTGGATATTCGAATATCCTGAAATATAACCGGAAATATATCGAATTGCGTCGGTTATATTTCCTGAGTTTTCGTTTCGTTTTGGAAACAACTGCAGATGACTACGATTTTTTTAAATACTCTAACCTTCACACGTTTATTTAATAAGATAGAACTATTTATAATTAACATTTTACTCATTTGCTGTATTATATATAAGTTAACGTAAGCCATAAATATGTGAACATAGCTTTAATACACCATCAATATAAGTTTTTAAATGAAATTCGTTTTTTTTTTTAATTATACCCTTAAAACCTTACTTTTACTATACAGGGTGGAAAAAACGAACGCCACATGGACGGCAAATACCTTAAATATTGGAAATAGCAAGTTCTACGCAAAGGAGACGTACCTTCTTTTATTTTTAAGAACAAAAAATACTGCAATATTGGATTTTTGTAAAAAATCCTCTTCCTTAACCGGGAATCGAACTGGTCGAATATGACAAAACAATAAAGTCGTGTTTTATGATACAGATCGAAAGGGTCATTGATAGTGATCATTTATGTCTATAACACATACACCTTTAAATTAAATAAAGACCGCAAAAAACCCTTCTTTATTATTTTGTCATATTTGACCAGTTCGAGTCCCGGTCCCAGTTAAGGAAGAGGTTTTTTTTTTAAATCCAATATTGCAGTTTTTTTTGTTCTTAAAAATAAAAGTTAGTCTCCTTTGCGTAGAATTTGCTATTTCCAATATTTAACGTAGTTGGCGTCCATGGGGCGTTCGTTTTGTCACAAACGTTCGTTTTTTTTGTATAGTAAAAGTGTAAGTAAATGCGATCCTGGGCATATTGCCTAAGTTATGCATAATATGGTGATTTTGATCGAATACAATCATCTGAACCATGAATTAAAAGCTGCAGTCTTATTTTTTTAATCAACTCGCCTCTAAGTTTGTCAACAAACTACTTACCGAGCTTATGTTGCACTGCGCGCTCGTCGGCTCGTAATGCAGAGTTAGGTTGCTACAACTTCAGCCAAGCAGCTCCGTAATCAAAAAAAAACATGTTCTCTCTAATTCGAACAACTTAACCCAGCCAGTTAATATTTCGATAACAAATTAAGGGGCTAGTTGATAAAGTATCCCACAGACGTGCCACTTCAGTAAGTAGAGATAAATAAAAATCGAAATGGTATGTATTTTTTATTTTGTAATAAAGTCTTGTTCATATAAAAGTACAAAACAGTGTACACCTGCACCGCACATCACATATTTAGCTTTATGGTATACTTATTCAGCTAAATAGACGAACCAAAATACACACATCAAAATGTCTAAGGATTAAATATAACCCAACATAATTCTGATATGTTGCAATGTACCGCAACGCAGTACATTGCAAAATACTAAAAGTATCTTGGGATATTTTTGATCCTTGGCCATTTTAGATGTGTGTACATGGTCACATTAGTTGGTGGAAGGTTTGGAACCAAGGTTCAGCAGTTGAATACCTACAAAAAAAACTTAAATCTAGATGAAGACTTAAATGTACCCTTATCAACGAAATATTTACAAAACTACACATTTAGAACAAAATATACAGGTAGGTATGTATTGTATACAAAAATTATTTCCGAAGCATCGGCTAAATTCTTAGGAAGACACAAAATAGGAAGACAATAAGTTTTATAAAACTTGGATAGTCTCATTTTCCAATTGCGTTTATTATCGTAATTAAGAGTTCTATCGGTTATTTACGATACTAAAACCGAAGCCTAAAAAGCAACCTAGCCTCTCTTAACGAAAAAGATTGTACCCTTTATTGCTGAACAAATATATAAAATTCATCGTTATTTCACAAAAAATAGCAAAAGGTACTTGGACCTGAGTACTTTTTAGAGTGTTATGAAACGGAAGGGATATTATATCGCTTAAGACTATGGTCTGAAACCTATTTTTATTGTTTGGTGACACCTTTAAACTCCTGAAACTTCCCTTCCTTTTGGGCCTTAAAACTTATTCAAAAGAAGCCTAGCCGGAATTAAGTAGATATAGCGGCTGATTCAGTGGAGTCTGCTGCTGACGAGAAGAGCGGGGTGATGTAGCCGCTGAGCCAGTACAGCATCAGAGCCCAGAAGGTGCAGCGGAACAAGATGTCTACCACCCACATGCTGGAAATATAGATTTTGTTAATAATAATCACTCAGTAAATATTGGAAATTAATGAAAAATTTGTAGGTCCTGGACGGTATGCAAATATATGTTTCGAAGGCAATGCTTCAAAGATATTAATATTATAATCTAATTACATGGATGAGATGCTACAAAACTGCATTTAAAGTGAAAAGATTTTTAAAATGTCGATACTGGCTTTGCGTTTCCGTCGACATAATAAACTAGGTCCATCGAGTCTCGACTTACAATTGGGTCAATATTTTTGTCTTTTTATAATAAGTTCCCCGTGAGAAGTACCGTTAACAAAATCTTACTTATTTAATTGGAAATTGACAACGAAAAGGTAAAAGTAACAGGAAACGCTAAAGTTCAAAATTCGAATGTGTCATGTAACCCTGTGCCTCTATTCTACTTTTTTTATGATCTATCTGGTTGTGTATAACCTTCTATGACGTTATTACAGCTCTTAATCAATCAATTGTAAGAGCTACTATAATTATGATATAGCAGTAACTATACGATCTACAAGCACGATTTACTAAAACAAACGGAAATATTGGGACTGACCCAAATACTTACACTTTCATGTGCCTCCTGGCCGCGGGAAGAGTCTCGTCTCCCTCTTTCAGGATATAACGGCGTGCCGCCAGAATACAGTCTTCAAAGTATCTCGTGATGTCTAGACCTGCGAAATAAAATATTATTTGATATTTTCAGATTCACGTCACGTGGACGCCCTGTTAGTTGATTCTCAAAAAACTCACAAATTCAATAACAAGTTATTATCAGCTGGTTGGTACATTTGGTACGCGAGTATTTTTTTAATTATAATACTACTTTGGTGTTCAATAAAGGGAATGTGTATTGTATTGTATTGGCTGGGACGCCCTGGGGCAAGATGGAGCGATGATGGGGCCGGTGTAAGTAGGTTGGATGAGGGAAGCTGAAGATCGGGAGCAGCACAGTGGCGTGCATTGGGAGAGGCCTTTGTCCAGCTGTGAACTAATACGGGCTGAAAATGTTGATGATTATAATGATGATGATGATGATGATGATGATGATGATGATGATGATGAAGATGATGATGATGATGATGATGATGATGATGATGAAGATGATGATGCTGATGATGATGATGATGATGATGATGATGATGATGATGATGATGATGATGATGATGATGATGATGATGATGATGATATTGATGATGTATTGTATTGTACTTTACTTTGCACGAACTATGCAAATAAATTGGGAAATTCACTAATCACACTGGAGATAGAGACAGGTGCCCAACTTGGTTTTGACACCTGGCTTAAGTTTGACAGGGTAAGGAAAAAATGAAGACGTTCTCGATTAATGTACGTATATCTCTTACCGACAGCGTCGACTTTGTAGTCCCGTCTCTCTCGCGCATTGAGGGTCTTGCGCACGTTCTGCGCGATGTCCGACTGGAAGTCCCACTGGTTGTTTGTGTAGTACTCGAACACGTCGAAGCCTTTCTGGATGCGACGCTGGACGCGCATTAGACTGGGAAAAAATATATAGACTTATAAAAAGAATGATTTCTAAGTTTATTACGGAATGGCTAGACCTTTGCGTGACAAGTGGCGAGCGGCTACAATCAAATGTATACCTGCATTTGATACCGCGTTCGCTGCCGCCATTACACAAGTGACAATAAAAAACTGTCAAACCTCTACTTTAACCACACTGTAACAACCATTTCCTCATTTCTACACTAGCGTTCCAGTAATAGTAATTAAAATATAAAAAAAAATATATAACGTAAATCGCGCTTCGCTACAATCTGTTTAATTTTAAAATGAAAAGACAATAGCTTTAAAAGTTTAAATACTAAGAAATTAGTTATAAAAGCGACTATACAAACTGAAAAAATAACCTGATTCAATTTGTGACACAAGAAGGTTATACTTACACGGGCTTGTAGCCGAGGATAAAGAGGAGCATGTCGACGAAGATGGCCGGCAGCCAGTGGAACAGCACCATGCAGATGTTGTGGTACAGCCGCGAGTGCTTCATGGAGCCGCCAGGGTACCTGCGGGGTTAAATGTCATTCAAAACTAGAACGAAGGTAGTCAAGAGAAGTGGCGCCATCTCTTGAGGACCGCGGGAAGATAATGAATATAAAAAAAGTACGGTAACTATAAAACAAATAAACATTAGGGTTTAATATCATGAGTAATTAGTAATTACCTAGTCCTGAACAAAGCTCTAGGCTTGTACTATGGGTACTAGGCAACGACAAACTTACTTATGTACAGAAATACATACATATATATAAAAAACGGCCAAACAAATGAACCTGGGACCACTAGCTTTGTGGGCTTGGTAACTTAACTACTAACTAGCCTAATTGGTTTGGTTGTTACCACGTCGTTGAATGAACAAATTAGTTAGCGTTAAAAATGGCATTTTTGAGATAAGCAGTTTGGAGAAAGAGATTTAAGGTGCACTTACACGAGCAATTTTTTTGACAATAAGTGCTCGTCAACAATTGTTGTCTTACTCTACACTTTCGTGGTGTAAAATAATGAAAGATTCTGTACTCTTGAAGGGCTGTAAACTCACCAAGCCACCCCGTTGAGAGGCACTCTGTTCATGATGATCTCCCGGCCGGCGTCGATCATCTCCGACCAGGTGACCTTGATCTCAGCTGACGAGCAGAAGTTGATCACGTTGTGGATTTTGGTACTGCGGAACAACGATCAAAATTATGATGGAATCTATAGTAACAGTGAACTATACTATCTTTATTACCATCAGAAAAGTCGGACTTACTATAAAGTTCGTACACATAACATAATCCATAATAATATTATAAAGGTGAAAGTAATTTCGTCTGTCTGTTTGTAAAACTTTCACGGCTACACCGCTGAACCGTTCATTCACATATTATACACTTTTGCAGTTTTTATACTAATGAAAAATTCAATTTCGGACCCTAGGCACCCCTTAGTATCATAAATAAGTATGAGGTAGGTTTAGGTTATGTTAGTTCTTCAGCTGGCTCGCAGGGCCAAACCACCCAGAATTAGGAGCTCCGCTTCCGCGGAGTTCCGTTGACTTTCTGAGAAAGTGTATAAAATGCGAATAAATCAGATAAAAACCCCCGATATAATGACGACCCCCTTTTATGCCACGGACCAGAACAATCTTAGAGAAATTAGCAAAAATAACATAGTAAAATGTCGTCTTGATTCTTGAAAAATACCTAATATGTCCAATAGTGAACGTACTTGACCTGATGTGATGATGATGATGATGAACAAAATATGCGCTACGCTACGTACCCATTCTCGATACAGAACCAAGCGCTGATCATGATGCCGTTGATGAAGACGTCGACAGGCAGGTAGTCGGCGTAGCTGTTGCTCTTGCAGTACATGGACCTGATCACTCCTTTACCAGCACCTGGCAACACAGAATATATTATTTATTTACCCACCACGCCCACCATTTTACTATATTACTACTAGCGGCCCAGCGGTTTCGCTCCGCTGCAAATTTCTGACTTTCCCGGTGGATTTTTCAATTATTCTCTTCCATACAAACTCTGACAATGACGAACACAACAAAAAAGGAATCAGCCAAATCAGTTCAGCCGTTCTCAAGTTATAACGTGACCAGGAGAAATAGGGGTTCATTTTTGTATATAGATAGATGGGGTTTAGTCAAGATCTAAATGGTTACCTATCTTAAGTTCACAAAAGCTCCCTGTTTGTAGTATGATGGGCTTTAAAAGTTTAAAAAAAACTTTTTCCTGTAGAATAGGTGTCTGATTTGAAATCTTTGTAAGCTTCTAAGGGTTGATTATTATGGTGGGCAAAGTTGCTGGCAAAAGAAGAGTTGGGCGAAGAAACAAAAGCTTCATAACATCCGGGAGTGGACTGGGTAGTGATTCTCTCATAAGCAAAGGTGAGCGAATGCAGGAGTGAAGTCCAAGCGGCGAGTTTAAGTAGTCCCGTCAGAACGAACAAAACACATATTAGCGCGTGCATTCTCAATTAGGCAGCCTTATACGTTCGAGAAGTCATGAAATGAAATGAAATGAAATGAAATTTATTGCGTATAGATTAAGGTTACAGTTTGCAGGTACATTCGCTTATAATTATGTTTCACTTAACCCTACCCTTACATGCTGCCAAATTGAATACACGTGCTGAAATGTGTTTTGCTCGCTTTGACGGGACTACTTAAACTCGCCGCTTGGACTTCACTCCTGCATTCGCTCACCTTTGCGTTTGAGAGAATCAATACCCTGGAATTACGAGCGCGTCGGAGCTATTCCGCCTCGCAAAAGATAGGGACAGATTCCAGCAGCTGACAGCCAACCTTCACTAAGATGGAGAGGCACTTTAAGAAGAAGGATTAATTGCCTTACCAATGAGTAGACCGGTTGGTCCGTTGATGTTGTCCGTCCAACCAGGAATAGGTTCTTGCCAGATGGGGATAACTGTGGATGAATAATACAATATTTAAATCCCTTTACCAACAAGTTATAGAATGACCACTTAGTCACAGACCTAGTGGTAGCACGGGGATCCCCTTGAAATATCGACAAACATTTCATCGATTGTGTCATTTCACCGAATTTCCTTTCATCGAAAGCTAATTTCTGCTGAAACTATATAATTTTCAGGTTATCTTAAGCATTCGTTACGTAGGTTAGGTTAGGTTAGACTTGTGACACCGGAAGTCTGAGAGTGCCTTAGTAAACTAAGGCACCCTCCCATTGGCGTCGAGATGCTACAGTCGAATGCGCTTGTTCGTGGTCGCGCGGCACCTCCCCGAAGGACGCAGATGGTTTACCGCTGGGTTTTTAGTGGGTATTCCGGCCGCTCTTGGTTGGTGAGTCCCACATAACCACTCCAGGTCCCCCTGGACCTGGTTGGTATGCGTAAAGGCATTTCCCCAGCGAGAAAAAAAAAAGGTTAGACTTGTGACCACAAAAATAATTAAGCGCCTGCACGTGGCATTGACTGTTGATGAATTGAAAATTCGCCGACGTGAAACGTTCTATGAAATTTGTTTCGATATTTTAAGGGTAAGCCGGTGGCAGGACCATGTGCAGGGTCCGTTCTGACCGCTACTTACCACCATCTTATCCTTTAACCTACCACCAAATAGCATTTTCATTGATTTGATGTGTTCCGGTGTGGGGATAAGACAACCGGTGAAATTACTAGCATAGAGGCATTCCATCTTAGTCCTCAGGGTTGGCAACGCATTTGTGGTCTTAGAATTGCAGTCTTAAGATTTTAGTCTTGAGAATGCAAATATGTATCGGTCACAGATCCCTTTTACGATCAGGTGGCCTGTGCGTTCGTTTGCTTTCTACAAAATATAAAAAAAGACCATGACCTCTTCTTTCTGGTTTCTTTTATTATTGCAAGATTTGCAAGTCAAAAAATAATGTATCCTACCTAAAGTTCAAATTAGCATCTAATACTTCTAGAATTTATACTGCATCTATAGACTACCTGTCATTCGAAAACAAAGTTTAATAATGTTTTCGAATGACAGGTTGAAGGTGCAGCATGAATTTTAAAAGTATTTGACGGTAATTTGACCTTTAGCACTTGGGAAAATGATTGGCAGCTGCACTTTGTTCGTGTAGACTCTTTTGCCATTAGCAGAAATTTGTTTATTTATTTTCTCCGTAAATAAGGAACAATAAAATTATAAAAAATGCTATTGAGACAAACCCTTCTGTTGTCAATTTCCCAACGATCGGTTGAGGCGTTGAAGCGTTCCGTGCAAAAAAACATAGGTACTTTTGGCCGAATATTATCTTATACCTATCTTATTTTATGGGGTCCTTACGGATCCACTTCGACCCTATGGGATCTTTCGTCTAATAACCCCTCATCATTTCTTTCTCACATTCCTTGCCTTCTAATACTAGTAAGAATCAAGGTTATTAATATTTAAAATGTCTTACCAATGGAAGGCCGCAACACGATAGCCGGTATTTCGTCCATGGCCTCGACCACTATCGCCTCTCCCAGCGACTTGGTGAACGCGTACGAATTAGGGAGCTTGTTCAGCAGCCTGTTTCAGAATAGAACAGAATATATTCATTTGCTTGAAAACATGGTTACAACTGTTACAAGTACACTTACCATGAGTTACAATTACCATACTCTCTGCTCTGCCCATCACTGCATTCTTATAGAGTGCGAGGGACAGTAATTGTCACTCATAGTAAGCATTGCAACAATTATGTGAGTCTCACATGATTTTTCATATAATGACATGTAAAAAGAAAACCATCCAGACAGGGCGTACTATAGTAGTTTACGTGACGGTTGCGTAATGCCAATTACGCAGAGTCGCGTACAATACTTTATCTACACACATATTATAAGTACTCTAAGATGGGTTCAGAAGCCGAAAGGCAAATGACCAGCATTACCTGTTGATAGTAGGTGACAGCGATGACAGCTGGAACGTAATTTGATTACTTTATCGTAAAATTGTAAGGTAATGAGATCCACATTTGGAACATCTTTTCTAAAATTAACAGCCGTCATCGCTGTCACCTACTGCCACTAAAGCTGGTCATTGCCTACGGATTTTGTTTTGAGCGCATAATAGAGGAATTATGATTATGTGTGTAGATAATAGAGATGAGACGTATATACTGGAATAGGTTTTTGCTTGGACGTCCAAATACGCGATCCCATCAGAGTGCGCCAACGCGTACCGAGTCTTTACACGTATCGGGATCAGGACGCGAAAACAGCGCGGTGTATTTGGAGTAGGTAAAGCCTCTTTTCACCGGGCGAAGATTATATAAAAAAAAAACACTTTTTTCTATTCAAGAATTGTGTATGGATCATTTTAACCCAATTCAATGCGTGTGTGTGAACCATTTTTTGTAACCGCCATAATATTGACAAAACATAATATTGGATTATACTGAAACTTCTGTCAATTCAATACTGAGTCTTACTTTTATAAGTTCTCGAGTTATTGTATGAAATATATATTAAAACTCACACTCTCAGTCGCTAAAAAAGTGGACGCGTACTCGAAAGACTCAGTACGTGATTTGCCTAGTACGTCTCACCTCTAGTAGATAAACAATTTTACATCTGTGTAAAACATTGATATTGTATTACCAATTTGAAGTGACCTGGTAAGAAGCGTACTCACTTGGGCGTGACGGCAGCGACTGTTTCCTCGTCCATCCATTCCATGGCCTGGATGATCTGGTGAGGGTCGGCCGGGGGAGGGTACGGTTTTTCTTCCAGGAGCTTCTCGTGGAGGTGGCAGTATGACGTCGAGACGTGGAGCAGAACCTGAGGATATAGGCTGATAAGAAGGTGCTATTTAGCCAATGACTGAAGGATAATTGGTCGATAGCCCGCATGCTTGTAGCAATTCATCGACGATTTGTTTTAAAATTATTGAGCCGGGAGCTATTGCAGCGATGCAAATGATGCAATGTACAACTAAAAGCATGCCGGCTATGGTCCAATAAAACTAAGCCTTTGTAGGATGACGATCACGTCGGGGTCACCAATGTAGAAAGAGAGGCCAATAGAGAGATGTCTCTCCAGGCGGGTGTTATGCCTGGGGACCGAAGTCCATTGGGATGAAGTTGGAAGTGGTATATAATTAGGTATGTCAACCGACTGAAGAAACTTCGTTAGCGCGATGTAGAACACTTTAGTTCCGCTGTCTGACGCTGGTGGCGCTAGCGAGTTGGTTGATGTTGCCGTTAGATGTCGCTAGGTCGCCATACCTTAAACGTAGTGCACTTTACGTAAGCACACAGGGTGCTAAGTCTGTCTAAATCCTAATTTTGTTATATTTAAAGGGTTTGTAGTTTCTCATGTAGGTATTTTATATTCAAATCAAACGTCATGCAAAAAACGATTTTATTTGTTATTAAACTTAACAGTGATAGATCAGTTTTCGTTAAAATGTATAAATTAAGTACAAGGAAAGCAAATTTAAATGTGCCTGATTGAACTTTAAATTCTCTAATGGCAGCGCCATCTATTGGGGAAATTAAGAATTAAATCAATAGTACCTTGAGATTTTTACACTCCTTGGCGAGACCAACGACGAGCTTCGTACCTCGGACGTTCAGCAGAACTGCCTTTTTTAACTCCTCATCGAATCTGTGCATAAATATTTTAAAATATTAAGGATAGCACGTAATTATAACAGCGCCATCTATTAGTGAGTGGCATAAAACAAATAACATTTTTTATTAAAGTTAACATGGCGTTAACTACTTTTAGAGCGATAACGTTTATCATATTATTATCACCCTTTCAAGTCTGATTTCTACCATCTTTAGTAAACTAAGTACTTAAGTATAATATAGGTAGTTGTTACGAGGAGGATTGTGAAGCTAAAATGTTCATACAAAATGTGATGGGTGCGCCAAAGTTCATATAAAATTGCAACTCCGATTATTGGAACTCCGAAAATTTTTCTCATACCATTTTACATCATAATGATCACTCCATATAATCTTCATAAAAAATGTTTATACTAATGATCGGAACTCATAATCATCTGAACTTATAACGCCAATATTCATGAAACCGTACACTTTTCAGAATTTCTTAAATATCTTACGCGTAGATAAAATTAGGTTAGGTTAGGTTAGATTTATAACAATCCTCAAAAAGAAACAGTTTCTTAAAAAAAACATTATAAGTTGCGATAAGTATGAGCAAAACTTTTCGAAGAAATGAAGTATGAGGATTTTTTTTCGAAGAAATGATGAGTATATACACAAATCGTTATTTGTATAAAAAATCTAAAGACCAATTTTATATGAGCCAATATGGACCCAAATGTGATAACTGATAACGTTTCTATTCATTTTTCAATATCTTGTAGATATTATGAAAAACTAGGTTTGTAAGTTTTCCTTTCCAAGAAAATATTTATTTGTAATAAAATGGAAACGTACTGAACTGACCTAGTTTTTCATAATATCTACAACATATTTAAAAATCGTGAAAATCATAGTGAGAAACGTTGTGGCCCGGAGTTAAAATAGTGTGGTTTTTTTTGAAGCCTACGCAATTTAATCGTCGGTTCACAACCCTCTTACTGCTGAAATTTTAGAATCAAATAGCCGACCAATTTTCTTTTTATTACCGTTCATGTTTTACTACCACACTATTTAACTAACCGCCGAAAAAATAAATAACTGCCCGTTAAAATTTTCTACTGATCTTAGTAACCGCCCCAATATAAAAATATAAGTTGTTAAAATAACAAGAAAAGCAAAATGCTATCTTTATAAAGTAAATCATGGCGCCCTCTATCATCTAACAGCCGCGCTAGTTAGAAACCTATCGCCATGCCGTGTTCCTTGGTAACTTGCAGCATAACAAAGTATAGCGCCATCTATTGTCTAGTAGCTGTACTAACCTGATCGTGGCGGCAGCGTGTATGATAATGCTGACTTCATCTATAATCTTCTGTCGGTCTGCAGGACTGATTCCAAGGTCTGGTTCCGAAGCGTCTCCAGAAACCAGCGTCATCTTTTCTAGAAGAGGCTCTACACCGCCTCGCATGTTGCGGAGCTTCTCGAACAACTAAATACATTTTGTTAGTCAGACACAGATGGCGTTGCTTGTCGAAAAGAAAGGAAAAGGGATTATGGCCAGAGGAATGCCTAATTTGTCTGCTTAATTTGCCTTTCTTTACATTCAGAAAAAAACCTATACTTACTTATTTTGTTATGAGTTTACTATGATGAAAAATTTACTTATAAAAACGATGTTTCATGTAAATAATATATATGAAAAATGACACTTAAATACGATTCTGTAGAGCACAAATAACAACGGAATAATCACGGAACAATAACGTCGCCATTTTGTTTTTGGATGACAAATCATCATTCAAAAATCATCCACCTTAGGAACCCATCAATGACGTCACTCTGTTACGTCTACTCGTGGATGAAAAATTGCAAGTATTCATTGGTCAATGTTGGTCGACCTTCATCCATCTGTGGCTCCAAGGCCGCAGATTTGGGCCGATGATCGTTGGCCAACCGGTCGGCATGGCCCAGAATGGCCACTCGGCCAATGTCGGCTTGTGTAACCATACAGTTAATGGTAACGTATGGATGGGCCATATGAGAAACTAAAGAACAAATTAGTTTATGACGGCAATAAATATTTTGTTCTTTTACAGGGTTACATTACATCTTAAGTTCGAAAAACATATAAGTAATATTTTTTCTCTGAAACCGTTTAACTTTTCTGGATTGTGTGCACTAGGAAAGAATTTAGAAAGAAAGGAAAGAAATAGGGGGCGTAGCGGGAAAGTAATTCTACGAAGTCGCGAACGTCCTCTAGTCGAGTATAAATTGACGATTTCCAATTTGGTAGGTATATTATTGAGCTTAAGTAAATTTGTAATGATTTTATTTGTGTTACTTATAAAATAATTATTTTTTACTTTATTACCGTGTTATGTTACTTTTATTAAGTATTATGACCTTCTGCTGTAGTTTCTGGCGGCGCTTAATTCTTCTCCGCAATGATGGTCTTGTCCGAAACGCTAGTAGATTCACTACATATTACCGACGTGTAAAAGAGCCCTCATGTGGCCAATTTACTGAATACCTATTTGGAATTTTGAATTTTGAATTTTTATAGCTATATATAGATATAGTTCAGGAAATTAGAATTGGCCGTCTGTAATCTTCACTAAGATCTTTATGTTAATATCAAACAAAAGGTAATCATAAAAATGCCCTCGTTCTTCAAACAGCACAGTGGGTTTGGGTTGAAAGGTTAAGGTTAAGGTTAGGTCCGGTAAGTAGTATCGCAAAAAAAAGATCGCAAGGTAGATAACAGACTAGTATGATGGCGTTTATCACGTGACAAAATGTGCATCCGTCACTCTCGAACTTATATAGGTACTTACGTGTCAAATAGTGACGGATGTGCTATCCACATTTTATCACGCGATAAACGCAGCCATATTAGATCACCTGAACTATACAGCGGAGATGTTGCCACCTTCCGACTCCATCATCAGATCGGTTCGTAGATATGTAGGTACTATAAGGGAGCGACCACTCCAGAGCGTAACCATTTAAGGCGCGTAGGGTGCGGCTCTACTGAGTCGGACACGAGCGGAGCGGAGCTGTGTCAATATTAACCAATTGAAGATGCATACGGTCACGTCGAGCGGCCTTTTCGCACGTTAGTTTAGATTCTATTGGTTAATATTGGCACAGCTCCGCTCCACTCCGCTCGTCTCCGCCTCAGTGGAGCCGCAGCGGCATTATTGTCCGTCAAAGTTGACGCCATGTAATTTGATACTATGACCCATTCTTTTGTTTATGCAACGTTACCGTATTTTATGCGTCGGTATGGCCGATTCTTAATATTGCATTGTCGTCTTTAGTTACGTATTCCAAATTTAAACTATTACAATATCGAAAAAGCTTGAAAAAAGGTTGTAATAATAAAAAACCAGCCAAGTGCGAGTCGGACTTGCGCACGTAGTGTTCCGTACCATTATCTATACAACATTAGCAAAAAACGTAACAAACTAACACACACACAAACTTTCTCATTTATTATATTTGTAGGATTTACATACACATATTTACATGATACGCTCACGCCTTCATTCCCAGAGTGGGGTAGGCAGAGCTACAGGATACCAACTTACAACTCTAAAAACTTGTTGTTAATTGGGATTGTTTATAATTTTATAATTACTTTAATTCGAAAACAATTTCGAGGAATGGGGTTTTAAAGCCGTTGTGAATTATTACGTTTTTGAAATATTTAACTATTTCGGATATTTAGACAAAAGTATATTTAACCTTTGTTTTTGGCTTGAAGCCCTCCTAGGTGTATCTTACGGGTTAGGCGAAAACCGCTTGAAATAATATGTTTTAATACATTACCTATAACAATCACTTTTTATCATTAGATATCATTTAATTGTTGTAATTTATTAGAAAATGCTAGCCCAAATTTAAAATAATCATGTCATACATAAATTGTCTGCTAAGTAAATAAATAAAGATATTCAAACAGAACTATATTGGGTCAAATACAAAATTAATGAACTTGGTCTCTTAATATTACCCATTCTTTCGAATTAGAATGTAAAACAGTGAGTTTTTTTTCTATCCCAATTCTGTAACCACATTTTGCACAAACAGGCTAAGATTAGCAGGGCCTCTATTCCCGGTGGTCAAAATCATATCGTATTTGACCTGTTGCGGTATTGTTTTGATCAAAACGTTGTCAATACGATAACAGATCAAACACGATATGGTTTTTAGCGCCTAGAATACCGGCCCAGTACATTAGTGCCAGGTTGGAAGCCCATCGCCTAACAATACTACAAAACCTGACTTACTGACTTATATATCAACGCACAGCCGAAACTACTGTACATAGAAACTTGAAATTTGGTACGGTCACGAGCGTTAATTTGGGACCCATTTCAAGAAAAATATGCTTGAAGTCGTCAATGTCATTAGAGATGTCAAGTCATTTGTAACTTTTAGGGAACTCAACCTTATTGTAGTAGAATGTCAGATTGACTTTGGACCTAAGGTGGGTACCAAATTAAATCTCGTGACTGTACAGGGGTTCCTTTCATGATGTTAGTGAGCACTAAGAAAGGATTTTCCGAAAATCGAACCCCAACGGGAAGAAATGGGGGGAGTAGCGGAAAACTAATTATACGCGTACAAAGTCGCGGGCGGGCGGGTTTTTGTATAAAAAAATAGTAAAGGAATGTTTGCGCAACATATGCTAAACTAAAGTAGGTATTGTGCCGTGCCTAGAGCTAACCGGTCGCCGTTGCAGTGCCGTGTCGACACGCTGCACTTTGCCGCGTTGCACCAGTGCATAGTTTATCTACATCCGAAACGGTTGTTTGTTGGGCAACCGCGGATCTAGCACACGATTCGTTTTATACTGAAACCTGATGGATGATTATTGTACATATTTCCGAATCAAATCATTTTTTTATATGAAAAGTTAAGAGTTATACTATACAAACCTAGTTATATAAAAACAAATTGATTAATTAGAGAGACTAAACCTGCCTAGCCTACATTACCGATGTAAGTACTTTTGAGAATAAATGCGACTGGGATAAAATCGAACGGGAATAAATGCGACTGGGTAAAAAGACGAACGAGAATAAAAGCGACATCAATAAAACCGAACAGGGAAAAATAATATTGGGTCAAATTAAGAAAGGGAAAAAATCAAAATCAAAAATCAAAATCAACGTTACTGTATGTTACTGTTTTCTAGAAATGTGTCTTTTATAATCTTACTGGTGATTGAAATTCTTACCCCTATTATCATAGCCTACCACGCCTACGGTAATAGATGCTCGTTGACGAGATCGCTGCGAGGATAACGAAACTGAAAAAATCCGTACAAAATGCAACGTTTCTTTTCCTTTAAACGTATAGATATATTCTTACGATTTTTTTATATCTCTAGGAAGGAAACAAATTAAAAATAACGGAAACGTACAAACCTAGTTTTTCATAGAATTTAGATTTAGGGGGTGAGGAACTTTATCGCATTGTATGGAAAAATGTAGCCAGCTACGCGATTTAAGTCTTAATCATAATAATGTGACATTCAAAAATCCCCGCCATGATGACCAAATTATTAGGTAGTTACTTTGCATCATTGTGTAAATGTATTATTCATTAATTAGGCAACATTTAAACCCTAGTCGCAGTAACCCAGCAGTTTTGAAACCTAAGTTATTCAGGCGCACGAAGATATTGTTTCGAAGTTGCGTTTAACTTTACGATTTTCGTCATAACATTTGAATATTAACCGAGTGATCAATTCATGAGACAGTAAAAGTTGGAAATTATCCGTCGGTTCTTGAACCAATCACGCACACAGACACAGCTCATGAATCGGTAATAACTTAATAAGTTAATAGTACATTATTGCCTAGGCAGGGATTATTGTAGGGCCGAGTATTGGTTTAAACGGATGAGCTTGCAGGTCCGTTTAAAAATAAGAAGCCCGCAATTGCTGTTCCTGCCAAGGCAAATATAGTGCTCTTCTCAAAAATTGCAAGAAAAATTTCGTGTTGGCGTAAAATCTTCATCGCTTGAACTCAATTTTTGAATTCTTTACCGCCTTTTTGTTTATGACAAGGAGAAACGCAAGCTTTGTTTTTAAAAAAACATAAGCTATTCCAGACACGGATAAAAAAGTTATGTTTCGAATAAAATATGGATGTATAAGGCTTGTGCCCTCGTTTTATTATGGCACTTTTCACTTTTTAAAAAGTTACAAGCTCGATAGTTATGGAATTTGTATGCAACACAGCGGGCTTGTGTAGCGAGCACGCATTTTTTTTAATTTGCGATCTGTCAGTAACTATGTACTTCACGTCTCAATATGTAGATAGTAATGTCAACATTTCCGGACATTTTTGAGAAAAAACAAATGTTATTCTAATTTAAAAATAGATTTTCTTTACCATCATTCAAAATGTTTGGGATGACATTCTCGTGCATTACAATAAACCAAGTGGTCAACTGTCATCCCATTTTGAGTGATAGAAAATAAAAAGTAGCGTTTCCATCTTGGTTAGGTTAGGTTAGGTTAGGTTTCTAAGCTACTGTGGGCTTAGTATGGTTGTGTTTATCGCGTGACAAACTGTGGATAAAGCATCCGTCTCTCTCGTGTGTCTCGTGTCGTGTGTGTATATACGTGACAAATGTCATTCATGTGGCCGATTAACTGAATAAATATTTTGAATTCTGAATTTTGACCAATTCAGTTAGCGGAATGTGCAGGTTTACTCACGATGATTTTTTTTCACTGTAAGAACATCGTTACCGTAAAAAACTCAGTGTACTAAAGCTTAAGTAAATCGAAATACAACAACTTCGCATTGAATACAATAGTCTGGCAACCATTTTTACCGTCAATCACTATTCAAATTGAATTTTACTTAAATAACCTTTCGAAATAATGATATAAAGCAAACAATCATTGCCCTTAGAACTACAAAACAAACCTCATAATAAAAAGACACATAAACCTCACCATCGATTGAATTTTGAACCTTCTCAAGGTGTATTAAAATTGTTATTAGAATGTATACATTTGGACTTATGCTGTTCATGTTTGTGCCAATTCGCCACCGCACGCTAAGATGGCAGACCGCACAGTTATGATGTAAATATGGCAATGGCATCAATTGCCAAGGACGGTGTTTGAAATAGCCACTTGAGGACTCTAAGGCACTTGTCCCACCACACGATGAGCGGGAAGCGAGTAGCGCGAGCGATTAATTATAAACATTTGTGTCTCTTTTACTGGCACGGGATCTATATTTTTTGTTTCGACAAACTAGCGGAAAAAGTTCTCGCCGGAAGTGGGAACAGCCAGCGACCAACTATTAATATACAGGGTGGAAAAAACGAACGCCACTCTAGCAAGTTCTACGCAAACGAGACATAACTTTATTTCAAAAAAAAACTGCATAATTGGATTTAAAAAAAAAACCTTCTTCCTTAAACGAGAATCGAACTGTTCGAAATAACAAAACAATAAAGTCGTGTTTTATGACACAGACCGAAAGGGTCATTGATAGTGATCATTTATGTGTATAACAGATACACCTTTAAATTAAATAAAGACCTAAAAAAAACCCTTCTTTATTATTTTGTCATATTTGACCAGTTCGATTCCCGGTTAAGTCAGGCAAATTTTCAAAAATCCTTAAATGCAGTAATAATTGTTTTCAAAAATAAAAGTTAGTCTCCTTTGCGTAGAATTTGCTATTTCCAATATTTAAGGTAGTTTCCGTCCATGTGACGTTGGTTTTTTCTACGTTGTCTCTTTTATTGACACTGGATCTTTTACATCTTACATCTTTTGTTCATTTCTTGAGCGAAAAATAGTCTATAACTAATCGCTTTCTCGCTGGCAGTGGGACACGTACCTAAGAGCTGGCGCACATACAGGGCGCGCAACGGAGCGAATTTTTCACTGCCAAAGCATTATCGTCTTTGGAAGTGTTGAAATAAGGCTGTCCGTCCGACCATCGTAAAGCCCTCTACGCATTATCCTCCCGTGCTGTCCGTCCGGGCACGATGCATCTCCTGGTTTTGGGGTGTGTCTACTGATCTACTGATTTTCCCAAAAAAATCTACTGGATTTTAGAATTTTGCCTGTGTAATAAAAAAAACCGGCCAGCGAGTCGGACTTGCGCACGAAGGGTTCCGTACTATCTATACAACATTAATTAGCAAAAAAACGGCAAAAAAAATCACTTTTGTTGTATAGGAGCCCCCCTCAAATATTTATTTTATTCTGTTTTTAGTATTTGTTGTTATAGCGGCAACAGAAACACATCTTCTGTGAAAATTTCAACTGTCTAGCTATGACGGTTCGTGAGATACAGCCTGGTGACAGACAGACAAACGGACAGCGGAGTCTTATTAATAGGGTCCCGTTTTTACCCTTTGGGTACGGAGCCCTAAAAACATATTATACACATAAGGTTCTTGAAACGACTGTAGGAGCCAACATTTTTGAACGCAACGGAATGAGCGAAGTAAGAATTCGTGGTCTGTGACATGATGGATACTTTGCACGATAGAGCGTACAGCACCATCGTGCCTGACGGTCGAGCGCTGCTGTCCTTCCAAGAAGGATAGTGCGAAGAGGGCTTAAGAAGTCCCATTGGACATGCAGGAGTGTCCGGCATCCGAGGATGATGTCGAGGAAAGAGCGCCGTGGAGAAGAAAGATCAGGAAAGCTGACCCCACTACCTTGTGGCATTAGTAATAGCTAGGAAGGGAGTCAATGATGTCAATTTGTCAAATCCGAAACATGATTTTCAGATAAAGAGAGACTTACATTATCATTCAGGGTTTCTTCCATCCTCTGTTTTGGGGTCTTCCCCTTCTTCTGCCGCACCAGGAGAAAGATCTGCCCGATATCCGGACACTTCCTGGAATCATCAATGTATATATTTTATAAATACAAGAATTTTATCAGGAAGAATATTCGTCTATTTTTCATTGAAATAAAAAAATATGTGTGTTTCTATGAATATTTTTTATGACCGTATTGATAATAGAAAAAAATATCTTTGAATGTAGCCTTTTACGTTTTTTAATTGCTTAATTAAATAACATGATAATGGGCCATAATAGCTTCAACTATCAAAATAAGCTAACTAAAAAAACTAGCCGCGTATCAAAATAAGGTCTTTTCTCTGGCTAGTATCCTTCAAAGAAAAAAAAACTGTCAAAATTGTCTGATAATGACAGGTGACAGGTGACAATTCGGTATACATTTCATGATTAACTAGTTTTCACACCACTGGAATTCATATGCAGGGGGCGTACTTTTGATGCCGATGACGTCAAAATGACGAAATTTTACACACAGGGTGCTTTGCTTTCATTTGGCAGGTGTTTAGGTATGTATTAACTGGTACAAATAAAACAATGTAAAATAAGATGCGGTAAAATAATTATAGTTAAATACAGCTTAATCGCAATCAAAATACAGATAACGGCGGCATCAATTTTTATTTCACTAGGTACTCATTACTAAAAATGGCGAATTGAGTCAATTTTCTTTTATTATGAATGTCGATGCCTTAATTGTATTTATGAATATTTAATCATATTAATTTTTAAAACAACCTAAAATCGTTTTTTTTAAATGATTATGTTACCCGATGATTTTCGCTACTGCCGTTCTCAATCAAATAGTTTCCACTTACATTTTAGGTATGAAGTAGGTAGGTATTTATTTTTCTATGCGTCAACAGATTACTTAACTAATTTTTACATGATTAAATGTTGGTTAATAATTACAATAAAATCATTTGGAATCATACTCTATGTATCGTGACGTCATTTTTGCGTCAACGGCATGAAAAGTACGCCCCCTGCATATAAGCTACGCCATGTACACTGAAAGGTCACCTGTCACCTGTCATGGTCAGGGTGGTAAAATAGGGGGCTGGTTAAAACAGCTGAACCGACAGCGGAGAACTTTATAGCTATATTTTATCATTTTTGACTCTACTACTATCAGATCAGCTATTTATTTTGAACTAGCTCTACCGCGACTTTAGTCACGTTAAAGCCATCCCGATTCCCACGTATGCATGTTTTTTTTTCGATAAACGACTTCTACGCGGATGGAGTCGCGGGCAAAAGCTAGTTATAAATAAAACAAAGTCGTTTTCCGCGTCTGTCGGTCTGTCTGTATATCTGCTAACTCCTCCTAATCCACGCAACGGACTTTAATTTGGTTTTCACCATGGCTTAGATATTTTTTCACAGAAGGTTTTATCTTGTGGACCACGATGGACTTTGTCAACGTGACGTTGTAAACCAAATCATAGGAAGTCTCTTAGGTTTTGGTTGTCAACGTCACTTTAACATAGTCCAAAGTTTTCGCTTTGATATAGTATAGTCCAAAGTGGCCTAGAAATCAAATTGGTTGACTGTACCACTGTACGGATGTTACAGAAATCTATCTTTTTCTATCTATCTATATATATAAAAGGCAAAACTGACTGACTGACATATCAACGCACAGCCGAAACTACTGTACCTAGAAACTTGAAATTTGGTACAGGGGTTCCTTTCATGATGTAAGTAAGCACTAAGAAAGGATTTTCCGAAAATCGACCCCCAACGGGAAGAAATGGGGGGAGTAGCGGGAAACTAATTCTACGCGTAGGTACGAAGTCGCGGGCGTCCTCTAGTCTAACATAAACCAAAGCGAATCGAGAGTGGGTCACTAGTATTATTTGGATGATAGTGTGATGGGAGTCATTCCAAATTTTCTATTTAAAAAACGGGAACGTTTCAAAATTAACTTACAACTTTTCAACTATTTTGAACTAACCCGACAAACAACCATTTATAATAATAATAATAAATATCAAGAGACGATCTCACACAATTTGACCTAGTCCCAAACTAAGCTCTAGGCTTGTACTATGGGTACTAGACAACGATATAAATACTTATATAGAGAAATAAATACTTAAATACATAGAAAACATCCAAGACTCAGAAACAAATACTCGTGCTCATCACACAAATATCTGCCCTTACCGGGATTTGAACCCAGGACCGCTAGCTTCGTAGGCCGGGTCACTATACCCACTAAGGTCGGATTTTTATTCCCACGGAAAAAATGTAAACAAAGTTACGTCACTGTCAAAATGACATTTCAGGGGATTTCAAAGTTTGGGCCAGCAAGAAATATAATATTAAGTTATCATTTCGCTCGTACCGAGATACGAGTATAAAAATAAATTTGAGAAATAATTGAACTTAAAATCGCACAAATCAGTCACTGAAAAGCGATTACGACGGAATCACGAATTGTGAAGCGAAGCGAGTGAAGTGACGTCTCACATTAATCAAGCAACCCTCAACTTGTTGACACAGGTGTATCGAGTCAATGATACCAGTGCAATAAATAAATTATGCATGCGAAAACCGTTTTCTCGCTTTAAATCAATACAACAAAGAATTTATATCAAAATAAAGTGTGCCATCAACAAATTAAATTCTTCAATCTTGATTACAATATATAGTTTTTTTATAGAAAGTCGATTTCTTATAAATGTGGAAAGTATAAATATTTTGAATACTGCAAATGTTTTTCGTTAACGGCAACACCTTTGTTTACATTTTTTGTGGGAATAAAAATCCGACCTTAGGCTAGCGCGTCGTCATATTTGACAGTTAAATAAAAATAATTCAGCTCACTATACCTGAGCAGTTTCTCGACCAGCACCTTCCCCATGAACCCCGTCCCGCCGGTAACGAAGACGGAACGTCCCCGGAACGACTCCGCGATGCGGTCCGGCATGGCCTCCAGCTCGCTCTGCGTGAAGCCCTCAGACATCGTAGGTGCTTCTGGAAAGAATATGCAGGTTAGGCATGGTATAATTTAAAATGGCAGTCATTATATGAACCATGCTCGTAGCTTTCTTTAAACCCTTTTTACACTACACGTTATTTAGGGCCCTGTATATAGGGTGGGCCGTGGCCCCTTACAAGGGCGTCGTTGTTATGTTACACTGAAAATCGGCCCCTTCCCTTCTACAATATATGAGAAACTTGTATCTGTGGTTGCCCTGTATCTTAATGTTGACATTAAAGTATCGGTCACCGATACTTTAATATCAACATTAAGATGAAACTACATCGATAACCGATACTCTAATGATATGCAATACTTTAATGCTAACATTAAAATACAACCACAGTCACAGGTTTCTTAATATAGGACATTTGCTTATCGTTTTAGAACATATTGTAGGGAAGTTACCTATGATATGGATGTATGATCCATACCAATTAACTTGTCTTATTTAGTAAACACTTTTATAACCTCAAAATGCTCCCTTTTCGGCTAAAATAACAATTTTGTCATTAAAAAAACCATCCATGATGTAAAATCAGGGAAAAGGTGTGCAAAATGTGGTCTCTAGTTGCTTTATTCACCAGAAAACGGCCGTATTAGCCAAAAATGATGCATTTTGAGGTTATTAAAGTGTAAATGAGACAAGTCAATTGCGATTGTTCATATTTTTACAATTATTCTAATACGAAAACCATTTCGAGAAATAGGGTTTTAAAGCCGTTCTGCATAATTGTTTTTGAAATATTTATCTATTTCGGATATTTCGACAAAAGTATATTTAACCTTAGTTTGACTTTCGTTTTCGGCTTAAAGCCCTCCTAGGTGTATCCAACGGGTTAGGCGAAAACCGCTTGAAATAGTATGTTTTAATACACTATTACAATCACTTTGTATCATTAGATATCATTTAATTGTTGTAATTTATTAGTAAATGTCAAGTCAAATTTAAAATAATCATGTCACCCATAAAATGTCTGCTAAATAAATAAAGAAATTAAAACAAAACTATTGGGCCAAATACAGAATGAATGAAAGTCTCTTAAAATTACCCATTCTTTCGAATTAGAATGTAAAAACCGTGAGTTATTTTTTTTTGGTTTATCCCAAATTGACTATAAATAGTTGAAGTCTCTTAAAACAAATAGGTACTTTAGACGTGACTGTACTTTGCACTCGGTTAGCATTGAGGATTTCCACACAACTACAATCATTAAATAATCGTCATTGACGTCATTATAATAACAGCCGTATGCATCGCCTATCTGATCATCATTTAATGCTGCGACGTGATTCTGCTTAACAATATCGCATTTAATGACAGTGCCATAATAAAAACTTGTTGCTGTAACAAGAAACTCGCTGTAAACAACTTAATTACATTTCCGACGAAAGTGAAATTTTGTGTGGCAATACGAGTAATGTCAATAATTTAATTTTTGGACAAGCTTTTGAAGCTGTTTTCGGACGACAACGATTCGAAACACTTGGTTATTGTGTCTGACAGGACTGTAGGTTTACAAAAGGAGATATTTCATATATATATTTGATACGAGTTTTTGAGAATAATATGATATTTGTTCTACTGACAATAAAGAAGGTTGAAATTTTACGAGTAAATAAGGGATGTTTAAAATTTTATAAAATTCGCTACAAAATGTGCGAAATGTTTCATTAGTTTAAAAACTGTGAAAGTGTATAAGACGCTAATAATATCTTATCAATAAATATATATTTTAGACAATACGAATTAAGATACGTATTCCAAATATCAGCCGGTGACTCTATTCTCCTTGATAAAACTGAATTGCTTTTGACATGTTAATAATAGCTCTTACTTACTTGGCAGTAATGGCGCGGTAGCCGAGCTCTAAATAAAATGGTAACATGTAAAAACTGGCCAAGTGCGAGTCGGACTCTCGCACCAAGGGTTCCGTACCATTATCTATATAAAATAAGACAACTAGGTAAATATTCTGAGAATATTTCAAGCGTATAACTGTTGCCGTTATTAATATAGAGCAAAAAACGGCAAAAAAAAAACACCTTTGTTTTATGGGAGCCCCACGTAAATATTTATTTTATTCTGTTTTTTGTATTTTGTTGTTATAGCGGCAACAGAAATAGATCATCTGTGAAAATTTAAACTGTCTAGCTATCACGGTTCATGAGATACAGCCTCGTGACAGACAGACGGACATTGGAGTCTTAGTAATAGGGTGCTGTGTTTATCCTTTGGATACGGAACCCTAAAAAAAGCAATAAGGTTTTACCGAGCAGAATAAAACCCCTGCGCGCGTATAAATTCAAACATACCTACTAATAATGACAAACAAACAAAATAAGCATTGAAAAAGCTTCATTCACCGAATCAAAGTTCAGTAATTTGTTTACGTAAGTACATCCTTGATACCTTATATTAATATCTACTATTTAACCTCTGTGATTATACACTTTTCATTTTCTTTTCTATCGCTCATACATAACATATTATAGGGATGACAGTTGACCACGTGGTTTGTCGTTACGCACGAGAATGTCATTTATATACATTTTGGGTGATAGAAAAGAAAAACTTTAGCGTTTGTATCTTGTACTGTAATAAATCTAAAACGGGACTTAATCGCGTAATAGTAGATTGTTCAACAAGGGACTAAAACAAGCCATAATGACTCGAGATGTTTAGCCACGCGAACTATGAGCGATAGAAGAAAAAGAAACCGATGATATAATGGTGACCTTTTCTTTTAAAACTGTTATCTCTAAAACGGCCCAACCGATTTTCATAAAACCTAGCTTAGAACCACCGCTAGAAAACCTGCTTTCAAATAAAAAAATCCAAATTCAAATCGGTTGACCCGTTTAAGAGCTACGGTGCCACAGACAGACAGATACACACACGTCAAAATTATTTGCACACCCCTCTATCCGCGTCGGGGGTTAAAAATATTGCTGTCGATAAAAAAATACGTGCAAAAAAACTACGGCATTTTTGTCAAATACTAGTATTTCTAGATATGTCAAAGAATCAGTCCCAAGGCCGAGCCATCGACCGATTGGTCAACGGTTGCAGCATTACTGACCTACTCACGAGCAGCCTTTAAAACCCTAGGGCGAAAACCAACTCTATTACTCACGCGTTAAGAGTTTTAAAAGACGGCCATTATGACATCCCAAAATAAGAAGTATACGCCAGTGTTAAGCCACGATATTCAAACTTAAAAAACACAAAATAACATTGAAAATTGAGTAGAGGTTTATACAGTTGTAGCAGTTTTTTTTGCGTAGCATTATTCGTAAGTCTGTAAGTTATACGAAGTTAAACTCTATACTTAATGTAGTAAGGTGTAGTCAAATGCATATTGGTTGCAAAGTTAAGTTTAACGCTAAGCCAAACGAGTTTCAACTTTATTTTAACGTGTTAAGGTTGTGAAGGTGCGTTAATGTTCTGCATGAATTGTGAATGGAGAATGCGCGTACGCCGGCCAAGAATCGGAAGCTTAATTTGGTATTGATGAAACTGTAGACATGCTCTCTTTAATGTATTATACCTACCAATAAATAAAATTGATGTGTCTCAGCGATGTCAAAATAAATGCCAATAATTAAATTGAAACTTTGCACACGTTTCCTTTATCCAAGTCAAAATTGGTAATTATTAAAACCAATGGTCTCGATAATTAATTACTTAATAAAAATAATTAGAAAAAATTTAAACTAAACGTGCGCGTATTCGAACGTTTTTATTCTACGTACCGAGCTTTGCTCCCGAAACCCCCTGCATACTAAATTTCATGAAAATCGTTGGAGGTGTTTCCGATATTCAAATTATATATACAAGAATTGCTCGTTTAAAGGTATTAGATGTAAATAATCGAAGTATTAGTAGTTGAAAGCTTCGGGAAAACTCGGTTCCACCCCAAACGAGACGCTTCGGCGTTTAAGAACTTCAGAATCAGATTTTGATTTTATTTACGAGGAGATTGCATAATTGAATTTCATACAGTTTGTTTATAAAAACCCCGATATAATGGTAACCGCTTCTTTCAGAGCTGATATCTCATAAACGGCCCAACCGATTTTCATAAAACCTAGTTAAGAATCACCGCTAGAAAACTTGCTTTGAAATAGAGAAAACCGCATCCAAATCGGTTCACCCGTTTAGGAGCTACGACGCCACAGATAGATACACAGATACACACGTCAAACTTCCTTCCTCTTTTTGCGTCTGGGGTTTAAAATGTGTCACAAGAAAATGTACTAGCCGCATACTAAGAAACGTGGTCGCAATTTTTTTTTATTGCAATGAATGGGAATCAGTCTTAAATATAGTCTGTGCAGGCTTCTATAAAACGACTCTTACCCCCTTACTTATAAACATGGAATAACCTTGGAGTAGCTATGCCATGTTTTGTCTTTATCCGTCGAATTCAAATGTCACACCGACAGGTAAGAACAAAACATGGCATAGCTCCATACTCCAAGGTTATCTATTCCACGTTTATAAGTAAGGGGGTTAAAGCCTAAAGGCCACGTCTGCTAAGTACCAATTTCACCAAATTATGTTAAATTTAATCAATGTTAATCGACTTAGTTCATACATTTTGACAGCTGTTAACGCTCTAATTCTGTTAAGTGGTTAACATCGTTTGGTGAAATTGGTACTAAAGTCGGTAGTGTTCCACAATCTGAATCTCTAAAACCGAAACGCCTTTGTATCTGATGTCTGGATACATTAAACTTGATCATATTATATCCTTGAAACTGTTAAACTTAAAAACAGGATTAGAAACAAAAACCTCCAAAGTTTTATTTTTCAAACATGACACCTGTTTTAACAACTTTTTGGCTGAATCTTCTAAACCCTAAGATCTTCAACGATAATTTTTGATTAAATAGTTGAGTACTTGTAATTTCTTAATTCTGGTAAACCATTTTTTTAACAAATGTTGTGGTTTTGTTGTAAATGCAATTACAAATTTAAATCTCACGTTTTTAGTACGTACATACAGTCATTCCTTTTTATTCTCGAATGGGAGTGGCAGCATATTTGTGACTTCTTAAAAAAATAAGAGATTTAGGTAAGTAAATTTTGTGCGTACAACGACCCGTTTTAATTATATCTCAAAAAAAAATCGCACGTAAACACATTTTAGAAATAAATAAATAAAAAATAACATAATGATTATTCTGTCAATCATTAGATCTTTACCTCCGTCATGTTTTTTATTACGGCTTAGTAATATTTTTTATTTAGTTACTTATCGATTTATTGCTTAAGGGCATTGATTTATACACATAGGGTCGTGCAAACAACATGTCGCATGTTTATTACCAATTTCACTTAGTACCAATTTCACCAAACGAAGTTAAATTTAATCAATATTCATCGACTGTTAGTTCATACATTTTGACAGCTGTTAACTCTCTAATCGCCTGTTAAGTTGTTAAGTTGTAGTTTGGTGAAATTGGTACTAAACGATGTTAACCACTTAACAGACGATTAGGGCGTTAACAGCTGCCAAAATGTATGAACTAACAGTCGATTAACATTGATTAAAATTAACATCGTTTTGTCAAATTGGTACTTAGTCAAGTAACAAAATCGCCATCAAACAAATGGGGTTGGCAGAACCTATGGCAGGCCAGAAACATCGTGAGGAAACCTGCACATTCGAACAGCTGAAGGTGTTAAAGGGTACCTAATTGCACAAAGATTCTATGTGTATCCGAAAGAGCCTATCTGTAACATAACAGCCCGTCGGGTTATCTTAAGTACTTATGCACCTTTTCCGGTATAGCATACTTCCGGTTCAAATTTCGGAATGGCGACTGGCAAATCAGTATTCTGCAGGGTCAAAACCCTCTAAAACGTTGTCACCCCACCTGTTACATAATTTGATTTGCTGCTTGCATCGTTTAGAGACGCGTTTTCCAGTTTTGGGCCTATAGTCTATGGGTCGTATTTGTTAGTTATGTTTATTTCGCGTGGTAAAAGAGTATGGTGTCCACCACATAGATCAGAGGCCCTAATGGCTGCGTTTATCGCGTGACAAAGTTTGGATAAGGCATCCGTCACCTTCTGACACGTAATATAAGTACGAGAGTGACGGATGCTTTATCCACATTTGACGCGCGATATAGACTTTTAGATGCTCGGTAAACTGACGCGTACAACAGTCGGCCTTATAAGAAGCTGCACATTTTTGTACCTTGTCGCTTTAACGCCTTTGACAGATTAGTTCAGCAGTTCAAACATGACGTTAAAGTGACAAAACACTAAAGTGTGCAGCTAAGGCTGACCGTACAAGCAAGACAAAAACAATAATTTACCATCCTTCTTGGATAGGGAATTGACCACGGTTTTAGGAATGTGGTCTACGTTTTACTCAATCTCAAGTCCGGTTAAGTAGCAACTTGGCTGAGTAAGTACTTCGCAAATCGGCGGAATATATGGACATGTCGAAACGTCGCTGGCGCAAGCAACCCGTCGAGCGAGTGGCATTTCACCTTGAAATGCAGAAAATTCCTCGAAACTGCTTCGAAAATGAATACAAGACAAACAATAAGGAAAACTTTATGAAAATTAACTTAACCTTTGATTGACGAGTGTCAATTAGTCATAATTCATGACACAGATCGTATGAGATTTGAATAAGTACCTAATAATAGTGTTTTGAAGCTACTATAAGTCCCGCAATAATAAGTAAGTACCATTAATTTTACGCACAGTGACGCAACAGTACAACGCCCTGGGCGTACTTTTCGAATCAATTCGGAGAAATACTGGAAAACGGACGAATGTTAATTACCCGAAATCGACTGCATCATGCATGATTCGCTATGTATGAATATGGAAGAAGCGAAAGAGATTTGTCGGGATCGTAGCAGGTGGAAAGTAGTGGTCTCTGCCTACCCCTCTGGGAAACAGGCGTGATTTAATGTATGTATGTACTTAATAGTTTTTATATATTTTAACGTTAGTGCAACCGTGTACTAAGAACTGTCAGCATCAACTTTTCAAGGTCTTGACAGACAGCCAGGCGTCACGCAAACGTCTCCGGCTGATGATTTAATCTATTGTAGCTTAGGTTATTTTGCCTTGGCCCGTGGTTCTCTTCGCATATAGTATTTGAACACACTTCGAGTAACAGGAACAAATAAGTTTGAGTCTGGCGGAAGAAAACCAAAATGGATGGGAGTTCACCTTATGTGGATTTAAAACACGCTGCAATCTAAGCCTTATGTGTGAATTGCGTTTGCGTAATGTGGGTTCTAAAATTTTGAGTTTCGTCACAACATAACTTTCTAAAAACAAAAATGTTGACATTTCGAATTGACAAACGCGTCGCGTTATTCTAGTTAGTAGTGCGCCTTTCTACGAAGCTAGCGGTCCTGGGTTCGATTCCTGGTCAGGTATTTGTTTGACAAGTGCCCAGCCAGGTTTAGCCTTGTTGTATAGACACACATTTCATAGACCGTATCACTTCGCAGAATTTGCGTTTCATAGAAAGCTATTTTCTGCTGAACCCGTGTTGATTTCAGGTTATCTTGTGATGGTTACAAGTCTAACCTAACCTAACCTACGTGAATATTTAAGATAACCTAAAATCAAATGGGCTCAGCAGAAAATAGCTTATTATATCTGGGGTTTTATGGTAAATGAATATATTTAATAGTTAATGTTGTATATTGCCAAAGAAGTGAAACCCTCAGCGAAATGTTACGTAGACGCACGGTGACGGTCCCATTTGCACCCGGTCATGTCAATAGTCAATATTTGAGCCGTCTATTTGTACTGCCGTAACGGTTGGCTTTCTACATTGCAATATTTGTTTAATCTTCATTCTGCTGCCTAATTCTGCCGAAACTGGCGGACGAAATTGAGATATCATATGAACAAAGTAGGTTTTGAAACAACCTCTATAAGCATGATTTTTCAAAAAAAACTTGTTGTCAATTAATTTAATTATCAATGCTATCAAACGTTTTCGAGAATTTACTACCTATTATTTTTTTATGTAAAAAATTAGGCAGACAAGCAAGCGAGTCACCTGGGGAGTTATTCTCTGAAAAGCAAAGGTGAGCGAACGCAGGAGTGAATTCCAAGCGGCGAGTTTAAGAAGTCCCGTCCGAGCGAACAAAACACATATTAGCGAGTGCATTCTCAATTAGGCAGCCTTATACGTTCGAGACCACATGCTGCCAAATTGAAAATGCACGCCAAAATGTGTTTTGTTCACTTTAACGGAATTCATTCGCTCACCTTTGCTTCTTGAGAGAATCACACCCCTAAAGTGATCATCGCGACCCATAAACCCGAAACAACAGAATGCACCAGAATGCACCAGAATACACCAGAGGAATCGCAGGTGTGCCGGCCTTTGAGAAAAGATTAAGTATAGGCTCGTTTTTCGAAGGCCCCAAGTCGTATTAATTCGGAAATACAGACGCCGAGAGCTAATTTCTTGAGGTTTCTAAAGTAGCATGTTCTGCAATAAATAGCACATTGCTAATCTTGTTTAGTCTTAAGTGACCCAATAGTCTAGTCGGTTACCTCCTGTCTGTTACGTAAATTAACCGATCGTTGTTGAGATACTTTTCACAGTTGTTAAACAGTCCGACGAACCGTAAAAATTGTCTTACAGAGTCGAGATTCTAGACGGTATAAACCATATCGTATTTAATTTTGACCTGGGCGGGCCCATACGGGTATTATGGTCGCCTTTATCGCGGTTGATAAAGCATCCGTCACTCTCGCACTTACATTCAGGTCAGAAAGTGACAGATGTTTTATCCACATCGATAAACACGACCATAATAGGCCCGCTGAATGGTATTGTTTTCAACTCGGCCGCCATTACTGCCAAGTAAATAAGAGCTAACAAAACGTTCACTATTCTAGGGTTTTTTGGGTTCCGTATTAAGCCCAGGAGGCGGGTATTCACGCCAAAGACTATAACAGTAGCATAAGTATGGGGAACTACGCAGCGGTCTTCCAGGCGGAGTTGTATGCGATAATTGCCTGCACGCAGGAGAATATTGGTAGGCCTCCACAGGAGAGAACTATCTATAGGTACTCTAAGTGACAGCCAATAAGCGGCACTTAAGGCGCTGACAGCGCGAAAAGTAGACTCGAAACTAGTCTACAATGGAATCCAAGCCTAAAAGAAGCTTGGTAGGCACAACAAAGTGAAACTGATGTGGATTCCAGGACACGAAAGCTTTCTCGGAAATGAAGCCGCGGACGAGCTGGCAAGGGAAGGTTCCGAGGACGCATACGTCGGACCTAAACCATTTGTGGCACCCTCACTGGGCACCATAAAAACAGCCCAGAACAATAACGCCCTAGAATATCTCCATAAAGTGTGGAAAACTACGGTAGGCTTAGGGCATGCAAAGCTCTTCATAGAAAGAGTTCTCCAGAGCTGGACCACTTTGGAAACTCAGCAGAAGACAACTCCGATATATTATCGGAGTGTTTACCGGGCACTTCGGGGTTAAACATCTCCTAGCAAAGATGGGCCTTTATGACCAAACAGATTGTAGAATATGCAGCGAAGAGGTGGAAACAATCAAACACTTATTGTGTGGATGTGATGCCCTCGCCGGAGTAAGAATGAATTGGCTACCCAGAACCAAATAATTTCAAGGCACTACCATTGCACTCCACTATCCGCTTTCTGCAATTGGATTAAGCGCTAAACAAAAAGAGGGGTAATTAAATATTAATTACACAAAAGATCCCGTAGGGTCGAAATCCGTAAGGATCCCACCAATAAGACAAGCTGTCAGACGTTCGCGTCGAGCGTCTACGTCAATTCCATACATTTTGTCGGTTTTCTAATAACGTTTACGTTAGCGTTAGGCAACTTTTCTATCCTCACTGATTCATATGAGTGTGATAGTATGACCATGTATGAGTGAGCCCAACCAGCGCCACGTTTGGTTAACGACTAGTTTTCGTAAGTAGAATAGTTGAAGCAAAACGCTTACGCCACGCGGCCCTGTCGCTTGCAACACGCTGGTCCTTTCCTTTAAGCCGCATACGCACTGAGAGCGAAAATAGCGAATCGAAACTAAATCAAAATCGGTCTATTCGTTAAGGTGCTACGATGCCACTGACAGATACACGTGTAAAACTTATTACACCCTCTTTTTGCGACGGGGTTAAAAATTTGTTTATGCATGTTGATGTTTGAGATATTAGTTGGTGTTTATGGGCGATGGTGATTACTTCCCATCAGGTAACCTAAATGCTCATTTTCCTACCACTCTTATAAAAAAACCCTCTGTACAGTCATCTAACATTGGGCGCAAAAATATCTGACACGTCTTTATTACTAAGAGCGTGTCCGGAGCCTGCCGTTTGGCAAAAATATGTTTGCCAAATGTATCGTTTCCCAACTTTTTCATTTGCCAACCCAATTTTATATTCATATTTCAGGATTTATTTCAGTACCATCATGTAGAAATCTATAGGTTAGGTTAGTTTTTATATAGTCCTTTAATATTTACGGTTATAGAAAACAAAGCATGTTGGCAAATGAAATGGTTGGTAAACGAAGCATTTGGCAAACATATTTCGCCGAAACAAAGGTAACACGAGTGTGTCAGATATTTTTGCGCCCAATGTAATAATGTGTGTTGTTTGGATAATATAATATTATTGCTGGTGACTGTACTCAGTAGATCAGTACAAGGAATTAATCCTGTAGCTGTTGTGTATACTGTTGCCATAATTATGTAATCCTTATTGTCATTTTTCTTATTATTATTACTTCTGACTATTACTATTGTATATTTTGACCGTTATGATTTTACTTTATTTTACATTATTTTTAAATTATTACGACGAACTCTATTGGTGAAATTATTTGTTGTTTTTTTTTTATTTCTTTTTGGAAATCACGATAAGGTTACTTTTGGTTTTGAAATGAAATGCGAAGTTATATTGTCATTTTTTCCTTGAAATAAATAAACTAAACTAAACAAAACAATTTTTTTGTGTTTGATGTCACGGCTTCGAAACCCTACACTGAGTCCGACATGTTCCTGCCCTATTTAAGGGGGGCTCCCATACGACAATCGTGTTTTTTTTTGTCGTTTTTTGCTCGATCTTAATAACGACAACAGTTTACCTGTAAAAATGCTTAACAGCTCTTCTACTACCCGAGGCATGTCAGTTCTATTCAAACTTGTTATAACAGTGAAATTTCACAATCTCCGGGATTAATTGCTAATTAAGTTGTTACCCAAGGTAAACGAGTCTTCAAAACGTGTCGCGTCAAATGAGCCATATCATACACAAATTAATAAACAATGACCCGAAATGACCCTAATTAAGGATACAAGATGCTAAAAACCGAACAACAAAAAATATTGTCGATAAGGGCACGGAATCGTTAGTTAGAACTCTACCTCATAATCGTAAATTTCTGGAAGCGATTCGCCGATTTTCACCTCGATCGTGTATGTTTTCTATGAATTTTTTTTTTCTCTTTTTAAGTATTTATATCCTTATATAGGCCTTTGCCCAGCAGTGGGACAGTCAACAGGCTGATTAAAAAAAAAAAGTATTTATATCGTTGTCTAGTAGGACAAGCTCAGTTTTGGGACTAGGTCAATTTTGTGCGAAATTGTCCCCAAATATTTGTATTTATTTTATTTTCGCTTTGTGTCACAATTGTTATTTTTTTATTCACACATAGCTTTAGTCGCGTTTCACCTCAATCGTTTATTTTATTGTATCATTTGATCTCGATCATCTTTTTTATTATAAGCAAAATATTTTTAGTCGCAGTTCGTTCGTTCGCATATTTTGTAATAGCATTCGGAATTATTTCATAAATAATTTTTAGCAGTGGTTTATCTCGATCACAATACCTAATCGTTTTATTTAGTACAATATGTACAATGTTAAGTAAAGAGAGCAAACGTTATGATGTCTTCTCGTGATTTTTACTCATATATCTGAAGTCTCCACGTGAACACGAATTTGACTTCACTTAAGAAATAAAACGACAGCTACAAAATGCTTTAAAAAAAACTTAATGAGGTTTACCTATTGCAAATAGCAATTAACGCGTCAAATAAAATAGCGTTCCAAACAAAAACCGATCGCTTTGAATTATGCGACTGTGGTAAAACACTATACGATGTTGAAAAGACTGAAAAACGCTTGTAAGTTTTTTGGACGACGAGTTTAGAATAGTTGGTAGTGACCTACGTAGCTAGCGGGCCCGGGTTCGATTCCCGGTATGGGCAAATATTTGTATGATGAGCGCGAGTATTTGTTCCTGAGTTTTTATGTTTTGTTATGTTTATAGTTGTTTAGTCATCATCATCATCATCATCATCGTCATCATCATCATCATCATCATCATCATCATCATCATCATCATCATCATCATCATCATCATCATCGTCATCATCATCATCATCATCATCATCATCATCATCATCATCATCATCATCATCATCATCATCATCATCATCATCGTCATCATTATCATCATCATCAGTTGTTTAGTACCCATAGTACAAGGACAGAGCTTAGTTTGGGACTAGATTAATTTGTGCGAGATTGTCTCCTGATATTTATTATTTATTTATTAGAAAATGGAAATAAAATGGTTATCTTTATCCGACTACAAGAAGAGTAATGATTTTTTCATCTCCCCGTTTAGAAAGTAACAATTTCAATATCTGAAAAGCGGAGTGAAAATACGTAGCATTTTCATCCCTAGGGAGGAAAGTGATTTTGATAAACGAATTGATCAAACACTTAGCCATTTTTTACGATTTTATCTACCATTACAGCGACAATTAACACAGAAAGCATTCAGAAAGAACTAAGTTAGATGGAAATACTCATTGGTACACGGCGTTCTACTGGAGCTCGAACTCAATAATACCTTGCGATGACAAATCAACACCTCAAACCAATAGGCCACTGACGCTCATAGAGAAAATTATAGGTACCTTTTGAATTAAAAAGTATAATTTCTAAATCAAAACTTGGACACAGTTGACCAAATTCTGGGTCAATTCTTGTCTCGTTGCGTATTTCTGAATTTGAATTGATTTTCGTAAACTGTTTGAATGCATTACTTTACGTAAGCTAAAAACTTTATTACTAACTGTTTAAATGTATCTAGTCCAATTTCAGCAGGAAATTGTTCAAAAAAGGATTTATAAAAAAAACAGAACTACTGTCGCAACAGAAATACTTATAAAGGCTCAAAAGTTTTCGTAAATATGTCACGTTAAATAAAATAATATAATTAAGTTACACTTAATAGGAAGTCCGACGAAGAGGCCTTTGCCCAGCAGAGGGACACTATGGCCCATTAAAAAAAAAACACTGAATTCATACGCTATAAATAAGTGTTCCGTTCCCCTAATTCATTTACGCCTTTCCGCATTATATAAATCAAAAACTTACCAATTATATATTTTTCAAACACAGAACTACCTCTTTCGGCGCGGCGTGACAGACTAGTGGCTGCGCGGGAGTTCGCTCAGGGCAAGACTTGCGCAAGCCGCGAAAACGCGCGGAATTATGCCCTTGAGCAGAGGTAGGTTAATATGAAACCGTTGATAGGGCTTGGTTAGGGTTACCATTGGTATGAAAAAAAAATGGACGTATTGCATGATTTTGTCATTGCCAGAAAAACTGGTGAAGTGCGAGTCGGTCTCGCGCACCGAGCGTTCCGTACCGCCGCAAAGTAGGTATTATTGTATTGTACGTTTTACCGTACAAAAAAAAAATAGGTGCGTTAAAGTTTTTATTTCTTTTATGGTGCCTTTATTATTTCACTTTCTTTAATTATTTTTATTTTAAGTAAATCCGCCGTAATAACACCGTAAAAATAAACAACCAGCTATCTATAACGGTTTCCAAGGATACTGCTCTTTAAACTAAGGACTATTAAATACTCCTACCACTACAAAATGTAATACCATCGTAAACATTAATATGGTTTATTTGCATTTTTCTCTGCGATTTTAAGAAAAAGATGTGCCTCGCTTCTCAGTCGAAGTCTCCGCAGCCCTAACAGCATCCTGAGGGTGTTGGCGCAGCGCATGGACGCGCCGCTGCTGCAGCGCTGCGTGCAGCTGCATACGCCTGTAGTCGCTACGCCCCGCCGGCTTTAAAATTATTTTAATTATTTATTAATATTATTATGTACCTACTAACACTAAGAATAAGACTTTGTTACTAACACACATATGGATTTAGTCTGAAATAAAAATATTGAATTTGAATTTGAATTTACTTATACACTTTCGCAGTTTATATACTAATGAAAAATTTCAATTCCGGACCCAAGGCGGGCCTTAGTATCAGAAATATGAGGTAGGTTTAGGTTATGTTAGTTCTTCAGCTGGCCCGGAGGGCCAAACCGCCCAGAATTAGAGCTCCGTCGACTTTCTGCGAAAGTGTATAAAATGCGAATAAATCATTAATATCGTATTGTAAACGTAACGATAAGTCTTATTTACTTGACAGTAACATTAATATAATAGCGGCCGAGTTAAAAACAGCACGATAACATGACTTCACACGACAAAGGCTATATAGATATGGTTTTGCCAAGAAGAATACAGGGCCAGCTCGCCGCAGATAGCTTGATGTTGCTATTTCTAACACGACTATTCTCATTTTAATAATTTTCATCTTAACCTTTTTCTCCTCGCATACCGAACCAAAAGCATAAAAATGCGGAAAACTCAAGAAATTTCCGAACGCATGGCAACCCTAAGCCCGATTAAGTAAGTATACATGGGATGTGGAACTCCTCTATTCTACAATCTTAAATCGCAATAGAAAGAGACAAACTTTGTACGTAAGAATCACACCTACCATTTCGTAATTGAAGTGTCTCTATAAATATTACGCATGGTCCCAGTAGGTAATGGGCCCATGACATGAGTTAGAAAAGTCCTTGGGTCAATATTTTTACAAGCTTTCATTTCACAATATGGTTGGTCAATTTGGTTTAAATTTTGCAAGTCAAATTAAAATAAATAACAATACAGCGAGTACAAGACTCGGGACGAGCGAAAATGACATTTACCTACTTTTCTCTCGTGTATCAAACGACGTTTTTTAATAAATTTGCGAAAAAAAGTCAATGAAAATAAAACAGTAATTAAGAGACAATTTAACTTAAATTCTTAGTGCGAATTCGACCAAACTGGAATACGGTCTTATACCTAGATTAAACGCCGAATTTGTTTAGACTAATCTCGGAGTAAGTCTTATTCCAGTTTGGTCGAATCGGCCCTTAGTCAATGATATTAAAATATCATTGACCTTAGTCTGATAAAAAATCACAGGGCAATTTGAACAATTAAGGATAAATACTAGTCAAAAAAACATACCTACATAGAAATAGCGACCGCGGACCGGAAAGTGTTGGCAGACCTTCCACAAGGGGGACCGACGATCTGGTGAAGATCAGAAGAGAAAATCGGCCGTCGTGGAGATCCTTGGGGAAGGCTTTTATCCAGCAGTGGACGTCTTTCGGCTGATATGATGACGATGATTAATGATGATGATATACAGGGTGCCATCGGAGACGTAATCAGAAACCACTTTTTCAGACCTGGTAATTGATGGTCATAACCACGTAATAGGAGTTACCTACTTGAAATAAACGTTCTTTTTTTTTGTTGATTTTATTATTCAATTATGTCACTAATTCACTAAATCATGGTTACCCTAATTATTTCATTAAAACCTCTTTGGTTTTTATTCAGAAAAGTTCATTATTATGATACTTTTAAAAATAAAATGACAATGTCACTGTAAGTCACTCTTAGTAAACAATTACGCATGTGGAACAAGTGTATCTTTGCATCTCTTTCTTGATTGTAGGGTGACCACGCTGTTTGAAGGTCATAATTTAATTTTAAAGATTACATGATTAAAATTAAATAATGCAACTATCGACCTGCATTCCTGTGTTACTGTAATCTCAATTTAATGCTTAATTAAGTATTGTCACTTCTGATTACGTCTCCGATGGCACCCTGTAGAATTATAGAATGAATTCCTAATTGTTGTAAATTGCACGCGTAGGTTAGATTTGATATGGAATTTGGCGGTTTCATCGATACGCATGCGCGTGTCGTCATAGCGGCCAACCTTCGCTGGAATTATGACCACACACTACTTGTATGACACACTGCATACTGGTCTAGTCTAGTGGGAAGGTATTGTTAAGTATTGGGGACAGGGACCAGTTTTAAGGGAGGTAGGAAACAAGCTTGGGGGGGATTTTTAACCGACTTCAAAAAAGGAAAGCTTTTATTTAACTTTCTTGTATGTCCTGGAATTTTGCAAGTGGGCTGAAATTTTGAAGGCGGATTAACGCCGATTTATGGAACACCCTGTATGCAAACCCGATGACAATGCAATATTATGGTAGGTAGGTACATACCATTGAACTGATCTGATGATGGAGTCGGAGGGTGGCGACGGGATATTTGCTGTAGGTGCTGGAGGTGTTCTGATGAAATGCTTATAGAGATTTATCTCAAAATCATAAGTAGGTACTCTTTTTTTTAATACAATGCAACACAATAATTTATTGATAACTCCATAGTTATATGTCAAAAAGTGATTCATTCATTGCATGAAACATTTCATAAAATTATTCATTTAGGCTATGGCTAATGAGAGGCTAAGGGTGCGTTTCCACCAGAGATGCGCATTAATGTGTTTTCATACATTTGACACCTCGCGACACCTCGCTGCGATTGTCAAATCTATGAAAAGATAAAGATAAAGAGACATTTATTCACAACAATACAAGATTACATTAAGTAGATACAAAAAGAACAAGACAGAGAAATTGTTGCGAAACGGTCCCAACTCAGCATTCGCTAGCCGTAAAGCCAGCACTGGTCTTCCGTTGGAACCGCTTGGTGAAGAGACGGAAAGTGACACACTTAACACAAAACATCATTGGGTGAAAAAGAAAAAAGAACAACATAGACAAAAAACAATCATTCGTTCGATAATAATCTCGAACGAACATAAACAAAAAAAAACTATAGTCTATGGAAGGTTATGCTATGCCAATGAAAATAAAGTTACGTAACAATACTATATTAACAATATGAACAAAAATGGCAGACTTAAAAGAAATAAAATTAATGTTTTGTTGGTTTACATTAGTATAAACTACACTAATGTGTAAAATAACAAACAAGCAGCCTACAAAGTGACAAGCGGACGGCAAGAAAAGGAATACAAACCACAAAAACTTTGTCGGAGAAGGACTAACAAAATATGTAAATACAATAAATATCCGGATAGAAAGGCCAAATAAGGAAGCGGACACCAGTGCAAATTGGAAATACAGCGAAGGTAGGTTGAACGGAGAGACCATAAAATAAAATAAAAATAGGCACACTATATAAATATAAAGTATTTCCTCTACTCCCGTCATATAGCACATTAATGCGCATCTCTGGTGGAAACGCGCCCTGAAGGGATTAAGAGCCACATGGTCTTATCTACACCACAGCTAGTGATAGATTTAAAAAACAAAACACGGTTACAAACAAAATAGTCAATAGTAGTGGTAATAGTCACATTAGTCCATAGCGGGCGTAGCAAACGCTGATAATATTTTATATTTTTACCTCACTTAATTTAGGACCGTAGGATAGGATTGAATAGGATCTTAGCGACATCTAGCGTCAGGTAGCGTTACTATGTTGTAAAACGCGCCTCCAGCCATATCGATCAGACACGTTCACCGAAGAATACTTAACCAAAAGCCTACTAGATGTCGCTACGTATATTAAACGTCGGCACCGAAAATCTTATCCAATACGCAATGCCTATCGATGTTTTCCTAGCTCCCTCATTTTTGCGCCAATAGTTACCTAGGTGGTTGGTATGGTACCTTCTTTTAACAATGCAATGTAGGTACAATTTGGTACCTACCCACCTTAAGGGCCTTTCCCACGGCAACATCCCGTTTTTTGCAGGTACAGGTTTTTTGCAGGATCCCGTTTAGTAGTGTACGTTACGTAGTAACTTGTATACATATAATCTGTGATATAGCTTTGTTTCAAAACTTACAGCAATAACTTGCAAGTGTAAATGCGGCCTAAGCGTTCGATCGGATCTGAGGCCCTACTTTGAAAATCGAAGTTCGAAGTTACGTTAGCTCCATCCCTTTCTCTCGATTAAGTCTCGAATGACGAGTGACAGAGATGGAGCTAACGTAACTTCGAACTTCGATTTTCAAAGTAGGGCCTCTGTCGTCTCATCAGTTTACTTAGCCTTGTGCATCCTGACTAGGCCAGAAGGTATATAATAACAATTTTGTGAACATTTGCCACAAGCATCACAGCTATTAGTATGTACTACCTATTTGTTTTGCAGCCACACCATTATTTTGAAAAAACCGGCCAAGTGCGAGACGGACTCGCGCACGAAGGGTTTTGTACCATTATCTATACAAAATCACGTTTGTTGTATGGGAGCCCCCCTTAAATATTTATTTTATTCTGTTTTAGTATGTGTTGTTATAGCGGCAACAGAAATACATCTTCTGTGAAAATTTCAACTGTCTACCTATCACGGTTCATGACATACAGCCTGGTGACAGACAGACGGACAGGGTCTTATTCCTCTAGTAATAAAGACGTGTCAGATATTTTTGCGCCCAATGTTGCATAATATATTATTGCTGGTGACTGTACCAAGAGTCTCTAAGTAAAAGCGCGGACAGGCGGACATGGCGAAACTATAAGGTTTCCTTGTTGACTACGGAACCCTAAACAACGATAAAATCCTTCTAGCTACAACTACAACAGAATATACAAAAGTACAAGTAGTGCTATTAAAAAAGCTTTCGGTTAAGTCAGCTTTCTAATAAAATATTAGAATAATCATTCATACAATCACGGCTCTTTCCCGTAGGGGAGAGCCTACTTCCTTCCACTTGCTACGATCCAGACAAACTTCCCTCGCTTCCTCCACACTCATAATCTCTTCATACACGTTCGTCGGTTTAGAGTCTCCTGACCTGGCCCTTTCTTAATACGTCCCCGATACCTATTAGAATATGCGCGACACAAATACCAAATGTATTTTATGCTTTAAATTAATATCCTTAATATGTTGTCCTCTTGGATAAGTAAATTATAATTATTTAAGGAGACAACTGTGCCGATGAGTAACGAGTAGATGAGTAATTCAAAGGTTAATATAACGAATGCTATAGTAACATGAAAACTAATTACCAGATATTCCTACGAGGTAAAACCACAACGCACAAAATTGTGCATTATAATTTTCCCTTATTGTAGCTAACATACACCCATAGGGAAGTCACTGTTATGAGCAGGCGTCGTTAATGTAACAAAAGCAATTTTGCTGACGGCCGAAATGTGTGAAAAAATGTTTATTGTTACATTACTTGTGATGTCAGTTTATTTTGCTTTTGGTAAGTAATTATTTTGTAAAATTATCTATTTCTAATTAGTCATCCTTAGATCCGTAGGTAGGTAGAGGTCCTTACCCGACTGCCGTAGCAGCATATTACATAATAAACACATTGTTATCAGCCTATATAGGTTTATTAATGTTTTTTCCTTTGCGGCGCTCTGCGTGGGCCAATTTTGGTGAAACTAGAGGACGCCCGCGACTTCGTACGCGTAGAATTAGTTTCCCGCTACTCCCCCCATTTCTTCCCGGTGGGGGTCGATTTTCGGAAAATCCTTTCTTAGTGCTCACTTACATCATGAAAGGAACCCCTGTACCAAATTTCAAGTTTCTAGGTACAGTAGTTTCGGCTGTGCGTTGATACATCAGTCAGTCAGTTTAGCCTTTTCTATAAGTAATATACAGTGTGTAAATGGTATACGGGCGTTTATTAAAAATGGACATAGATTAAGACTCTAATAATCATAAACAGAAAGAATTATTTTGATTACGCTAACGTATACACCGTTATTAATTTTTGAACATACTATCGACCCGCAATGTACATCTAATTCCATCTGTCATAACTTTGAAACATCATTAATTAATTGCATTTTTTGTTATACATTGCGTGTAATTTTTTTTTGTATGGTTAATTTTTTTTAATTTAATTTTAACAAAAGCTGCCTAAATGTGCTCATTAGGGGCTATAATAACCACAGTTAAAAGGAACGCCCGTATACCATTTACACACTGTATATTTATAACATAGATAAGGGGCTGATGGTAAGCGGTCACCGTCACCCATCAACGTCAGCAAAGCCAGGGGCACAGCCAGGGTATACAGTAAAAACTCTTTGTAAGCCGTGTTTAAATGAGTATGTCATAGTGCAGCAGAAACGTCGTGGGATGTCCTAGTTTGTTACTTTTTCACGCTGCAAAGGCTGGACGGATTTGAATGAAATTTGGAATAAAATTCCTAAAAAATATTTTTTTTTTGTAACCGCAAATTTATACCAAAATGGCGGCTGGTTTCAGTGCTAGATAAACAATATTTATGTGTCGATCAACTTTACATCTGCTGCAGTTACGAGAAAAAAATATATTTCCAAGCGGTCACCCATCCTGTTTTGGGCTACTCTTGTTTTTGCTAAACTATTTAGTCCGACTCACACCTAAGCTTTTTTTGTTGTTTAAAACCAAAAAAAAACGATTATAGGGTAAACTGTTTTTTTATCCAGGAAAGTCCACCGTCATACTCGAGATCGTTGGAAATGGTTTGGTCCTAGTTGACGGTTCTTCCCATGTGAAGAAATACGAGCACAAATTTTATGAACCGGACAATTTGGAATTAACCTGCAATCTTATAGGTGCCTTTGGACAATACGATTTATTACTGGAAAATGATAATATTAATTTTGTAGGAACGAGAGGTAAGCAAAGCTTTAAATAGCGGTATTTTAAGATAACGTTACAATTAAATAGTTATGTACTCAAGAAAGAGAGAGAGAGAGAGAGAGAGAGAGAGAGAGAGAGAGAGAGATAGATAGTCAAAAAACAGTTTGAGGTAGGTGCCGGGTGCCAGATCGAACTTTAATATTTTCATGTGACAACCAATATGTAAAGGTATTGAATTCGGGTGAAAAATCTGTCGTATTGCCACCGGTGGAAAAGCACCTTAACAGTCAATTAAGTTGCACTACCATTTTATAATTTTCAGTTACGGTCCCATCACCGCCGGAGAAGATCGGGTCTATTTCTCACACATTCAAGCTGACTCCCAAATCCAGAACCATCTCATGCACCGCTAGAGACGTTGAGACAGGTCTATCAACATTCAAAAGCAGAGTGCGTTTAACGTTTGAAAAACCAGAAGGAACAGCGCCATCTAGTGAGGAACATTATTACTTCTAGCACACTGTATTTAACGCACTTAACATAAAGCATCTCTTTAGCCTGCCTACTCATCAAAAATTGACGAAATAAAATATGCACTTTGAAAATTGTGCAGTGCCGTTTAAATCGCGTTTTTAAATTTTCCATGTAAATTTTGTCACCCGAAATCCGATTTCTACGATGTTTGTATATGTTGTAAGTAGTTGTTATGAAAAACTGGGTGTACTAGGTCTAGCAAACTTAGTGAGGATTGTGAAGCTAAAAATATCTATACAAAATGTGACAACGTTTCTCTCGCTTTAAATCAAACGTCCGATTTTACCGATTTTTTAATATGTTGTAGAAATTATGATATGAAAAACTACTTAAGACATAATTTCTTGAAAGGATAAAAAAACGGAAACATACAAAACTAATTTTTCATAATAAATACAACATATTTAAAAATCGAGAAAATTGTTCATGATTTAGGGGGTGGGAGACGAAATCGCCCGGAGTAAAACTGTATGAAAAGAAAACGGCCAAGTGCGAGTCGGACTCGCGCACAAAGGGTTCCGTACCATTATCTATAAAAAATCGCGTTTGTTGTATATGGGAGCCCCAGGAAGGAGGAATATTTATTTTATTTTAATTTCATTATTTATTTTTAAAGTGAATATACAACTAAATATTATTTGAATATTACAAGCGTCTACCCGTTGCCGCTATTAATATCGAGCAAAAAACGGCAAAAAAATCACTTTTGTTGTATGTGAGCCCCCTTAAATATTTATTTTATTCTGTTTTTAGTATTTGTTGTTATAGCGGCAACAGAAATACTTACATCATCTGTGAAAATGTACACTGTTTAGCTATCACGATTCATGAGATACAGCCTGGTGACAGACAGACAGACAGCGGAGTCTTAGTAATAGGGTCCTGTGTTTACCTTTTGGGTACGGAACTCTAAAAATTGACAGCTACGGTATTAAAGCATCGGTCAATCCCTTGAAGTACTTAAGTACATAAGGGTGCAGACCCACCATACCCCTCCTAGCCATACCCCTGGGGTAGGGTGGGAATGGAACCATATCACCGTAGTAGTTAGGTTTACGTTATGTCAGATTTTCAGCTGGCCTCTGACTAACTCAGAAACTCTGAAAAACTCAGGTATAGGAGCTCCGCGGTAGCGGAGCTCCGTCGACTCTGTTAAATTGGATTTTAAAACATTGAAAGAATATTATAGTGCACAGCACTACGGTGGTATGGTTCAGTCCCACCCTACCCCCTGGGGTATAACTAGGGGTATGGTGGGTATGACATGAGTACATACGACCATTCGGAAATACTTACCTATACTTACTTACTTGTATGTTGTGTTGTCAGCTCCAACCACCGACACATCGCCGAGACCTGACGGGCTACCGGATGAACGACCAGCGTTAATAATACGGGTAAAATCCGAGTTAATATATAGGAGATTTTTAAAATATATAGCTTTGTATGATTTGAGTTGAATATTGCAGCACGACACCTCATCAGCTGGATTAGATACTACAGCGTTAAGCACTACTACTATGACGCCACCGCCTGCCTGTATGATGTCGGATGCATCAACTTCCAAGTTCTGGACTCCAAGTAAGTTTAGGTTTATAATGTATTCCACGACATAGTTAGCCAAGTTGGAAGTGACTCAGGGTAGTAATTCTTTCAAAAGCAAAGGTGAGCGAACGCAGGAGTGAATGTCCAAGAGGCGAGTTTAAGTAGTCCCGTCAAAGCGAACAAAACACATTTCAGCGCGTGTATTCAATTTGGCAGCATGGCTTCTCGAACGTATAAGGCTGCCTAATTGAGAATGCACGCGCTAAAATGTGTTTTGCTCGCTCTGACGGGACTACTTAATCTCGCCGCTTGGACATCACTCCTGCATTCGCTCACCTTTGCTTTTGAGAGAATCACTACCCTGCCTACTAATCTAGCGATCCTGGGATCGATTCCCGGTTAAAATAAATATTTATGTGATGAAAAGGAGACGAACACGAACGAACGTGGTTGCCGGGTTGATGTCGTAAGAGGCGACTAAGGGAATAAAGGCGTGTAGTACCGTCAGCAGCATAAATAAGTGACCATTTATGTACCTTGTCACTTTAACGTCGTGTTTGAAATGTTATACAAAATTGTGAAACGATTGAAAGCGACAAGGTACAGAAATGATCACTTATTTATGCTGTTGACTGTACCTATGTTGGGCAATGGGCTTGCAACCTGTCACTAATACGCTGGTAATCATCTTAGCCTAATTGTACAAAATGTGGTTACAGAATTATCAACAAGTTTTTAGAGTTGTAGGTAATGATGTAGCTCTGCCTACCGCAATCTGGGAACGAAGGCGTGAGTTTATGTATGTACCTACTCGTATGTATGTATGAAAACGAGTATTTGTTTTTGAGGAGTGTCCCTTCAATAGCATACAATTATTTGTCATATTATACAATCCACCAGGGCCTCTATTCAACACGGTAAAAACCATATCGTTTTTGATTTGTTATCGTATTGTCACCGTTTTGATAGCTCTTATTTACTTGACAGTATTGGCGTCCGACGTCATAACAATACCTTAACAGGTCAACTACGATATCGTTTTTACCGTCGGGAATAGAGGCGCAGTTCAGGTGAAACAGAAAAAAAAGTCACGTTACCCCCGGCTCGTCTGCCTCCATTGCCCTGAAAAATACACTTTTACGTCACACCTGGCCATAATGTGAGTTTTATCGCACGCTGCGCGCACGGTAAAACTCGCATTGTGGCCAGGTGAAGACGTAAAATTGTGTACTCATCACGGGCAGTAAAAAAGAAAGCCCTCTATCGCATATTTACGACCCTCGCCTACGGCTCGGGTCTCAAATACCTGCGATTTCGGGCTTTCTTTCTTTTACAGCCCTTGTTAAGTAATGTACTATATTACAGGTACATTGATCAACTTCTTAGTCGCCGGGATCGCCGTAGTCTTGATCGGGCTTTTGAGCTATGTGGCTCTGCACTACAGAAAACAAGGTAATAAACGCATGTAGAGTATCTTCAAGCCAGGGATAAATCTAGCGCAACAAGTGTGGTTAGTTTGTTATTTTCTGTTTGTGCAATAAAGAGTTTACATACATAAGTACATAAAGATAAAGATAAGATAAAGACATTTATTGAGTAAGTAGGCTGCACGGGCACTTTTACACATCAAGAATCTACCAGCGCTTTGCAAGACGAGATCACTGCTGAAAAGAAACGCCGCAAGAAACTCAGCAGTCAGTCTTTTTTAAAATATATTTCTTATCACAATGGTACTACTTAGTCTAGCATTATGTAAAGCTATAAATATTAAATTAAATATAATATCAAATAACATGCGTTCAGCAGGAAAACATGCCAAAAATCTTGCGAGAGAGATAGAAGGAGAAAAGGAAAAAAACACCTACTTATGTGTATATAAGACGGTGCAAGACGACCACATTATTTTTTATATGTTTTCCTACATCAACGGTGTCCCCTAAAAGAGATAAAGTTTTACATTTGAACAAATTATTATTGACTAAGTTTCGAGTTTAGGCCATGCATTTTTGTCTGTTAGATAATCCTCGACCCTATAATACACTTTAGATACGCGTACGCATACATAGGTGTCGCCAGCCAGTGGCGTAACTATACCAACTGAGGCCCGTGGCAAATTCGTCGGATAGGGCCCTGCCTTTCACTTTTATAAAAAAAAAAAAAAAAATTAAGTTCCTCCTCCGCGGTCACCAATGTACCAATTGGTGTTTCTAACTTAAGTGCATTACCCAACGCTCTTACGGTGAAGGAAAAACATCGTGAGGAAACCTGCACATTCGAACAGCTGAGTGAGGGTGTAAGAGGGTAATTGCACAAAAGATCCTAAAGGGTCGAAGTGTATCCGAAAGGGCCCATCTGTAAGATAAGATAAGATAAGATAAGTTCCTCCTGTGCTCACGGCCTTTCGGACCGGAGGCCCCTCACTGGCTCGGGGCCCGTGGCATTTTGCCCGAACTGCCGCCCTATGGTTACGCCAGTGTCGCCAGCGGCGTCGGATGAAGTGGCGCAACATTGCCGGACTTCGAACGACACACCGAGCGACATCGCCCGACAGGGGTGTTAGTCTTTTAAAAACAGCTCTCGATTAGGCAGCCTTTTTACGTTCGATCGTTCGACAGAAGCCCTGAGGGCCCTGCCAAGATGCATTGCGCTAACTAGCGTTTCTATTCGATTCGTTTTTAAACCAATCGCGTCACTGGTAGATGAGGTGATACGAAAAGTCACGTGATCTACCAGTGACGCGATTGGTTTAAAAACGAAACGAATAGAAACGCTGGTTAGCGTAATACATCTTGTCTAGCGCCTCTGTTGCCCATTTGTGAATGCAGGCGCTAAAATGTGTTTTGTACGCTCTGCCGTCACTCTCTCACTTATATACTTGTCAGAAAGTGACGGACATTTTGTCACACGATAAACGCAGCCATATTACATGTGAAAAAGTTTAGGTAAGGCATCCGTCACCTTTTGACACGTAAATAAGTACGACAGTGACGGATATAGACACAACCATGCTAGGCCCACTGGTTTCAAAATAGACTTAAAAAGCATCCTTAAATAAGCGTGAGTCCTTTTCTACCCGCAATGACATTCCCAGATGAGGGCTTCTAACGAATCTGATATATAGGGCCGTTTCCTGACAATTTAGATGATTGTGAAGTGACGCCGAAATCGCGTACCTAGCTGTCAAAAAAAATCCACTCAAATTTTGCTCCGGACTAAAACGTTTCTTGCCCCCAAAGGAGCGTCTACACCACTGCTTAAAATACGGTGTCGGTACGGAATCGCAGTGACGTGCCGTAAACGTCACGACTTTACCGCATGCTCTCCACCCAGCTGCCGTGACGGTTTACGGTTTTTGGTGACTTGAGCTACCAACTTTGCACTTGTCAAAATTAATTGTGGTAACCGAAGCGACCAAGCGGATATTCCGCGATTTAAAATTATCATTTATACAGTCATGTTCAATTAATCAATAGAAAATCAATATTTCTGCGAGATTATACAATACGTTCTGGAACAAATTGTAAATTAATTGACATTATTTCTTTGACATATTAATTAAGCCGCATTAGTATTAGTATTTTTATACTTGATATTTACACGCCGTCTAATGGCAGAATATGTTGGAACTCCTTATATCTTGTACCATCATGTTATGTACCCATGTTCTTGTGAATAAATAATTTTACTTTTAATTTACTTTAAATATAATCAAAAATAGTAGGCCCGGTTTTATAAAGGTCCGTTAATAAATATGTCAGATCAAATTTTAGTAACTTCATAAAAAATTTGACATTCCTGGCCGAAATTTGATCTAACGGATCTTTATAAAACCCAGCCTAAATAGATCAAGTTATCCGGCATGTGTGTGTTAATCTGTTTGTACCGACAACCCCATAACTCTAATTTTTACTTTTAATTTCAGCTAACAAAAACAGAATCCCCGATCATATTATAAATCGGCCTCCTTTAGCTTTGCCTTCGGATATCATATACGATGGTAAGTAAACAAAACAATAAGGAATATGCATGTTTTTTTACAGCTTCAATAAACGTTGATTCATGTAACAAACAGGTGGAAAAATCATTTTTTGAATAGCTATAAAAATAACCAAGATATAAGCCAACAAAGATTTGTGCCTATCTCTTTCTAGCAAAACAGAATTTTACGTGGACTTTATATGGCCGAACTGCACACTGACGTCACCGGTGCACTTCGGATCTCTGTCTAATTAGCAGTTTAAAATGCTTGTATCATCCGTATTTCTTGACCGATTTTAATTTTAATTTCACTTTTGGTGATGTCTTTTACTGTATTTTTATGTTTTGTTGACAAGCGATTTAAAAAATCCATGCATATTCCTTATTGATGACAGGATGACGATTTTTCAATCTCACTGACGCGTCCGAACTCGTCACAAGTAAGTGCTTATATATATCCGTACTAATTGTTGAATTTTTTTAATGAAAATATATTTTTCGTTTTCCAGAGGTCTACAGCCACTGCAGGGCATTTAGAAATCGTGGCAACCAGACGAAAAATCAAGTGTTACCTATCCATGGATCAACAAACATTAAAAGTAACCAGATAGCTATGCATACGTACAATGAACTGGTCCCCATCAGGCGAATGAATAAATAAATAAATAATCAATCATCAATCATAAACTCACGCCTTCATTCCCAGAGTAGAGCCAGCAGCCAGGCAGAGCCACAGACTCACCAACAACTCCAAAAACTTGTTGATAATTCTGTGACCACATTTTGCACAACCAGGCTAAGATGTTATCCAGTGTATTAGTGACAGGTTGCATACCCATCGCCTAACAGCACTACACAGCCTTTAGTCCCTTAGTCGTCTCTTACGACATCCACGGGAAGACATGGAGTGGCAAAATTCTAAACCCGGCACCACACGGCAAATATAAATAAATAAATGTCGTCATAAATAGTTAAAACTGTCTTTGAAGGAGTACCTACTTCTTTTGAACTGATTGTCCAATTACTTACTTAAAAAAATAATTTGTAAAATAATAATACATATAATTAGTGTAAGGTTCAAAACATTTTAATGTCTTTTTGTTCCGTAAATATAATTCATTAATAGTACCTAATAGTATAATATCATCCGTGTATAATTAGTTTAATCTATTATTTAATTATAGTATTATTACACTTCTATCTTAATTATTGTATCAAAAACTATATAACTGGAAAGGGTGTAACGTTTCCGGTGGAGGTGAACAAAAAAGAGGGAAAGATGGCGGGATAGGCAGTCTTGCACTGCAGCACTGGGAGGTATACTGAGAAGTTGTGGTGAAGTAAAGTGGTTAATTGTAATAAACCTGAATTGTACATGCATTGGTGATTAAAAAGAACGTAAAAGTGTAAAGGAACCTAACACCTGGTTTAATTGGCTATCCTTACATTAGTAAATAAAAATATAGGTACTTGAAAATGGTTTCATTGTTTACTTACTTTTAGAGCGGTTGCTCACTACGCCGATCCGAATCCGATCCGAACCCGTGAAATTCGGATCTACCCGGATATATTATAATAAAATCGGTTGACGGAAGCCGGATCTAATGCGTAAACTACCATAGAAATAGTTCCACGACTACTCCGGACCGTATTTTCACGGGTTCGGATCGGATTCGGATCGGACGTAGTGCGCAACCGCTGTTAGGGTTCCGTTTCGTTCCCGAACGTAACCCTGGTAAAACCTACGCTGTCCGTCCGTCCGTCCGACCGTCTGTCTGTCCAAACTTTAAAGAGCTGTATCTTTCGAACCGTGAACAAGTGCGAGTTGGGCTCGCGCTGTTCCATTCGAAATCGGAATATTATAATGCCCTGTGCAGCTGTACGGAACCCCTGGGTGTTCGAATCCGACTCGCACTTGCCCGGTTTTTAGTTACAACATCTATATCCATACTAATCCATACTAATATTATAAATGTGAAAGTGTGTCTGTCTGTCTGTCTGTCTGTCTGTCTGTTACCTCTTCACGCTTAAACCGCTGAACCGATTTAGATGAAATTTGGTAGGTATGGATGGAGATAGCTTGAGTCCAGGGGAAGGACATAGGCTACTTTTTATCCCGGGAAATTAGACAGATCCCGAGGGAGCAGCGATAAACGACTTCTACGCGGACGGAGTCGTGGGCAAAAGCTAGTTTCAAAATAAAGGCACCAATTACCACTTGACTGCAATAAGAGATATTTAATAGTTGTTTTTTTTTATTTAACATAATTTAAAAGAAAAAAACACACCAAAAACATACAATGTCTAATTTATTTCTGCTTCAATAAAATAAAAAATAAACCTCAAACAAGGCACCGTTTTTGCGGGAATCGCACAATGGAAAAGAAGATAAAGATACATTTTTGTATTGCGCTGCCATCTTGTGACTAGTAGGCAAACTAAAATAGCTTAAATGTTGTTACGACATCTAGCGGCGAATAGTAAACCTAATGAATGAACTAATTTCTTAACTGCTTTATCGACAGGGGCAGGACCATTGAATGGATGCGTCATTTATGTTGCCAGTATAGTGATTGGGTCCTTATTGGCTCATATAAAATTTGTAGTTCGAATGTATTGTTTATTCATAATTATCGCTAAGTGTTTTTTACTGAAATGGATTTTATTTCAAGGCTTTTATAAAATAAACCTAACCTAACCTAACCTCATTTACCAGCTAGATATTTCAGGGAGATTATTGCTTAAGTTAAAATCGTAACAAATTACTAGACATATGAAAAACGGAGATTAAAACCATTACTAATTAAATTAAGTACCATAATCAGATTAATCAGCGTTGGCCCTGGGGTGGAGCGGTGGCTCTACGCTAACCGCAAGGTGGAAAGGGGCGCAAATATGCTGAATTTTATTTCTGGATCACAGGGCGCTGAAAGACAATCCTGGTCTGCCCTGACCAAGGGCTCGGGCCGTCGCTGACTACAATTTAAAAGCACGGGTTTTTGTAAATGTGAATCTTTGGAATTGAATTATGCTAGATCAGATCATATAGTGATGACAGAGAAATACTTGTGTAAAGGTAACTAGTACTTTTACACTCCACCGTCATCAGTACACATACCTAGTATTTTTCATAATTTAATTGAGGGAATCTCTTCCTTTATGTTATGACCTCTTTCATTTCTTCCTAGGTATCGTACTTTGAATGTAACTATAGTAAATATGTTTATCATCCATGAAAATAATAATTTAGTTAAGAAAAATAAACTAACCATAGTTTCTGCTTCAAGTAAAGAAAATACTTAAAATTATAGTTACATTGGTTTTCATTTTCTATTTCACATAATTTATTTTTAAATGTTTAAAACTCAAGTTTAATTCTCGATCTGGCAACCCACACGCACACCTGCCTTTCATTCCATTCTGATGCGTGAGCCATTCATTCACTCACTCATTCAGCCGGAGGGAGCGGCATAGCGGCTACCTAAGAAAGTTTTGTTGTGAGTGGTGAGGCGTTAATTTTGTGAAATGGCAGCGTATGGATATTTAGCGTTATTACTATGCTTCACATCAAACGGTGAGTTAAACAGTATTATTATTTCTTTTTACTTTAACCTCAGACTTTAGAATAACTTAATAACATCATGCAAAACCAGTAATTCGCAGGCAACTCGAAACAAATGTTTCTTACTTACAAGTACATGTCTTCAATTGTTTGTGTTCTGGACACGTAATTTCTTTAAGACACACCCATGTGTCACGTTTAGTAAGAAAACAAACAAATTCAAGACCTAATTACGCTCTATAAATTGTGAAATACTGTAAATTGTCGCTAGAGTCGCAATTTTGTTTATGAATGGGATAATATAATCACGATGTATCACACTTTAACGGTCTTTTTGCTGTCACAACTCATTGCGACCTAGTTTGTAATTAAGTTTACTACCTAATAAAAGGTTTACCACTCGAAATTGATGTCGTAAATGGCTTTTCGGAGAGTGAGTCCACCCTTCGTAAATAAAAATCGATTTCGTTTTTCGCTTCATTGCGTTAAAACAGGATGCTAGGGTGATCCTGTCGGCGATAAAAGGGTGCAGGTAATAAATTACCAGTTGTAAGCTTTTAAATCAACCGTTTGTTAAATAATAGCGACAATTAGGGTGTCACTGCTTTATTGAAATGATTTTTGATGCTATCTCTACAGCATATGTAGAAATAGTACAATTTAGTTGACAGTTTGTTGGTACGTTCTTATTTTGAATTTGATTTGACGCTGTGCTCGAACACTATTCGTTTTTCGTGCAATTATTTTAAAGCGATGATTGGAATGTAATAAAATGATCAAGCATGTTACACATTACAGGGTTTTTTTTATTATTAACATGAGATTTGTATTATGTCATTATAATACTGATGTCCATATTTATTATTCTTTACCTATACTTATAGGGTTCTGTACAAAAACAGTAAAAAGACTTTGGTGTTTGTCTCTATCTCACAGCATTCTCTAAGCAATTGCCAATTACAGAAGCTATCAACTTGAAGGCATAGTTGCATACCTGTTAAGAAAAGCATGCATACCTGTTAGAAAAGCATGAAAAAATAATCAGCCTATTTTGCGGTTTGTACTGGCTGTTTAGTTTAAAAAATAAAAAATATTAAAGGGAAAAGATAAAGGTGGGCATTCAAAATTTCAGACAAACTGATAAATGAGGGAAAGTAGGGATAATAATTAATTTAGTATTAAAATAAGATTTGTTATTAAGCTACTTTAAATAGTAAAACACTGTCAAGGTATTATATTAGTAGTTTCTTTAACATACCTTATGCCTGCATCTTTCTTTAATTTTATAGATAAATAAATAAATATCTACGCTTTAAAGGCGAAAAGGGATAAGCTAAATTTTTTGTGACATTTTTTTATATATATCATTCAAATCAGCAGATTTTCCTGCGTTGCATGAGCTAGGTCTCGCCTATGACGACTCTTGTGTCGCTTATCCCATTTCACTTTTCAAACGTTGATATAAAGGGACGATCTCACACAAATTGACCTTGTCTTAAACTAAGCTCACAAATGACTCATACACGACTCATTTATTATTACAGCCCTAAATTAATTAATTCCACTCTGTTTCACTTCAATTTTCACTTTTATAAGATAGCTTTTAAATCTTCCCCCACGCAACATGGAAAGCTCCCTTAATTAGGTTGATGTCCACAAACACTGCCCTAAATTATTTGATTGCTATGCTTCTCGTAGATTAGATGAAGTGAAGGGGAAATTTACTGTTGTCCCGGTTAACAACGAAATTAAACATTAATTAAAGTCTTCTCCGGGCAATTGAGATGCCATGCCATCCACCAGAACTACAGTCAGGGGCAGAATTGCAAATTGTTTAGGTCCATCTTGGTTCTATATTGTAATCATCGAGGTTAGCTGGAAGAGATAACCGTGAAGGGATAAGTTTGTTCACACAATACAACAATACAAAACACTTTATTTTACACCAAACAAAACATTACGATTCATATCAATCAGGAATCACTCCACTTATTTTAATGCGGTTTTTATAATTATATTGCTTTTGCTATACAAGGGTTATAATGAGAGAATAAGAATAAGAAATATATGGAGATTAAAGAAGGGTCAAATTAAGTAAAGATAAATATGTATTTCGCATCCAGTAAGAAGGCCGCATGGACACTTGACATGTTGACATGTTTTACATTGAGATTAGCAAAAAATTGCTGTATTAATCTATATGATAATTATAGCTTAAAACTTATTAGGGTTTGCGCTATATTGACCAAATTTGGCAAGAGTTTTTTTTTTATGTTTCTTTGTTTCTTTAATGGAGACCCCTTATTATTATATTTTTTATTTTATATATTTTGTAGGTATTAAGAAATCCGAAAATTCTGTAAAAAAAAACCGATTATACCTAGTTACGATATATAGTTTAGGATATAGAGTGGAACATGTATCCATACATAGATCGTCAAATTCCCCTTCTTCACTTTTCGTGAATTGTTGTAAATGGCGTTTGAAGGAACATATGATAACATTGATAACCTTTCTTATTGGTCTCAATTACTACTATACCTATATGCGTAATACTGTTGTTTTTTCTAATTGTTTATCTAAAAATTGGTTTGTTTAATAATATAACATGTAGCGAACTGAGTCAGGTCATAGGTGACGAGACTTCTTTGAAATTAGAGATAGATGTATAGTGCATAATATAGGCAACGGTATGATAGGGTATTTGACAACAGTGAAAATAAATTATTTTTTCATTAACAACAGTTAAACATTACCAAAATAATAGGAAAATATCAATCTTTCATTTATGTTTGCTATTTTAAGATTTTTAAATTCATAAAATCGAACAATAAGGACGTTGTTTGATTGTGACGTCACAAGTCAGTAATCCCTATAAATTCCATAGTAACGGAGCGTTTTTGATGTTTCATAAAAAGAAGCTGATTTGACTTTAGTCAAATACCGTGCAAATACCGTATTGTTCAAATGTTGGTAAGGTTGAACAGGATTAAGAATTTATAATTGAATCAAAAATCATCGTTAGAGATCTCAGGGATTCGAAGATCCAACCAAAAACATTCGACAAAAACGATGTTTGAAAAATAAAACTATAAGATCCGGTTTCTAAACTGGTTTTCACGTTTAACAGTCTTAAGGAAATATGACCAAGTTTAATATACTTATCCAAAAAAAGAAGACACACAAGCGTTATATGTATGTACGCTACGTCCGCCTCTTATATCGCTTCCCGCCGTCTGTCGCTTCTGTATGTACGCTTAGATCTTTCAAACTACGCAACGGATTTTAACGCAGTTTTCATCAATAGATAGAGTGATTCAAGAGGAAGGTTTTTATGTACATATAACTAGAGGACGCCCGCGACTTCGTACGCGTAGAATTGTTTCCCGCTACTCCCCCCATTTCTTCCCGTTGGGGGTCGATTTTCGGAAAATCCTTTCTTAGTGCTCACTTCCATCATGAAAGGAACGCCAGTACCAAATTTCAAGCTTCTAGGTACAGTAGTTTCGGCTGTGCGTTGATATATAGGTAAGTCAGTCAGGTTTGCCTTTTATATATATACAATACAATACAATACCATATATGTATACAACAGGCGGTCTTACCGCTAAATAGCGATCTCTTCCAGACAACCTTGAAAGAGAAATAATAAGGCAAAAATACATGGCAGGCGGTGTAAACTAATTTCTTCAGAACTCAAACTAAACTACAAGAAACACTATATATTTATATACATAAATTGTGGTTTATGTACGGGTGTTACAGATGACACATAGTCATAAACCGAAGCGAAGCGAGGGTGGGTCGCAACCTAATTTACAAGCGTTTTTTTAAAACTGATTCACCGGATTAGATATTGGGAATCGGACCGGAATAACCCATCAGATCAGTTTGTTTTTATTGTATTTAATTAATTGATTAATAATTAATTATATAAGTATTGATATGCTTACTGTAATGTTTTGTGGTTAGGATTACTTCCCTGAAACTCTTGGCAGGAAATACATAAAGCAGGACAAATTAGTGTAAAATATAGTATATTTTATATTAAAGACGCTGGCCTAGTTGGTAGTGACCCTGCCTACGAAGCTTGCGGTCCTGGGTTCAAATCCCGGTAAGGGCAGATATTTGTGTGATCTGCTCGAATGTTTGTTCCTGAGTCATGGATGTTTTCTATGTATTTAAGTATATATTTCTCTATATAAGTATTTATATCGTTGTCTAGTACCCATAGTTCAAGCCTGGTTTGGGATTAGGTCAATTGGTGTTACATTGTCCCCCTGATATTTATTATTTTTATTTATTACTTAAAGGTATATTTCATTTAATAGGTACTAGTTTTTGCCTTACACCATAAGCGTAGTTGTTTATCGGCTTCATCGCTATTTCTTGAGACACTGACCAATAGGAAATATGCGTGGATTTTTTAATCGATTTTCTCAACAAAATATGAAAATACCGTAAAAGAGATCGCCAAAAGTGAAATTGAAATTAAAATCGGCCAAGAAATACAGATGATATGATAACAAACTAGGCTAACGCCGTTATCTCATCTAATTATTTTTAATGTGTTTATCAACTGTTATCACTATACAATAACAGTGTAATTATTCAATTAATATAGATAACCCAGTATTATTGACATAATAAAACAAGACATTATCATTTGTAGTATGTCTACAGTAACCTTTAGTCAGTGTCAATTGAAATTGGCAAGGATGTTAACAAAAACAAATCAACGAATATGCTACTATTGCTCGATAATTATGTAGTTTTATTTTAAAGATGAAATGAGATTTTTGCAATGATTTTATACATAATTTTTCAAACCCCCATTTTCAATTATTAATCAAATTATATACAAGTTTAAGTTTAAATAAATATTAATTATAAGTACGTTATTTTAAATAAAATTACGCTTAACTAATATTTTAGATTACCTATGTGTCAACCTTCATTCCGACTCCATCATCAGATCAGATCTTTGACACCATCATATTGCATTGTCATCGGGTTTACATAATGTGTTCTATTTTTCAGCCCATTCCATTTAGCGAACTGGTTCAAAAGTCGGCCATATAAAATCCATGTTAAATTCTCTTTTGCTAGAAAGAGATACCATATCTTTGTTGGTTTATATCTTGGTTATTTCTATAGCTTTTCAAAAAACTATTATTCTTAACTGCTTGTTACACGAATCACCTTTTATGGAAGCTGTAAAAAAAGTCATCCCAAATGTTAACACTCTTTTAGCCTTCTACGTGACACCTATTGCTCACTTTCCAACCTCTCCAACAATCTATCCTGAATAAGTGAAATAAAAAACTTCTTTTTTTTTCAGTTTGGGCTCAAAGGACCCCTACCATCTCCCACATAACCCAGGTGCAGATCCGGGACATCGGAAGCCAGGTGGACCTGGACTGCTCAGTGCACTTTGGACATGATTATCCAGTTTTGTGGGTAAGTCTCTTAACGCATTCACTGCCACCGACGCATATATGCGTTCACTGTCATACAATTTTGTTCCTAGGCCACGCCCCCTGGCAGTGAATGCCTTAACCCTGACTTTAAAAACTGGTCAAGTGCAAGCCGGACTCGCGCACCGAGGGTTCCGTATTTAAGATAACATGCTTGGTAACCACAAAAGAAAATACTCCGTTATGAACTTTATTATCTATGCAATAAGGCCCATTTTGACTAGCCTAAATTTTGATACAGATGTTCGTTTTTTTTTATTATTTCTCAATAACTGTAAATAATGGACACTACATTCAACAATAAGTATAATCATACCAAATTTGACGCTTGTATGTTTTAACACTTTTAACGTTTGTACGATACAACAAAAAATAAAAATACATTGAAAATAAACGTTTCTTGTATTGGGACCTCCTTTATTATTTAATTTTTTGTAAATCGGCCGTAATAACACATCAATTCTGAATAAAAAACTCTATTACGGTTCAAAAGATACAGCTGTTTAAAGTTAGGACGGACGGACGGACAGCATAGGCATATTAATAGGGTCCCTTAAAAACAGACACAGGCGTAATGGTTATTGAGATCCAGATCGCGGAACGCTATCGAACTTTAACATACCGGCCTTTAAGGCCCAGCCACACCTGAAGCGTGCGCGTAGACGTGACGTGCGCGTTCGCTTTCCACTGCGGTGTACAGTATGAATTCTCATACGACATGCCACTATACAACGCAGTGGAAAGCGAACGCACACGTCACGTTTAAGCGCACGCATCCGGTGTGTCTGGGCCTTAAGTGGCCTCTTAACGGATATAAATTTCCGAACCCTTAGTTACTAATAATAGTTTTATAATAGCCATTGATGCGATACCGTGACCATAGAATAAATAACTATGCTATTATAACATTGTATCGTGTATGTGGTCCCCTATTTGTACTGTGAGTCAGTGAAGCATAGATCATAGGGGCATTGACTTAAGTAACGTTGATATAAAAGTCAGTCCATTGTTATTGAAAGAGGGCTAAAGGTCTGTTCAGACTGATGCGCCTTAATTCATCATCAGACATAGGAATCCAGGGGGCAAAATTGTATGAAAGGGAGTTGCTATATCGATGAACTCAATTATCGATATTTTTTCCAAATACTAGTGATCGCCCCCAGCATTGTATGTATTTTTTTGTAAGTATTGTTCTGAAGACGAGTATGAAATTCACACAGCATATTTTAAAAAAAAGTTATGACCTCCATACAAATTGAAAAGTAATTTAGCCACCTGAAATGGATTTATCAGCCCAGACGGAGACGTTTAACGTACGAAAATTTTGAACAAATTCTGATCGTTTATTTTAACATTAGTTGATGGGACAGAAACGAAGAAAAAAAATTATGACGAGTTAAATTTCAAAAATCGGTTTAAAAAAAAAGAAGAGAATTATGTTATTATTATGGTTATTTTTTACAATTTTAATAAAATTATATTTTTACAAACAACACTAGTATATAGAACAAGCATCGATAATTGAGTTTATCGATATAGGCAATCCTTACCTGTCATATAATTTTGCCCGCTGGATTCTTATGTCTGTTCATCATCAAACCATTCACTGTACGTTCGTTTTAGAAAACCGGTCGAATGACTAGCATGTGTCGAAAATCGCGAAAATAAAACAGCTGTTTCATACAAACTTTGAGAGCTAAACAGCCGAAATGTATGGAACAGCTTTTTTTTGCGATTTGGAGGTTGCTCCCGTAATAAAAGTTGGTGAGTATGACCTACAGAGTTAGTCCCTGAAGTTTGTCCAACCTTCTGCCGAACACCCTGTATTATAAAACATGGTCCGTCTGTAAGCTCGCGATAATCTCAAAAGTCACACGGGTTTCCATGCGGTTTTAACCATTTATTAGATAATTTCTCACGGAATGTTATCTTATCCACCACACGGGCTTAACTTCTCAAGCCCGTGTGGTGCCGGGTTTAGAATGTTGCCACTCCATGTCTTCCATTGGATGTCGTAAGAGACGACTAAGGGACTTAAGGCTGTGTAGTGCTGTTAGGCGATGGGTTTGCATCCTGTCACTAATACACTGGATAACATCTTAGCCTGGTTGTGCAAAATGTGGTCACAGAATTATCAACAAGTTTTTGGAGTTGTTGGTGAGTTTGTGGCTCTGCCTACCCCACTCTGGGAATGAAGGCGTGAGTTTATGTATGTATGTTATCTTATAATTTACTGCATTGTTACAGGTAAAGTTTGATCGCCAAAAGACGACCGAAGCGCTCCCGCTGTCCACTAACTCTGGACTCATCATTCGGGACTCTCGGTTCTCACTCAGATTCGACGAGGCCGCAGAAACTTATACCTTATCGGTGAGTAAACAAGATTCAGCATCGTTTAGCTATGGGTCACTCATTTTCCTATCTCTTCTTGATCGCCCATTCTGTATTCGCCCACCGTTGGACATACGCCTCTCCAATTTTCCTCCATCCAGAACAGTCTTCCGTTTCCCTTGTCCAGACTGGGCCTGCTGTATCCTTGATTTCATCGGACCAACGGGCAGGTGGTCTGCCCACACTTCTCCTGCCTAGCCGGGGTCTCCACTCCAAAACGCGCTCGCTCCATCGCCACTCATTTACCTATATAAAATAAATAAAATAAAAACAGCCTTTATTACTGAAGTTTTCCTTATCCACTATATATCTATTATAACAATCTAGTATCTAATATCTAATATTACTATGTACTATCAGACCATTGGAACCTTGACCCACCATAGAACTGTGTCACAGAGACGTTATGATTCAAGTCATAAGAAGTGTCAAACAAATTGTTTTAAATGTCACTGTGACACCGTTCTATGGTGGGTCAGGGTTCCATTGGGCTGATAGTACCTATCTAATAATAACTATTATCCATCGACAACTTCAGTTTGTCTTCCGACATAGGCCTCTTCCAAAAGTGGCCATTGTGTCCTGTCCCTTGCCTTTCTGAGCCAGTCTCCTCCACCTACCTTTTTCAGGTCATCAGACCATCTAAGAGTAGGTCTTCCTCTTTTCCTTTTTACCTATAGTCGTTGTCAATTTAAATGTGCAAGAAATACCTACTATGAGTTACTATTTCCAGATAAAAGACCTCCAAGAGACGGATTCTGGCTGGTACCAGTGCCAGGTGATCATCTCCGTGAGCAACAAGATCACTGCTGAAGTGGAACTCCAAGTCAGACGGCCTCCCATCATCTCTGACAACTCGACCAGGTCCTTGGTCGCTAGCGAGGGAGAGAGTGAGTCTTTTTAACCCCTGGGCCCGTATTATGGTCGCCTTTATCGCGGTGGATAAAGCATCCGTCACTCTCGCACTTACATACTGGTCAGAAAGTGACAGATCCTTTATCCACATCGATAAACACGACCACAATAGGCCCGCTGAAGCAATTTTTTATGGTGTTGTGAAGGCTAACTATTACATAGGCCACCTGGGGCCCGTTTCACGAAGCTACAAGTTACAAATTACAAGCGGAGGTCTCTTTCTCACTCCTTTTGCTAGAGAGTTCCGCTTGTAATTTGTAACTTGTAGCTTCGTGAAACAGGCCACTGATGGTAATTGGAACTAGTGATGGGCGGCCTGTAAGTTTCAAAAGAGAAAATTTCACTTAAATTTCAGCAATATTCTGAAAGTTTCAAAAGCGAAACTTTCAGCTAAAATTTCATGCAATATTATTAAAGTTACCAAGGTTAAATCGTTTGTTTTCTAAAAAGTACTATAATTTTTACATGTAACATAAGTAACGGAAACTTTTAATGAAATTTACTTGTGTCAGAATCATTTCCATCTTATTATGTAACTTTCAGAAGCTGTAGTTTTCGCAGTTAAGAAAAGTTTTGCAATGTTTCAGAAATCGCCCATCACTAATTAGGACTCATACCCCCTTACTAATAAACTTTGAGTAACGGTGGCTATACAATGTTTTGTCCTTATCTGTCATTGTGACATTTGGATTTGACAGATAAGGACAAAACATTGTATAGCTATACCACCGTTACTCAACGTTTATTAGTAAGGGGGATAGACATTTGCCGAATATTCGTATTCGTAAAGGTAATTGGTAATCACTGAGCTCCCATATTGCAGGTGCGCAAATGGAGTGCTATGCCGGAGGGTTCCCGCTGCCGAAGATATCGTGGCGCCGCGAGAACAACGCCATCCTGCCCACCGGGGGGTCTATCTACAGGTATGTCGCTTATTATTCCTTTTTTTTTAAATTTTTTATCGAGAAGGCAAAAGGCCACAGTCAACCTGATGGGTAAATGGGATCTGTGACCCATAGACTGCATTCTCAAGGCTAAGACTGCAATCTTAAGACTGCTAATCTGTTGCCAACCCTGAGGATTTCATATGGAATCCTTTATGATACTTATTTATTTTAATACTTTATTGCACAACATTAAAACAGTGTATAAAAGGCGAACTTAATACGACAAGCATTCTCTACCAGTCAACCTTAAGGTGAAACAGGAATCAAAAAGTAGGTAGGTAAATTATAGTTATTTTACCGTTTTTCTTATCACCACAAGAGTGCTAAAGATGGATTTAATAGGTACTTGAGATGGGGTACGGCAAATGGGATCTGATATGAAAGGGTGTTTTTTTTGCTCATTTCAAAACAGTTATATTTATCGTAGGGTGACGGCACTAATGATGGACACTTTTAGCTGACAGGCACCAGTAATGGACACTTCACTGTTTATTCAAATTTCATAAGGTCATAAATTGATTGTTGTAAAACAAATGAATAACCCTCATCTTCTGTAAAATAAGAATCAAGTGTCCATAAGGCTAGATAAGTAAAAAATATCTTGTTTTACAGAGGCAACCTGCTCAAGATAAACTCGGTGCACAAGGAGGACCGCGGCACGTACTACTGCGTGGCCGAGAACGGCGTCGGCAAGGGCGCGCGCCGCAACATCAACCTCGAGGTGGAGTTCGCGCCCGTCGTCACCGTGCCCAAGCCCAGGCTCGGACAGGTAACTAGTCTACAGGTGTCATCGTCAAGTGTTGGAGTGGAGAGGGCTATACAGGGTGAAATCTGGGTCGTGGTACAAATGATCACCTCTGTGTTCTACCCATGAATATGAACAACTTTCACTATGGGACCAACTGTGAAATCACGAAAAAAAAACAGCTGAACATAGAAAAGTTCAATACGTATTCGACCAAAATGTATGAAACAGCTGATTTTTCTTTCGTGATTTCACATTTGGTCCCATAGTGAAAGTTGTTCATATTCGTGGGTAGAACACAGAGGTGATCATTTTTACCACGACCCAGATTTCACCCTGTATATGAGGTTTCTCTGCGCGATAGAATCAGAAATGATGATCAGGGCTCGGAAACCTGGTTAATATTATTAACCAGGTCGTCAGAAACGCCATACATTTCAAAAAGAGAATTTTCATTTCGATTCCTCTCGGAACAGAAACGATATTGTTTCGGTTTTGATCAAAGAGCAAAATGAAACTGTTCCTGATCAAAAAACCGGTTAATTTCGCTCGGTAATTTGTTCGCACCGCCCACCAGTCCCACCACAGTTTTCTCGTCTTTCCTAATAGGTTAGTAGATAGTTGTAAATAAACAAAATATTATCGCGACGCGTGACTTATGATTTTATGATTCCAAGCAGCGTCGGCCGAACGATGCTCCGAGCTTTTACGAAAAACCTGGTTATGAACCATATTAATCGGTATTTTTCGAACCGTTTCCAAGCCCTGCTGATGATATCCGCAGTAGAACTAAGGTAACCGACATAGCCCGAAGAATAGCTTAACTTAAGTGGCAGTGGGCGGGGCACATTGCTCGCAGGACTGATGGCCGATGGCTGCAGAAGGTTCTTGAGTGGCGTCCGCGGATCGGGAGACGAGCTGTAGGTAGGCCTCCAACAAGATGGAGTGACGACCTTGTAAAGATCGCGGGAACGCGGTGGATGCGAAAAGCACAAGACCGGTCTGAGTGGAGAGCCTTGGGGGAGGCCTATGTCCAGCAGTGGACGTCTTTCGGCTGACATGATGATGAAGATGATGATGATGATGATGATGATGATGATGATGATGATGATGATGATGATGATGATGATGATGATGATGATGATGATGATGATGATGATGATGATGATGATGATGATGGTGATGATGAATCAAACGAGAAGTATCCAAAATTTTGATTTTAAACACTCCCATACAATGACATTTAGTATGGGATTAGTAGAAAGGACGTCACTTCGAACATCTGCTTTAAATACAAAATTTTGTACTTACTAAGAAATAAATATTATTCAATTAAAAGATAGTTTTATTGTTTCCTTTAATATCAGTACCTGAATAACCTTTTAAAATGAGGAATTTAAAACGTTTCTACTAATCTCATACTAAATGTATGTCAAATGTACGTCTCCTTTGCGTAGAATTTGCTGTTTCCAATATAGTTTGAGTATTGGCGACAACAGGTCTGATACTAAGCGAAGCTCATGCCACTTCCACTGTTTTTTCTATTCCGTGTTTTTTTCTACCCTGTATACAGGGTGAAATCTTGGTCGTGGTACAAATGATCACCTCTGTGTTCTACCCACGAATATGAACAACTTTCACTATGGGACCAACTGTGAAATCACGAAAGAAAAATCTGCTGTTTCATACATTTGGTCGAATACCTACGTTGAACTTTTCCATGAAACAGCTGTTTTTTTTTTCGTAATTTCACAGTTGGTCCCATAGTGAAAGTTGTTCATATTCGTGGGTAGAACACTGAGGTGATCATTTGTACAACGACCCAGATTTCACCCTGTATAGTTGTGTGGTGACTTACGCCGTTCTCCCGCAGGCCCTGCAGTACGACATGGACCTGGAGTGCCACGTGGAGGCCTACCCGCCGCCCGCCATCACCTGGCTCAAGGACGAGTTCCAGCTCTCCAACAACCAGCACTACAGGTAACACGGTTAAGGAGCATATAGTCCCGTTCGCAATTCGACCCGTTCGCAAATCGTCCCATTATTATTATTCAGGGGGGTGGCTATTCAGGGCACAGAGCCTAGGGCTCTACTTTGAAATCAGTAATTCGAACTTCGGATCGCTCCGTCACTTTCTTGCGAATTAGTGACGCGTCGAGAGCAAAAGGGATACCAATAGACGAAGTTCTAATTACGGATTTCAAAGTAGAGCCTCTAGTATCACTGCGACCAAGATTGATCTATTGTGATCGCCACAGCCTACAGTTCTCCGCTGAGTCCTGTTATTGCGAGGAATTTCAGGACTTTGTTGGCGCCGAGAAGCTTAATATCTTCGTCCCATAGTCGGACCTCGTCTCCTTCGCGATTCGTCCCTTTCGCGAGTCGTTCCGTTCGCAACTCGTCCCGTTCGCGATTCGTTCCGTTATAGTCCAGGAACTTTAGACGAACGGACGGATGAATTGCAAACGGGACGTAAATTCGTACTAGTTTTAAAGCGATAGAAACATCGCATTTTGTATCCAAATTTCCACCGTTAACAACCTGTTTTTATTCAGAGTGTCCCACTTCGCGACCGCGGACGAGTTCACGGACACGACGCTGCGCGTGATCACGGTGGAGAAGCGGCAGTACGGGCTGTTCACCTGCAAGGCGCAGAACAAGCTCGGCACCGACGAGGGCAAGGTCGAGCTGTTCGGTGAGTCCCGCAAATACTTCAGGGAACCTTCCGTAGGATATTTAGAGACATGATTTTATAGACTGCTATTTGGCATGTTTTTTTTATATTATTTTTGGTCCACATATATTTGAAACTATATTTTAATGAGTATTAAGTTAATTTTTATTCGTTTCAAGATCGAATGCGATTGAATTTTATTTCAATCATCATCAATCATAGACTCACGCCTTCATTCCCAGAGTGGGGTAGGCAGAGCCACAGACTCACCAACAACTCCAAAAACTTGTTGATAATTCTGTGACCACATTTTGCACAACCAGGCTAAGATGTTATCCAGTGTATTAGTGACAGGTTGCAAACCCATCGCCTAACAGCACTACACAGCCTTTAGTCCCTTAGTCGTCTCTTACGACATCCACGGGAAGACATGGAGTGGCAACATTCTAAACCCGGCACCACACGGCAATTTTATTTCCTTGCTGGCAAATAGAATTCAGACTCGTAAAATTCTCCCTGTTTTTGGTGTTACGAGGCTCACGAGGAGGATATTCCTCTATTTCCTCTTCCAAATGTGGACGTGGAAATTAAATAATTTGCCGTTAATAGAATAGGCTGAAATTTGAACCGCGTAGGTATGTAAACCCGATGATAACGAGTTCTGATGATCAGACCTCGGAATATACGGGCAAAATTAAATGACAGCTAGGGATTGCCTATATCGATAAACTCAACTATCGATGCTTTTTTCCATATACTAGTGATCGCTCCAAGTTTTGTTTGTAAAAATATTTTTTTATTGAAAGTTTGCAAATGAAACAAAATAGCAACATAATTCTGGTTATTCTTTATTTCTAAAAGGATTTTTTGCTTCACTCATCATCATCGTATTTTTTTACTCCTAACAAATGCTGATCGTTTAATTTAACAATAGTAAATGGGACAGTCATTCTAAATACACAATAAGGAAAAAATGTGATGATGATGAGTGCAGCTTAAAAAATCCTTTTAATATAAAGAATAACCAGAATAATGTTGCTATTTTGTTTCATTTGCATACTTTCAATAAAAAAATGTTTTTACAAACAAAACTTGGAGTGATCACTAGTATAAGGGAAAAGCATCGATAATTGAGTTTATCGATATAGGCAATCCTTAGCTGTCATTTAATTTTGCCCGTATATTCCTAGGTCTGCTGATGATGGAGTTGGAAGGTGGAGACAGGATCTCGGCTATATTTAACGTAGACCCACCGTGTTGGGACTCATTAGAGAAAAAAAAAACAGTCGACAACAAAAGATTGTTCTAAGAATGAATTTTTTGACAGAAAGTTATTGTTGTTAAAGTTTTTTGCTAGATGTTTTAAAGTGTGGGCAAATTTTGTGGTTTTAGAAGAATTTTAGTCTGATTTATAATTAACTAGCGACCTGCCCTCGCTTCGCTCCGGTTTATTTGAGTTCCCTGTAACACCCGTACATAAACCAGAATTTGTTATACATAAAAACCTTCCGTGAAAAAATATTTGTTTGATGGTGGAAACCGCATTAAAATTCGTTGCGTAGTATAGGCGGAGTTAGTAGATATACAGACAGACAGAGAGACAAACAGACGCAGAAAGTGACTTTATTTTATAAATACTATGTAAAGATTTATGGGAAAAAGGAAGACAAAACATGGCAGCTCTTCTCTCAACTCTTAAAGGTATAGCAGTATAGCCCTTCAAAAATTACCCCTAGAGCTTTGAGCTTGGAACTATTATCAGATGATGCCTCGTGAGTAGAAAATACTTCAGGGCAATTTCATGGCAGAGAGTAACGTAAGTTACCAATTTCAAGAATTCTGCTTGATTTTTAGGTATATTTCAAAATGGAAGAATTCCTTTATGTCTGTATACCTGTTTAAATTTTTATCTAGAAAAATATAAGCATTAAAAGTTTAATAAAACACGCATTGAAATGGTAACTTTCCTTACATTATCGTGGAATTACCCTTCATACCAATTTTTAATCCTCTACTGCCCCCTGGAACCTCACGGCATTCATTTAACCCTAAAACGTTTTTTTTTTCTCAAATCTTTATCTTTTACTGGTAGAAAGAAAAAAGCTCTTGGCGTTTTTGTTAAGCCATTATTTCCTAGCATGTGTAAGAAGACTTGCAGCTTCATAGTGTTATGGCATGGTTGTTGTAGAGACCATAATCCCGGTGTGCCCGCCGGCGTGCGGCCAGACGCGCTACGGCGGCGGCGCGGCCGCGCGCGCCCCGCCCGGCGCCGCCCTCATGCTCGCCCTGTACGCTTGCCACGCCGCCCGGAGGTAACTTATGCGTTTGCTTTTATGACTCCATACGAGCATGTTTTTGGATACGTATCAGAAGGCCTAAAATTAATAAGCCTAATCTATATATATAAAAGGCTAAACTGACTGACTGATGTATCAACGCACAGCCGAAACTACTGTACCTAGAAACTTGAAATTTGGTACAGGGGCTTTCATGATGTAAGTGAGCACTAACAAAGGATTTTCCGAAAATCGACCCCCAACGGGAAGAAATGGGGGGAGTAGCGGGAAACTAATTCTACGCGTACGAAGTCGCGGGCGTCCTCTAGTATATCATAATCGCTAAAAGTTCATAATACCTAATGGTTGTTTTTTCTAAAACCGTAAATTTTTCAGGATTGTTACAAAACAAACCTAACCTAACCTAATGAGTTCTGTACAATGGTGTTTTAAAAAATCCTGAAATGTTTACAGTTTAATAAAAAAAGCCATTAGGTATTATGAACTTTTAGGGATTATGATACATTAGGCTTATTCATTTTAAGCGTTCTGATACGTAACCATGTTTTTTTTTATATTGGTCAATTTGTGTGAGATTGTGCTCCGTTTTTTTTTTACTAGTTTTTTCTCGCATTTTAGCGCATTGCCCTTCCTCTGGGTTGTAACTATCTATGTTTTTTTTTTATTGAAGTCAAGGCATTGGTTTAGCAGTAAAAGCTCAGTTTAATTAGTCAATAGCCCGCATGCTTGTAGCAATCCATTGAAGAGTTGTCTTGACGTTACCGAGCCGGGATCTATTGCAGCGATGCAATATATCGCGAAAAGCATACAGACTATCCACTGACACTGAGCCTTAAAAGAAAAACAAACAAACAATACTTTCGCGCATGTACATGTTATTGTGGATTTATATGATTACTAGCTGTTTCCCGCTGTTCTCTCTTAGAAGACTTAGGGTAGAAGTACCGTTTGTGACCACTGTACCCTTTTTGGCCACTTAAGGTTGAAATGAGATTCAAAGTTACTGTTATAATAAAAATAATATTCAGAAATAGTACTACAAGTACTACTAGTAGGTACTGAAGAATAATATTAAGATAAAATAATAAAAACACATGTAGTTTCATAATACTTTAGATATTAATTAAAATGTAGACTGGCCAAACACGGTCTTAAGATGACTAAAACCGGTACTTCTACCCTATATCGCAATTTTCTTGCATTTTTTCCAGGGCAAAAAGTATTACATGTCCTTCCCCTAGGGACCCCTAGGAAGCTGCCATCTTGGTCAAATTGTATGACTGAAATGACAGTGGTATTTTTGTAGCACGTTATATAGATGATATTATTTCTGCAGAATCGCCGGTCCCCGATATTAACTACCCGGGGCTGCGGCCCGACCCGCTGTACGGGTTCAGCGCGGCGCCGGCGCGCGCGCAACGCCGCGTGCTCCCGCTAGTATGTCTGATCTGCTACCTACACTAGTGACTATAGCTGGCGCATTTTGTTACCGACTCAAAAACATGTAAAGCTTGCCAAAAACCAGTTAACTGTGGCCCGTTTCACGAAGCTACAAGCTACAAGTTACAAATTACAAACGGAAGTTTCTTCTTAACTACTTTTGCTAGAAAGAGTTCCGCTTGTAATTTGTAACTTGTAGCTTCGTGAAACGGGCCTTTGGTGGTAGGTTAGGTTCGTCCTGGTCCAACACCTCCAAATTGATTAAATTTTTAGTGTCTTGCGGAAACCGAAACCGAAGGTTCGGTTTTGGTTCTAGTTTCGGCCGAAACCAAAATCGAAACTTTTATAGATGTGTTAAAATCGTTGAATATTATGAAAATATCAGAGGACCGTTTTTCTGGACTAACAATATACCAGTTGTGGTCCTGTTCGTGGTATAAAATGAAAGAAGTTCACGTATAAACATTTAAAAACGATGTATTCCGAGTTTAATTTTAACAAATGACGATCAGCCAGCCTCAACGTAACTCGTAACTTATGATCATAAGTCATCGTTCTTCTTTTATTTATTTGTCAAATAATATAAAAACCATTATAAAGTAGTTAAGTTTCAGCGCGACCGATACGTTCGACAATTTTTTTGACCGAAACCCTTCGGCCGAAACATGATTTTAATGCAGAAACCTGCCGAAACCAAAACCGAAACTTCGGTCGGACACAACCAATTTTAAACAACAATTGCTGCTGCGTGGTGGTTGCAACTTAGAACTATTATAATTCCACCATCGTGCAGTCTAATTATTTTTTGCCAAGCTGTACAGTTTTTCCTTAGTTAAAGTAAATCGTAAGATTAAATTGTAATACCAGAGGGGCTAGACAAGGTGCATTACGCTAGCTAGCGTTTCTATTCGTTACGTTTTTAAACCAATCGCGTCACTTGTAGATGACGTGATACGAAAAGTCACGTGATCTACCAGTGACGCGGTTGGTTTACAAACGAAACGAATAGAAACGCTGGTTAGCGTAATGCATGCATCTTGTCAAGCCCCTCAGTCCGGTATATTACTATAAGTTTACAAAATGCGCCGTTTTCGGAAACATTCACGGCTATTAAAAAATAATATGATTAATGTAATAAATTCAATACGCTCAACATCACAATATTTTGACGCACATTATACAAAAATGGATACAGACGAAATAACGACGTCATTCAATACACAACTTGCCAAGTCCAGTCAGCATTATCCCAAAGAAAAATGCATATCACATTAAAAATAGTCGTGAATTCAATAACACTTAATTGATTGCACAAATAATTAAAATCACCAATAACTGTGCCATTGTCAAAGATATTAATATAAATAAATAATTAAATGTGTTTTTAAGCATAGAGTGATCATATGAAATGAAACTTAATTCAGATATCCAAAAATAACTAATACTATCCATCCATGATACGGCAGCGAAAATGATATTTAACAAAAAAAAACATAAACGGCAGCTATATTAAAAATAACTTTTTCAGTGTATATTGTGATAGAAACGGTACACAAACATGTACCGGTTAATTTTCCGGTAATGCCAAGGTTAGTGATACCGGTACATTAAAAAAAACGCTCGAAAAAGTTAGGCAAGAACTTACTACAAACTAGACATTATGATATACTTAGTACGGCTAGTCAATTTGCATTCTATGAAGTCGAAATCGGATCAAATTTCTCTTAGAAACAGTTGTATACAAGTACCAAAGGACCGCATGGTCGCTACTACCATCTATCTCCTTTAATCTTCCGAGAAGCAGCAGTGCTCGCATTATTGTGTTACTGTTAGGGGGACAAGACATCCGGTAAAGTGACTAAAGATTAAACCTTGAAGTAACTTCTCTATGACATAAAAAAATGGTGGACTTCACTCTTTTTGATGTTTATGACGATGAAGTTAAAAGCTACATATATAAAATTTAATTACGCCATAACCTACAAAATTTAATTGAATTGACATACACCATCAAGTTAAAAATGTATAACTTACGTCAATCTCATACAGGTTTTCCATATTCTATATTGTTTCGGCTAATGGAATGCAAGTTGGCTAAGTATTTTTCAGCTACTTAAAAACGCATAACATGAGGGGCTAGACAAGGTGCATTACGCTAGCTAGCGTTTCTGTAAGTTACGTTTTTAAACCAATCGCGTCACTTGTAGATGACGTGATACGAAAAGTCACGTGATCTACCAGTGACGCGATTGGTTTACAAACGAAACGAATAGAAACGCTGGGTAGCGTAATGCATCTTGTCTAGCCCCTCTGGGCAAGTCGACTCGCCACTCGCCTTACAACTCCCACTCGACTGATAAAGTAGTTTACACGCATTCTCTACAAGCTTTTAATGATAAGTGTAGTTTAAGGAAACGTAGATTTTTTACAATACATATTTGCAAGCGTTTTTTAATGATTTTTGACAATTTTAGTAGGAAATATTTCGACTTGTATGTGAGGACATACAGCTTTCGGTATGTATAGGACTAGAGGGGTAGCGTATTCTAAGGGCATAAAGCTGGGGAATATGTCTTTATAAGCGTTATTTTTTTACAATTAATGTTTAAAAAGACTTAAGCGATACATTTTAAGTACCACCAAAATTTAATTTTAAAACGATGTAAAAAAATACTTTTATATTTTATGGCTAAGATTGTACATGCTTTTTTTATGTAATAGCATTCCAACGTCGAAATTCAAACATTCTTTTTGTATATTTTGTTTGTAGAATAGTAAGAAAATGAATTGTCTATGAACTAAAGAAAAATGATCTGTAGCTTGCTTAAAATCGACGCTGAGATCGACCGGCAACCATAACTAGACCCTTGCGGCATTATACTACTGTAGGTACAGTCGGGCAAAGAACTGCTCTGCTACAACAATAAGGTTTTTATGATGCGTCTGTCAATTTGAATAATCGACTTCAGCATACTATTATTACTATTATACTATTGTTTTCAATTTTTTAATAATTATTTTCTAAGATCAATATTTTGAATATCATCAGTGCGACGCCGGCTTTGGGGTAGTGGTCGGAATGACGTCATTTCGTTTGTAACTGCGTTTCGTTTTGTTAAGTCTAGCACTAACTGTGACGTAGGAAAGGCCATGTGGCGTTTAAACTTCTTAGCCATTGGCAGAAATTTGTTTAATTAATTTCTCGATAAAAATGAACATTTTTTTCAGAGCGCCTTTTAAAAAGTTTATGTTGTCAATTGATAGGTAGTTTTATCACTTATTTGGCCGACTGTACCTAAAATCCGTTTAGTGAACTTATATTCAGTAAAATGTCTGTCTTAAAGTCTTACTGCCGCACTCAGAGACGTCAATTAAATATAATGCTTAATTAAAGTTACTGCTGTCACTTTCTTTGCTTTAGCAATATAATAAGACAACATGTCACTAATCGAGCACTAAATTTAATTGACGTCTCTGAGTGCGGCAGTTAATGTCATCGAACAATACAACGCCCCGGCATTAAATCAGCATCGCCTCATCTTAAAGAGAAACATTGAAAAGGGAGCTTTGATATGTGTTAGTACGATACATTTTTCAGTGGAAACCGCGAGGCCTTACTTTAGGTTGGAAAATGTATCGTATTAACACAAATCAAAGGTCACTTTTCAATGTTTCTGTTTGAGCTAAGGCAGGCTGATCTGGTGCCGGGGCGTTGTAATGTACGTAACCATAATGTACGTTTAATATGCGTCAGAAATGGCGGAATTCTATATTCTGACTGCTTAAACTTTGACGTGTCGTTTAAGATCCGTTTATGAATAAGGTCCTAAGCAGAGCCAGGTCGATTGAAGGTCGGAGACACGCTCAAACACGCAATTTATAATCTTAGTATCGTGTTTTATAGTATTTTTTTTGTTGTTTTGCAATTGTATTATTGATTCCCTCCAATTGGAAAGACTTGTTTTTTAACTGATTTTTTGATTCCATCCAGTGGAAAAGACTTTTTTTTGTAAACATTCCTTTCTTGTGTAACATTTTAATGGAATTTTCGACAAAATAAAATGTGTTTTGTCAAAATTAAAGCCTCCATTCGGCTTCAATGAGGATTGATTGATAAGAATCTCATCTATATGAATTACCTTGTGTTGAAATATTAGCAATCGATAATCTATCGATTTTGTTGTAAAACATTTTACACAAGAGTAGATTCATTAAATTATTGTACAGTCGTCTACAAAGAGACGTATCCACTTTTGGACCCACATTGCAATGTTATATGGCAATCAACTGTACAACGAGAGAATAATTAATGAACTTATAAAGAATGAACTTATTTTTGCGTTATTTTTAAACTAACAGAAACAGAAATTAGAGACTGATTATATGCATTTCGGACGCCATAGTCCAGTACTTCAAATCGTAATACAGCCTAAGGCCTAGACAAGGTGCATCGCATCACGATCAGCACGGGTCGCACAAGTTGTATTTTCTCGCTCGCAGTGCGTCTATCGTTACAGACAAGAAAGAAAGGGATCCGAGTGACAAACAGTTTGCCGTGCTGTTACCTAATTTCGACAGAGGCGCTAGCCAAGATGCGTTACGCTAATTAGCGTTTCTATTCCTTTTTTAAACCAATCGCGTCACTGGTAGATCACGTGATTAATCGTATCGCGTCATCTACCAAAGGGCCCTGCCAAGATGCATTGCGCTAACTAGCGTTTCTATTCGATTCGTTTTTAAACCAATCGCGTCACTGGTAGATGACGTGATACGAAAAGTCACGTGATCTATCAGTGACGCGATTGGTTTAAAAATGAAACGAATAGAAACGTTAGTTAGCGCAATGCATCTTGGCAGGGCCCTCAGTTATGCGATTGGTTTAAACACGAAACGAATAGAAACGCTAGTTAGCGTAACGTATCTAGGCTAGGGCTTCTGTATCGTTGACGTTAGCGTTATAAATCTTGTCTAAGGCTAAAGATTTGTCATGTTAATCAATATTCCTATTTCGTTGTGGAACTGCTTACAAATGTTCTATGTTTAAATAAAGTACAGTAAAACACAACTGATTAACTTACCGATGTTCCTGCGCAGATGACGAATTTTCGAAGCGCGGGAACCAATCAGCATGATCCTCGCGTTGCGCGTCTGTATTCTGTGCTATTATTGGTTATTAGTGACGCCATGTTGACGCGCGCCCGCGTGTCTTTCAGTCAGCAGAGTGAGATGGAAAAAATAGATGCAATTTAATTTGCACCTTATAACTATTACGTACAAGTCTGATCGTGGGTTTTAATCGTGCTTTCGGAAATCATCGGATCGTTGTTCGTGTGCGCGAACGGAGATTCACGACACGCCATCTAAATTGTGTTCTACTGTAATACGTCTTACTTTCTTGTGACTTTTGTAACTTTTTTAAAAGGCCTACAGTAATACGCCTAATACTTAGTATTTTTTCTGATATTAGCTTTATTTTTCGAGTGATTTTTGTCTTCACATTTTTTTGTAATTATTGTATTTTTGTAGTTAATTTATTTATGTAATTTGTATGGAATCTCACAATCTCTCTGCCTTGTATGTTTAGTGCAAATTTTTGTTTTTTAATAAAAAATGTACTATGAAGTGTTTGTTTTACTGATGACAACGTCCTTATCCCAATATTTTGTTTTAATTTTATAGAGAAAACGGAATGCTAAAAATATAACAGCGCTTTATTACAGCGCAAGTAAAACCACAATTTATGGGATACGTAACAAACTTTAATAACAATTACCCTTTGAGTAGTCAGCTTAACGGGAAAAGGTTGCAACTTTTTTTCGTTAAGTTGATAACTCCTATAAGTTGTGTAATACAAAAAACACCGTCCGATTTCAAGAAAATACTCTATTAGCAAACAATAATAGTAATGAGGGCGCCACTGTACAGTCATCAGCAATAATATATTATCCAGCTTTGGCGCAAAAATATCTGACACGCTCTTATACCTCTAGTAATACAGACTTGTCAGATATTTTTGCGCCCAATGTTGGATAATATATTATTGCTGCTGACTGTACATTCGGCATTTGCTCGATGCAGTCTTAAGTCCCAGATAGACTTGCGATTAAGTACGCGTACAAAGCTCGACGACCTTTTCGCCCGTATTTACCTATGGAAGTTCGCGTACTTAGGGTGAAACGGGCGAGTAAGGGTCAAATCACACCGAGACGCGACGCGGCGCGCACATTTTTAATATAGCGAATCAAAATATAATTTTTGTACTCGTCGATTATAATCTGTGTATTAAGATTTCATAGAGAATACTGCAACGCCACTCTTTACATCGTTGTATAGTCTATGTTACTTCCGAAACAACCGAAATAACTATTTCGATACGCTCTAGACAACCGAAAAAAATTTGAAAATAGAACTTCTCATTTCAATAATATGTGTCCTAATAAAATTGCCAATCTATGGCGTTTCGGAACGTAGTAGCGTCGCGTCATCTGTCAAAAATCTACTTAAACTTGCTGCTGTATCCAGGGCATAAAAAAAAACTACGCTTAGTGATTGGCTGGTATTTAGTTAGCCAATCACAGCACAGTACTGCAACATTACGGAGGCCAGTGGTGTGATAGTACTTACGATATTTCGTTTTCTTATTTACTCGTATTAATGATTTAAATTATTAATTTTAATGAACTCGTACAAAAAGTATTGTTCACAATAGTGTCATAATCAAGCTTTTTAATTTCGTACCTTACTTAGGCCACTCAGCAAGCTTCGTGGCCTAAACACGGTACTCGACTAAAAAGCTCTCTATTATAACACGATTGTGAAAAATACTATTATTTACTACACGAAAAGGTACACATTTCATTGTGAGAATTAAGAATAAGGTATACCACGCAGAGCTGCGCCTCGAGACGCAGCGGTGCATCGTCGGCACGCGCAGCGTGCGGGAGCGGCGCTGCGCCTCGCGAAGCCGCGAGGCACAGCCTGAGGCCGCCGACGCGACTTGTCTCTTCTCTCTCTTGCAAATGGTAAACTGCAGGGGACGCGGCGAATATGCAGCGAGGCGTCGTGCTGCCAACGATTTTACGATGCGCCTCGCGGCGTCGCTCGGCGCCGCGCGAAGTCACTTGCCTCTTCCAGTATCGTCGCGTCGCGTCGCGTCTCGGTGTAAACTGACCCTAAGGTCGCTGAGCCATAAGTACGGCGTACTTACTCGCACGTCTATCAGGGGGTTTAAAGCATCAAGGTACCGAAGTGTGCAGTACGTATAAGGCCGACAGCATGCCGACAGACATTATGTTCACTTTTTTTTACCATTTTGTATGCTTATTCAAAATCAAAAGAGGTTTGAATTCACGACTTTTTATTTTTGGTTCAGCTTGTCCTTAATAAAACAAAATATAATAATAACAATATAAAATCTTTATTTCATTATTCACGTGCCCTTAACTTTAGACTTAGTCGAATACTGTATTTCTTACAAATAGCCAAATTTTACAAGGTTCATGGTTTATTTACAAAATTTAAAGTAGGTACATTTAGTAGAAATACATACAAAAAAAAGACCCAATCAAGTTGTATACATCATTCGTTTATAAAATCGAATATTTTTCAATGATTGGGAAGTTTAGTAGTTCAAGTCATTTATAATGTACAAACACACAAATAGTTTCTTATTAGAAGATCACAAAAAAAAAAATGCCGCACGCTTCGCTCGTCGTCGCACCTTTAAATCGGAGGCTTTTTGGACTACTTTTGTTATGACTCTACTTACTATAACTGTGAAATGCAGTTATTAAATACATACAAGGTTAGAACTACAAATCGGGTAGCTTTTTTTAAATCAAAACATCACTTAAATAAAACTAGACGGTGAAATCATATTCCTAGTGGCACCTTTAAATATATTTAGGTACAGGAAAGTATTTTTGGTAGCATTACACAGTTCGAGTTAATGCTTAAAAATAACAGGTAACATATTTTTTATCTAAGTTTATACAAAGGTAAAAAAAATAACCTAAAAAACAGTTACCGCACTCAGATTAAATAAAACCAAACAATAAAATAAGGTTCCTTTACACAGCAATAATTAAAATGATTGTTAGGCTCGTACAGCATAATTAGCTTAAAAAATGTGTCGAGTGCTTATCTCAATTCTATACATCTTGTTAGTTATCGAAAATCGTGTACGTTAACGTTAAACATTTTGTCTAGGGCCTGTTAAGTCGCTTTACTTAAAGACAAGAGTCACAAGGAGCATCTATACTGAACAAATTATAGTTTACCGGTAGATAATTTAGACTATATATCTGTTACCACTGTTACTACAGGGGCCCGTTTCTCGAAAACTATTAGTCTAATAATATTAGTGTTTTGTCTCATTTTTAAAGTCTTATTTACGAAACAAAACACTAATATTATTAGACTAATACGCTTTGAGAAACGGGCCCCTGGGTGGTCGTTCTAAGAAGGCCGATTTGACAGCTGTCAACGCAGTACAAAATATGTGTTTGAGGTTATGTTTTGTATTGCGTTGACAGCTGTCAAATCGGCCTTAGAACGACCAAACTGTAAACGCACATTTCTACTGGCTTATTACTGAATAAGGTTCAGAGTGGCAATGTTTAGTAATAACTGAAAATAGCCCGATGATTTTAATCTCTTCGTTTATTTGATCAAATTCGAATACAGATTCTACCTATTTGGTTACTGAGGGGCTAGACAAGATGCACTACGCTAACTATCGTTTCTATTCGTTTCGTGTTTAAACCAATCACGTCACCGGTAGATCACGTGACTTTTCGTATCACGTCATCTACAAGGGACGCGATTGGTTTAAAAACGTAACGAATAGAAACGCTGGTTAGCGTAATGCACCTTGTCTAGCCCCTCTGGTACAGTTGTTTCATCTGACGAAAGCGGGAGGGCCATACTTGTGTGCGTAGACGCACGTGCACGTTGTCTCTGTGTGCGTGGCTGTCTTCGTTAAGCGGCGCCGTAGTGTGGGTGTCTACACGCGTTACAACTACAAGTGTGGCAAACCCGCTTGCGTAAAGGGGCTTCTAAACAGGCCATATTATCGCTGCAATATGAGGCCGGCAACTATTGGTGTCCCTCTCTTACTCGTATGTTAGAGAAAGACACCAATATACCGGCCACATAGTGCAGTAAAAATATGGCCCGTTTAGAAGCCGCTTAAGATAAACCAACTCTATCGAAGCGAGTGCGGTAATCTCTCCCTACAGCTACTTATTTATTTTGGTATAGTTCTTCCACGAGGTATCGACCAAGTTTGAAAAAGTACATGCATGATGAGACCAAGCGTCAACGTTAATCGAGCGACATTACCACTTTTTAATTAACAGCCAGTATGTATTGTTCTAACATGAGAAGTTAGAGTAGGCATAGGCATTGTTTAAAAAAAACCCCACAGAAGCGCATACATTGCAATTATTCGGATGACAAAATAACGCGCGATTTTTTCCGCTATCACTTTCCACATTGTGAATACACCTTTAACATGCATGTACTTTTCAAACATTCGCAATTTCCTATTGGATGAAGTTCAATCTGTCTATGTTTCACCATAGAGAAGATAGAACTGACCACAGAGTATACAGCGCTAGACAGCAGAAAATGATCCGTACTAACTGGTGAAGGTAGTAGAGTCTGAAAAAAAACATTTAATGAAATAATCTATCTAAATATATAAAAGGAGAAACTGACTTACTGACTTATATATCATATCAACGCACAGCCGACACTACTGTACCTAGAAACTTGAAATTTGGTACAGGGGTTCCTTTCATGATGTAAGTGAGCACTAAGAAACGATTTTCCGAAAATCGACCCCCAACGGGAAGAAATGGGGGGAGTAGCGGGAAAGTAATTCTACGCGTACGAAGTCGCGGGCGTCCTCTAGACCCTCTAGTAGATGATAATAGAGTAGGTGTTTGTTTGTTTCAAAGGAGGAAATGAGCTTCCCTTTGCATATTTACACACGAGGTGTATAAAAGACATGAAAGACATTTATATCAGGTAATTTTTTGGGTTTCGTAGCCAAACGGTACCAATGGAACCATAGTAGGTACTATTTATTTATTTACTAAACCTCCACTGTCCGTCAGTCTGTTAGCGGGCTGTATTTCATTAATCGGAATAGATAGACAATTAAAATTTTCTCAGAGTGCATTATATTGCCGCTCTAACACCAATAATAAAAAATAAATAAAGGGAGCCCCAATACAAGAATGGTACGAAACCATTCGTGTGCGACTCCAACTTACTTATACTGGGCCGGTTTTTTCCCCTTAAAGCTAGCATAGTACCTATTTACCAAATAAGCTAACCAAGTCTTTCAACATAATACCTAGTGAAATCTAGTATTCTACGTCAGTTTACATACATACCTTCTCCATTTAATCCTGGCCTGTGGTAGCGTTTCGTCTCCGTCCTTGAACAGGTACCGCCGGATACCCACCAGGTATTCCTGGAAGTACTTCTGCCAGCTGATCTCCGCCATGCTGAACGGAAACAGCTGGAAATATAACGATTGCAATTTAAAAAAACCAGGCTTTTACAAAGATTCCCGTACTTATTAAGGAGATCACACACTGTTGAAAACCTCTCGACATGGGGCGCTGGCCCGCAGTGTTCGTTGTGCTGACTCGGGACTCCGGACGAGCCCGAAACATGTCGAGCGTTTTTCGACAATTTTTACGTGTTCTCCTTAATATGTCCGAGTGTCACGGAAGTTTTTTTTTTCAAAATTCCCGTACTTATTTAAATTTACCCAATCAAAAAAGGTCTTTCAGTGGGGGGCAGCATGGGGGCGGATATTTCTGTATATTTTTTAGAAGGCAGTCGTACACAGGCTACTCCCTCCTGATGGTAAGTGGGATCTAAGACCCAATCTCAAGACTGCAATCCGTTTGCAAATGCGTTGCCAACCCTGAAGACTATGGTGGAATGCCTGGGTCTATTCCGTTTTGCCAAATTGTTTTTGGCCACTGGCTTTTATGTCATATCACCATTGCTTGTCTCTGTTACTCGTGCACACCACTCGCGCACAATGATATTACCCTCGCGTTCGCACAGTGCAACCGCCCGTGACATAGATTGTAAACCTTTTCCTTATAGTAGGCGCCTTACCAGTAAAGGTCAATGTACTAAATTCTTCGTCAAGTCATACTCTGAGATTTAAACCGTTGTACTTGTAGCTCTGCGCCTATAGTGCGGTGCGACTACGTAGTTGAGCGCGACTTAATTCGATATATTGATGATGTTAAACAAATATAACCGGTTTTTACCTGTTGGTCGTCCTTAGCAGTCTTGTCCCAGAGGTCTCGTATGTTCCGATTGCAGAAGGTGATCTCTCGCGTACAGAAGTACGACAGGACCGAGGAGAACTTGTGGATTTTGCGGTACACTTTCAACATTCTGGAAAATGTGAAAATAAAGTTACGTTGACGAACTTATGGGTGAATTCAACCTTATTTACAGCCGCACTCAGGGTCAGTTAATGAGGATAAAGTCGTTCCTTATCGACGATTTTTAGGGTACCGTACAAAGAAAGAAAAAAAAGAAACGCTCATAGAATCACTCGTCTGTCCGACGAAATTAGTAATTTAGTCGAGTAGCGAGTATTTTAGTAACTAAATGTGTCTGAACCTGAACAAGGAAAATGTAGTCGAAAAGGTAATCTACTCGACTAAATTTCCACTAAAATGCTCGCTTTTTACCTTCGACTCGAAACTCCAGCCGAAGGTAATTTTTCAATCATTACATAGTTACAATATCAACATTACGAGGTAATAAAGTAAAAAATAATTATTTTTAAAACTAACACAAATAAATAGTCATTACAAACGTAAGGTCAATAACATTAAATTAAAAATAATGACGAGATTAGACAGATAGACAGACAAACTAATTGACAAAATAATATTAGCACCTACCTACATGCAATTATTTAAGTTAACCTTTCATCTTGAAAATTAAGCTTAACTGACACTTCCGTACCCAAATTATTAACAACATCTTAGTAATTCTAATAATCAATGTGACCCCACGTACAAACTCTATAGTTCAAAGTGACCCCAATACCAAAGAGCTCAACTTACGTTGGTTTCCTGCCCAGGCACATGGCGAGACCATCCACCAGCGCCCCCGGGAGTAGGTGAAGAAATATGATGTACAGCTGGTTCATGAATGCTGACCTATGCAGTGTGAGGGACACGTACCTGGAAACCACATATAAATATAAATAAATATCTGGGGACAATCTCACACGAATTGACCTAGTCCCAGATTAATATCTAGGCTTGTACTATGGGTACTAGAAAGCGATATAAATACTTACATAGAGAAATACATACCTATATACATACCGCAATGTTTTGTTCGTATCTGTCATTGTGACATTTGGATTTGATATAAGGACAAAACATTGCATTAGTAGCTATACCACCGTTACTCAACGTTTATTAGTAAGGGGGATAGAAAACAACCAAGACAATAGCTGTCAATTTTTTTCCATTATGGCTCCGGCTTGTAATGTTTCTCACCCCCTAAAACTATTTAGTTCGAATTCAACGATTTTTGAATATGTGTAGTTGTAGTTGTTATGAAAAATTAAGGTTTGTATTTTCGTTTTTTTTTTTCTTTCCAAAAAACGTTTTCTAGAAACATACACACCTAGTTTTTCATAACGAATATATATAACAACATTTTCGAATCCTTAAAATTGAACTAGATTTAACGGAGAAACACTATTTGCATTGTGTATGTTTTTTTTAGTTTTAAAATTATCTTGCCTTGCATGGTGGAATGCCTTTATGCTCGTAATGTCACCGGTTGTAATATCCCCACACCGGAACACAACAACGCGAACGCTAGGTGGTAAGTTAAAGCACGATGGTGGTAGTGACTAGTGGCTCTGACAGACCCTGCACAAGGGCCTATCTTAACTGAGTTGAGAAAACAAAATGGCGGCATAACTCACCACACAGCGTTGGAGAAGGGGTTGTGGTCGATGGCCTCCAAGTTGTGCGCCATGAACTCCCCCCACGTGATGCGGTTCTCGACCGAGCTCACGTAGTTGAAGATGGGCGGCTCGAGGGGAGGGGGGCTGGAAAAGTAACAGCATTATAATATCTGATTATAATATCTGATAATATTATAATATATAATATAAGATCTTTAAACCAATCGCTTCACTGGTAGATCACGTGACTTTTCGTATCACGTCATGTACCAGTGACGCGATTGGTTTAAAAACGAAACGAATAGAAACGCTTGTAAGCGTAATGCATCTTGTCTGGGCCCTCTGGAATGGTTTGGGAGAGATCGCTATGTAGCGAAAAGGCGCGTTGCGTCGTCATGGTTATAACTGAATCTTTTAAGTTATCGTCAGTCGGTCGAGCATTTCTTAACCTTTTCATTATGAAAAAAGCAATGTCCTCGTGGGATGGACAAATTGGTCAAATCAGTAAATAATTTAAAAAAATATGCTTCTGAGACAAACCTCTATAAGCATGATTTCGACGTAAGACGTACGGGTACCTATTATTTTATCGAAACACTTTTCAACGATCGTATCATTACGCAGAATTTTCATTTCATCGAAAGGCATTTCTCACCGCATGCGTAATTTTTTATTTATTTTGACAATTCTAACTAAACCTAACCTACGTAATTAATGTTTAAGATATCCTGAAAACATCTTGGTTTCAGCAGAAAGTACCGATCGACGAAATGAAATTCGATGAAATGATACAATCGATGAAGTGAAATTCGATAAAATGATGGGTTACCAAGACGTACATACAAAAGGCTAGGGTAAGACAGCGGTAGCAATCTGGAAGGAGCCTACCTACTTTACCTTATCCTAGTGGTGATACCGTGGCTCAATTAAGCTCGTGGCGAGACGTACCTTTGTCGGTATGATGTGTGCACGTCGTACGCAGACACCATGAGGCAGTTGACCACCATGTCGACCGGCACGATGTCTGCCGTGACCGCTCCGTCGCACTGCAGCGTCCGGAGGATCCCGGTCACTGTCAGACAGGATAGATATTAGACGAGTCGAGAGACGTAAACTAAGACCCTCGTGATATGGCACTACGGCTGTGGCCGTTGTTTTTAATTGCACCAAAAACGGAACTCCGTCCACGGCCGGCTATTTCCCATAGCATTTATAGGAAGCACGGACTCTGTGCCGTTTTAGGTTTTAACACAAGCCGCTAGTGTCATAGCAAAAACGCTCTAGGGCAACCTCTACCTTATGCTCTACCATAAAAGGGGAGTGACGCGTTTTGTGGCTCATCACGGGTGTGGACGTAACGGCCGTGGACGAGCTACCACAGTAGGTAAGGTTTTTATTGTACGAAGTTACATACATGTAGTTTCCGTCATAAAGTGGCACAATGTTTGACATACGTTAAATGAGGCAGTTCGTCCATGGCCGTAGAAAATGTTGTATGAGATTTTTTAGTGCCATATCATGCAATTTCAAAGATGGTGCTGTGTCCGTGAACGTGTTAATCTAGTCGGCGTCGTTTGAAAGATCTAACCGTACATACGGCGGGAGCGAGAATCGACTTTGTTCTATACTATGTAAAGAAAAATACCGGTTCCAACGGCGACGCCGGTCGGTCCGTACATGTTGTCGAGCCAGCACACCAACGGCTCCCTCGCTGTCGACGTCACTGTAAACACATTTAAGATAGAAATTTCAAAGATATAGATACCTAGCGTTTGCTGCAATCGTTCCACTTCCATTGTGGCTTAAGACTACGCCGAGCGTACGCCGGATGTACAGTGACGCCCACATCACTATTATTGTGTTTTCTAATAAAATAAAGTATTTTCTTTAAATCGGACGGTGCATTTTTGTACTACAAATGAAAACACAACTTATAGGACATATCACCTAGTTTAATAACAATTGGCCTTTGAGTTATCAACTTAACGGAAAAAAGTGGCCACCTTTTCCCGTTAAGCTGACTACTCATAGGGTAATTGTTATCAAAGTTTGTTACGTATCCCATAAATTGTGTTTTTACTTGCGCTACAAAAAGCATCGTCCGATTGCAAGTAAATTCTTTAGTTAATTAGAAAACACAATAATAGTGATGAGGGCGCCACTGGACGGTCGATAATACTTACCAATAGCGGGTCTGAATATGCCTATAGGCATGTCCCCCGCGTTAACCCTCAGCTCCTTCTCCGCCAGCGCTTTGGTGAACGTGTAGGTGTTAGGCCAAGTGCCTAGTATGCTGAAACACAAATTGATTAGCACGCCATCTATGGACATTTTATAGAACTACTTCATAAGCCCAATGATCTTATTATGCAAGGGATGGTCGTTAAAAGTAGTTACAAAAAGCAAATGCTCCATTAGGGACTATATTTACGCTCTGTTTTATTTTTGAATAATAAAGTAAAAGCAATAAAACCCCACTTTCGAAACCATACGTTTTTAAATCAGTTGTATATCTATGCATGGCATTTACAGTTTGATCATTCTACAACAGATGGCGTTGTAATCAAAACTCACCTGGGAAGTATTTGGTTGATCTGTTCGTCCGTCAGTTTGTCTATGGCAGTCTCCAGGTGGTCGCAGCTCGCGTCGCACGGGTAGAAGCGCTCCTCCACCCGCGACAGATGCGAGTTTGAGTAAGCTGTCGACACGTGCATCAGTACCTGGAAAATGGGAATACGAATGGATCCAGTTATTAAAATACTTGTAGCCTTGAAGGAACACAAATAAATTGGAAACTTTTAGTCATAGTGACTCTTATGCCCGTGCTCGCCCCTCCTAGAGCTAGTGTACTCACGCACAGGTTCTCACCCCCCCACTCCCTGTAGCTGGTGCACTCACGTGCAGGTGCTCGCCCCCTCTACAGCTAGTGCACTCACGCGCAGGTGCTCGCCCCCCCTGGAGCTAGTGTACTCAGGCGCAGGTGCTCACTCCCCCTGAAGCTAGTGTACTCATGCGCAGGTGCTTGCCTCTTTGGAGCTAGTGTACTCACTGGCAGATGCTCGCTCCCCCCTAGAGCTAGTGTACTTACGCGGTGCTCGCTCCCCCCTAGAGCTAGTATACTCACGTACAGGTGCTCGGCCCCCCCTAGAGCTAGTGTACTCACGCACAGGTTCTCACCCCCCCACTCCCTGTAGCTGGTGCACTCACGTGCAGGTGCTCGCCCCCTCTATAGCTAGTGTACTCACGCGCAGGTGCTCGCCCCCCCTGGAGCTAGTGTACTCAGGCGCAGGTACTCACTCCCCCTGAAGCTAGTGTACTCATGCGCAGGTGCTTGCCCCTTTGGAGCTAGTGTACTCACTGGCAGATGCTCGCTCCCCCCTAGAGCTAGTGTACTTACGCGGTGCTCGCTCCCCCCTAGAGCTAGTGTACTCACGCACAGGTGCTCGGCCCCCCTAGAGCTAGTGTACTCATGCACAGGTGCTCACCGCTCCTGGAGCTATTATAATCACGGACGGGTGCTCGCTCCCCTGTAGCTAGTGTACTCACGCACAGGTGCTCGCCCCCTGGAGCTAGTACTCCCCCGCAGGAGTTCGCTCCTGTCCCCCCAAGAGCTAGTGTACTCACGCACAGGTGCTCGCTCCACCTGGAGCTAGTGTACTCACGCGCAGGTCCTTCATGTCACGCGCGAGCCGCAGCAGGTGCAGCGGCGCGCGCACGTTCGTCGCGAGCGCCGCGCGCAGGTGCTCGTCGAACTTCACCGTCGCCGCCGAGTGGAACACGATATTCACCTTGAAAAAAAAAGGCTGTATTCCAGCATTCCACTTTAAACCGGGGCGGGCCGCTAGTTAAGTTATAAAACAGTATAGCAATATTAGCAATAAGTTACAATTTTAACCAATGACATTTTTACTCCGGGCGTTACGATACATTCGAAAGTCAAAATTGTTTACTAATAAATAGTTTTTTGGGTAATTGCAGAGCGTACCTACAGTAGGCTAAGGAATTGTTGAAATTGGTGCCGGGATAATCGATATTTTGCTAGAAAAACCTTGACACTTAAAATTCCGAGACCGACTCGCACTCCGTCTGTTTTTTTAAGTTAGTAGACGAGAATCAATATGTCATCATCCCGGCTCATAGACACCTCCGAAGATCCTAGAGCTGGTGCTTACCTCTCCCAAAGGATTGGGCTAGCTATCCAGAGAGGTAACGCAGCCAGTGTCATAGGGACCATGCCACGAGCGGACCTGCTATAGGGGGTGTTCTTTTTATAGTGGTGATTATTATTTACATCTTTAATATTTGAGTAGCTTAATTTTATTTTAATTTAAATAAGTTTAGTTTTAACTTTTAATTGTGTTAATTTAATAAATGATCTGTAACAGGCCCAATAACATATGAAAAATATTATGTTAACTAAGGTAACTGTGTCTTCAATGAAGTTACAGGGTACCTTCTCGGTGAGCATCTGCCGGTCGGAGATGGTGAGCCCCAGCCCGGCCGCCTCGCAGTCGCCCGGCACCACCACCACCTTGTGCCGGAACTTGGGCACATCCTCCTTCAGCCGGTCGAACACCTGGACACGAAGCATATTAATATGAAAGATCTCTCGACATGAGGATGTACTGACAAGGATTATTAAAGGAATGCTGCTGGTTTGGTCATGTGGAGAGAATAGATGAAGTGAGATTGACGAAACAGATGCATGAGGCAAGAGTAAAAGGGAATGTTAGAAGAGGGCGGCCAAGGCGAACGTTCCACGAGTAGATCGGGGACGTATTAAAAAAGGGCCAGGTCAGGAGACTCTAAACCGACGCACGTGTATGAAGAGACTTAAGAGTGTGGAGGAAGCGAGGGAAGTTTGTCTGAATCGTAGCAAGTGGAAGGAAGTGGTCTCTGCATACCCCTACAGGAAAGAGGTGTGATTGTACGTATAAATGTATGTCTCTCAACATAATTGCAACATTTGCAACCACTACTTCTTCTTACAAGGCAGCAAAAATTTGGAATACTACCACGACCTTGTCTTTTAAAATTCACCTCTTTCACAGAAAACGGGCACTTTTGATTTTGTCAAGTAGTATAAATATATTGTAAGGAAATTACTTGAGATTATTTGCTACAAATAGAAGAAAGAGTATTCTTCATAAATAAAAATATTATTTTTATATCATCATCATCATCATCATCATCATCATCATCATCATCATCATCATCGGCCTATATCAGTCCACTGGGTTACCTTTGTTTCGGCGAAATATGTTTGCCAAATGTATCGTTTCCCAACTTTTCATTTGCCAACCCGCTTTGTTTTCTGTAACCGTAAATATTTCAGGATTTTATAAAAAAACTAACAACCAACCAACCAACCTTACAGGGTTCTACACGGTGGAACTGAAATAAATTCTGAAAAAATTATAAAACATTGGGTTGGCAAATGAAAAAGTTGGGAAATGGTACATTTTGCAAACATATTTTTGCCAACCGGCAGGCTTCCCAGTCCACTGCTGGACGAAGGCACTGTCGCATCCAACATCTGCCAGCAGCGTTTTGCAAATCATCACTCCATAATTTTATATAATTTAATGTCAATTTGATTCTGTAGGCATAAAATCCAATTCACTAATACTATATTTAAACTAGGTAAGTACTCGAAATAATCGTGGCTGTAAGTAGTCTTTATATTTTTTGATGATTCATGTTTCGCCAAATTCGATGTTAGGCAATCTACGGCGTGGTTTACCGAAGGTTTACCGCAGCCATTATGGTAAATCGTGTCTGTATCTCTTCTAACTAGCTTACTTTACCGTGCCTAGTCATTTACAACAGTAATTACGGTGTACAAAACCACAGAGCCCAATTGGGATACATCTTTTAGGGTTCCGTACCCAAAGGGTAAAAACGGGACAACAAAAATATATTTGAGATCCTCATAACGGACCCTTTCATCTGATACATATGACACAATTCACTTTTTTTTAATTTCCTAATTTTTCCCCCGAAAATGACCCTTATTTTAAAATACAAAATTATTTACTTAGCACATCTGTGTTTGGGTCATTATTAAAATATGTGTGACAAATTTCAACTCAATCGGTCCAGTAAGTTTCGTGGCAAATTGGCTGTGACAGACGGACGGACAGACAGACGCACGAGTGATCCTATAAGGGTTCCATACATACATACATACCTTCACGCCTGTAATCCCAAAATGCCATAGGCAGAGCTACAGAATTACCTACAACTCTAAAAACTTGTTGATAATTCTGTAACCACATTTTGCACAAATAGGCTAACTGCCGCACTCAGAGACGTCATTCAAATTTAATGCTTGTTTAGTGACGTGTTGTCTTATTCTATTGCTGTAGCAAAGAAAGTGACCGCAGCACCTTTAATAAAGCATTAAATTAAATTGACGTCTCTGAGTGCGGCAGTAAGATGTTTACCAGCTTATTAGTGACAGGTTGCAAGCCCATTGCCTTACCGATCCGTTTCTGATTTTTATTTTTTTGTACGGAACCCTATTTTTTTTATATTAAAGACGGCCCCCGTCCATAATGGTATGGAACCCTTCGTGAGCCCGACTCGCACTTGGCCGGTTTTATTACTCGACAGCAAAATGACGTCAACATACTGTCAACAACATCGGTTTACATTATATAAACAAATATCCTTTGTAACAATAAATATGTGAACAAACTGTTTGTTCAATGCACCCACAAGTCCTGCGTCAATTTGACCAGTCCTTGACCAAATTGACATAATCCTTGTGTGTACGTGATCATGTTTGTATGTCAGCAAACAATGTCAAGGATGTTAGGGCTGTGTCACACTAGCGTTCATGGTCGCCTTTATCGCGGTGGATAAAGCTTCAGTCACTCTCGCACTTATGAACAGAGGGCTTATTGTCTAACACACTCGCAATCGCAACCGGCTTCAAAGCGGAGCAATTGTTTTCATTTTATATGCAGACAAGCCTTCGATTTTCAAAATGAAAACGATCGTGATTGCGAGTGCGTTAGACAATAAGCCCTCTGGTCAGAAAGTGACGGATGTTTTATCCACGCTTATCCACGTCGATAAACACTACCGTAATAAGCCTGCAGCGGGCCTAGTGTAGTTGCGTTTATGGCGTGAAAAAATGTGGATAAATCGTCCGTCACTCGCGTACTTATATAAGTGTCAGCAAGTGACGGCGGATGTTTTATACACATTTTGTCACGCGATATACGCAACCATACTATTCCCCCTGCGGGCCTAGTATAGTTGCGTTAAGCGCGTGACAAAATGTGGATAAAGCGACCGTCACTCTCGTACTTATCGACAAGTCAGAAAGTGACGGATGTTTTATATACTTTGTCACGCAATAAACGCAGCCATATTAAGCTCCCAGGGTAAGCTCTATTCTACTCTTTAAAACCTACATCTCAGTAGCATTTACAGTTGGCCTCAATCGGCTAACAATAGGGAATCTGCTAGCATATAGTTACTTAGTTTCCCCGCATAAAACTAACATTGGCCCAATACAATAAAATATTATCGGTTATCATTACGCCCAACCATTTAAGTACCAACTTTAGGACAATGCAACTACGTTACGCCTACCATTTAAAAATTGTTGGCATTTCTACACATAACGACGGACTTATTATTAGCTATACTTTGATTATTCTCAGATGATGCCTGTGACAGCTCATATATACACTTATTACACTTTACATTAATACTACATAGGGCACCAATGATGGACACTTTTAGCTGACAGGCACCAGTAATGGAAACTTCACTCTTAATTCAAATTTCATACGGTCCTAAATAGATTGTTGCAAAACGAATGAATAACCCTTATCTTCTGTAAAATAAGAATCAAGTGTCCATTATTGGTGCCTTGTCCATCACTGGTTCCATCACCCTAGGTACCTACAAACCTAGCGACGCCGTTTAGGAATTTAAATAATTAATCGCTTTTTTTAAATACCTCGCTTGTGAGTAGGTATAGTAAATGTTTGAAATTGCGAAATATACCTAGTTATCATAGCAATCATCTTAGATAATCAGAGTATAACAGTGGCCCAATACCGTAAAAAATAATTGGAAATTCTACAATGGCCCTTGATTGTAGGCCCCAACTCAAAAAGTTATGGCCAAATCTAACCGTTGACCAACTAACGAGGTTTATGTGGCCCGACCAATAGCCAACAATAAATGCTATTAGGGTATCTCGTCCATCTATTGCACACTTTCTCGCCTCTTCAACAATGTATCTACTATTGGTCTAAGATCCGAATAGGAGACAACCTTCACCCAGCTGTTTATTCGATAAAAAGTATTGTATATCTTATTTAATATGGTAAGTAATATATGGCGAATATGTTGACTGAAATATTTCAGTCCAGTATAGTTCATAATTAAAAAAAATATCTTTTTTTTTTATTCCTTTTGCTGGGTGAAGTTCGTCTTTTATTCGGATCCCCTACTAAGTATATGAAATCCTAATTTTCGGATCACGGCCAAAATGGAAAAAGTCGATGATGACATACAGTCTTCGCAATGCAGTTAAAGTATGGAACTGCATATTAAACGCATTTGTATGATCGCCGCGTCGCATTGTAATATGTATGACTTGTGTGTATGGCGTAATCTTATGAAATGGATTGGTTGCCCATCTAAAAGGAACTACGTTTTGCCCGCGACGCGACTTCGTCTGTGTGGAATTATTTTTACACCCCGAAGCAGAGTATTCTATTTATTTAAGTACCGTAAACATTTATGGTCCTGGCCTACAACAACAGTCCGATTTTACCTTGTCACATTATTCTAAAAATATGATAGCTTTAGCTATGGCTAGAGTTTAGAGCAATCGATTTTAGGCCAAACCGTACATATACCCAGCAATGATAGCAGTAAAGTATTGTATTTTAGAATAATGTAATGAGGAAAATTTACTATTGTTGCAGGCTAGGACATGCTAGGACCATAGTTGTGTAGTTTACTGTTATTCTCTACATAATTATGTTTAACGTGATCTAGTAGGTACCTACTCATAGTACAGTCACCCAATAAAAATGTTGAGCATACTTAGAACCTTGTCATAGTGAATTTCATTGTCATTGTCATGTGTGTCATTTGATGTTCCGTTTGAAGTTTACTATGACAATGCACTAAAGTGTAAAAAAAATTCGTTGGGGTACTGTACAAGCCGAATCATGTTTTGGGGACTAGGTCATGTTTGTGAGAGATTGTCCCTAACATTTCTTTATACTTTTTAACTCTATATAAAGGGTTAAAAAACTCTATCAGCTGAGCCCGACTTAAATCTGGCCCGGATTAAACACAAATTAAATGCGACAGACCTACTTTCAAATAAAAAAACCGCATCCAAATCGGTTCACCCGTTTAAGACCTACGGTGCCATGAAATAACACCCCTCTTTTTACGTCGTCGTTAAAAACGTACGTAGGTACGTGCGATAATTATAACCTAAAATAGATTATGACTAAAAATAATTATGGCAGACGAAACATCACGCAAAGTACACGTAACATCGTGATGTGTACGCGGCTCGCGAGCCTGTTCTCCACTAGAAGCTCGATACTGTAACTGTTCGGTTACAGTTACAGCTCGCTAGTGAGTACCCGGTTTAACAGATGTTTTTCTTATGTGAAAAAGGAGGCATACGAGCTAGCGAGCCACCTAATGGTAAGTGATCATCGCGACCCATAAACACCCGCGACACCTGAGGAATTGCAGGCAGGGCTTGGAACCGGTTCCACCGGTTCCATACCGGTACTTTACCGGTATTTAAAGGTATTTTCCATTTAGGTTCCAGAGACCCGGTAAATAAAAATACCGGTAATCCAAAGAACAGGTAAATACGAATACAGGTATTTGTACCTTAAAATACTGGTTCCTAATAAAGGTTCCAGTGACGTTGCCGTTTTGCGCAAGGTCAAGTCTCGTCGGCGGCTCGACGCCCGCGCGCGCTGCGCGAACTTTGGTTGTCACTATGCACCTACACGGAACGCGGCGTTGTTGCCGGACGGCGCTTTTACGGATTGCGGCTTTTGAGAAAAGAGTAGGCTCGTGTTTTGAAGGCCCTCAAGTCGCATTGGTTCGGAAATACAGACACCGAGAGCTTATTCCACGTAGATCTCGTGGCAAAAAGGCTCTCGAAAAACGCACGGTGGTAGTGGATTTCCAACTATCAAGATGGTGTTGATGAAATTATAGTTTGGTATGGCTTGTACGATGGTGGAATCCAACGGCTGGTATTAATCTGGTACTCACCGGGTCATCGAAGATTTCCTCGATCCTCGTATAGATATCCTTGCCGCGTTTCTGCCGCACCAGCAGGTATAGGTTCTCGACCCCAGGACACGAGCGCAGCAGTTTCTCCATCAAGACCTTGCCGAGGAAGCCTGGAACATCATCATCATCATCATCATCATCATCATCATCATCATCATCATCATCATCATCATCATCATCATCATCATCATCATCATCATCATCATCATCATCATCATCATCATCATCATCACCATCATCATCATCATCATCATCATCATCATCGTCATCATCATCATCATCATCATCATCATCATCATCATCGTCATCATCATACATACATACTTCAAATCGATCCATACCGTTTGGGCGCTACAACGGTACACACGGATGCACACATCAATCGTATAAAACCCCTCTTTTTATTTTGGTGGTTAAAAAGTGACGCAGGAGTGCGTGTGTGAGACTCAGATTTGTTTATACACACACAAATGCAAACAAGACACCACAAGTGTTATTTTTAAAAAGCAAAACAAACGAACATAAACAAAAAAAAATGGCGGCGATACAATGTTACAATGGCTATTCTATTCACAAAGGCAATTGTTAAGATTCCGCATAGATGTTATTAAACATGATCTTTATTAACGTAATAATAATGACGATTGTTCTTTTTCGGGCTGTGATAGTTTAATTTAAATAATAATGATTAAATAATAAACTATACAGTAACCTATCGATGATTCGAAAAACTTTTGTCCGCTGTTGTCGGATTTTTTTCATTTGTTACCACCAATTTGTTACCACTGCTAACATAATAATAATAATAATAATAATTAATTATTCAGACAATTTTGTTAGTATTTTTCTTATGAATAAGTTAGTATATAAATTTAGCCAGCGACAATGTGCTCTTAATTAAGTGTTGCATCATCGAGCACTCGTTCCTAACGGCTATCGTCCTCAGGAGACTGTTTGGGCTGCCACGTATTCTGGTCAATAGCGATTTTTTTTTCTCATCTTTTACCAGTGGTAACTAATGGCAATAAAAAATTCCAACAGATACCACTAACTACTGGGATTTTTTTCCCCAGTAGATATCTCCAAATATTTTAGTGGTAACAAATGGGAAAAATATTCCCAGTTGTTACCACCGAGTACTATAGTGGTAAAAGAAGAGAAAAATATTTCCAGCTGTTACCAGTGGTAACAAGTTGGTGGTAACAGGGAGGAATAACCCTTCAAATTCAGCTAAACTGTGCTCACGCCCTTTTCATTACCGAACTTTCCAACCTATCCATGGAAATGTCTAAGGGCCTGTTTCACAATCGACAAGTAAATTTATCTGCCATTTAAAGATGGCTCTCTTCTTGTCTATTTTCAAATGTAAGAAAGAGAAAAGGCTAAATTTATCTGCCAAATACGGTTTACTTGTCGATTGTGAAACTGGCGGTAAATCTAATAAAATAAATGAATTTGACTTGATTTGACTTGATTAATGCTCCGCGACCTGATCTCAATAACAATAACTAGCCTATGGGTCGGCTTTGGATATATTAAGCTTGGTCATATTTCCTTGAGACTGTTAAACGTGAAAACACAATTAGACGGAAAATCCTCGATAGTTTTATTTTTCAAACATGCTACCTTTTTCGGCTCAGTACCGAATCTTCTATGTAGCAAAATGTCTAGCGACGCAAATTGACCAAGAAGCGAAATGTCAGACGTCCTATTAGCATTTAGCCCCATTAGCATAACGTTCATAACGCAGACCAGAGTAGCATAATGTCCAAACTAAAAACACATTGTAAAAAGCGCTAGATCACGCAAAAAAGTTACTCGTCTAAACTTATTGTAAGCAGTTACCCGGAGTAACAGAATGACCAAAAAGAAATGCGTCCAAAAATCAGAGGGTAAAAAATCTTATTGAAATTGAGAAAATGGCAAGCATAAACACAGACAAATGGTGTCATTATTGAAAGATAAGAGGTACCTATTCGTGTTAAAAGTAGCCGGTTATTATTATTAAGTTAGATAGGTTTTACCTATCAAAAATAAAAGTCGTGAGTGTGAGTTTGAGTTTGAGTTTTTAAACGGCAATTAACTGAATTTGACGCCGCAATCAAGGCGCGCGCAAACTTTCATCTCACATTCTATGCGAGCAGCACATAAAACCATTCCCATTGTTTTCAACCCATTGTCGTGTCGTTACATACATACATACATTAAATCACGCGTGTTTCCCAAAGGGGTAGGCAGAGACCACTTCTTTCCACCTGCTACGATCTTGACAAATCTCTTTCGCTTCTTCCACATTCATACATCGAGTCATGCACGCACGTCGGTTTCGGGTAAATACTTAAAATTCGGCCCTTTTCCAGTATTTCTCCGATTTGATTCGAAAAAGTACGCCTAGGGCGGCCCCTTCCGACCCTTCCACTCACTTTAGCTCTGTATATCTCTTTCGTCAATCTTCTTTCATCCATCCTTTCCAAATGACCGAACCATCGAAGCATGCCCTTTTCAATCTTAGTCGTTATTGCTTTATTTTACGTATTGTCGTGTAAATCACGTGTGAACGTTGAAGGAAGGCCGATCTGTTGGAGGAAGTGCTGCCCTGGTTGTATTTCGGCAGTTTGCTGGTTAACGGTAACCTTGATTGGAGGTGAGTTCGAACGAGCCAATGGTCTAGGAAGCCAGCTCCAGCTAATCAGCCGGATCTGCACCACCTTCTGCAGACCCTCGAGGTAAGTGTTTCAAACAACCGATCAAAGCCTCGCGATTCCACGCTGGCAAATTATTATTTCGTAGTTGTTTTTTTGCGTATTTTTATTGTATCGTAAATATTAGTTTTACAGTTCACTTAGCTTAATATTGAAGTAACGAGACATCTTAAATTAAAATAAAAACTAAGCTACTCAAATATTAAAGACGTAAATAATAATCACCACTATAAAAAGAACACCCCCTCTAGCAGGTCCACTCGCGGCATGGTCCCTATGCACTGGCTGCGTTACCTCTCTGGATAGCTAGCCCAATCCTTTTTGAGAGGTAAGCACCAGCTCTAGGATCTCCGGAGGTGTCTATGAGCCGGGATGACAGGGCCTTAATAAAGCTTTTCATATCAGCTGACCAAGGTCCCATGGTCTCCACTGCAAGCGCCACAAATTCATAATTATTTAATAATGATGAATATTTGCGGCGCTTGATGGTTTGGGCCTGATCAGCTGCTGCACCGGCCCGATTACGGGTTGACTGGACGTGGGACAGGGCGAATGTGCCAACACAAGTCGCGTCCCACACCAGTGCCCTACCCAGACATTTTGGTTTGGTTCAAATAAATAAATAAATATTAAACTTACCGGTGGCCCCTGTGATCATAACGTTCTTCCCGTGGTAGAACCTCTGCACCTCCGACAGCCTCTCATCCCTGCGGCACTCCGCGCACACGTCGGCGAGGACCTGCTCCGTGAGGCTCTGCTTCATGTTGAGCGAGTTGATCTGTTCCACGGTGAGCACGTTGCTGTTACTGTCGAGAGCCGCCATTGTTGTCTCAGTACATTTCTGTGGGCAAGAACTTGGCTGTTACCCTTCCGTGCACAATTTTTCAGATACAGCGGGTTCGTTATTTATAAACATGGGTATCAACGTTCAACTTTCATGGCACCCGGTAATTGTAGTAAAAAACAAATACATTTGAATATTTAATGAATAACTTTTATTTTCTGTGTTATTTTAAGAATTCAATGATACTGCAGTGTAGCTAACTGTACCTTTATTTTTACTGTAGTTATACTTAAAAAACTTTATATTTTAAATAATGTGATAGAACCTTAATACTCATTTTGCATTCGTAAAATAATATATGTCAAATAGGTAACAAATGTCAATTTAATTGTCACACCAAATAAATATTAGTCAGTGTGGAATGGAGAATTAATTAATTGAAATGGATATATAACAGACGTCAAAGATTTACCCCTTAATACATTTTTAGCGTCTGTGTTTTTGTTTATAAAAAATAAAGGTTCAAAATACTAGATGTATTTGTTTGTATTTATTTCTCTTCAAACCGTACTCTACCATGAAAGCTGAACGTTGATACCGCTGTTTAGTTATTTATCTATTAAAAGAGCATGTTTGATTAACAGCTTTACAAGGTAACTGCGATGTTTATGGTCGTGTTTAACGCTATGGATAAATATGGATAAGCATCTGACTCTCTCGCACTATAAGTGATAGTATACATAAAAATAAATAAACCTAGTCTCAAACTAAACTATAGGCTTGTACTATGGGTACTAGACAACGATGTAACACTTATATAGAGAAATACATGCGTAAATACATAGAAACCTACCATGACTCAGGAACAGCCGACTTCATAAGTATGTATACACTTTAGTACCTTGTCTATTTAATGTCATGTTCAAACCGCTATATACGAATTATCACAGCGATTAAAGTGACAAGGTACTAAAGTGTATATATATTTATGAACTCGACTGAACAATATTCGCGCTTATCACACAAATGTCCTTTCCGGGATTTTAACCCAGGGGTCCTAACCAAGATGCAAACGCTACCAACGTTTTTCTTTTCTATCACTCAAAATGTATGGGACATGAAATGACTAGATATAGCCGCTATAAACATCAAATAATAAAAATTAAAACTTGAGGGAGTACCCATACAAGAACGTTGGGATGAAAATTGCGAAAGATACATTTTGTTTTTTCAAAACCTTTTTGTAATTTTTCGAAAAAACAAATTAGACGTTTGTCTGAAAAATACAATTATACACGTTTAGTACTTTTTTCATACTGTGTATTTTTCATATTTACAAACAAAGGGAAATAATCTTACTTATTAATATTAATTGAACAGTAATGTACTTTATGTAAACGAATCAATGTCTCAGTTGATATAATAATGCGAAAAATACATCGTAAAATACAAGTAAAAAACTTTAATTTAGAAAGATTCAACCGGAGATCCGTAAGGAAAGATTCTGTATTTTATTGAAAAATACAGGGGCGTTTGAAAGATATGTACATGTATTTTACAAGTCATTATCAACGCTATACGGAACCCTAGGTACTTTTCCAGTTCAAATACATCTTTATCTTATAATATGGATTACATAACGAAACCCTTAACTCACGCAAACCCATTACAAACTTGGCCGGTTTTTTAACTCGATTAAAACAATCGATAAATCGATTAGGTCATCTCCGTCCGGTGCATCTCGAGAGGCCCAAAGATAACCGGCTCTAGTATGGTAATCTATATAATTTCCACACGTAGACGTTGCGTGGGGCCACGTAACGCATCTCTGACCCACTGCCCCACTGTTGGGCAACGGTTATGAGAGTAATTGGGCAAGTTAGCATTTAAATTATAGTTTTAATTGGATTCTGAAACAATTGTCGGTGTTTTTTAAACCACGACGATCAATCTGTGTTATTTTATTAGTCTAAGTGAGTGTCTGTTTGTCAGTACGTCGTGGTTTCCAAACAGAAGCACAGATTCAGATCGGTTCTTTAGGGTTCCGTATTCAGTAAGGAACCCTTAGAGTTTCGCCATGTCTGTCTGTCCGTCTGTCCACGGTTTAACTCAGAAACTCTTGGTATAAAAAAAATAGTTATTTATTTAGGCATTTATCCCATTAAGTTTAGAAATACTAAAATCATTTAAAAAGTAATAACATTAAATTAAAAATTTAAATTTAAATTTAAATTTGTAAAATTATTATTGAGCAGGCATCAAGACAAAACAATTAATTTAAGTTTAAATAATAAATAAACATTAAAAATTATTCTGGAGATTTAATTTTGAAAATTGAGAATAAATAACAATTAAAAAAAATGCAAATATTTTAAGTAAAAATAAAATAAAATGAGAATTATAAATTAGAGTACAATCATTGATTAAAAGCTATACATGTATAGTTTTAGAACAGGGGATGCGATTGCAAAGTAGCACGCAGAGTACGTGTTCCTAATGATTTCGTTATTCGATCTTTATTATGTATACTATACTAGCGACCCGCCCTCGCTTCGCTTCGGTTTATTTGAGTTTTCTGTAACACCCGTACAATAAACCAATAAGTCAATTTTAATTTAATGCTTGATTAAACTTGCTGCTGTCACTTTCTTTGCTACAGCTACCCGTTTTCTATATTATATATATTTAAGTTTGCATTTCTCGTTTGGGACTAGGTCAAATTTGTGTGACATTGACCCCTGATATTTATTTTAATTATTTATTTATACATGGCTTTAGGCCTTTTAGAGCATGAAAACATATTTATTAGGTGTTAGTACTTTTAAAATTGTATTCCAGCTGAAAATGAAGTGGGTAATCTTCATGCATAATTGACGATATCGCGTGGCGATGACGATTCGCTTTCTTCGAGAAAATAATTCCATATTTACAATATAAACTGTACCTTAGGCTTTATCACATAAGTATTATATTTGTATCAACTTTTAATATTAAACTACGTAGTGGAACAACCTCCACCATCACACATGATTTATTTACCTCTTATGGTCTAAGATCCGAATAGGAGACGAGCTTCACCCATCTCTTTGTTCGATAAAAAGTATTTTATATCAAATTTAAAATGGTAAGTAATATATGGCGAATAGGTTGACTGAAAAATATCAGTCCACGGTTATTTTCATACAAAAACGGTTAATAACCGGTTAAATTGCATTCCCTAAGACTGCAATCCTAAGACCGCAAATGCGTTGACAACCCTGTGGACTAAGATGGAATGCCACTATGCTAGTAATTTTACCGGTTGTCTTAAGGCCCAGCCACACCGGATGCGTGCGCGTAGACGTGACGTCCGCGTTCGCTTTCCACTGCGTTGTATAGTGGCATGTCGTATGAGAATTCATACTATACACCGCAGTGGAGAGCGAACGCGCACGTCACGTCTACGCGCACGCATCCGGTGTGGCTGAGCCTTTATCCTTATTACACCAGAACAGAACAATGCGAACACTGCTGCTTACTAACATTTAACAGGTACTCTGTACAAACCTTCAATTATGTAAATTATCGATAATTGAAGCGCATACATGACTTTTCCGCCATCGCAGGCTAACATGCATTTCGTGTAACAATGTCAAGTATTTTCAATATTTATGACGAAGCATTTAACAATTGCATCGTATTGGGGTCAAGGCCGACTCGCAACAATACATCGAATTCGGAAACGATTTATTATGCGTCATCGTTATTTATTTACTAAGTAATTACTTTAGCACCGGGATGCATTGGTCAAGGCTAAAAAGCTTTTTTAGCATTTGGTACCCAATAGGTACCAAAAGGTACCAAAGGGGACCCTATTACTAAGCTTCCATTATCCGTCTATCCGCCCGTCTGTCAGCGGGCTGTATATCATGGACCTTAATGGTACCTACACAGATGAAATGGTACGGAACCCGTCGTGCGCAACGCAAGCCAGACTCGCACTTGGCAGCTTTTTAAATTTTGATTGCTGGAAGTCTTATGATCTTACTAGAGGACGCCCGCGACTTCGTACGCATAGAATTAGTTTCCCGCTACTCCCCCCCATTTCTTCCCCGTTGAGGGTCGATTTTCGGAAAATCCTTTCTTAGTGCTCACTTAGATACATCATGAAAGGAACCCCTGTACCAAATTTCAAGTTTCTAGGTACCTACAGTAGTTTCGGCTGTGCGTTGATATGGTCAGTCAGTGAGTTTTGCCTTTTATATATATAGATTAAATGAGGAAAAACTTATTACATAGTCATTTACCTATACAGGGTGATGTTCGATACAAGCCTTTTAAGGAGGCATAGTTCTTAGAGCTCATTTGGAACAAATTAGGTCATGTAGTACCCTGGCCGAAAATTATTAGTTTCTGAGATATTCATAATTTTAATCTGAATTTTTGTTATTTTCCCTTGACCACCATCGACAATAAGGTCCCTTTTCATAGATAACGCCACATACAGGGTGTCCCAAAAGTACCACGCCACAGTGACACCGGAGGTAGGTCAGCTCAAGAGGAACCTAACCAGCCTAACATGACCTCAGTAAAATGACTTTATTTTTTTCAAATTGCTAGACCAATTGCAAATTAAAATTAAATTGGTCTAGCAATTTGAAAAAAATAAAGTCATTTTACTGAGGTCATGTTAGGCTGGTTAGGTTCCTCTTGAGCTGACCTACCTCCGGTGTCACTGTGGCGTGGTACTTTTGGGACACCCTGTATATCCTCCGTAATGTAATGTAATAGGTAGTGAGATATTTATCCTACAGATCTTCGTTGGAGACCCCACAGTTGACAGCAGCAGCCACAGCTGTTATTCTTCATGATACACGAAAAATTAAGCTGCGACCACACCGGTGCTTTAAATACGATGACGGTACGGAATCGCAGTGACGCGTCGTATCAGCACCATTTTTGACGCAAGCTCGACACACCAAAGCTTAAAAAACGGTGACGGTACGGAATCGCAGTGACGCGTCGTATCTGTACCGTTTTTGACGCATGCCCTCCACACCAATGCTTAACGGTGCGTATATTACGGTACGTCTAAAACGGCGCCATGTTGTTAGTATGAACCCGTCGTTTGTTTAAGCAACGACACCGTTTTTTAAGCAGCGGTGTGGGGAGCGTGCCTCAAAAACGGTGCTGATACGACGCGTCACTGCGATTCCGTACCGTCACCGTTTTTTCAGCATTGGTGTGTGGAGCTTGCGTCAAAAACGGTGCTGATACGACGCGTCACTGCGATTCCGTACCGTCATAGTATTTTAAGCACCGGTGTGGGCGTAACTTTATTAGATCGAGAAATTAAGGTTCCGTCGGCAAAAGCGCTCGGCAATCTCAACCGTATGCCTACGAGCACGCAGGAACCCTAAAATAGGTTATCCTAAAGAATGCATACTCGAAAGCTTTAAAAATCTGTCAAGTGAGAGTCGGTCTCGTGCATTCTGTTCCCCCCGAAAAAGCGACGGTTTTTACAATCTTATACCAAAGTTATTTCGGTATGTGGAATTTCGGAACGAAATATTAAAAAAAAAACTTATTCTCGATTTTCTTATTAATTGTTAGAAAATTCACCGGTACAACTCATATCCAGTGAAAAAACATTCGGTTATCTGGGTCAGGTCAGGTCAGCTGCGTCTCCTATTCGGATCTTAGACCATTTATGACAGATGGAAGGTTAGCGTAGGCTTAGTAATAAGTAATAAGGCACCCTTTAGTTAAAGAACCCTATTAAAAACTGCGCGTGCGCACATATGTATAAATGATAAAGGAGGTCAGCTAAAGTGAAATTGGCGACGCAATGTTATGATGACTAGAACTCGACCTAGTTAGCAGTAACCTTTGCCGGGCAACATGTCCAGCTCGTCGGTGGGTCAACCATACCAGGCGGGTGACACTCGCGCTTATTGCCTACAAAATTTTCGGCCGCCTCGAAGATGCTAATCAGTTGAGTGTCATGCGCGCGCTCGTCTTGACGCGCGCCGCCGTACGCTGCCAAAGCTCCTAATTCCGGTTTTTGTAGAATATGGCTACTCGAAAAGCCAAACGATACTGCGCAGCATACGGGTGCTTGAATAGTGATAGGAACGCCTGTCATTTTTTACACTGCCGAAGGATATCGAAAGTTAAGATTATTATTAATAGGATATTTATTTTATTTTATAACTTCGAGCTACGTAGGTAATTACGAGTAACTGTACTTAATTACTGACCCAATCATTACAGTTTTGAATCCTCGACGCAAAAAGAGAGATATAATTATTATTTATTTTGTTAACGACCCGTCCGTAGTTTCGCAGCTTTCAATAACCTACCTACCTTAAACAGCGTTCAGTGTAAGTAGATCTCCCAGTAATAGTTGCTGCCTACTAAAGCAAGGTTAGCATATACTTGTTTTTAGTTAAACACTTAAAAATATTAAAAATTGGCAGCATTTCTCTTTGCCTCTCGTTTATTAGGTATTAATGTCGTCGCGTGTCGCATGTTTGTATTGTAAACGCCAAAAATGTTAAACGGAAAATACCTAGTAGATAAGTTAGCTAAGTTTCCAAGATGTTCAACATTTTTCTCGACTTTACATCTTGCAAAATGTTAATTATTACCTAAAATAGGTAATTTATTATTTCAGTACGTCGGTCTTACGTACAGTCGAGTTCATAAATATGTATAGGTACACTTTAGTACTTTGTCACTTTAATCGTTGTGACAATTTATATATGGCAGTTTAAACATGACATTAAACACAGACAAGGTACTAAAGTGTATACATATTTATAAACTCGACACTCGGGATCAATAAAACTAAAAACTAGGCATTTATCACATAACAGAAAAATGACCAAGAAAATATAAAAATAGAATTAACAAACATTTTGAAGTTTAAAACAGCACAAAACTACGATAAAACTAGTCTACGTCTTATTACGTAGGTACCTAGATAGAAAGGGAGATCCGAGCAAACAACAAACAAGTCACGAACAACATTTGGGATGTACTATTTTTTCTCGTCATTTAACTTAAGCGAACTACATAAGAAAACTACAATTAATAATAAATTCAATTTTTTTTTCTTACAACTGCCACAGAACAAGTCATAATACAAGCAACTGCCAACCCTGCGAAGTGGGCGGAGTCAGTTAAGCTCATGACGGGCGAAATAATACAGATTCTCGCGGCGCAGATTTATGGTTCATTTTGCCTCGTTAGGAGCGCCCCCACTACCGATCGCAGAATTAATGTAACCAAGGTCACTTCGTGCCGTGCACTTATATTATTATCGTTAACGCGTTCTGAGTAGGTTTAAATTAGCATGTTTGCTGTCACAGAGAGTCGCTTCTGTACTTGTACTATTACTTATTCTGTGACCATACAGGGGTTACTTTGCAGGAAATATTCATTACTTTCTTTCACAGCTTCAATAAAAGCTGATTGATTTAAGAAACAGCTGAGAAAAATCTTTTTTGAACAGCGATAAAAATAACCAAGATATAAGCCAACAAATATTTGTTCTTATATCTTTCGCGGGCCAATTATGGTCGTGTTTATCGACGTAGATAAGCGTAGATAAAACATCTGTCACTTTCTGACCAGTATGTAAGTGCGAGAGTGACGGAAGCTTTATCCACCGCGATAAAGGCGACCATAATAGGCCTAGGAAAACAGAATTTAACATGCAGTTTATATCCACCACGACCCACAACGACGACGTGACATGTCGTCACACGGCGTATCGGATCTCTTTGTCAAGTCGCTGTCCAATTAGCAGGGTAGTGATTCTGTTAAAAGCAAAGGTGAGTGAACGCAGGAGTGATGTCCAAGCGGCGAGTTTAAGTAGTCCCGTCAAAGCGAACAAAACACATTTCAGCGCGTGTATTCAATTTGGAAGCATTTCTGTCGAAAGTATAAGGCTGCCTAATTGAGAATGCACGCGCTAGTATGTGTTTTGTTCGCTCTGACGGGACTACTTAAACTCGCCGCTTGGACTTCACTCCTGCATTCGCTCACCTTTGCTTGTTTGTTTGTTTGAACAAAACACATATTAGCGCGTGCATTCTCAATTAGGCAGCCTTATACTTTCGACAAGCTATGCTGCCAAATTGAATACACGCGCTGAAATGTGTTTTGCTCGCTTTGACGGGACTACTTAAACTCGCCGCTTGGACTTCACTCCTGCATTCGCTCACCTTTGCTTATGAGAGAATCACTACCCAGTTTAAAATGCTCGTATCATCCGTATTTCTTGGCCAATTTTCATTTTCATTTCACCTTTAACGATACGATAACGTCAAAAGCACCATTCGTCATTTCATTACATAAACATAACATAACATAAACACACGCCTTCATTCCCAGAGTAGAGCCAGCAGCCAGGCAGAGCCACAGACTCACCAACAACTCCAAAAACTTGTTGATAATTCTGTGACCACATTTTACACAACCAGGCTAAGATGTTATCCAGTGTATTAGTGACAGGTTGCAAACCCATCGCCTAACAGCACTACACAGCCTTTAGTCCCTTAGTCGTCTCTTACGACATCCACGGGAAGACATGGAGTGGCAACATTCTAAACCCGGCACCACACAGGCATTTCATTGCAGTTAAGTATATATAAGAGCTATCAAAACATTCACAACACCATAACAGGTTGAAGACAAAATGGTTTTTACCATCAAAAATAGAGGCCCAGGACATTAGAGTACTATTTTCCGGAAAATCGAACTGTACCCGAGGGCGATAACTGGACGGACAGAGTCTTAAAGTTTAAATTAACTACAGTACTACCATTCTATTTATGCTATAGTACAGTCGGCCTTATAAGAAGCTGGACACTTTTGTACCTTGTCGTTTTAACGCCTTTGACAGATTAGTGCAGCAGTTCAAACATGACGTTAAAGTGACAAAACACTAAAGTGTGCAGCTTCTTATAAGGCTGACCGTACTACCCAGATACGAAGTCAATCCTGTATAAGGTTATTATTTAGGAATTTGAAAACTCCTGACAAAAAGCCTGACATTTCTATAAAAGTCCGGACTTTTTAGTCACAAAATGGAAACATTACTCACTTATTTGATATTACTTAATACGCAGTTTTATTACTCATATTAAATCAAAAAAAATAAACAAATTAAAGAGCCGGACAAAGTCCGGACTAGTCTAAAAGTCCGGACATGTAATCCTAATCCTGATACATTGCACAACCATGAAGTATCGAATACGGATAATGTTGACAGCAGTCAAACAATGCTGTTCTACTATTCCTTCACACGCTAGAAATAAGCTTAGCATTATTTTTAATGGGCGGACGACGGATGAAATATGGTGACGAAAGCACAAGATGGATAAGACTTAAATTTCAAGTACTATTTCTGTGTGAAAATATATGCAGTTTTTTTAATAAATTACTTAGTACATAATATTTTGTGTATATTAAGAAAGTACTGAAGTACTTTACGAATACGCCCCTCTTACGTCTGTAGGTGTGGAGAGGTCATTTTCCCTAAATAAGTAGATAGTGAACTGTAAAAGGAATGTACTGAAAATACCTAATCAAGAAAAAAAATACTATTCACTTCAACAATAAAAAATTATAACTTTTTGCAGTGATTTTCTTTCTTTTTAACCCCCGACGCAAAAAAGAGGGGTGTTATAAGTATGTATGTATGTATGTAAACTCTTTATTGCACATAAAACCAAAACAAGTAAGTACTTACTTAAACTTATAAGTTTGACGTGAAAGTGTGTGTGTGTGTGTGTATCTGTCTGTGGCACCGTAGCTCTTAAACGGATGAACCGAATTGGATGCGGTTTTTTTTGTTTGAAAGCAGGTTTTCTAGCGGTGGTTCTTAGACATTTTATATCGAAATCGGTTCAGCCGTTTTTGAAGTATTGAACTTTGAAATGTCAATGTCGGGGGTTTTCCAACTTTTTGTTGGTTAGGTTATTTAAATCAATTGTAGGCATATCCATATTACGGATATCGTTCGACATTATTTTGATGTATTTTGCATCCATCGTCCACCCATTAATTATTTTACAGCTGTCATTATCATTATTTTAGAAATATGGTTGTGCATTGAGTCAGGATTGATTTCTTATTAGAGGTGAGACTTATTTACTGGAATAACACCCTTATTCACAAACAATACTTAAGGGATCTTTCACTGAGTAAACGCACTGCGTTCAATACAGCTGTGTGATTGGTCCTTTTTGACCGATCTTTTGTTTATGAGACGATTTGAACCACCCTGTGCGTTCATGAGCACTGTGAGACCTCATAGTGACGTTTGTGAATACGGGTTAAGTTTTTGGAATAGGTTTTTGGACGTTTAAATGCGCGTATAAAATATTTAGGCGTATCGGGACGCGGAAAGATCGCGGCGTTCTACAGAATTACAAATTAATTAATTTCATGATGGTTCCGCACAAAACAATACTTATTTATCTATTATGCTTGCAACCTGTCACTAATACACTGGTAAACTTCTCAGCCTAATTGTGCAAAATGTGGTTACAGAATTATTAACATATTTTTACGGGAATGAAGGCATGAGTTTATGTATGTATTAATATTATGTACGCACATATTATACGTGTGTACTCTCAATTTCAGAACTCGCAAAACCCATCTCCATACAGGAGTTCTGCACCTTTTCACCAGCAATTGTGTTATTTTTATTTTATTTTATTTGTTAATGTTTATTTGCTTGTTGTTGGTGAATAAAGATTCTATTTATTTATTTATTTAAAAACCCGGGCCGGACGTCAACATCCACATACCTAGCGAAACTCTTAATTAGTATTTGAGACTCACAACTTGGAAATACTCAACAAGCCGCGTACTTCTATCTAAATACTCGTGGCACCAGTCTTTGGATCTAATCCTTTTGTGGGAGCGTACGTTTGTTTTATAAAAACCCTGAAATAAAAACCATTTCAGTAATAAACACTTTATGACTTCCGATGATTATGAATAACAATACATTCGGACTACAATTTTTTATAAGAAACAAAGCGCTCGCCCCCGTAGACACTTGCTGTCTCAAGAATGCATTTATTTTGTCATCGAGTGCCAGCAGCAGGAACTGTCATGCAACCAACGTATTATCGCGGCCTTGACCGGCTTATTATGCAACCCCCGGGTGCCCGCCTGCCACTTTTTAAGGTTCCGTAGCTACCAAATACTGACAAACGGAACCCTTATAAAGATGACTTTGTCCGTCTTTCTGATTGTCAAGACACTTTTTTTCTAAGACTGCAATGCTGATAGTTGGAATGTTTGTAGTATTTAGTGGTTCAAATTGAAGTAACCGGTTTTGAATATATTTTTAACATTTTATACGATGTAACATAAACAACAATATTCCTTGCGGTATATTTTTAGGTGCTCTTGCTTGGTTGAAAATAGCTAAAACTTTTGATATCATATCCTTAATAACCACAGAACAGAAAAAAACAGTAGAAGTGTCAAGTGGGCGTGTAACGTGTGGCATAGTTATGCGGAGTTCCGCATAACCTACCATACTTTTGCCGCGATCGCTTATTTCAATATTTCGATATTTCGATATTTCTAAAATAGGAAATAAATCCAGAAGCATGCTTTATTGTGCTATTTTGGAGTGTAAAAACGATAGCCGCACCAAAAACATTTTCCATGGTGGCGTGTTGTTTTTATGATAGTTTGAGTATTGGCGACAACAGGTCTGATACTAAGCGAAGCTCATGCCACTTCCACTGTTTTTTCTATTCCGTGCTTAATTACGTAGCTATCAAATAAGTTATACCTACAATAAGTTATAATATTTTTTAAATAAATACTTACGTACTTTTTTAGCCACTGATGCGTTACTGGCACAGCTGTTGTTTTTTTAATATTTCACAAGAAACCATTTTAAGAAACTAATATTGTCTAAGATCTATTTGCTTTGCAATGTTTTTATTTCCTTCATTGTAAATATTTTGCGACGTTACGCCCGTTGATGTCTTTTGGTTGCAAAACCTTAAAGGTCAAACAAAGCCACAGATACAATCACGAATAACTAAAAAAAACATACAATAATAAAAAGCTGACACTTGAATTTTAGTGAGTAGACCATTCCTCGACATGATTTTGGAATTACACATTTATTACGATATTGTTTTTACTAAAGAGTAAAAACAATATCGTCTTTATGACCTGTTATGGTTGTTTTTAACTCGGCCGCCATTACTGTCAAGTAAATAAGAGCTGTCATAACGTTGACAATATGATTTTTACCGTCAATAATAGAGGCCTGCGCCTCTATTCCCGACGGTAAAAACGATATCGTAGTTGACCAGCGGGCCTAGTATGGTTGCGTTTATCGCGTGACAAAATGTGGATAAAGTATCTGTCACTTTCTGACCAGTATGTAAGTGCGAGAGTGACGTATGCTTTATCCACCGCGATAAAGGCGACCATAATACAGGCCCTGTTATGGAATTGTTATGACGTCAGACACCATTACTGTCAAGTAAATAAGAGCTATCAAAACGGTGACAATATGATAACAGATCAAAAACAATAATGGTTGAATAGAGGCCTGTCTACGCTAATGCAAGTCACCCTGCGTGTAAGCGCAGCGGTTATAGCGTCTCGCAAGAGTAACGTTGTGAGTTCGAGCGAGACCGACGCTGTGTTCATTTCAATGGGCTATCTCTACTCTACGGTCTAATACAGTGCTTTTTTTTTTTCATCAAACGGTTGATAGAAGTCGAGCAAACTCTTATTATTATTGTAGTAGGAGATCCGAATAGGAGACGATTTGCACCGGGATGTTTATTCGATAAAAAGCATTTTATATCAAATTTTATATGCTAAGTAACATATGGCGAATAGGTAGGCTGTAAAATTTCATACCAGTATATAAATAAAGAAATGAAAAATAACTTTGTTTTAAAAAATTACAATTGTCTGTTTAATAGACAAATTAAATACCAATCGAAAGTATGAAGCCTATAGAATATGCAAAAATAAGGTTGACTATTTTTTTCCCATCAAACTATTGGGTAGGCAGGTAACTGGTAAGCCGGTACTAATAATTTGAACCAAACCTAACGTTTGCATATTCTATAGGCTTCATACTTCCGATTAGTATGTAATTTGTCTATTAAAGAAGAATTTGCATTTTTTTTTTAATATAATTGAAAAATGATATAAGTACTGGACTGACATTTTTCAGCCTACCTATTCGCCACATATTCTTTTAGCGTATTAAATTTGATATAAAATACTTTTCATCGAATAAACAGCCCGGTGCAAATCGTCTCCTATTCGGATCTTAGATCCTTACTATTATTATGCCCGCTACGATGCTAGCAGTAAGGGCAAATATTAGCATATGACTTTATTGCACAAACAGAAAATCTTTCCATAGTATAAAACAAAGTCGCTTCTCGCTGTATGTATGCTCATTCAAACTAAAGTCGCCGTCAATAGAATTTGCGAACTATGTAAACAAATTAGTACTGTTTTAATTCACCAAGCGTGTTTTATTAAAAATAACGTATAATGAATAGTTATTTCATCTTAAACTTAATATGAAAATAATGATTTAGTGTATAAATCGTTTCAAAGACCTCACTTGATCTTTAAAAGTGGGTGGTGAATTGGTTCGTTTGGTTTTGTTTACAAAGTTCGCAAATTCTATTGACGGCGACTTTACGCAACGGATTTTAATGCGGTTTTCATCAATAGACAGATTGATTCAAGCGGAAGCTATTTTTTAATAATAAATGGCTTATGTTTAATGGATCACCAGATATATATAGTAAAATATAACGCCACAAACATTTTTACTGCCGAAAATAGTAAATGATCACCAAAAACTAACCTAACCTAACCTGACCTAATTTCGTGATCGTTTACTAATTTTGGTGCTCATTAAATTTTTTGCCAAAATAAATTCTGGATCTGTCAGGATCGTAGCAGGTGGTAAGAAATGGTCTCTGTCTACCCCTCTGGGAAACATTCGTGATTAATGTATGTATGTATGTAAATTATGGATTATGTACGGGTATTACAGAAAACTCACAAAAACCGAAGCGAAGCGAAGTCGGGTCGCTAGTAACAAATTAAAATAGAAACCTATGTTATAAAATAGTAACATAGAGGCGAACTTATCCCTTTAAGGGAACTCTTCCTCTTAGTATATATGAGTGACGATCGCGAGCATTTGTTCCTGAATTTGTTTTTTTGTAAATTATTTTTCTGTTTTAGCATGTTTATATTTAGTATCCTTAGGAAAATTTAATTATTTTTTGTTGAAATCTATTGTAAGATTTGATATGCTTTGGCGACGCGTTGGCCTAGTTGGTCCAGGGTAGTGATTCTTTCAAAAACATAGGTGAGCGAACGCAGGAGTGAATGTCCAAGCGGCGAGTTTAAGTAGTCCCGTCAAAGCGAACAAAACACATTTCAGCGCGTGTATTCAATTTGGCATCAATGTCTTCTCGAACGTAAAAGGCTGCCTAATTGAGAATGCACGCGCTAAAATGTGTTTTGCTCGCACTGACGGGAATACTTAAACTCGCCGCTTGGACATTCACTCCTGCATTTGCTGACCTTTGCTTTTGAGAGAATCACTACCCTGGGTTAAAATCCCGGTAAGGGTAAGATATTTGTTTTATGAGCGCGAATATTTGTTCCTGCGTCTTGGATGTTTTCTATGTATTTAAGTACCTATTTATTTTTCCATATAAGTAAGTATATCTTTGGCTACCTATAGTACAAGCGTAGAGCTTAGTTTAGGACTAGGTCAAATTTGTGTGACATTGTCCCCTGATATATATTTTTTTTATAAAATAACTGTCAATCTCTTATGCTTGTCTTATGCAATCTAAGATAACAGATTTTTTTTTATCCCTTACTAGAGGAGGCCCGCGACTTTGTGCGCGTAAAATTAGTTTCCCGTTACTCCCCCCATTTCTTCCCGTTGGGGGTCGATTTTCGGAAAATCCTTTCTTAGTGCTCACTTACATCATGAATGGAAACTAAACTAAACCAAATTTCAAGTTTCTAGGTAAGTACAGTAGTTTTGGCTGTGCGTTGATATATTATTATAAATAAATCAGAAAGACCAACTACGTAACTTATTATTAGTCTAGAATCTTTCAAAAATTCTCGTAACCTACTAGGGTGACGGAACCAGTTATGGACAAGGACCAATGATGGACACTTGACTCTTATTTTACAGAAGATAAGGGTTATTTATTTGTTTTGCAACAATCAATTTAGAACCGTATGAAATTTGAATTAAGAGTTAAGTGTCCATTACTGGTGACATCACCCTACATGGAAATAACTTATTATTTCGTTTAAATATCTATAAAAAATATTTATTCCATTAATTATTTTATTTTAACTCTCTTAAAACACAAAACAACTGCTACCAGACAAGTTTAAAAGAGATCTTATATGCCGGAGATTAAAAGTAGGTTATAAAAAAACCGAGAGTGTATCGGAAATGCCAAAGAGGATATTGTCTCTTGCGTCACTTGGTCAGATGCGATATTTGCACGTAACAGCTGAGACAGCAATAATTTCGCATGTCTCTATTGTTCACAATCATTCTCTATTATAATATAATATGTTTGCATCACTCAATAAACTTTGACATTTAAATATACAGATAAAAAATTGACGTACGTTTAAAAAAAGTTTGTGAAGTAACCATCAATGTTTCAAAATAGTTAAATACCGTGCAAGACGAGATGCAATCGAAACCGCGGAAGCAGCCCGAGATATTGGGCAACGCAATGTAATTCTATGTTGCGATATCTTAGCATACATACCTACATACACTTCATAAAAAAGATAACGGACTCAGCGTTTCCGCGAGCCATAGTATACTTTCACAATCATATCCATAAAACTGAGAAAAATCTGTCGAAATCCTTTATGAACGATATCCTGTCTATGGTAATTAAAAACTTACTTTTCAAATCCTTTAGTCACTGCACTATTTTTATATGTGTCACTGGCACGCACATTTCAAATTTGGAACGCACTAAACTGTCAATGGGAAAGCGCGCGAACACGAACGAACATGGCGGCCGACTGCTCGAAGCCCGCCAAAATATGAGGTCAAAATGATTGTTACATAACAATTTATTACAGCGTATTACATAAAAATCGCCGTTGGCTCGTATTATGCAAAGAACGGTCGAATTTCTCACGGATTTCTAGGTTATAATATAACTTAATGATTTTCGCGCGTATTTTTAAATCTCGTTCGTTTAAAATTATCTAGTTTAGACGTCGGTCTTGAATGAAAGTTATGACAATTGTGAACGCGTAATGTGTTATGAAGATGTCCGTTGATGTCTGATCTCGCGATGTCCATCTCCCCCCACTCTGGGCTTGGGGAAAGTGAGGGGGGAGGGGTCAATGGATAGTGGTCGCCACGATAGAATGAAGAATGCGATCTGTGAATAATATTCATTTATTGTTAGCAATAACAATTCAGTTGACGTTTGATTGTGACATACCTACATCTAGTCAGCGATTTCAAGCGTTTTGTGGAATATAGACTGCCGATTTCGCCGTCGTGGAATTCGCTCTTTGCCGAAACTTGAGAATGCCCGATTCGACGAGACGTGGTTAGCATATTCTACGGAGCGGGTTTGATTCCCGGTACGGGTTATTTGTGTGATGAGCGCGACCACTTTTGCTCCTGGTTGATGAGGGATGACTTACTGCCGCACTCAGAGACGTCAATTAAATTTAACGCTTGTTTAGTGACGTGTTGTCTTATTCTATTGCTATAGCAAAGAAAGTGACAGCAGCTACTTTAATCAAGCATTCAATTTAATTGACGTCTCTGAGTGCGGCTGTAAGACATGAAAGAGATCAATTTCGTCCCGAAATATTTAAGATACTTTTCTTTTCGACTGAGAAGAAAGTAAACTAAAATGTTCAGGGCTTCATGCTACCGGGTAAAACCATATTGCTTTTGAAATGTTATTGTATTACCAACATTACGATAGCTACCATTACGAGCATATACTCAAGAAAGTTTTTCAAATATATACATGTACTAGCGTCTTCCCGCATTATATCTATCTCCATTTCAAATTTCATCCAAATCCGTCCAGCCGTGGCAGCTGAAAGAGTACGTAACAAACTAACACAAACTTTCACATTTATAATTAATAAGTACCTATTACTATTAATTAGGATATATTGGTTAGGGTGAGTAATAAAAGATTTTTTTATAAATAAAAATACCTAATAATTTATTACATTATTTATTACTACGTATAGAGTCGTGTATCTACTCAATTTAACTGTTAGATCAAGGTTAGATCGATACGGGGTGACCCGGGGGGAGGGAGGGGGGGGAACTAACCATAAGGCCGGCATTACACCTGTAAGTTATTACTGTAAGTTTTGACACAAAGCTATATGCAAGAGGGAGATGCAGATATTTGCCACTCACTCTTACCCATAGTTGCGTCTCAAAACTTACAGCAATAACTTACAGGTGTAATGCCGGCCTAAGCAAACTTAATGCTTTTGAAAGAAACCCTAATAAAAACTAGGAACACTTGGGACTGTAAATTGTTATCCATCGTCTAGCTAACTACCTACTATAGTTTGAATGAATGAATGAACGAATGAATGGATGAATGGAGGAATGAAAGAATGAATGAATGACAATATTGTGAATTCCAACAACATCTTTCGATGTTGCTATACCTACTCAAAGATCAGTTTATATATCGGCTTTTGTTATTTAGCGCCTGAAAATATTGTTATAGCATTTTTTGTAACATGTGATAGTGAAATAAATATCTTCTTCTTCTCTTTAATGACTAATGACAGTCACAGGCCTTGTGACAATGTCAGTTGCAGAGTTATATATGTATAGCCACGCCGTTCAGGCCGAAAAGGCCCGATTTGAAGAGCTGTCAACTGAGTAGTGTCATTACAGTCGAGTTGATAAAATATACCTATGTTGTACCTTGTCACTTTAATCGCTCTGACAATTCATATATGGCCGTTTAAACATGACATTAAATAGACAGAACTAGACAGAACTTGACAGAAGCGCGTGGAGCTAACCCCATGTGCTTCTGTTTAGTCCACCAGAGTAAATCTCTTTAACCGAACAATTGTCCTCGCGTGTGATATCCATGGACTTGTTACTCTCATAAGTCCAAGGCGATTGTCTAAAACTTGATACTGGCGAAATACATCTTGTTAAAACAAGGAGTGAAAGCCATTAATTAAGAAAAAAATTACAAGTACCCTACACATATTTATGAAGTCGACTGTACGAGAAGCGCGTGGAGTTTCCTCGAATGTGATATCCATGGACTTATTTCTCTAATAAGTCCATGGGAGTAGAATCATCCCACAATAACTCTGCAATGAGGTGACAATAGTAGAAATCATAAGTTTGTTTATGGCAATACTGATTTTTAGTCACACAACACGTTTTGATACTTACAAGTATAGCTCTAATTTTATGTACGGTAACAGTCGAGCCAACGAACATTCGATAGCATGATATTCCGAGAGTACGTAGTCGAAACTATGATAATAATATACACTCCTATGGAAGTATGTATATGCATACTGGATCCTTACTTCTACACTAATATTATAAAGAGGAAAGATTTATATTTTTGTATGTTTGTAACGATAAACTCAAAAACTACTGGACCGATTTCAAAAAATATTTCACGATTACCTGCGCGGGCGGAGTCGCGGCAACAGCTAGTAGAGTCTGTCTAATGAATGATGAACCGGGCTTTTATTTGACTGGCAGGTCTGGCAACACTATTAAAATGACGTTTTGACATTGACAAACAAGTCGTTGTTGGTTCGAGTCTGTCAAATTAAAGTTTTCTTCTGGAAATTTACGGACCAAACATGCGTAAAACTATCAAAAGTGGTGTGCGACAGATCCTTTGTACCATTATAAACAAATATAAAGAAAAACAAGAGAAGAGGGAAGCATTGTTGAAACAAAAAATAGAGTGTTTACATACGGTGACCGAATTCATAGGTTATAATAAGGTTAGTATGGCATGTTAATTTTGATACTTATTATTTCTATGACATCGGTTACACGCTCAGTATTTCATCAGTCTGGCGTCAGTTCAATCATGATCGAGGGGGACGCAGCTATTATGTTAATATAGCTGCGTCCCTTTCGAGCACGGACTGAACTGACGCCAAACTGATCGTGTAACCCTTGTCTATGTCTTCAATCCAAAGTTTCATAGAATATATACCTTTTCTGTCCTGCCTATCTTTTGAAATTGGTATTTCTTTTCCATTAAGAAATTAAACGATGTATTCCTTTCAGATAACTGGACGTGGATGGTGAAAAGCAAACGGTTTTGAAAAATCTTCAGCAGTTGAAAGAGTTGGAGCAAAACGATTTACTATGCCAGAGTCAGACGAAGTATTTAGAAGAATTATCATCAATGACCGGTAAATACTAAAATTAATTAAATCATTGTCTTTCCCTATACATAGGTGTATTGTCTGTACCTATACCATGTTGAATCTCTTAACAATCGCAATTTTATTAAATTAATTAAATAGACAGATGATTAATATAACTGACACTCATAGTTTCAGTAAAACGCTAAGGAGGTGTTTATATACATTTAGTTAAAAGATATCATAAACATATTAATATGTACCTACGCACACTTCATGAGCTCTTGGAAAAGATGTTCGGGTTATACCTGTCTTCCTTGTTCTTAAACCGTTGCGATTTGAACCTCACTGATGCAATTTGATTTCACCTAAACCCAAATGTTCTTAGAGCTGTCGGACTGTACAATGGGGCTGTACTGCGTGTCACAATATATTTGTAAATGGTGTTCTGTTTAGTTCATTCCTTCTTTCTTCTTACAGATATCAGTGTTTCGACATTGAAGAGAATGAAGGCAAAGTAAACCATGGGATCTTCAGTACTCCAGGAAAGAAGCGAACTCACAAGGCTGCAGCATCCAATTTAGATAGTTTTGACATCCATGCCATCCAAAATAAAGTTTTTATATTTTTTATATTGTAAAGAAGCAAGTTCCTACACTCAGATGCCTATTAGCAGAGTTGAGAGAAAGCATCGGTTTTACCCTACTAATTAATAAAATATTTTTACTTAATGACTTGTTATTGGTGATTTTATTTACTAAAAGAGCTCACAAAGGATAAAGCATGCTGATGCAAGCATTATAATGGTGGTCTGCATTTTTTTTCATAGATAGTTTCAAAGCATCAAATACTTCGTGATACACAAAGTCGCCAAATAGTTCGGTACACGTTTGGTGACTTTGGGTTAGTGACTATCTATTTTTTTAATGCTGACTCTACGGGTCAGTCAACTTTTCTTTGTAGTTCGGTGCCAGGGTGACGTTTCCTGGGTCACTCATTAAAACTATGATTTCAAAGGATATAAGTCCACTACCATTATTTTATGGCTTTTCTCCTGAGTGTGCTAGAAGTATACATTATAACATTTTTTCTAAGAAACTATCACTGTTCTCTCCTGGCTTACGGGACAATAACAACAGCAACAAAAAAGTTGATCCACCCATACGTATTAAGTAGTAAGACTGTCGGGTTTCTACTAATAAACTGTACTTAAATATGATACCGTGTGTGGTCTTAATATGGATAAACGGACACTTGAGTGCGGTATTAGTAGACTTGAGTACGTATAGTTTATTAATACGGGCCTTAGTATAGTGAAAAAGTACGCGTTTCCTCTTCCTTTGTGCCCACCAAAATAAACAAAATAAGAAAAGTATCAAAATCGTTTATTCCTACATTGATCGGTAATACCATATGTAGATTTTTTGAATTTGCCGCTTTTTGTCAGGTTCATCTTTCATTAGACAGACTCTATATTATTTATAAATGCGAAAGTATGGTTGTCGCTTACATAAACTGCTGCACTTTGGCATAGGGATAGTTTGAGTCCCAGAGGACATAGGCTGCTTTTTATCCTGGATAATTTGGCAGTTCCCAATGAAACGCTATGAACCAATTCTACACAGACAAGGTCGCAGGCAAAAATGCATGTATGTCAGCGGGTAATTTTATAAGTTGAGGTCTTACATGCATGAGGTACAGTCAAAGAATTTGGTTCGCAGGCCACTTTGGACTGAGTCATGACGTAAGTAATCAAAACGTTAGAGACTTCATATGATTTTATTTACAGTGTCACTTCAACATAGTCCAAAGCGGTCCCTGATTCCTGAATCAAATACTTTTTATTTAATAAAATGCAAAAGATTTTTTGACATGTTTAATCAATAAATAAATGAGATATCTGAGTCTAAAAATTCCACTTTTTCATACTGTTCTTCCTGAACTTCAACTTCTCCGAACCCTTCTCCTGTTTCAACCTCACTGTCATCATACTGCTCACTGTCATTATTACTTTGCGCATTTATAACATACGGCAGGTCCAATTTGTCCAGTTCTATTTATACTCTGTACATAATTTGCGATTGAAGTCCGTGTTGTAGTATGAACAGCTTCAAACAATTTCACCTTAAAGAAATTGAACAAGTTAAAATACAATCCTACTAATAATATAAACGAGAATTTTTGTGTGTTACTTTGTATCCCAGAATATTTTAAAAATCCCGAGGGAATAACTGTAATCGACATCTAGGCGGACGAAGTCGCGGGCAGAAGCTAGTAAATTTCACCGAACATTTTCCAAGCGTGTCTAATGTCAAGTTGTCGTTGGCGAAATACATCTACCTACAATAGATGTGAAAGCCGTATTTAAAAAAAAAAGTATTATAATAAAATAACATCATCTTAGCCTAATCATTTCGTTAATATGTTATTTTTTCATAATAGAATATTAATTCATGGGGTTAATATAAAATAACACAGAACGCAGTAATAAAATATCAAGAATTTACTCGTAGAGTTTAGAATTTTATGTAGACATTGCTCCTTTTGCTTACGGACGGACTCCATTTCTTCTTTTACATTTTGGAAATGAGTTATCATCTTGAGTATAAGTTCTCGAACTCCACTTTTAATAGGTTTATCCATTTTGAAAATAGGAATCGTTAAAAAATCCTCGACAAAATATTCACGTAATACCAATATGTCATGTTTGAGTGACATGAAAGAACACAGATTATAAGGGTATTTTATGGGTTGCCGTTTAAAATCTTGTGCAAAGTTATTGTGGGCTGACTCTATCTATAAATCACTCGACGCTGGCAAAATCTTTGCATTTTTAACTTTTTTAAAAACCCAGACGAGCGTGATTTTTTGTGTTAGGAGTCGCGTAGGGTTTGAAAACGGGCGATAAAAAAAATATCTCAAAAAACTGCGCTTCTCAACAAAAGAACGTAAGTGCCATGAAGATAAGCTCTTTTGCTCGTGCACTTTTTCACAAGGTATTTTAGATTGGTTTTTTATCGCCCGTTTCTCAAACCCTATGAAACTGAGATGCATCTTTTTGAATTAGGACGGCAGTATTAACTAGACAAGAACTAGACACTCTTATAATCTGTGACTAACTTCTGCCCTGCTAAGAGAAATGGCAGTATATCAGACAAAACTCCTGCAGCAAATGCAACCTTTTTACTAACGATAGAGGATTGAATCTACTTTGGCTACTGAATTTGAGATACTGCCTATTGGCTTATGAGGGCAGAACTGTCACTGTGAATTCGAACTAACGTTTGTCAATAAACAATAATTATTTTTGCATATTAATTTAAAGAAGAAGAAGATTTATCTAGTTTTAAATACAGTGTATTTTTAAATCAGCCTTTTCGTCATTTCACTGGAATTCAAGAACCAACTTTTAGCTAATAGTTAATACCAGTTGAAATCGAATCAAATATTTGTAATTTTCTTTCTTCAATAAAGCCCCCCATTTTTAGAAATACGCTTTCAAAAGCTGAAATTAATCAGTTTGTGTTGGTAAATTTTTATCGTGTAGATGGAGGAAGAATTTCGCAAATTGGTTGCAGACGACAAAAATACAGTCGATGGAATCATTCAGTGGCTCAAGGATTGTGAGTTAACCCCCTACGCAAAAATGGGGGGTGTTATAAGTAGATTTAGGACTATTGGTGGGATACCGTGGTTCTAAAACTCATGGAGTCACTATTTCATAATTATTATAAACATTAAACCACTTTGATTTCGCCAGCATTACCTATCTTAAATAAACTAAATACATTTTTAGTTCAGTTTATCCCTACCTACTAATATTTGTTTGTTTGTAACGCTTATGAGATAACATGTTCTAAAAAAAATCCGGTCAAGTGCGAGTCGGACTCGCGCACGAATGGTTCCGTACCATTATCAAATACAACATTAGCCAAAAACGGCATAAAAAATCACGTTTATTGTATAAATAAATATTTAAGGGTGGCCCCTTAAATATTTATTTTATTCTGTTTTTAGTATTTGTTGTTATATCGGCAACAGAAATACATCATCTGTGAAAATTTCAACTGTCTAGCTATCACGGTTCATGAGATCTTAGTAGTCTTAGTAATAGGGTCCCGGTTTTACCCTTTGGGTACCGAACCCTAAAAAGTCGCTATAAATAATTGATCTCCCTCTTGAAGGTGATCACAACATGGTTTAGCGATTTAACGAGTGAATGCATTTTTAGGGGTTTGTATCTCACGAACCGTGATAGCTAAACAGTTGAAATTTTCACAAAGGATGTACCTATTTCTGTTGCCGCTATAACAACAAATACTAAAAACAGAATAAAATAAATATTTAAGGGTGGGCTCCCATACAACAAACGTGATTTTATTTCCGTTTTTTGTAATGTTACACGTACGGTTCGGAACGAAGATTGGAACGACGCGTGGCGTTTCCCGCGGTCCGAACTTTACGTCTGCAGGTCGATATACTTAGTATCAAGTTGCAGATGCAGAATTTTCGTAATTAAGTGTTTTTTTCCAGGCAAAGTCATAGACAACGCGATAACTGAGGATCAGGTCAGGCGTAGCCTCGGCGACGTGGCGCGCGTCGACCACGACGCATTCGTCGCGGCGCTGCGGAGCGTGACGCAGACCAGGAACGCCGTGGCCATCGCCGAGGACCTCATGCACACAGGTAGCCCGAGGAACAGCTACCAGCATGGAGGCTAGAGACTGTTCAGCTGGCAGGTTTTTATTTTAATGGCAATTAGAAGGCACGAGCACTCAGGCAACCTGTGGCCTGTTTTATAAAGCTACAAAGTACAATTTACAGGTTACAAGTTTCCATTTGACACAACCTCGACCAATGACGACCAGCCAGATCAGAGTTGCCAGTTTATACCTGTAAAATTGTTACTTTTAGTTTCCATTTGACACAACCTCGACCAATGACAACCAGTGGCCTGTTTTATAAAGCTACAAATTACAATTTACAGGTTACAAGTTTCCATTTGACACAACCTCGACCAATGACGACCAGCCATTTGAGCAGTGTTGCCAGTTTAGACGTGTAAAATAGGAACTTGTAACTTTATAAAACGTGCCCCAGTGGCCCGTTTCACGAAGCTACAAGTTACAAATTACAAGCGGAAGTCTCTTTCTATTTCGTACTGCTAGAAAGAGGGTTCCGCTTGTAATTTGTAACTTGTAGCTTCGTGAAACGGGCCACAGGAGGTGAAAAAGGTGGCAGAGAACAGAGAATAGTGGCAATTACTCCACCAACATGAGCCTAGCTCTTAAGTTAAATGATGGTGATGAAATTGCTTATGTGCATCTGATTACGTTCGTTATTTGTTCGGAATTTATTCAATTAAATCGAACTTTAATCGATATTTGTATATTCAGAGTTTACTCTGTTCGTCACTAGTCACGTCAGTCAGTTTATATCTATGTGTTATTGTTTTTATTCTCCAAACTTTATTTTTAACGTTTATAATTTTACAGCCACCGAGTTGGATGAAATTTTCGCCAAAATACAGCGACAGGGCAAGAACAACATAGATTCTCTAGTTCGGTGGCTCTCCGCGTGTAAGTTTACAAATTTACAGCCCAACCAGTTCATGCGCGGCCTTCCCTCGCGCCGTGGGGGACAGACGTAGGGGGGGGGGGGAGGCGACAAATGTTGCTAGTCGCGGCGTCTCCCTTCCCCACTCCCTCACCTGCCTCCGCTTACGCCTATATTCCTCAGCATCGTCCCCGCAAACATAGTATAAATACAACAGTACTTCATGTTAAAACAAAGGTACAGATCCCGTCACATATAGCGTGCGCGCATAGCATACCGGTGGAGTGTTTCCCCGTCCCACCCCCTCCATACCACCAGGCACCAATTTAGACCCGTAAATACCTTTTGCTATTTTGACCAGAGGCCCGTTTCACGAAGCTACAAGTTACAAATTACAAGCGGAAGTCTCTTTCTAACTCCTCCTGCTACAAAGAGAGTTCCGCTTGTAATTTGTAACTTGTAGCTTCGTGAAACGGGCCACAGATCGTCGGTCCATCTCATTGGCTGCCTGCCCACATTTCGGCGTACCACACACCACATATGACATTACAAATGTATAGTCAATAAAATTAAATTTAAAATAATGACTAGGAAAACATCACGACGAGGACGTCAGGAACGATAATCAAAATAACCAACTGCTAAACAGTCCTTGTGTTTCAGCCAACATGTTGAACGACGCCACCGAAGCCAAGGTGCAACGGCTCTTCGAGGGTGTAGACGCCCAGGATGTTCAGCTCGCCCAGTTCAAGCAAGTTGTTGCCAAGTTGGCGGCGGAACAGGTGCACAACGTGGGGGAGCTGGTGCAGTCGCTGGTCAGCCAGGGGCCGAAGCTGTTCGACCTTGTGTCTCAAGGTTTCGGGTCCAAAAATTGACAGATGCACCGTACCTACAGGGATGCGCGGTGTCTTTCAATTCTCCAATCTTTTGATATGTTAGTCAGTGAGTAAATCAACTTATTTTTTTATCGATTCAGATTATCGAAATTGCCCCAGCACTTGCCCTAAGAAATTGATTAAATTAATTTATGATATTGCTAATTACAACATGAATCTTTCTTAGTAAATAATGCTTAAGTTAAGGTGACAGAGTTCAAATTAAATTAACTATGGAATTGTTTTTTAAATAATAAAAATCTCGGAAATTATGCGTTATTGGACTACATGTTATACCACATTATATACTCCAAATAGGGTCTAGAATCGATGGTTAAAATCCTTCGGGTACGTCCCAGGCACGTGTATAGGTAGGATTGACCGATGCCAGATCGCCTCGATCACTTCAGTCAACTCGATACCTTTCGAGCCGATAGAAAATAGAAACGTTAACAGCGTTTGCATCTTGCTTGACTACCAATTTGGCGAAGCGTACTTGTCGAAATTTTCGATAGTTAACGATTACGTTTGCCGAATGCATTTAGCCTAAGGCCACAGTAGATGCAGACGCGATATTAAGGATAAGTAATAAGAAATAATTTCTAAGTAAATGATTCAAGAAAAATAATAAATTAAGTCGCGTTATAAAGTGAAGATTTAGTGTCATTAGGTACAAATGGAAAATCGTCCACGTGAAATAACCGTTCTGAAGTTGGGTCAGAAGTAATAGTATCCAAAGTGAATTTAGTCAAAATGTAATTGTGCTGAAAAGTATTTAAAACCAAATTTATTTTCGTTGTAAATGAATTAAGTCCGAATGGAATTTTGTCCATTATAATTTATGACAAAAATGAAATACGCACAAGTGAATATAATATAAATTTTACATAAGTATAGGTAGGACGTATTTACAATTGGTCATATTTATGAGTGTACGTAGTTAAATACAAATAGACATATTATTTCGACTAATATCATATTGGACAATCTTACCATGGGACATGATTTCTTTTTGTTGTATTTCATATGGTATTTTTTTCTGAACTATACGTATAATTTCAAGTGAACGATTTTCCATTTGTACCTACCTAATTACACTAAATCAAAGTGAAGCCAAACAAGCGTATTTTTTTAAATGTGTGAGCCGTGTTACTTTTATTGCATTGGGTTTCATAAGTCCTGTTAGGACTAGGTTCACAGGTCGGCGCCAATCAGCTGAATTTTGTATGCAGCAGAAATTACGCGATACAAAAACAACGTAACGAGTACGTGTACCCTAAAAAAAAAACATTTTGTTTGGACTATACCAAAGGGGGGTTAGATTTTTTTTTGTTGGATTTGATGTCATTATAACATTATTTTTTTATGATTGCAACGTATAGAACTCTTTAAAATAAGCACATTTTACTTGAAAAAATTTTCTCTAAAATTTAAAATGGGCGAGATAGACGAGTTCAAAGATTGATTACTTACTCTTAATTACTCTCGGCTTACTCGCCGGTATCCACCGTGTTTACCCAGGAATCGGTCGGCGTGGAATAAAGCAGGCCAACTGCAGGTGCCAGCCAAATTGTCAACGCCGAAGGCCGTAGGCCGTAGGGCATAGTAAGTATAGGTATAGGTTTAGGTTAGGTTACTTAGTTTGTTGTCCAGGCGCGAAGCGCCAAAACTACGTAGAATAGGAGGTCCGTCGACGTCGCTATTGTAATCTTTGATGGCGTCTATCTCAGTCATCTTTAACTTTAGAAAAAAGTTTTTCAAGTAAAATGTGCTTTTTTTAACGTATTCTATGTGATAGAATTATAAAAAAAGTGTTATAATGACACCACATCCAACAAAAAAATTTTTTTTATAAATTATCAATCTTTGAACTCGTCTATCTCGCCCATTTTTATTTTTTTCAAAGAGCTTATTTCATCATAAACTTTTAACTTTTTTGAAAAAAAAAACTAAGTCCCAGACATGGCCCCCCCTTTGGTACAGTCAACAGCATAAATAAGTGATCATTTATGTACCTTGTCACTTTAACGTCGTGTTTGAAATGTTATACAAAATTGTGAAACGATTGAAAGCGACAAGGTACATAAATGATCACTTATTTATGCTGTTGACTGTACAGTGTGACCAACATTTTATTTTACCATTGTCGGCGTGACTAACGTGTATATTTCATGCCAAATAACAGCTTCCTAGAACGAAGACCGAGCCAAGCTGCGGGCACATCGACTGACGGACATGGCGAAACTATAAGGGTTCCTAGTTTGACTAAGGAACCCTAGAAATTCCGCTAGTTTGGCGTCAAACTTTACAGCCAGCCTTTTATTTCACCATCCTCACAATGACAGGCGACATGTACATGTAAATTTCGTTATGGCGCAGCCTATATGAATCAGTGATGTAAATAGGTTTGAACTCTATATTTTCACTGCAATATGTGGCCGGCAACTATTGGTGTCTTTCTCTAAAGGGGCTTCTAAACGGGCCATATTTTCACTGCAATATGTGGCCGGCAACTATTGGTGTCTTTCTCTAACATACGAGTAAGAGAAGGACACCAATAGTTGCCGGCCACATATTGCAGTGAAAATATGGCCCGTTTAGAAGCCCCTTAACATATGACTAAGAGAGGGACACCAATAGTTGCCGGCCACAAATTGCAGTGAAAATATGGCCCGTTTAGAAGCCCCTTTACTGAATTATCACCTGTCACCTGTCATTGTCATGTTTGATTTTAGTGGTAGGAAATCATTATCCTAAGGATAAAAGGGTTATCATTATCAACAATGAAAGAAAACCAAGACTTGTCCTTATAAGTTTATTCCTAAATTACGCGATCGCCTCGGGCAGGGTGGTGATGATGTCCGAGTCGCCGGGGTCCGTGATGGCCAGCGTGCACACGCGGTAGTACTTGCCGCAGGCTGTGCCCAGCTCGATGTTGTTTCCGCTGTAGTGGTGAACTCCTGTCTTGGCTAAGTACGCATAGTACTCAATCTCGGATTTCCTGTAATGATAACGAACTATTAAATAGATGGAAACTCACTAACACCTACATTCAGTCCTAACCGGTTAGCTCGCATAGCTAAGGCCTCGCTAGAACCAGTGAGGCGATTCGGGCTATGTATATTGATTGATGAATTGAATACAATTTATTGCAAGAATCTGAACTTTCTGTTTAAGTTTCCCTCATAATCCCGAGGCTTTCCGAGAGGTTAAAAATACTATATTGAAATAAATCTTGCAACAAAATTCATTAATTTAAATGATTAAAGGGCAAGGTAAAAAGTGTTTGAGGTTGGAGGGAATGATGATTGCAGTCTACAAATAGCACAGTTTACAGACGACAAATGAAAGTAATGCAGTCTTACTTCCAAGTACAAATGACTGATCAACCTCTTTTTACTAGACTTAAAATATCATCACAGATCTCAAAGAAAGCGATATAGAGTTGCCTATTCCTAAAATGATAAAATGGTATGAATTTGTACACCACCATGAGTAGTAAAGCCTAGTGCAATTATTAACAGTAACTTTGAACTCTATCGCTCACTGTGAGACCAACTGGTAACCGCTAAAAAAAACTTACCGCATGCAGGAGAAATGTTGAGTTTCAAAGACTACTCCATAGGTTTCCCATAAGATCATGAGTCAGTAACACATATCCAAAAAAATAATTCATACAAGAATTAAAAATTAACGATACTGTATTACCGAGTTCATTACTAGAGATTCCATACTTCTTTGTCTTTGAGAGACTCCATATGGTTGTAACAAGTCGCACACAGTAAACGTAATTAAAATCCTTCATAAGGATTTATTTAACAAGTAAAAGCGTTAACTCATGGACACTGTCTCATTGAAGAAGGCATTACGCTCATGTGGCCTTACTGAATAAACATCAGTATCCATCATAAATCAACTTCGACACACACAGTCGTATTAACAATTTATTATTAACTGTGTACAACTTGCAACAGTTCCCTTAATTTCCGTAGACATTGGGAAACTCTACTTCTCAGTAGTCTCACCTTAGAGGAGGTGCGTTCTTGGCAATGATGACCAGCTTGGCCTTTCCCTGGCGGAGAGTCTTCAGGGTCTGCTTGTAGCCAAGGCAGTACTTGCCGGACTTCATAACAAGCGCCAAGCGCGAGTTGATAGACTCGATGGTCTTTTTCTAAAAATAAAAATGAACTAGATAAATTAAGAGCATTAGAAACCTGACCTAGCCACAGCCTGCCTAGTATCTTGACAGTTGAGAACTACTGTGATTGAAATTACGAAATACTATCACATGGCTCATCCAAAATTTACCGAATTATAGTTAAAATTATATATTTTCACGGGAATATTGTCATTAATCAAACGATTTTGCCATCTAAATTCAGGTAAGTAAGTAATTTAAATTATCCCTCATAACCTCACTCAAATGACATACTACTACGTGGATAACCTAAAAATGTTTGTAACATCTCAGCGCCGCAAATTACAAAATAAGCGAGCCTATCATGTTGCTTAAATAATTTAGGACTTTTCTTACGTTAGTCAGGATAAAATAACCAAACAACTGAGCAAAGCAAAGTCCTGGTGTAGAGTTAGCACGTGTTTTCTCTTACCTGTTTCTTTGCCGCAACCATTTTGCTGTGTGATAGCGAACGCTGAAATAAAAACGACAATTAAATTTCACGTTATAAGGAAACTGATGGCAAGAATCACTATAAGATGTACTTTTAATCACAATTCACAATTAAATTCAAGAAATACGTACGCCTCAATGAGTGCTCAATCTGCCAAAGAAAGAATGATTTTTTTTATTAACGAACGAATAGAGCGACGGAAAGCAGTGTTGCCAGTAAGGTATGTCGACAAGACAGCAGCAGTATGCTAGGCCAGTAAATAAGCAAAAGTGGAGATATTTAGCATTTCATTAATTTTATGTTACGTTTTTAATGCTTAACAAATATTTTTTTATATATGGGACGGCAGCAGACTGGTAAAGAATGGTAAAGTTAACTAGATCTAGTTTAGCTTAAAATTACAAAAAAAGTTTTTTTCTTTATGTTCTGGCAACCTTGAACCATAGACAATTCTTTTGTTTTATTATTTCTCTGACAAAAAGCGATAGAAACAATGTATATAAATACTGTCATGGTTTATTTATTTCCATTCGCTGTAAAGCTAAAGTTGCATTTGATTATCGCGAGATTATCAATGCGTCTAGTTTGCCGAGACGGTTATGAACGCTAATAATTATAGTAACTATATCACATGCTATAGCAGCTATGCAGTTATATCACATTGTACTATTTTCATTGTGATTATGAGTGTTGCTTTAGAAACCACTTGATAGGATTTGTATAACATTAGTTATATTATACCTTACCATGTAACCTTACAATAATAATATTAGCATCAAAAATGTCGGAAAAGAAAGCACGTGGATGATTGGGCAGAACTTCGTTTGCTTTAGAGTGAGAAGGAATAGAGCAAAAAAATGTTTATGGTCAGTGTCACCAAAAGTCATTGTCAAAAATTTGAAAGAAAGTGCGCCGTTTTATCGTAGCATTTTTCTTATTTTGTTTGTACTTTTGCAGTGGTTTTATGTGCCTGGATTATTGTTCATCGTACAAACTAAATCAACGAAACGATGAGTGACGACGACGTAACTATAATGGAGGTAGACGAGCCACAGCCGAAGCCGTCAAAGAGCGCGAGTAAGCCGGTGAGCCATTTGCCGTGGATCGAGAAATACCGGCCGCAAACCTTCGCTGATATCGTAGGCAATGAAGACACGGTGGCGCGGCTGGCAGTATTCGCACGTACGGGCAATGCGCCGAACATTATCATCGCTGGACCGCCCGGCGTAGGCAAGACGACGACCATACTATGCTTGGCGCGTGCTTTGCTAGGACCAGCTCTGAAAGACGCAGTGCTAGAGTTAAACGCCTCTAACGACCGCGGTATCGATGTCGTCAGGAATAAGATCAAGATGTTTGCGCAACAAAAGGTTGGTTAGTTATACAGAACATCTTGCTTTGCTTAGCAGAAGAGCAGTGTTTGTTTGTGTTCTGTTTCAGTGTGGGGGTAAAACAGACATAAAGGTTCATATTTAATCAGAAAAAACCCTCACAAGCGTATCAGCTTGGGTGTAAAGGGTTGAAACAATTGAAATATTCATTAACTTTTTTTATTTAAAACGTCAGCCAGATGTGATTTTTATTGTTTGTATCCTTACACAGGTGACCCTGCCTGCAGGGAGACACAAAATAGTGATCCTGGATGAAGCTGACAGCATGACGGAGGGTGCACAGCAGGCACTGCGACGTACAATGGAGCTTTACTCCAGCACAACACGATTTGCTCTAGCTGCCAACACCTCAGAGAAGATCATAGAACCAATACAGTCTCGCTGTGCTGTGCTGCGGTACTCCAAGCTTTCTGACGCACAGATACTAGCCAAGGTTTCTACATGCATTCTCATCTTTAAAGTTTTGGTCTGATGTCCAATTCTGACTTTACCATAAGGGCACGTGGGGCCTGTGCCCAACGGACCAACAATTTCTCTCACGAAATCATAGTAGAAAAATGTTAGTATAATTTGTTTTCTTTACTTTCCAAAAGGGCCCCAAATTCTTGTGTGCCAAAAGGCCCCAGTATAGTTTAAGTCGGCTTAACTGATGTCTAAAATATTACTAGGCTTTACAACTTTTGATAGTTTTGTATAATGAAAGTGAATGACTTTAGTCTGTAGCAAATTCTATCAAGTGACCCTTGATTTGTTTTAGGGTCCTTTCCTATGATTAGGGTTCTGTAAATAAATAAAACAATGGGGGCTGTAGCATTTGTCTAATAGTTTTCTTATTATTATTCTAATACGGTGCTGGTGCTGCTGGTTCATTAAAACAAAAGTATCACACATGGAAGACTTCCTTTTTTCAGATAATAGAAGTATGCGGCAAAGAGAATCTATCATACACTGAAGAAGGCGTGAGTGCTGTTGTGTTCACTGCCCAGGGAGACTTGCGAGCAGCGCTGAACAATCTACAGGTACCTAAAGTAGCTGTATTCAGTTGGATAGTCTCAGAATATTTCTGTGGACTTGATTTTTGGTTGTATGCGGTTTTAAAATTATTAAAATGTGCAACATTAGATATATTCATACAACTTTTTAAGTTCCCCGCAGAATATGTCAAGAAAGTTAGGCTGGATATTTATTAAAACACCAAACTTATAGATTTAAAATTTAAAACCGATTTAATTGTCTGACAAAAAAAATCCAAGAGATCAATCAACTCATTAGACCCTTAAATTCCAAATAATTGTATTCAACATCAACATTGGGGTATTTAAATCTTGGATTTTGATTAGTGAAAAAAGAAAATAAGAAAAATCATTTCAGGACACTTTTCCGAACTATAGACCTGTGATATATGGATTGACAGACAAACAGACAGACAGCGCAATATCGGCAAATGGGCTCCATTAAGCCCTAAAATGATACATTTCAGGCTGCGCCCGCGCCCGATGTTTTCCATATTGAAAAATCTACTTTTTGCCAAAACAAAACTCAATTTAGTTTAACTTCTATTTGGTGACCCTCCAGGCGACCGCGCAGGGCTTCCGCCACGTGAGCCCGGAGCACGTGTTCAAGGTGTGCGACGAGCCGCACCCCATGATGGTGCGCGCCATGCTGGAGTCCTGCGCGCGCCAGGACATCCACGAGGCCTACAAGGTACGGTCAATACAGTGGCTTTGCCAGAGTACCCATTTGCATTCGATTTTCGTTTCGAAATCGCATTCAATTCGGAATGTAATACGTAATGTTCGGGGGTACGGAACCCTCGGTGCGCGAGTCCGACTCGCACATGACCGGTTTTGTAGGGTTCCGTACCTCAAAAGAAAAAAACAGAACCCCTATAGGATTACTTTGTTGTCGTTCTGTCTGTCAAGACCCTTTATCTCGGGAACGAGTATATCAAGTTGAAATTCAAACCATATATTCTCTGGTCTACAGTCCCTTAAAGTTGCGAAAAAATCAAATTTCTACATTAACGTAAAAAAAAATACCGTTCATGCCGCAAAAAACGTGTATTTCGACACTCGAGTGAATCAAAATATAAAAGGTATTTCTCGTTGACCTAGAACTATTCAATTTGGCAAGTAACACCGTCTTTTACTACAAGTATAGGGAAAAATATGAAATCTGTACATTTTTGATTAAATCACAAAAAAAACAGGGTCTTTATGCAAGAAACGGCGGTTCAAATTTTGAATTGAGTTAACCGTATCATGTGCAGAACCCTCGGTGCGCGAGTCCGACTCGCACTTGACCGGTTGTTTTACTTTCGTTTTAAAATACAATTAACCTAATATTTATTTATTTATTCCAGGTAATAGCTAAACTGTGCAAGTTAGGCTACGCCGCTGAAGACATAGTCAGCAACATCTTCCGCGTGTGCAAGACGCTCGACGCCAGCGAGGACCTGCGGCTCGCGTTCATCCGGGAGATCGGCCTGACGCACATGCGCGTCGCCGACGGGCTGGGCGCGCCGCTGCAGCTGGCGGGGCTGCTCGCGCGCATGTGTCGCGTCGCCGGGGGGGGGACCACCGACTGGTGACGACGGTTATGAAAATTGAGGGAATTATGTGTGAAGTGAACAATTAAACATACATAAGTGTTATGAAGGGTAGTAGAATGACTCGGTCGCGAAATTACAGACTCGCAAAATGATCACGTCGCTTGTAAAATGCATCTCAAAATGTTTTGAGTCGCTAAATGACCAGTTTGTTTGCGTTACTAAATAGGTTAGGTTAACTACAAATGCCCGATGAGCAAATCGCCCAAGAATAGGAGCTCCGCTGTGCGGGGTTCCGTCATCTTTACTAAGACAGACATTCGATGAAAATAGCAATGTTGTCATTTTACGACTCGAGAGATTCGAGAAATTCTACTTTTACTACAACTTTTAATAAATAAATTAAAACTGCTAAATAAAACAAGTAAGATTAAAAGTAGGTTATAGTTAAAGAGTTGCGTGCGGGAGGGAATAGCAACCGATTGGTAAGGAGTGTTCTAATGAAGTGTGAGTGTGTGTGTGTGTGTGTGCGAACTCACAGACATACCTACATACATAGTATGTTTGCTACGGCTTCACGCTGAAAAGGTTGCATGGATTCAGATTAAATTTGGAAACGGTTTATAAAGAAATAAGGAGGTATAGCGAATTACTAATTCTACTATTTAAGAAACTGTTTTGATGAACAATAGTAACCTATCCGGGAAACTGATTCCCTAGGGAGTAGCGATAAACGAGTCCTATGCGGTTAAAAATCAAAATAGTACTTACAGTTAATTGTGATACTTTTTGGTAAAGTGAAATTGGAAAATGATGACATAGTCCAGTTGTAGTTTTGTAAATAAGGATTATGGATAAGAAAAAATGATCTTTTATAAAAGTTAAAATAATAACGTTAAACATAATATTAAGTGTTTTATTTATATTGATCATGATCAATTGTAGAATACCGAACATTTTCCTTGTGGACTTAACAGAAGCATATTGGGTTGTTATGAAATGAAATATTATGTTATAACGTTTATAAATTATAATCATGACTTTGGGTCCTGAGCTACCAGTGTTACAGGGCCCAGTGAGGCAACAACATTAGTTTGATACAATGCCTTCGTACAGAGTAAAAATCTACCTATGCAAAATTGTGTGTGTGTGGGGGAGGGGTTAGTTCCACGCGCTTCTGTCAAGTCCGTTCATCTTATTAGAACACGCCTTACAGTCCGACGGCCGATACTTTCCTGTCAGTCCGTAGTATTACTACTCAATGTAGCCACTACATCAGAATCAGTTCCTGGACAGTAAGCAGAACCAGTCGATACCGGATCCTTCATAGAAATCTTCAATTGGTGAATCCGATGGCACCACTGAAGTTTTCATAGATGGCGCCACTGTAGTATTCATAGATGGCGCCACTTACGATTTCTTCGAACTTCTAATTGTCGCGTAAATTCAATCTTTGTACCCTAAACTAAGTTACTAAAGTTGAAGGTGAAACTAAACCAATGTGATGCATAAATTAATAGGTTAAGGGCCTGTTTCACAATCGTCAAGTAAAGCATATCTGACACATAAATTTAGCCATTTCCTTTTCTTACACATGAACATAGACAAGGAGAGAGCTAACTTTAACTGGCACTTAAATTTACTTGTCGATTGTGAAACAGGCCCTTAACCTATGCCTTTGAAAGGGCCGAGTTTCTTTGATATACTTCAAAATAGGAATTGCAAATATGAGGGGAATTCGATTACTATAACTAGGTAAAGGTAACATCCTAAACTAGGTAAATAAAACATACACGTACAGTAATATATATAGTTTATGCTTATTCCATTTTAATATAATTGTAATGTTCCTTTTTGGGCCGAATTAATAATCAGGTCATGGGCCCTAGAGAAGATGCTAACATTATTAACGCTAACGTAAACGATTATCGAAAACTGACAAAATGTAGAATCGATATAAGCGGTAGCTTACGTCAATCCTATACATTTTCTATAACGATGACGTTGGCCGAATACATCTTGTCTGGGGCTACTTAAGATGCCCTTCCCAAGAATCGTCAAAAATGAGTTTTCTATAAACCTACTTTAGACGGGCATTTCACACAAGGGGCTCTACTTTGAAATCCGTAATTCGAACTTCGGATCGCCCCTGTCACTTTCTTGCGCATTATTTACGGGTCGAGAGCAAAAGGGATAGCAATAGACGAAGTTCTAATTACGTATTTCAAAGTAGAGCACAAGACGAGTTTATTAAAACCGCCTTAAAAACTACTTCACTTAAGATTAAATTTCAATATAAAAGAGAAAAAAAAACTGTGTAATTATACGTCGTACATTAACGTCTATGTAGCTAGCTCAAGACTTATTGCAAAATAAGCAAATTATATTAAAAAGTTATGAGCTGTCAATATCTGACAAAAGATAAAGACACTTGTCCCACCGCCGATGAGCGGGAAGCGAGTAGAGCCAGCGATCAACTAATAATATATGCGTCTCTTTTATTTACTCGGCATCTGGGGCTCGACTTTGAAATCAGTAATTCGAACTTCGGATCGCCCCATCACTTTCTTGCGAATTAGTGACGCGTCGAGAGCAAAAGGGATAGCAACAGACGAAGTTCGAATTACTATTCGAATACAATTTAACATTCGAGAAACTAGTAGAGAGATTTCGCCGGCAGTGTAAATAGAGCCAGCGATCAACTATTAATGTATGTGTCTCTTTTGTTGACACGGGATCTATATCTTTTGTTTCGACAAACTAGTGGAGAGAGTTCTCGCCGGCAGTGTGAACAGCCAGCGATCAACTATTAATATTATGTGTCTCTTTTATTGTCACGGGATCTATATCTTTTGTTCGTTTCTTGAGCGAGAAAATAGTCGATAGCTAATCACTTCCTCGCCGGCAGTGGAACAAGTGTCAAAGGCAGTGAATGGGATGGAGATATACGACTCCTATAGCTCTATCTTTTTCACTGAGTAGAACTTGGCAGGATGCAAGAGGTCAACGGCCTCAGTTGAAAATAATAAAAAGCAAGTACTTTAACCCCCTTACTAATAAACGTTGAGTAACGGTGGTATAGCTATACAATGTTTTGTCCTTATCTGTCAAATCCAAATTTCACAATGACAGATATGGACAAAACATTGTATAGCTATACCACCGTTACTCATCGTTTATTAGTAAGGGGGTAAGTCATTTGTGGCAGTGATGCGTCATCGACCATGTAGCACAAATCAAAGCTGCCATCGGAAATGCCAGAACTTATTATATTTTTTTCTCAAAAATGTCCGGAAATGTTGACATTACTATCTACATATTGAGACGCGAAGTACTATCACGAACGTTAATTTGTGACCCATTTCAAGAAAAATATGCTTGAAGTCGTCAATGTCATTAGCGATGTCAAGTCATTTGTAACTTTTAGGAAACTCAACCTTATTGTTGTAGAATGTCAGATTGACTTTGGACCTAAGGTGGGTACCAAATTAAAGTTCGCGACTGTACAGTCGAGGAAAATGATTCCTATACCACTTTGGACTATGTAGGTACATAGTTTAATGACAGTTTTCAAATTAAAAAAAAAAACGCGTGCTCGCTACACAAGTCCGCAATGTTGCATACAAATTCCATTACTATCCATTTCTAGCTTTATTAGAGCAATAAAGTCTGTTTAACTTAACATAAATCATAAAGTCATTATGTTTTTTATTTTACTTAACATAAGATCAATAAACTTATGTCTAATAGATAGATAATTGAAAAAAATAAGTAAATATTTTCTATAGTAGGGTCAATCAAAGTAAACTTATTTGTTGCGTGTGAATGTATAGTAATTAATAACAGCATTGTTTGACAGCTGTCAACTTATACATATTCAGTAATTTCATGGTTGTGCAGTGTGTCAGGATTGTCTTCTTATCTGCCATGCACTATAGTGAAGTGTTTGAACCTACGAAACACAGCTGTCACAGGATGATACAAGATCGACCAAACTATTAAAAAACACAGTTACAATAACCAGTTTTTCGCGGATAGTGAACTGACGCGAAAACCAGGTCTACCTAGGTACCTCCTTTCCAAGAAAATCATGGAAATCAGACTTGATTTAGGGGGTGAGAAACGTTACCGCATTTTGTATGGAAATTTTCAACCTCGCAATCCTTCAGACGCGCATCGACACAACCCTAGCGGCCGATCGGCAGTAGGTAACAGAAACTCCTAAAGCGCCGGAGACAAACTACACTCGGCCGCAAAAATAACCGCTCACCAGTATTTTATTCATACAGGTGTTGACAAAATATGATTTCTTAAATTAGATATACTTGTTTTTTGCCATCCTCGTGCGTTGTCCTCACCCAGTCATTACAAGGTTAGTTGGAAGAGATCCCTTAAAGGGATAAATTCGCCTTTGTACATAGTTTATACTTTATATTCATATAAGTGTTTTTTTGTAAAACGATTTCTTTTTGTGCAATAAAGAGTTTATTAACTTACTTACTTACTTAGATAATAACATCAATAATGATCAACCAAATTCACTTCAGCTTGGTTTTTTTTCCAGCTAAATAATCTAGACACAAAATGGAGTACCAATAATAATATTTTTCGTATACAAAATATGTCAAATTTTAATCTGAAGTAAGCCTATCTATCCGCGGTTTGAATATAGAGTTTGGCCATAATTTCATAAAAAACATTTTGTTAACGCTTGTATGAACAAAAGAGGGGTGGGTGCAGTGGCGTAGCGTGGGTTTTCGTCGCCCGGAGCCGACCAGAAATTCGCTGCCCCCTATTTTTAACCGACTTTAAAAAAACAGGAGGTTCTCAATTCGTCGGGTTTTTTTTTATGTATATTCCCCGATATTATAATAATATAATATTTTCCGTATGCCGCCCCCTTTTATCTGTCGCCAGGGGCTATGGCGCCCCCAGCCCCCCTCACGCTACGCCACTGGGTGGGTGGTTAGTTGTGCTGCTAAGTGAACTTTATACTTTATAGCTTTAGTCCAGGGATGGGTTTTAAAACTCGGCTCCATAGTTTTGTGCGGGCGGGTCTTGGTGGGCTCAGAGGCGATGGTGATGGTGCAGCAGGTGGTCGGGCGGCGGCGCGGGCCGCTCGCGCAGCAGCGCCAGCAGGTCTCGCAGGAGCTCCACGCCCTGTGCCACCGCCTCCGCTTGCTTCTCCGCCGCGAGGGCGCTGCGCATCGCCGCCTATATACAGAATTGAAAAACTTATGTTGCAATAATACGTAGTGCTGCTGATGGTGCAGTCAGGTTTTAACAGAACCTCCATCCACTGTACTCAAGTTTGTACACGAATGAGCAGATAATGACTGTAAAAAATATCAATACAGTTTGCAACTAAAGCTTGTGGTTATTCTTGATAGAAACAAAGGGCCGAAGCTCTGGCATTACCTCAGCTAGTAGCTCCTCAGTGCTAAGCCGGCTGCCTTCTCCAGGCACCTGACCCACGGACCCCTCGGAACACATATCGTCGTCTAGCGGCTTACGCTCGTCGTCTGACTGACTCTGCCGACGGCTGCTGGAAGCTGGGAACCAACCACAAACCATTTATAGTCCAACAAGTCTGCATGTTTTTTCTGGCAAGGAGAAGGCAAACAAGCACACAGGTAAATGATGGTTAGTCGGATCTAAGACCCATAGACATTTGAATTCTCAAGAATACAATAACAACCAGAATGCAAATGTAAAGCCCTTTACACACTATCCATCTTGAAGTATAGCAGTTCCCGACCATCAGGCCCGATAGTGCTGTACTTACTATCGTCGACAAGTTCGACAACAAATCAATCATGTAAGTATATTACAGCACAAAATAGATAGGTACAGAAGTCAATCACATGTATGTACTTCACTTTCCATACCTACGCTCGGCAGTCGCTCTATGGTTGTCAACTATGGCTTATGCACAAAAAACTATCGTGGTAGTGGCACTCGTAGTAGGTATCTAGTTGTTTGATTAATATCGTTGAGAATTAAACGGGAAGAATGTGAATATAAATTAATAATAATATTTTTATTTTTATGTCATTGTTATGTTATTACAAATTTGACTATAGAAAATCCCTATTTAATAACTTCTAAACGGATTACCCTAGTTACACAATTTCTATTGCCCTATCCGTTTTAGACCTAAACCTGTCAAATGACACCTAAAAACAACACAATATCTACACAAACAAAAAAACTTGTTTTCAACTTACGTAAGGTGGCGTGAATTTACCTTACAAAAATTTAGTTACTTCGTTTATACTGATTCAAAATAGGAAACTATTATATAAATCGATCTTACACCGTTTAATATTGAATTTAAACAACCGTCCACTGAACAGTTATAATTATCTTTTTTTTTGGTGCTTCATTATTGCACAAAAAAGTTCACAGACGCGTGTCTCAAGCGGATGGCACTCGCACTCTCACTGGTCCTAACCGGTCCGAGATAGCGTGTCCGTGAGCAGCGTCTATGTGTGCGCTGCTCGAGCGCACTTTGTATGTAGATTGACTTCTGTACCTATCTATTTTGTGATTACAGTAATAATAATTATTATTGTTGTCCAGCAACCCTATTATTATTATTATTATTATTATTATTATCATTATTATTTATTATAATACACTGTCATTGCAACCGTATGCACTATCATTTTGTGTCATACATCATACACGGACAGACAGCATGGATGGATAGTGCGTAGTGGGTTTAAATCTGTATCTGTTTGTAATTGGTATAAAAGACTTACCAGCCCCACTGCCTATTATCTTCTCCAGGCGCTCCTCTACGCTGGAGAGGTCTCCAAGAGCCCCACCTGCAGCTGTCTTCTTCCTTGCCTTGTATTTGATATCAGCCCAATACTGTCAACAATGTCTTAAGTTAAAACTTTGAATGAAGGCAGTTTTTGGTTTGCTGTTATGCTGACGGGTCTACATATTTGTAAGCTTATAATCTTGAAATCCATTACAGAAAGCACACTATCAAGACGAAAAGCGGCATATTTCCTATATAAAATTGGCACTAAAATTTCTTGTGCCTACCGCGGTTCTTTTTTTATAAAAGCTAAGAATAGGACCTTCATGAAAACATACAAAGTTCTTGCTAACATAGTAAATAAGTTACATAGTTATTAAAGTAAAGAAAACAGCCAAGCAAAAAGTTATAAGAGATAAAACGTAATGTTATTGTTCAAAAACATACCCTACACCACTTGTCTGGTGACTTCCTGGCACCACCACTATCTTGGGCAGCGGCGTTCAACCTTTCAGCCAACAACCTCCAAAGCTTACACGAACTGAGTCTCGAGTATACGGACTGCTTGCTTGCTGCGAACTCGGGGTGCTCTTCCATAAACGACAATAACAGTTCAAGTTGTTCGCTGCTTACCCGGCTACGGGTTAAGGCAGCGCCTTGGCTCATCTCCGGCCATACACAAGTGTTTAAAATGATAAACTTCTCATGATTCCTTGTATTTTATAAGCGAAGCGGCCTGCAAAACGAAAGTTGCGTTTTTTTTTGACATTTCGTCGCTTGGTTTGGTGCTGCCATACTTACTACTATTTATTATACGATGTTGCTGAACTTATTGACAGAAGTTTTTGAAATTGAAATAATATTAATTAATACGTTTCTAAATAATACTTAGTTCAATCATTAATTAATAAACGTGTATTGAATCAAAATCTTTGCATCACTAAGAATCAAAAAATGCGCTGCCTGCTGTCAAACAAAAGTGTCAATGTCAAATTCTCTTGATAAGAGCACGTACTTGCGTACAATAGTGTTTTTATATATTGATCCGAATATCAATAGTAATTTATTTCTACAAAGACAGGTTCTAATTTCTTTTCCCATTGCCTATTAATAAGGGATAGTGCTGGTAAGTGATGATGTGTGAAGTTCATAATACTCCATCGTCAAATCACGATTAAAATCGTAGAAACGTTCGTGGCTAATCTAATTTCCAACTTTTCACCAAGTGAGATTGAGAATTATTTGAGATTTTCCTTTCAACATTTGTTCTAGAGACGCAATGTTGCCGCGGCAATATTACAGCGACCAAGACGTCCGAAAGCGCCAAATCGACACATTAAAAATATTTAACGACAACGTAGTAGAATTGAAAGAAAGCGCCGAATACAAAGTAGATTTTTCGATAAACGGCAAGATTTTCAGTCTTAACGTGCTGTTAAGCCCTGAGTTTCCAAATGAGAAGCCAGTGATACTTATTAACCCATGTGTATCGCATCCGTGGGTTGCTGAAAATTCGAATAATGTTGTTGGTGCCCCTGGGTTGATACAGTTTACTTTGCACTCGGATTTGGGACGAGTGGTGCACGCCATCATCAGGGAGTTTCAGAGATCCGTTGCGGTGATCAGTGATGGTGATAAGTCGGCCCAAGGCAGCCCTTCATCACATGTTAGCACTCAGATGTTGATGTTTCCGGAACTTAGTGAACTGACACCTGATGAGTTGCATGAGATTCTAGAGAATCCTGATTTGCAGGTATGTTAAGTTATTAAATGCATTATTATTATTATTCCGTATATTTATTTTGTTTCTGTACATTATTATTATTATTATTATTATTAAGAGCCTGATGTGTCCAGTGGTGTAACTATACCAACTGTGGCAAATTCGTCGGATAGGGCCCTTCCTTTCACTTATTGAAAATGAAATAAATATTAGGTTCCTCCTGTGCTCACGGCTTTCAGACCGGGGCCCCTGACAGACCTGGGGCCCGTAGCATTTTGCCAGCTCTGCCACCCTATAGTTACGCCACTGTATGTGTCCCACTGCTGGGCAAAGATCTCCCCGCACTTTTTCAATTTTTGGATTAAATGCATACTGTAGAAAAAACCTTACCTACAGTTATTACTTTGATTGAAAATCAAAAGAGACTTTGTGTACTCCACTTGATAATCCTTTCAGACCGTCTTAGCATCAAGTCTAGAATGATATGGAATCTTATTGAATCTCCCTAATTAACAGATAATACAACTGATATTGTTTTGTTTATAATGTTTAAATTAATTTGGGTTTGCAAATTTTTGAGACACAAAATGATTAATTTTCTATGACCCACAATTTTAGCTCCAAAATCGTATCATTCTGAGCTGTAGGGGATGAGGACCTTAATTACATGTAAACATAAAACAAGATAAAAACTATACTACGCTTTACCAGATTTCCAATTGGGATTCCGGTGTATTGAAAATCTGATGTTTTAAAATTATGAGCAAAACACTGATACATAAGTCGAAGCTTGGCGTAACAGTTTTAATTGTTTTTTTAATGGAGCTATATGGTTTAACATGTTTACATTTGGTGAAGTATGTAAACAAAAAAAGTATAGTTTAATGGTTTTTTTTTAATTTTAATTCCAGGATAAGCTTCTGGAAACCAGTCCCCAACTTCTCGAGCTAGACCTGGAGACGGAGGAGCTTATGGTCAGCATCGAGAAGATAGCCCAGGACAACGTCGCCAAACAACAGAGCTTGGATGACCTGAAGACCGATGTGATAGACCGTATATCTACGATAGTGCAAATGAAGATGAACTATGAAGAGCTGCATAGAAGGTAACTTACAGATGTGAATTTTTCACAATCGCTTTAGTAACTACCCATAGATAAGGGTTTTTGAGGTTTGAAAGGTGGGGATTCGGAAAAATCACGATATATCACAGGGGGAAAGACAATAACGTGTATTTATTTTTTTCCTTCAACGCGCGACTTGTTCACGAAAAGCGGCGCTTGACTTGCTGGCCGTTAAATATTCTGATTAAAGATATTTCGTTCCAAAAATACACGTGATTTAGTTTGATCAATAGGTAGTTAAACAAAGTACGGTCACGAGCGTTAATTTGGGACCCATTTCAAGAAAAATATGCTTGAAGTCGTCAATGTCATTACAGATGTCAAATCAATTGTAACTTTTAGGAAACTCAACCTTGTTGTTGTAGAATGTCAGATTGACTTTGGACCTAAGGTGGGTGACAAATTAAATCTCGTGACTGTACTATAAAAATCTTAACCAGTAGTCAAATCTGGCTGGGCCCTAATATGTCTACGTTTATCGCGCGACAAAGTTTGGATTAGGCATTCGTCACCTTCTGACACATAAATAAGTACGAAAGTGACGGATGCTTTATCCACATTTGACACACGATATAGACGCTGCCATACTAGGCCCGCAGAACTCAATGTGACACATATTCGATTCGAATTTCGAATTTCAACCATTAGTTCAGTTCAGTTAGATTTAATTAAAAAAAAAATAGAAAGTGAATTCAAACCGTGCTCAGGGTTCCGAAGTCAAACTAGGAACCCTTAAGTATTTGTCATATCTTCTGTTTAAGGCACCAGAAGCTGTCCGAGGACTATGACCCTCACAGGATCAGGGACTGCCTGAAGGGCGCCGCTCTCAAGGCTGACGAGGACGCGGAGGCCATCGCCGAGCAGTTCTTATTAGGTAAGACCTTAATGCGCGAATGAGACTAACAATACATTGTAAAAATTATTTGCTGTCCGACTTTTACTTAAGTTCTTGACAAAAAGCACAATATTGCTGTCTTTTTCTTAGTTAAAAATTAAGCATCTCGGAGACGATCAAGTGCGATTGTATGTATGTATGTATGTATGTAAACTCTTTATTGTACAAACAGAAAATAACAAATCAAAAAGAAACAGAAACACAAAAGGTATGTACAAAGGCGAACTTATCCCTTTAAGGGATCTCTTCCAGTTAACCTTTGAGCGATCAATCAATGATCAATCTTTGTCAATCGCCATTGAACATATACGAATCCAATTAAAGCGATTGTCAATCGCGACTACGTGATTGAAGGCGAATGATGATAATTTTGATTGACGGTCATTGACGCAGGCAATTGACAATCGTTTCGAACACTGCAAACATGAACACGTCTGATCTCTTTGACGACCGAGGGCGAAAACATTGAAATGTCGATTGAAACAACATCAATTGGACTTCATTTGGCATTATCAATAACGTAAGACATTCACAATTGCCATTGATCGTCTCTGAGGTGCTTTAGAGTGATAGGATAGCAGTCAACTTGTGCGCCGAGCGTCCAGTGGCGCCCTCATTACTATTATTGTGTTTTCTAATGAACTAAAGTGTTGTCTTGAAATCGAAGGATGGTTTTTTGTTGTACAAATGAATACACAATGCATAAGTAGCATATATATGACAAAGTTTAATACCATTTTACCTTCGTGTAGTCAACTTAACGGAAAAGGACACTTTTAGAGCGTCAAAATATCTCGTGTGAAATAGGCCTTTTATCCCCTGGTTAACCCTTTGAACGCTTTCATATTTGAATGAAGTGATCACTCACACGCCAAGCACTGTTGCGTTATCAAATTATATCCGAAGAATAACCCGGAAATTTTCACATTTTGACCTGTCCAAACATTCATCAATTATTATAAGGAACGAAACATGAATCGATGTAACGTTTGAGCCAATAAAAACAAAGAAAAAAATTCATAATAGATTTTATTCATTATCAAAGTACACCTTCACTCCGACCATTTTATGGGTTGTTTGGGTGGTGGGCACGACGGCACACGACCGCTTTAGGGGTTCTTGGCGTTCAAAGGGTTAACAATCTATTTCTAAATATCCGTACCTTGACGTATGTGGTGTTTAATAAATTGTTTTGTATTGTATTTTATGTTTTTTTTAGGTAACATGCCCGTGGAGACATTCATATCGAAATTTGCTGAGAAACGCGCAATGGGCCAGGCGAGGCGAGCCAGGGAGGAGAGGCTAGCGCACCAACTGGCTCAGCTGGACAGAGCTACTACTTGAGGATATGATGGTGACATAAATATACAGTCAGTCGCGGGTGCGATAGAGATATCGATAACAAGCCAATCGCCATCAAGACTGGTGCAAGGTCCGTCTGTATCGCTACTTCCATCCTTTAATCTACCGTCAAGCAGCATTCGCATTGTTGTGTTCCGGTGTGGGGATAAGCCAACCGGTGAAATTACTAGCATAGAGCCCTCTGCATCAGAAGGACAGATAAGCAAAATCACTGATTAGCTGAAGGACAGATTCCCATAAAGGTAGAAGTACAGACAGATCAAGAAAACAAAAATAAAACTTAGTTATAATTCATTAAATTGTATTCGAAATTATGAGTTGAGTTGCTGATTTGTTCACCTGGCCATTTTAGCAGACCTTTACGAAGTCGACGGTGCTCCGCATTTGCGGAGCTCCTATTTCTAGGCTATTTTGGCCCTTCGGGCCATCTGAAGACCTAACGTAACCTACACCTACCTGTCAATTTTGGCCAGTCTACTCTCCGTAATTCATATAGGTTGACCATGGGCAAAACGTTTCGTTTGTAACTTTGGCCAAACGTAGGGGTCACAAATTGATAATAGGGTTTGTAAGGTGTATCTTTTTTGTCGACGACAGTACTATACATATATATTTATGCGAATCTGTCCTGCTAATCTGCGATTTTGCTATTCCGGGATTTTGCTTAATAGCAATTAGTTACCTATATTTTATGGGAAAATTAAAATGAGTGTTCATTATTTACAGTTTTTGAGAAATAACAAAAAAACTTTGAAAATCCGTATTAAAATTTAGGCTAGTCAAGATGGACCTAATTACATAGAAAATAAAGTTCATAACAATATGAGTATTTTCTTTTGCGCTTACCAAGCATATTATCGTAAATACGGAACTCGCGGTGCGCGAGTCCGACTCGCACTTGACCGGTTTTTTTTATGGGATGGAAAAGGAAAACGATTGCACAGGCCACCTGATGGGGAGTGGATCTGAGACCCATAGGCATTTAAAAACACTCCGAAACACTCGCGCTCATCACACAAATATTTGCTCTGACCGGGAATCGAACCCAGGACCGCCACCCGGGAGCTTCGTAGGCAGGGTATAGAATACACTACCAACATTACCAACTAGGCTAATTGCGTGTCGTTTAGTTCTAATATACCTAAGTAATTAAATACTAGTTTTATGTATGATTCTGGGCGGGAATCGAACCCTTGACCTCATGTTGTAAACAGTGTAAAAAAACATCATTAGTGTTAATAAAGAACTGAAACATATTTTAAGGAATATTTGTAAACATAACTCTTTTCTGAGGGCCGAAATTATTATATAAAATTTTCACGAACAAAAGTTGTGCTGACAACATCGGATTTGAGAAATTCACTTTATTTCAGAATAATAATAAAATATGCGAGTTTGGCAGCTTGACTTTGCATAAGGTTTTTATATTATTTAAACTACCCAGGAATATGAGCCCAGCCATACTTGGCTAAAACAGACATAAAATAAAAAAGACAATGTGGTAATTTTGCGACTCCAACAAGACACGTACCTAAATTTCTTGACTTTCACTTCGAACTTCGATTTTCAAAGTAGGGCTTCTGGGGCTCTACTTTGAAATCAGTAATTCGAACTTCGGATCGCCCCGTCACTTTCTTGCAAATCAGTGACGCGTCGAGAGCAAAAGGGATAACAATAGACGAAGTTCGAATTACGGATTTCAAAGTAGTGCCTCTGGTATTTTGCGATTGTAATGCTTAGGATAATGAAAATTTCATAAATGTATGTAATATTAGCATATTAAAGAGACGATCTTCCGTAATTTGTGTATATTGTGATGTAAACGTGCAATAAAAGTTATTAATAAAAGTGTTTTATTTATTAAACATATTATAGCTTGCTTGGCAAAGATTTTAACGCGGTATAAGAGCTGCCGCACATTAGTTTAGGCCACTAGTGGCGACCACAGAGAAGGCACTTGTGCCCGCCACAAGCTGTGGACGAGTTTTTTTTAAACATTATTGTATAGAATCGGCGAAAGCTGAGCGTTTGAGTGGCTGCGTTCGAGCCACAAGCTGCGGGAGTGGCCCGCGCTCGCTACTAAGGCTTGTCCATGAAAAAAAAGTAGCCACTGTTGTAAATTGAGGTTTTCAATATGAAATGACATCTTTAAAGAATTTAATTAGTAAGAAGGACTCTTCACCTTTCGTTTTGAGTGCCGTTATGGATATATATATCAGATGCTATCCATTTTTGGGTTTACTTTCGAAATCTCTGTATAATCTCTGTGTAATCTCTGTATTTTTGATAATCTCTGTTTAGTCTTAGATTTTGTATTTGTCACGTTTGGGTCATAGAGGTTCTTGTTTATCTTTACTCAAATAGATTATCGACGCTATAATGTTCCGCGAATACCTTCGACTCGTAATTACCGTATGCAGGTCATAAATTGTTTTAAATCATGCCGGAAGTACACACATTTGTGTGCAATCATTTTAGCTCTAAGCCTTAACTGCACAGATTATAGGATATGTCTAAAGGGGCTTCTAAACGGGCCATATTTTCACTGCGATATGTGGCCGGCAACTATTGGTGTCTTTCTCTAACATACGAGTAAGAGAGGGACACCAATAGTTGCCGGCCATATATTGCAGTGAAACTATGGCCCATTTAGAAGCCCCTTAAAGCTTAACTGGCATTATGTAGGATTTCACAACTTGCAAGGAAAAATCTATGGATTGTAGATTATTACACAGAAAAAAGAATACTCAGTTGGCAGTCTAATTGCGGTTTGAACTACCTAGACCTACTGGGAGACCGTAGAGACTTAGTTTTAGATGGCTACTTTATTTCGTGGTTTTAGTTAGTGGCCGCGTTTTGTCGTTCGATTTGGCTCAGGCCTGAAATATGCGTTTTCCTAAAATGTACAATTCTCAAAACGTCTGCGTTCTCACAATGTTAGCATTTCTATTTTGTCAGTTTTCTCAAAATGCTGCTATTTAAAATGTGTACAGTCTCAGAAAGTTGTCTATTCACAATGTTTACATTCCTATAATATTAGCATTACCATAAGTTTTGCTTTTCCGTTATGTTCACTTCTTTATATAGGCTTTCGTCTTGTTATGTTTGTTTTCCTATAATGTCTGCTTTATTTCAAATCAAAGTTCTAAATTTTCCAAGGCAGCAACCATCAGCATTACGTAAAATGTTGACAGGAAAATTAATTATACAAACTTTTGGTCAATTTTGGGTTGAGATGGTAAATGCAATCGAAAAATATAATGTTTGAAAAATTCTGTTCTACTTAGGACTCAATTATAATTATATCGTTTTATATTCGTAGTTATTTCGTACAATCAGCGTCAAAAGAAACTGATCACTTAATTACCTTGTCGCTTTACTGTCACATAAGAAATGTCAAACAAGATTGTTAATGCGATTAAGTACAAAAGTAGCTTGAAGTGATCAGTTACTTTTGACGCTGACTGTACCTAACCCTTTACCCGCCAACGACGCAAATTATAAAAATTTCGCTTTAAAATAATAAAGATACCTATAGGTGTAAATATGGCGTTCATGATTGCAGACATTTTGGGAATAAGACATTTCTGGAATGCAAAAATTGTAAGAAGGCAGATATTTTGAGGTTGAAGACATTTTGAGAATAGGCTCTTCCTGAAAAGCGAACATTATATGAAAACTGACATTCTTGGAGACAGACATTATAAGAAGCTGACATTTTGGGAAGCTGACATTATGCAAAAGACGTGCCAACATTGTGAAAATGCAGACATTTTGATAAAAATACATTTTAGGAAAACGCATATTTCAGGCCTGAGCCTTCGATTTATGCATACCTACCATAGTACCTACACACGACCACATCAATGTATGTGTCAAGCACCAGTCAGTGTCATCGTCTTTTACCAAAAGCACTTTTCATCAAAAAATACAAGGTTAAATAGAGATTACTACCTCAAAATAAACATGAAGACAATGATTAAGTGTATAAATAAATAATATGACTATGCTCAACCTTCAAAAGTACGCGAATATGGAGTTATAATGGTAAATTGATTTGTATACAAGAGTGACCGAACGAATTGGAACAGACTTTACTAGTCTATTAAAACACGACACTAAATCAAAGATTGTGTCTCAGTTCCATCTTCTTCCTCAATTTTAGGTATACATGATTAGCGATATATTTCGCTTGAGATCGAAGGGCTTTTAGGATATTCCCGTGATAACTAACGCTATATTTGAGCGAAAACAACAAACAATAACAAACTCGGACAAGTGGTGAAATTTGAATTGACAGGCGTAAAACAACATTGACATATGAAAATCGATATATTTTTACTTTTCAATTTATCATGACTACTAGTATTATTCTATGGGTCTAAGTATCTTTAAATTCTAGATCTGTGGTTCAAACCGTTCAAAGATTCAAACCATGTTCAAACAGTCGCTAAAATCAGCTAAAATTATAAGTGCAGATCAATATTCAATATGTAAAAAGAATAAGATGATAAACATGTGTAACATTAATAACTATATCCGCATGGTGTGCTTGCTAAGTATTTGTGCGCCCGTTGCGGTTAACATGCAAGATGTTGTCCATATTTTTCCGATAAACCCAGAGTTTCGAGTCAGAAACGGGACAATAGCTAAAGCAAAGCAGTTTCCTTATCAGATAGCGTTAAGAAAAGCTGTAGCCGGACAAGCTCATGACGCTACTAAAGCCTTATATATGACTTTCTGCGGAGGGTCTATAATCAGCAAAGACAAAGTACTCACTGCTGCCCACTGCATCTCTAAAAGTGGAAACTGCTGTGACAGGTATTGCCGTGGAAGACGAAAAATTGTGCGTACAGTAGGTATGTACGCTGTTGCGGGAGCTTTGATAACCATTAATCATTATAAACAAGAAAAAAACACGCAATGGAGACGAGTAACAGAAGGGCGTATCCTCAACCAGTTCAAATTTCCTCAGAACGACATTGGTGTGCTATCAATTTCAGAATCATTTTCGTATGACGACTTCGTTAGTGAGCTACCATACGCCAGGGTTTTCACAGATTATGGCCCAAATAATAAGTGCGTCGTATCAGGATATGGAAAAACACAGAATCACCTCAAACATACTTCTGAAAACTTATTATGGGCTAACATGGACGTGATAAGTATCGCCGCTTGCAGGAAACGATTTAGATCTGTGATGAAGACTAGAAAATTTATTTGCACGGACGATAAGTACTCTGACGTGTTACCTGGCGACTCAGGAGGGCCTTTGGTATGTTTTAATACAGGAGATCCTGCAGAAAAACAGAAGGGAGTCATCGTAGGCATTGTGTGCGGCGCAACCGAGTGTCGTCGGCGAAGAATTTGTGGGACTTACTTCACTCGAGTATCCAGCTACACAAAATTTATAAGCTCTGGAACTAAAAACAAAGAGATTATATATTACTACTGTTTTCTCATAATATATTATTACTACCAGAATTTAATTTCTATTTAGGCAAGTTGTTAATAAAGCGATGCAAAAAATGGATATTTCTGTTTTAATGTTGTTGATGTTGTTGATGTTTGATGTTGTTGTTGTTGTTGTGTTGACTTTAACGTTATAAGTCCAAATATCATCGTTGTCATCAGCATCGGCGTGTTTCTGGTAATAAAACCTGCCACTAAGCAGCAGTCTTGGTACTGTTGTGTTTTACTGTGAAGGGTAAAACAGCCGCCGGTGAAATCACTAGCAAATTCCATTTTAGACCTCAGGGTAGCTTGCTTGCAACGCTTTTAGGAAAGAGGCCTTATTACCCACTCACTACCTCCCAGCCTTCCCTGGAATTACACGAATCCCCTCCACAGTATATCCTCAGCGCTTTATTTGCTGTCAATAGTTAGTAACCAATTCCTGCTAACCCTTGTGTGCAGCGTATTGCTGTGCTTGCCACTTGGGAAATTGGGTATATTCAACAGAATTTCTTCCCCTTCTTTTTTTTTAACGGCACCGCAGTATTCCGCAGGGATTTCGCCAATGTCTAGTGAGTAGAGTAAATCGGTAAACAGAATAAATTAAAAGTAATAGCCGGACTTTCAGCTGGCCAATTTCCCTCCCCGAAATTCCCCAACAGAATGTCACCCAATAAGTACATTTTGGTACTAGTGTGGAAAGTATGTCATTTTGCACGAGTCCCGAGGTGTCTTGGCCCGAGCTGGTGCTCTACTTTGAAAGCCGTAATTCGAACTTCATCTATTGCTATCCCTTTTGCTCTCGACGCGTAACTAATTCGCAAGAAAGTGACAGGGCGATCTGAAGCTCGAATTACGGATTTCAAAGTAAAGCCCCTGTAGGCTCCTCTGTCGGGTTTCCATAATGGGTGCTTACTATGGACGGCCCTGAGTTCCTACTTTGAAAATCGAAGTTCGTAGTTACGTTAGCCCCATCCCTATCACTCGTCATTCGAGACTAATTCGAGAGAGAAGGATGGAGCTAATGTAACTTCGAACTTCGATTTTCAATGTAGGGCCTCTGTAATGGGCTGCCAGTTCGGCTCGGCAGCGTTGCTCGTCGGTAGAGTTGCCAACCATACTTTAAAATAACGTATCCTACGTTATTTAGCTTCATTATACTTTATACTTTTTAATAAAAAAAAAGTAGTGAAAATACTTTATTTCTTAATTATGCGTGGAATCTAAATTGATGACGGAACGTAGAATCAAGACTTCTGCGAAATTTCTAAACGTGCGTGAAATTTCATTACAGTGTGCTAAGAGCACAAAAAAGTACGTTTTTAAACAAACAAATAAATAAATTTGAAGAATACTTTTTTATTTGGAAATACTTTTGTTTAAACTCGTCGGACAGGTATAGTTGGTTCCAGTTTAAATGACGAAAATGCACTTAACGCGGGATTTTACAACTTCTTTTGTTGCTAAATATGAAAGAAAAAGATAACAAAGGGACGACCGAAGTGTGGCACGTGCCTTTGAGTAGCTCAACCCTTCTTGATCAATGAAATAAAAGATTTTTTTAAGCCGTCTATATTGTAATGCAAAAATATACTTAATAAATATTCCTATATTATGTTAAATTCAATTTAATTTAAAATTGTCATTAATGATACATAATAAATCAACACAACACTGATATATATCGCTTATTCTTATGGCTAACATGCAATAAAAAACTATCAAGATTGTTTGTTCACAGTATACTTTGGCCGTACCGACACACCTGCGTCGACACACAAGCAGTTTTTTTTTTTGGTGTATCCCAATTGTTTTACAACCCTACTTGAAGATAACAATTGAACAATAGATTTTGGTAATGGTTGGTTTTAAGTGCATTTTCGTCATTTAAACTGGAACCAACTATATATACGTTATTTTCCTAAAAAAAAGTTGGCATTCCTACACGTCGGGGACATCGGTAGGGAGAATCTTGGGGCGCGGGAGGGCGCGCACCGCCAAGATCCGCTCTCCGGGGTTCTCGATTGGGTTTTTGGGAAGACTCCCTTTTTACGTGGCTTTTTGGGTGGCGTGGCTGGCTGTAGTGGTAACATGTCTTTTTTTTGTCATTGTTTCGGCCCTTGCACGGTTTGTGCTTTTGGCACGAATGTCAACAAAAACGGGGAAACGGAATTAGCACAGAAAGGGTTAAACGGAATATAAAAGATCAGGAATGGAAAGGATAAATAATATAATAATGGAAATACTAAATAATAAATACAATTATATGGATACAAATTAAATTTTAATATGATTTAATATAATAAAATCTGATGAAATTTGGTATATATCAGAATTAACAGGGTACAGTAAACAGGATACAGAGGAAGGGAAAGGAACTCTAAGGGCCTGTTTCACAATCGACGAGTAAATTTATGTGCCAGTTAAAGTTAGCCCTCTCTTTGTCTATGTTCAAGTGTAAGAAAGGGAAAGGGCTAAATTTATGTGTCAGATATGCTTTACTTGACGATTGTGAAACAGGCCCTAAGGGAAATAAGACCTTCTAGGAGAGTTGAACAAGCAAATATGATTTGGTTGATATTACCTTCAGGGTCACCACATTCACGAGTAGAACTATTAATTATTTTAAGCTTTGCAAGATGCGCCGAAGAACAGCCCTCTTGTCGAGTCTCAACTTGGAAAATCAAGGTTTATGCAAAATAGACGGTTGGATGGCGCGGTAATGTCGACCCTTATCATGGTTTGCTGACCAGATTTTATCCCAGGAATTCCTGAGATAAATTCCAGGCAGAGTTGCAAGGTCATGAACGTAATTCTTATAGTAGTGCACGTCCCCACACAGCACCGCATCGTTGGCAATTTGGTCTGCTCTCTCGTTACCAGATATGCCACAGTGAGCGGGGACCCACGCAAAGGACACGAAATAGCCTCTCGCTGAGCAAGCTAATAACAAAGTTCTTATTTTAATGATAACAGGGAACAGATAGTGGGAACCGAATGGATAACGGGCCAAGGATAGAAAAGCACTTAAAGAGTTTGAAAAAATAACGGTTCTTTTTAGCTTCATCAGCCGAAATACTCGCCTGTAAAAACGGAAGATTCAGGGGGGAGTTTTATTTTTGGAATAATATTATACTGTGAATGATACACCCCAACACCCACGCAGCTGACGCAGCCGTCAGCTGAGTGTTTGGAGGCATCAGTAACTAAAGAAACTGGCTCATATACTTTATTTGCTTTAGCATATGAGACACAGTTTTGAGCCATATAGGTCTTTATTTTTGTCTTTTGTCTTTTGTATTTTTGTCTGTCTTTCAAACTCTGGTCATTTTTTGTTGGTAGAAAAATGAAGCCCAGAACACAAACAACAGGTTGCAGATTCTTCCTCAACTGAACAAAAATCCCCAACATGACCTTCACCACACTTGTAACAGCGAGGGCGAGAATTACAATTAGTTTTGGTGTGACCAAAGCGGCAGCAGAAGCCGAATTTACATTACGAAATTAGTGTCATGCATGTTGAAATCATTTTCACGAAAGTAGTTTCGATATATGCGAAAGTAATTTCGTAAAATAATTAGTGTCGTGAAAGTCACAGTATTGCAGTAACCATGGCCCCATCAGCATCAAAGCTATATTTTTCTATATTCAATGTAGCTAAAGAGATGCTTATAGATAAACTTAAAAAAATACTATCAAGAAAAAAAAGACGTTGGTTGATTCGAGGATGGTTAACAAGAAAGAATTTGGGTGCAATGAAGTTAGTCTCTGAATTATCTGATAAAAATACACACGTCCGCACAGCGCAGGCGTTTTCGCGACACTAGTTTCACGTTGAGTTTACATGGTGAAATTAGTTACATGACATTAGTTTCACCAAAAAATCGCGCAGGGCACGAAACTAATTTGCATTCGTGAAATTAATGCATGCATTACGAAATTATTAAATTACACGTGAAACTGCTGGTAAAACTAATGTCACGAAATTAATTTCGTGCCACTAATTTCGTAATGTAATTCCGGCTTAAAGCATTGTATAGTAGGGAAAGTATATAACTCAACAGATAAAGCATTGTAACACATAAAAATTCGTTCAGGTAAAACTTGACCATCACATGTAAGTACAACTGTCTGAGAAGGTTTCCACTCAGGAGGTGAAATGTTTCTAACTTTGTAATTTAATCTCCTCACTTTAAGAATTTTGCCACACCCAATAGGAACCGTTACATTCTTTAGAACCTCTTCAGGAGTCCACTCAGAGGGAACTCCTCGAACAAGACCCATTAGGGTCACACTAAATGATGGAATAAATGCTTTGTAGTTGTTTGAAGATAAGCATGGATTACTGATAAAATCATTTGCATCTTTGTAGTTCGAGAAAGCCATTGAAAGCCTGTTTCTACCTATGCGTTTGATGCTACCATTAATAATATTCTTAAAAGGACTTTTCTTTAAGAAATAACCGCAATAAGTAATTGGTAAAGCAAATAAAAATTCAGTTTTAAAATATGCCGCCAAAACGCTATCTTGGGCAATATGGCGTCGCAAATGAATCAGTGACGTCACTGGTCATTAAACAACCATATGTTACGTCAACTCTCGGGTTCTCTCTGGTGAAAGACAGCATGGGTAGCACAAGTTATATTTTCTCGCTTGTCGCTCAGTCTGTCTGTATCGTTTCTGACTAGATAGAAAGGGAGATCCGAGCGACAAACAAGTCGCGGGCAACTTGTGCTAGCCGTGCAGATGACAGATGCAATATAGACCTGTGACGTCATCATAGATTCGCCGCCTTTTTCGATAAAATGGCTACAGATAAAAAAGTGTCAATTTTTATCGCGGTTTTTTGGATGAAAGATCATATTTTTTTAGTTAGAATTCCTTAAACCGCTTTTAAAACTGTTAATTTATACGAATACCTATTCATAATACATAATTATAACTTTTTTTTCACACTGTCAAATAGCCTATTATTTTGTCTGGGCACGTGCGACTGTAAGTTATGGGTATAGTTTGCAAAAAATATGGCAGAAAGTAACAGTAATTTTGGTCCCATTGAGAGTCAAAGTAAACAAATAATTTTAACTGTTATAAATATTTTGAACTCGAACTTATGATAAATTTAAATTCACCTTACACCGCTGCCCAATTCGTTGAAAAAGCTACAGGTTTTCTCTCTCAACTATTTATAAAATTATGACTGAGAGTAGGAGTGAAAAATTCAAAGCAACAAAAAAATGCCTCTCTCCGAGTAAGAAAAAGTTACGTACGGTCCGTCGGCAGTACCTAGATGATTTTGATCAAGAAGTCATCACTACAGTGCCCAGCCGTTGGGAAGTCAATCCTGACAGCTGTCATTTCAGTACAATTTATAACCTCAAACCCAAGAATAGGTTATAAATTGTACTGAAATGACAGCTGTCAGGATTGACTTCCCAACGGCCGGGCACTATAGAACTATATATAATTCTCATCTGTCCCATAAGCAATTACCAACCTTAAAGATGAAAAGCAAACAAAGGACATACTTATTCTACTTGTTTAGGGTAATATATTTACATTAAGAAGAAAACTTAAATGGTTTTCCTTTTCATGCGAACGGTACAACCACTACATAAATGCCATTCCACGCTCTCGGTAATTCATCTATACTAATATTCATGCTTTGTTTTGTAAACAGGTAGTTAAATGTATAGAGCTAATGGCCTAGTAGCCAAAGCTTCAAAAAAAAAACTTAAAATACTCGATCTGTGGTTCACACCGTTCAAAGTTTCATTTCAAACCATGTTCGAAGTTTCGAACCGTCGTTAAAACAAAGAGTATTGTAATATTTAAAAATTATAAGTGCAGATCAATATTCAATATGTAAAAATAATAAGATGATAAACATGTGTAACATTAATAACTATATCCGCATGGTGTGCTTGCTAAGTATTTGTGCACCCGTTGCGGTTAACATGCAAGATGTCCATATTTATCCGATAGACCCAGTGTTTCGAGTCAGAAACGGGACAATAGCTAATGCAGGGCAGTTTCCTTATCAGATAGCGTTAAGAAAATCTGCACCCGGAGATGCCTCTAGTAACTTTAAACTCTTTTATTATACTTTCTGCGCAGGGTCTATAATCAGAACAGACAAAGTACTCACTGCTGCCCACTGCATCTCTAGAGATGGAAACAATTGTGACAGGTATTGCCGTAGAAGACAAAAAATTGTGCATACAGAAGGTGTGTACGCTGTGGCGGGACCAAATATGACCATGAATCATTATAAAGACGATGAAACCACGCAATGGAGACAAGTAATACAAGGGCGTATCCTCCACCGGTTCAGATTTCCTCTGAGGGACATTGCTGTGCTATTAGTTTCAGACCCATTTACGTATGACGACTTCGTGAAAGGGATACCATACGCCACGGTTTTCGTAGATTACGGCCCAAAAAATATGTGCGTCGTATCGGGATATGGAAGAGAGCAAGGCAAAACAAATACAAATAATAAAATTACAGAAAAATTATTATGGGCTACCGTCGACGTGGTAAGTGTCGATGCTTGCAAGGAGCGATTTAGAACTTTGAAGAATACAAGAAATTTGATTTGCACGGACGATAAGGACACGAATGTTTTACCTGGCGATTCAGGAGGGCCTTTGGTATGTTTTAATACAGGAGACCCTGCAGAAGATCAGAACGGAGTCCTCGTAGGCATTGTGTGCGGCGCAAGCGGGTGTCGAGGAAAGCCCTGCGGGACTTACTTCACTCGAGTATCCAGCTACAGAAAATTTATAACCTCTGGAACTGAAAACAAAGAGATGATATATAACTACTGTTTTCTCATAATATATTACTTCTACCAGAATTTCATTTCTATTTAGGCAAGTTGTTTTAATGTATAAATGTATTTAACGTTATAAGTCCAAATATCATCGCTGTCATCAGCATGTAAGCTCGCACTGAAGATCTTTAAACGCAATAAGCGCAATAACAGTATTATTTCACTTACTGTTTTTAAGATCTTCACGGCAGCGCCGCTGGGCGTGTTTCTGGTAATAAAACCTGCCACTAAGCAGCAGTCTTGGTACTGTTTTGTTTTACTGTGAAGGGTAAAACAGCCGCCGGTGAAATAACTAGCATATTCCATTTTAGACCTCAGGGTAGCTTGCTTGCAACGCTTTTAGGACAGAGGCCTTATTGCCCACTCACTACCAAATGGACTACTATGGGAGCTCCCCTCCACCTCCCAGCCTTCCCTGGAATTACACGAATCCCCTCCACAGTATATCCTCAGCGCGTCATTTGCTATCAATAGTTAGGGCCGGTACAGACGGACAGCATTAGAACTGCAGCCCGACTGCAAAATTGCAGTTCGAGTGCAGTTGACGTACGTAGGTACGTTTTGATGCAGTTACGTCAACCGCATCAGAACTGCATTCGAACTGCCATTTTGCAGTCCATCTGTACCGGCCCTGAGTAACTAATTCCAGCTAACCCTTGTGTGCAGCGTATTGCTGTGCTTGCCACTTGGGAAATTGGGTATATTCAACAGAATTTCTTCCCCTTCTTTTTTTTTAACGGCACCGCAGTATTCCGCAGGGATTTCGCCAATGTCAAGTGAGTAGAGTAAATCGGTAAACAGAATAAATTAAAAGTAAGAGCCGGACTTTCAGTTGGCCAATTTCCCTCCCCGAAATTCCCCAACAGAATGTCACCCAATAGTACATTTTGATACAAGTATGTCATTTTGCACGAGTCCCGAGGTGTCTTGGCCCGAGCTGCAAGCGAGGGACAGGACTCGGGACGAGTGAAAATGACAGTTTCAGCTCGTGTATCAAACGACGTTTTTTAATACATTTGCGAAAAAATACCTAAGTCCTCTTCCTCCCGGACTTATTTTGGAAAAAAAAGTCCAGGTAGTTCCATTAAGGAAACCCTTTTCGTTGAATGTAACTACTGGGAACAAAAGTCCAACTAGTTCCATCAATGGAACTAATAATGTAACTATGCTTATCGCATCATTAGGGTTTATATAAAAACCAGTCAATTATAAATATACCCTGACGAAAACCCTTTAAAGGGTAAGTGGTGCCGCATGCCGGTCCCTGCCTATACGGTATTCCGCGTGTAAAAATGGCCCGGCTTACGCACACATAATCTGTTCAATTCAATTCTTTATTAAATGGCTTCTGTCCATTGGGACAATTCTGCCAGTGTCAAGGTTAGGAGTTACATATACATATAAAAAAAAAACATAATTAGACGTTGTACGGTGATCCTCTAGCCTCCGTGAAGCGATGTAGGTAGAACTTTACGAAGACCAGATGGTATTTTCTTGGAGCAATCCTTCCAAAGGCGATACGTGTTCAAACTTGAATTCTTCGTTATACTGCACATTTGAATGTTAATTTACTGCATATTAATACATCATTACTATCCATTAAACAACAAAATATGCAAAAAATTAAAAACAATTAAGAAAGCGACGTCATCTTGTCAAAAACCCAAAGAAAATCCCACATAATCTGTTTGGGATACACCAATTTTTGACAATGTATGAAAATTTAAAAACCATGTCGAGAAATAGGCTTCTCAAAGCGATCTGTTAGTTACAATTAATTCATTATAATTAAATTATAATGACCTTCATTTGACCCCTACATGCCGGTCCGAATTGGGCTCTATCAAGCTCTTTTGTGGTTTTACAAAAAATATATAAAACCTCTGCAATATTTTATTTTAATAGTACAATTTAGATATCTAGCTGACACCGACGTTTGAAGACTTTGTCAAACCCATGGCAAAGTTGCGAATCTGCACTTTGATTGTGTCAAGGATTCAAAGATTCAAACCATGTTCAAACAGTCGTTAAAATTGCAAGACATGTGTAACATTAATAACTATATCCGCATGGTGTGCTTGCTAAGTATTTGTGCGCCCGTTGCGGTTGACATGCAAGATGTTGTCCATATTTATCCGATAGACCCAGTGTTTCGAGTCAGAAACGGGACAATAGCTACAGCAGGGCAGTTTCCTTATCAGATAGCGTTAAGACACGCTGTATCTAGACAAGGTCGAGACACTGATAGCCCCGTATATTATACTTTCTGCGGAGGGTCTTTAATCGGCAAAAAAAAAGTACTCACTGCTGCCCACTGCATCTCTAGAGATGGAAGCTGTTGCGACATAAACTGCCGTAGAAAAGAAAAAACTGTGCGTATAAAAGGTGTGTACGCTGTGGCTGGGGCTCTGATTACCGTTAATTATTATAAAGAAGACACCGCGCAATGGAGACGAGTAAAAAAAGGGCATGTACTCCACCAGTTTGAATTTCCTAAGAAGGACGTTGGTGTGCTATCAATTTCAGAATCCTTTTTGTATAACGAGTTCGTGAGGGAGCTACCATACGCCACGGTTTTGACAGATTACGGCCCAAGACATAAGTGCGTCGTATCGGGATATGGAAAAATGGAGGCACACGACAGAGATACTTCGGAAAACTTATTATGGGCTAACATAGATGTGATAAGTATCAGCAGTTGCCACAAACGATTTCAGGCTGTGATGTCGACGGAAGATTTTATTTGCACGGACGATAGGTATTCGGATGTGTTACCTGGCGACTCAGGAGGGCCTTTGGTATGTTTTAATACAGGAGATCCTGCTGAAAGACAGAAGGGAGTCATCGTAGGCATTGTGTGCGGCGCAAGCCAGTGTTCGGAAAGGAAGTGCGGGACTTACTTCACTCGAGTATCCAGCTACGCAAAATTCATTGACTCAGCAGCAACTAAAAACAAAGAGATTAATTACTACTGTTTTCTCATAATATATTGTTTCTATCAGAATTTAATTTCTATTTAGGCAAGTTGTTGATAAAGCGATGCAAAAAAGGGATAGTTCTGTTTCAATAAATGTCTTTAACGTTATAAGTCCAAATATCATCGTTGTCATCAGCATTATTGTAATGTCAATGTGTTGTGTTTAAGTATCTTTTAAATAATTAAATAACTTGAGTTTCTTAATGACATTGTAATATTAAACTACACCCAAGTGTGAGGAACATTTTATTTATAATGACGAGATGCAGTGTAATAGGATGTGGAGCAAGAAAAAGTGGAAATCAAATAAGTTTAACATTGCACCGGTAAGTTTCAAGTTTTTATTGAAATATCGGTTAGTTTTAACAATAGTGTTTTGAGTATGTATCATATTATTAAACTATAGATCAGAATTATTTTATCTATATCTATATATATAAAAGGCAAAACTGACTGACTGACATATCAACGCACAGCCGAAACTACTGTACCTAGAAACTTGAAATTTGGTACAGGGGTTCCTTTCATGATTTAAGTGACCACTAAGAAAGGATTTTCCGAAAATCGACCCCCAACTGTAAGAAATGGGGGGAGTAGCGGGAAACTAATTCTACGCGTACGAAGTCGCGGGCGTCCTCTAGTTTTAGGTATTTTTGTACCCTAAATCAGGCGGGTGACACTCGCGCTTATTGCCTACAAAATTTTCGGCCGCCTCGAAGATGCTAATCAGTTGAGTGTCATGCGCGCGCTCGTCTTGACGCGCGCCGCCGTACGCTGCCAAAGCTCCTAATTCCGGTTTTTGTAGAATATGGCTACTCGAAAAGCCAAACGATAGGTACTGCGCAGCATACGGGTGCTTGAATAGTGATAGGAACGTCGACCTGTAATTTTTTACACTGCCGAAGGATATCGAAAGTTAAGATTATTATTAATATTATTTATAACTTCGATCTAGGTAGGTAATTACGAGTAACTGTACTTAATTACTGACCCAATCATTACAGTTTTGAATCCTCGACGCAAAAAGAGAGATATAATTATTATTTATTTTGTTAACGACCCGTCCGTAGTTTCGCAGCTTTCAATAACCTACCTACCATAAAGAGCGTTCAGTGTAAGTAGATCTCCCAGTAATAGTTGCTGCCTACTAAAGCAAGGTCAGCATATACTTGTTTTTAGTTAAACAACTCTCGTTTATTAGGTATTAATGTCGTCGCGTGTCGCATGTTTGTATTGTAAACGCCAAAAATGTTAAACGGAAAATACCTAGTAGATAAGTTAGCTAAGTTTCCAAGATGTTCAACATTTTTCTAGACTTTACATCTTGCAAAATGTTAATTATTACCTAAAATAGGTAGTTTATTATTTCAGTAGGTACGTCGGTCTTACGTACAGTCGAGTTCATAAATATGTATAGGTACACTTTAGTACCTTGTCACTTTTAATCGTTGTGACAATTTATATATGGCAGTTTAAACATGACATTAAACACAGACAGGGTACTAAAGTGTATACATATTTATAAACTCGACACTCGGGATCAATAAAACTAAAAACTACTTAGGCATTTATCACATTACAGAAAAATGACCAAGAAAATATAAAAATAGAATTAACAAACATTTTGAAGTTTAAAACAGCACAAAACTACGATAAAACTATAGTGCCCGGCCGTTAGGAAGTCAATCCTGACAGCTGTCATCGCAGTACAATTTATAACTTATTCTTGGGTTTGAGGTTATAAATTGTACTGAAATGACAGCTGTCAGGATTGACTTCCCAACGGCCGGGCACTGTAGTCTACGTCTTATTACGTACCTAGATAGAAAGGGAGATCCGAGCAAACAACAAACAAGTCACGAACAACATTTGGGATGTACTATTTTTTCTCGTCATTTAACTTAAGCGAACTACATAAGAAAACTACAATTAATAATAAATTCAATTTTTTTTCTTACAACTGCCACAGAACAAGTCATAATACAAGTAACTGCCAACCCTGCGAAGTGGGCGGAGTCAGTTAAGGTCATGACGGGCGAAATAATACAGATTCTCGCGGCGCAGATTTAAGGTGCATTTTGCCTCGTTATGAGCGCCCCCACTATCGATCGCAGAAATGTAACCAAGGTCACTTCGTGCCGTGCACTTATATTATTATCGTTAACGCGTTCTGAGTAGGTTTAAATTAGCATGTTTGCTGTCACAGAGAGTCGCTTCTGTACTTGTACTATTACTTATTCTGTGCCTAAATTAAACAATACTTTAGACGGATAGGGTTGTTCGTTATTGAAAATTAAATATCGATAAATAAGTTACGATGGATACTTTCGGCCATCGTGCACAACCTTTCCAAAACGGAGACAGGCGATGGTTCATCTCATCTCAAGCAGCCAGCTACATGTTGCTTATGTCGTCGGAGTGGCCTGTTGGCCCTACTCACGTACACGATATGCCTCCTCTACACGTCTGCAGATGCATCAGCAGTGGCCTGTTTTATAAAGCTACAAATTACAATTTAGGTACAGGTTACAAGTTTCCATTTGACACAACCTCGACCAATGACGACCAGCCATTTGAGCAGTGTGCCCAGTTTAGACCCGTAAAATTGAAACTTGTAGCTTTATAAAACTTGCCCCAGATGTTATCTGCGAGTGCATCCGCGGATGTGTAGAGGGGGTAATTTGCTCGTTTGTGGTAGGCTAAAAGGCTACGTCGGCAGTCCCTGATACCAGATTGAGGGGAATATCCCCAAATTTGGAGGTTTTCTTTGATAAGGGGGGATATTTGGGGGGACAATATGTTTGGGGGGATAGTTGGAGGGAAAAAAATAAACCGAGTTCAAAGATGCTAAAGAGATTGAATGCAGAAAAAAATTACGGAACTGCAGACGACGAGTGTGAAGATGCTGATTCAGTAATGGAAGCTATTGCTGAAATTATCTAAAATCGTATATGGCAATAATTAATAAAAATGTTTTTCCCGCTGCGGGGGTTTTTTTCTTCAAAACCTGAATTATGGGGGGGATTTCGGAGAAGATTTGGGGAGTACCCGAGACGATCATCTGGCAACACTGTCGGCAGTAGAGGTGACGTACTAGGCAAATCACGTACTGAGTCTTCCGAGTACGCGTCCACAAAAAGACTAGGTCCAAAGACTAGTTCCACGAGTATTTAGAAGTACGCCGCGCGGCTTATGAGTAAAATATTTGATTCAGTCTTTCCGAGTTGCAAGTGTTGCGAGTCTTAAGTATTAAGAGGTTTTTCTCGGTACGCGGACGCTGACGTCCGGCCCGGGTTTTAGTGACTGTGAGTTTGAGAGTACATATTTAATATATATTTCATATAATAACTCGAAAACTTATAAAAGTAAGACTCAGTATTGAATTGACAGAAGTTTCAGTATAATCCAATATTATGTTTTGTGTCAATATTATGGCGGTTACAAAAAATGGTCCACACACACTCATTGAATTGGGTTAAAATGATCCATACACAATTCTTGAATTGAAAAAAGTTAGTTTTTTACTATAATCTTTCTTCGCCCGGTGAAACGAGTCTTACCTACTCCAAATACACCGCGCTGTTTTCGCGTCCTGATCCCGATACGTGTAAAGACTCGGACGCGTTGGCGCACTCTGATGGGATCGCGTATTTGGACGTCCAAGCAAAAACCTATTCCAGTATATACGTTTTATAGTTTAGTTTTTATTGTTTTTCTTTTGTTTTTGTTTGTCACTTAAATTGTGCCAAATTGTCGATGCTGTATACTGGCTAAGTAGGTATTTCTATTTTACATATTAGGTTTCTGTAAAGTATTTGCATGTAGTTTTTGTATTTATTCTGTCACTAACTATAAGTATTTGTTTAATAGTATATATATTTTTGCATTACCTACACTATTTATTCGTTTAACGTACCGTCCGTCTGTCACAAACGGAGCTGGCTGAAAATCAGCGCTGCAGGTGTTTAACACCTCAGCATTATGCTGAGCCAGTGTCCGATTCACTGCCGCGAAGACACACTCACTACTCTTTTTATTGCTGTTTTCTGTTTTTAAATTTTTATTATTTCTGTGTGTTTTATGTGTGTAGTGAATAAATGTATTTTTCTTTTTTCTTTTCTTTTCTTTTTCACCTCTAGTCGGCAGATGCATCTGCCACCGATCCGATTGTTGTCGGTTTTTGTGGCACGGATCAAACGATTTAAGCGCGATTGAAAGGCGTCTCTCGACACGTCTGCCGATGTGTGGCCGGATCGCCAATTTATCTGCGGATACGTTTGCTAATCTACCGGCTGATAATTTAAATACTAGAAATAAAAATAAAATCGCTATTCGAAAATTCCGTGTCCGTAAAGTATACAGGGTGTTCGGCAGAAGGTCCGACAAACTTCAGGGACTTAAGCTGCGACCACACCGGTGCTTAAAATACGGTGGCGGTACGAAATCGCAGTGACGCGTCGTATCAGCACCGTTTTTGACGCACGCTCCCCACACCGACCGTATGGGTGGGGAGCGTGCGTCACCGGTGTGGGCGTAACTTTATTCTATTGCTATAGCAAAGAAAATAACACAAGCAACTTTAGTAAAGCATTACATTTAATTGACGTCTCTGAGCGCGGCAGTTAGATGAAGTATACACATTTGTCTAAATAGCTCCGCCATTTTGTCATAGTAAGTAGGCGAGGTTAATTTTATTTAAAAAATATTTTAAATAGCAATAACACTTCATCGTGAAATGCTTCAAATTAGATGCTTAGAAAAGGCTATTCTTTCGAATAAAATGTAAAAGCAAGCATTTTTTTTTGATGTGTATCCCAATGACCATCAATCAAAATTATCATCATTTGCCTTCAATCACGTTATTGCGATTGGCAATCGCTTCAATTGGATAAGTATACCTTCAATGGGGGTGCGCCAAAGTTCATATAAATATATATATATATATATATTGACAATCGCAATTGATCGTCTCCGGGGTGCTTTACAGTTGATGACCAAAATATTTATTCTAGCTAGAGCCAAGACGGCTGGGTTTGTTTACTCTGGTGGATGTAGGTAATTGGGCGTTTATCAAAAAAAGTGTACATGAACTTTTTTTTTCAGAATTCGTATTTTTTTTGTTTTTCTTACTCAGAATCGGTGATACTATCGATCCTCATACAAGAAAAAAAAGTGTCCCAAATATTCCATTCCAGATCGTCACATTTTTGTATGCAGTCTTTTTTTATTTATATGGTCGTGACGCGCTGGAAGAAAAAACTTTCATAGTAAAATCTGGGACACTTTTTCTTATATGAGGATCGATAAGGTCGCCGTCAATAGAACTTGCAAAAGATGTAAACAAAACCAAACGAACCAATTCACCATGATTACTCGATAATCACTTACTTTTAAAGATCAAGTGAGGTCTTTGCAACGATTTATACACTAAATCATTATTTTCAAATTAAGTTTAAGGTGAAATAACTATTCGTTATACGTTATTTTTAATAAAAACACGCTTGGTGAATATTTAAGGTTATGTGTCAAACAGTACTAATTTGTTTACATAGTTCGCAAGTTCTATTGACGGCGACCTTAGTATCACCGATTCTGATTATCAGTAAGAAAAACAAAAAAAAAACGAATTCTGGAAAAAAAAGTTCATGTACCTAGGTACACTTTTTTTGGAAAACGCCCAATTGTGGACCTTATAATTCAGACTTCTACCTTCTCTTACCCTCATTGTGTTGTCATATGATTGAAATACACAAAGAGCTTATTTTTTAAATTCAGTCCGTCGGGCCGTTCCACTGACGGTTATCGATGAATATGCATGTACCAGTGAATAGAGGCCAGAGGGCGCTGTCGGTATGAATTATTCCTTTTATTTTCTTTTAATTACAATAATTAGCCGATTGGTTGAAAGTAAATAATAATATGAACTCGGGAAAGTATTTGGAAATAATTGATGGGTGATGGCACCAGTGTTAGACACTTTTTAAGTAGACAGGCACCAATAATGGTCACTTAAGAGGACGCATCAATCGTAGCTGTCGGAACATTTTCGGATCTTCCGCCTGTTTCACAATCGACAAGTAAAGCATATTTGACAGATAAATTTAGCCCTTTCTCTTTCTTACACTCGAGTATAGACAAGGAGACAGTCAACTTTAAATAGCAGAGAAATTTACTTGTCGATTGTGAAACAGGCCCTGGGCGATAACGTTTTTCACGCACTAAATCAAGTCCGATTTCCACGATTTTTGAATATGACGTAGATATTATGAAAAACTGGGTTTGTAAGTTTCCATTTTTAGGGTTCCGTAGTCAAACTAGGAACCCTTATAGTTTCGCCATGGCCGTATGTCCGTCTGTCCTTCCGTCCGCAACTTAGCTCAGAGACTAAAGAAACCTATTTGGCATGAATATACATTATTTAGTGACGCCGACAAAATGAAAAAAAAAGGTACGTACAAAAATAAATCTTGGCGTATCACGTAACTTGTGGATGTTTTTTTATTTCTTGTCTACCCCATAAGGTGGGTTGTCGATGGATAGGTCTTTCCAAAATATTTCGGTTTGTGAAATCTATTTTTCGATTTAAAGTGCAAATTTTTTTTAGAGCCGAATCTTGAAATAGCATTTTCAGACATGCACTTGTTTTTAGGGTTCCGTAGTCAAACTAGGAGCCCTTATAGTTTATTATTCTTGGAAAGCGGAAAACTGCGTAAATATGGAATAGACATATTTGACAGTAGGTAGGTAAATCGCGTTTGACGAGGTTTGACGAATTCTCCTCGCCTCGCATGCTAAGCCCACAGGGTTAAGGGTAGAGAAACGTTATCACATTTTGTATGGAAATTTTCAGCTTCAAATTCCTCTTAATTCTTCTGAGATCATGCGATCATAAAATTGTTGTAAAACAACTGAATAACCCTTATCTGCCTTAAAATAAGAATCAAGTGTCCATCATTGTTCCTTGTCCTTGTCCATTACTGGTTCCAGCTAACTGTTTTTAAAAATAAATCAATGTTTCCGTGGGATGGCAAAATTACAAATTCTACGCGGACGGAGTCGCGGGCTGAAGCTAGTACCTACCAACTTCATACATTTTTCGCAGCCGGTGCCATATTGGAAAATAATAACTTTAAAAAAAATCGCATTGGTCTGGAATAGAGAACATCGCAGACTTTTTTACAACAGTAAGGTGTACATTGCGGTGTAAGTATGTCTGAGAAAACGTGTGATATTTCAAATTTCAATAAATTACGATTCAATATTATTTGTATGGGTATTTGGGCATTTTCACTAAAAAGTGTACCCAATTAAGGACTGGAGTTAAGGAACTTTAACTTTGTCAGTTTTGTGACGAAAATTAGCCATACATTGCGGCCGTCAATGTATGGCTAATTTTCGTCACAAAACTGACAAAGTTAAAGTTGACCGTAGGTGGGAGTGGATTGGCATGACAGTTATACTTGACGGCACAATCGAATTTCGATTCTTTTGGCTTGATCATTCCGATTGGACCGTGTATGGCGGTCGACGGTCGTCAGTTGAGTCAGGTCAAGATTTTAACCTCTCGTGTGTCGAGATAGCGTTTCTCATAACAGTGTCTTGCTTCTCAATTAGAGGAGTAACTAACGTTAGAAGTATCATGTAAGTTTCTTCATTCATTCGTAAATAATTACAAGAATCTTTTGGCGTAATCCTCAATTCTTTTAATAAATTTGTATGGGTAACTGTTTTCTTTTCATTATAACCACCGTTTGCACCACTCTGCTCGATCAATTTTTTTTTTGTTTCATTTTCACGAGTAAAACGCCCAAAACGGCTAAAACATCGTCGTCTGTCACCGGTGACGCCATGGCTTCAACTGAGCGTCGCTGCCGATTGGACAGTTCAAACTGATCGTGTTTGGTGTATAGAGACGAACTGCAGATTGGATCAAGCCTGCAGCGTCATGCCGATTGGACGATAGGAAGGATGGTGTATGGCCAGCATAAAATATCAACATTCGGGACGTGATCCAGAAGTGAAATTCCTAACATAGCTCTTTTTGCAACTTTTCACCAATAGCACAAATCAAATAATGACACTTTGGTTACTAATATATGCAAAAAAAAACGCTGCAAAGTGGCTAGCCTGTTCAAAAAATAACTGGATACGTAACAACCAGCAGGGGTACACAACCTAAACAATGCTCGTTTTCTAAATTAACATAAACACTTTATTTTAAGTACTAAATCAACTATGTACTTACATTACACCAATGTTAAAATTATAGAAAAAAGAAGTTCTACAAAGGCGAACTTATCCCTTGAAGAGTTCTCTTTTTGAGAAAAAATATAACAACTAAGCAAATACTGTACAAAATAAGGACAAGAAGTCAGTATGTTCAACAACTCGTTTAGCCAGTTGGTACTTTGGTAGTGATCCTGCCTTCGTAACATGAGGTCCCGGGTTCAAATCCCGGTAAGAGCAAATAAATAATAAATATCAGGGGACAAGTATACATTCATTTATTTATCCTGTTTAATATATTTAATTTTTTGATTTGTTATTTTCTGTTTGTACAATAAAGAGTTTACATACATACATAGTACATACCTACATACAATCTCACACAAATTGACTTATAGTTAGTCCCAAACTAAGCTTTAGGTACTAAAAGACAACGATAAATATTTAGTTATATGTATAGAGAAATACATACTTTACATGGGAAACATCCAAGACCAGAAACAGAAAAAAATTAAACATGGGAGCAATAAGCACAAGTATTTAAAGACTAAAGCTTAGTTTTTGTATGACATTGAGAAGGCACACGAGCACAGGCCACCTGCTGGTAAGTGGGATCCGAGACCCATAGACATTTGCATTCTCAAGACCACAATCTTAAGACTGCTAATGTGCTGTCAACCCTAAACACTAATATGGAATGCCTCTATGCCATCCCCACACTTGAGCACAACAATGCGAACAGTGCTAGGCGGTAGGTTAAAGAATAATGCCTCCACTACACGTCGATAGACGGATCTCAACGAGATATGTAGATTTAGCCAAGAACCAAACGGTGTTAGCGATTTTCCATTCCATCGGCTTGAAATGTATGGGATGACAAGCGGTCACGTGGTTTATCACAAAATTGCTAGCCAATGACCCTCACGTACGATCGTCTATGGAATATCGAAACGCCCAAAGTTGCTGTCACAAATGTCAAACCCATACATATGTCTAGCCAAGTGCCACTTAGCGTTTTCCATTCCATCAACATGAAATGTATGCAATGACAAGTTGGTCACTTGGTTATGAAGACGTGGTCGACGCCGTGCGCTCGCGCTTAAACCCTTTGATCCATGCCACAAAAACCTACAGCAAACGGATCGATGCCAGATGCATCTGAGGCTCTACTTTCAAATCCGTAATTCGAACTTCGTCTATTGCTATCCCTTTTGCTCTCGACGCGTCACTTATTCGCAAGAAAGTGACGGGGCGATCCGAAGTTCGAATTACTGATTTCAAAGTAGAGCCCCTGCCGTCGTTAAATACCTACCACAGACAAGCTAATTACCCCCTCTACACGATCTGCTGATGAATCTTTCGACTTGTAGTGGAGGCATAATGGCAGCGATCCGGACGGAGCCAGCACAAGGTCCTACCACCGCTATCAACAAGGCCAAATTGTGTGTGATTGACTCCTTAACCCTTTATAAGCCACTGGAGGACGCCCGCGACTTAGTACCTACGCGTAGAATTAGTTTCCCGTTACCCCTCCCCATTTCTTCCCGTTGGGGGTCGATTTTCGGAAAATCCTTTCTTAGTGCTCACTTACATCATGAAAGGAACCACTGTACCAAATTTCAAGTTTCTAGATACAGTAGTTTCGGCTGTGCGTTGATATATAAGTCCGTCAGGTTTGCCTTTTATATACATAGAAAATTAAGCTTTTGGGGTCAAAGATTGTATTATTTTTATTTTGTAATTGACTTTTTTGAGTGTTTAGACATCAGTAAAATTAGAAAAACATCATGGTGTGAGTTATATTCCTTTTTTTTTAATTTAATAAAAGCACCAAAGGTTGAGCGTCCCTGCCGCTCTATTTCGTCGGGACAAGCATCGAACCCGCACCAGTTAGTTCCTCGACCACCGCAGTGTTGACACCACGCAGTTACAATAGTGTTAATTACTACAAACTGTAAGTTTTTTTATTTCATTATTATTAAACCTCTTTCTAACGAGTATGCATGTACCTATGCATGGAATAGGCATGATCCAGCTAATTATAACATGTTTTTTTTATTGTCAATTGCCTAACTCCCGCACTAAGACGTCAATTTAATTTAATGCTTGATTAAATTTGCTGAGGTCACTTTCTTTGCTACAGCAATAGAATAAGACAACACGTCACTAAACAAGCATTAAATTTAATTGACGTCTCTGAGTGCGGCAGTAAGTATTATTTCTTCTGATAAATTACATTTAATATCAAACTAGCTACCCGCCGCTTTTCCGACTTTCCTGGTGGATTTTCTTTAATTTTTTATACAAATTTCCTCCTGTCCTGTCAATAACGAACCCAACAAAAAAAGAATTATTCAATTTGGTATATTTGTTCGGAAGTTATGCGTGTACTTACAGTTCAGTGTTTTTTATTTATTTATATAGAAATTAGATATTAGTAATAAAAATTTAAATAATATTATACCAAAAAAGAATTAGGTATAATAATCGTGAGGTATTAGATAAATATTGTTAATTTAACAAAAATATAATGCAATACAAAATTGTAAGCAACTAATTAAAACGTTATTAGACAAGTCATCATCATCATCATCATCAGTCTATATTAGTCCACTGCTGGACATAAAATAAAAATAAAATAAAAACAGCCTTTATTTCCTTAAAAGTTAGTTTACATTTAGATTTATTACAATTTACACTAAAAACTATTTTACGTAACACCTGGCATAATGTGAGTTTTATCGCACGCTGCGCGCACGGTAAAACTCGCATTGTGGCCAGGTGAAGACGTAAAATTGTGTACTCATCACGGGCAGTAAAAAAGAAAGCCCTCTATCGCATATTTACAACCCTCGCCTACGGCTCGGGTCTCAAATACCTGCGATTTCGGGCTTTCTTTCTTTTACAGCCCTTGTTAAGTAATGTACTATTAATTAAGGGTCTTCCATTTCTGGATGTAGGCCTCCTCCTTCTGTTGCCATCTTACTCGGTTTTGCGCAGCCCTAGTCCAGGTTTTACCAGGGTATTGATTCTCTCAAAAGCAAAGGTGAGCGAACGCAGGAGTGATGTGCAAGCGGCGAGTTTAAGTAGTCCCGTCAAAGCGAACAAAACACATTTCAGCGCGTGTATTCAATTTGGCAGCATGGCTTCTCGAACGTAATAAGGCTGCCTGATTGAGAATGCACGCGCTAATATGTGATTTTGCTACTACTTAAACTCGCCGCTTGGACTTCACTCTTGCATTTGCTCACCTTTGCTTATGAGAGAATCACTACCCTGCTTTGGCTTCGATGTCGTCCCGCCATTTTTGTAATGGTCGTCCTCTTTGTCTTTTTCCGTTCCGTACCGTGCTGGACATAGGCCTCCCCTAATGAGCGCTATGGCGCCCTGTCTTCAGCTTGCCGCATCCAGCATCTGCCTGCACAACAAGATAAACCCGATTAGACAAATAAATTGAATAAACTAAACAACCAACTAACTCAACTTAGCAAAAACAGACCTGAGGGCCCTGCCAAGATGCATTGCGCTAACTAGCGTTTCTATTCGATTCGTTTTTAAACCAATCGCGTCAATGGTAGATGACGTGATACGAAAAGTCACGTGATCTACCAGTGACGCGATTGGTTTAAAAATGAAACGAATAGAAACGTTAGTTACCGCAATGCATCTTGGCAGGGCCCTAAGGATGGAAAATAATAGCGCGTTGAGCGACTTTGAACTTTGGTCAGTCGAGCCGTGAGTGTCCACGTTTCGGCCCCGCAGCATACATGAGCTGGGGGCCTAATATAACTGCGTTTTTGTACTCGTCGATTATAATCTGTGTATTAAGATTTCATCTTAGGATTTCATAGAGAATACTGCAACGCCACTCTTTTCATCGTTGTATAGTATATGTTACTTCCGAAACAACCGAAATAACTATTTCGATACGCTCCAGACAACCGAAAAAATTTTGAAAATAGAACTTCTCATTTCAATAATATGTGTCCTAATAAAATTGCCAATCTATGGCGTTTCGGAACGTAGTGCGTCGCGTCATCTGTCAAAAATCTACTTAAACTTCCTGCTGTATCCAGGGCATAAAAAAAAAACTACGCTTTGTGATTGGCTGGTATTTAGTTAGCCAATCACAGCACAGTACTGCAACATTACGGACGCCGGTGGTGTGATAGTACTTACGATATTTCGTTTTCTTATATACTCGTATTAATGACTTAAATTATTAATTTTAATGAACTCGTACATAAAGTATTGTTCACAATAGTGTCATAATCAAGCTTTTTAATCTCGTACCTTACTTAGGCCACTCAGCAAGCTTCGTGGCCTAAACGCGGTACTCGACTAAAAAGCTCTCTATTATAACACGATTGTGAAAAATACTATTATCGCGTGGCAAAATGTGGATAAACCATCCGTCGCTTTTTGACACCTGTATAAGTACGAGAGTGACAGATAGGTACTTTATCCACATTTTGTCACGCTTTCAACGCAACCATATTAGGCCCGATGAGGTTGAACTTGTTCACTTTTGCTGGCTTATTACAGTTAGAGTATAGTAATCTGTGTTACTGTGGAATAAATTTGAAAGTCGCAACATAAAAACGTCGGGTGTGAACAATTGGGAATAAGCCGTTGCAATCCATAGGTACATATTCTCGACCGCTGTTAGCGTGCACCTCCACTGAGGCGGAGATGAGCGGAGTGGAGCGGAGCTGTGCCAATATTAACCAATAGAATCTAAACTAACGTGCACACGGCGCGCTCGACGTGACCGCATGCGCGATCTATTGGTTAATATTGGCACAGCTCCGCTCCGCTGCGCTCCGCTCCGCTCGTTTCCGCCTCTGTGGAGCCGCACCCCACAGAGTACCTATATTGGTCAGTTTGTCTTGATCGACTAGCCCGTTAATGAGCATGAATACAAACTAGAAAACAATTTATGCTATCATCTGAGCATGCGTTTAATACGTTCGGCAATTTATTTTACATTTTACTGATTGTCATCATTATCTAATGTTATTATAGAGACAAAATAGCTCTGTGGTACATAATTCGCGGGCTGAAGCTACGTAGTTATCCATACTAATATGTGAAAGTGTGTCTGTCCGTCTGTCTGTCTGTTACCTCTTCACGCTTAAACCGCTGAACCGATTTAGATGAAATTTGGTATGGAGATAGCTTGAGTCCCGGGGAAGGACATTGGCTACTTTTTATCCCGGAAAATTAGACAGATCCCGAGGGAGCAGCGATAAACGACTTCTACGCGGAAGAAGTCGCGGGCAGAAGCTACGTAGTTATAGGTACATAAAAACCTTCCTCTTTATATCTATTGTTGAAAACCGCAGTTATATCTAAGCATAGGTACATTACAGAGGGACGGACGGCGGAAAGCGACTTTATTTTATACTTTTATACTATGTAAAGATATGTACAACAGTACGTACCCCAACGAAAATGTTAAGCACAATATGCTCAACATTTTTATTGGATGACTGTACCTAAAGATGTTACGAACACGTATCTTAAATGTCTTTATTTATCCCAGACAAAAACAAATCATTTATTTACCTTCATTATGTTATTTTTATGACCCACGCGCTGAGGACGCAGCGTGCGGATCATACAAACTGCTTATTACGATTAACGGACTCATACAAACAAAGGAGACATAACATAACGCGTAGAGGCCATGCAAATATCCATACAACTAGTTTAAAAACGGTATTAAAAAAAAACTGTAATCAATAGACGCGTTTCATTTTTTATTTAATCTTTATTGCACAGAAATAAGTACAAATGGCGGACTTAATGCCTAATGGCATTCTCTACCAGTCAACCAAATAATCAAACAGAAATTGACATAATGGGTGCACAGAAAAAGAAGACAGACAAAACTAAAAACTTAACTCATAGTTATCCTAATTATTGCTAATAGTTGTCATATACTCATACATATAATAGTTATATAATAGACAGTTATCTATAAATAAATATTAAGATTTACAATTTTTGTAAGGGAAGATCTGTGGTAGATGCAATATAGTACATTGTTGTAGAGGTTAGAAAGTAAGCAATAGATGGACGAGTTAGTTCTCCCTCGAAAGTAGGTACGAGTCCATCTATTGCACTTTTGGCCGAGGACGCCGAGGTAACACAGTGCTTTTCACGACTACTGCGAGGAAATAAAAATTTTATTTCAGATAATTAGAAACAGACATGTATGGCTGTATGGAATCTGATTCCTTTGCCTATCCGTGAAGGGATGAATATTATTAAAAAATAAAACGACTTCTTATTGGCCAATTTAATTTCATATGCAGCACAAGTCGTGTTCTGATTGGTCGAATCAGTGATCAGCGGACCGATGTGATTGGTCGACTTGCTCTATGGAACAGACCAACAATGTTATTGTTGTCCAGTTTAAATTCATAGAAAGCCTGCTCATTCAATGTACAAGTATTGATTGTTTTAGGGACCAAGAACAGACCATCTTTCGCCACAATTCCGAGCAGTGACGTGAAAAAGTACTTTTCCACCTAGAGTTTGGAGAGTTTCCTCCGATTAGGTATGTCGTACTATCAGCCCAATGGAACCCTGACCCACCATAGAACGGTGTCACAGTGACATTTAAAACAATTTGTTTGACACTTCTTATGACTTGAATCATAACGTCTCTGTGACACAGTTCTATGGTGGGTCAAGGTTCCAATGGTCTGATTGTACATTGAATACAAAACGGCCACATTCCAAAATCAGTCAGTGTTGCATTTTAAATTTAGAAGCTGTTAGTATAAGATTTTCAATGCAAGAGAAAATTATTTTGGAATGTGTCCGTTTTGTAATCAATGAGCGATATGTTTCCCTTTTGGTGTCGATTTTCACTCTATCTGTCGGTGAAAACCGCATTAAAATCCGTTGCGTAGTTTGAAAGATCTAAGGGTATATACAGAGATACAGACGGCGGGAAGCGACGTTGTTTTATACCATGTAAAGTATAGAAGATATTCCCACGAGTACCAAACAGGTTTATGTACTGCTCTATATAATAGCAAGGGCAGTGAACTAATGGATATTGCAATGGCGTCACAAGCGTAATTAATTCTAGTATTTTCCTGTAATTATCTACAATCTTATACAAATCAAGTTCCGTTTACTGAATGACAGATAATAAGTACACAGTACTTACAACTAGGGAATGCAAATTAACCGGTTATTAACCGTTTTTGTATGAAAATAACCGGTTAAAACCGGTTATAACCGGTTATTTGCATTCCCTACTAACAACACTTCTATAATTCGACGTTAATGTGACGACGCGCCCCGGCTGGATACAAATCGAAAAGGTCATTGATAGTGATCATTTACATATCTATTACACTCACCAATAAACTAAAAAAAAAAAGACTATTATTGTTTTATCTGATTCGACCAGTTCGATTCCCGGTTAAGGCAGACGAACTTTCAAATATCCATAAATGCAGGAGTTATTTTTTTCAAAAATAAAATGTCTCCTTTGGGTAGAAATTGCTATTTCCAATATTTAAAGTAGTTGCCGTCCATGTGGCTTTCGTTTTTCCACCCTGTATAAACTTACTGGCGTCCATTACCATTGACTTTATTTAACGGCGACCTTTTCTGCGCGTACGCATCGGAACCAGTCGCGCCGACCGCGACCTCGTCGAGGTCGACCAATAATTGTAACGAGTTCTTAACCTATAAATAATCGACTACCGTGTAGGTAGAGACTAATGAATTAATGATGTATGTATTTGATGAGCCATCTACATTCCAAAAAGGGTATGGGTAAAAGTGTTATTATTTGTAAGACTATAGTATTTTTTAACCGACTGCCGAAGGAGGAGGGTAATTTGTTTATCTATCTACCTATATATATATATATATATATATAAAAGGCAAAACTGACTGACTTATATATCAACGCACAGCCGAAACTACTGTACCTAGAAACTTGAAATTTGGTACAGGGGTTCCTTTCATGATGTAAGTGAGCACTAAGAAAGGATTTTCCGAAAATCGACCCCCAACGGGAAGAAATGGGGGGAGTAGCGGGAAACTAATTCTACGCGTACGAAGTCGCGGGCGTCCTCTAGTCAGTCTATATACAGGGTTACAGGAAGTTCTATACATTCCCTTGGAGGTAGGGTTACTATTTAGGAATTTGAAAAGCCTGACATTTCGATAAAAGTCCGGACTTTCTAGTCACAAAATGGTTCAATTAATCACTTAGTTATAGTGGTATGGTAGACATCTAATTTTAAAAATCCGGACTAATTAAAAAGCCGGACAAAGTCCGGACATTTCCGGACTGATCCGGACGGATGGTAACCCTACTTGGAGGGGAAAAAGTAGAGCTTATTTGCGATAGATTTTGTCATATAATACCCTAGTCGAAAGTGATTGATTAGTTTCAGAGATAATTAAATTTCTTTGTTTTTATGTTAAAAGTAGTTTGTAGTACGTAAAATAATGTACTATTTTAATCTTTTTTTTCATTATCTGATTGCTAACACTTCAACACTTCCTCGAGATATCAATAAGCAGAAGTCAAACTATTAAACTTCATGTTGTAGACTTGGAATCACAAGGGGATTTAAATAAATTAAAATTTAATGCTACTTCATGGAAAAAAGTTACAAAGTGAGTCTTATATACATTGTTGTATGTTGTTGTATGACTGGGTTGGTGGACGATCGAGGTGAACTTGTTAAGTCGTCCATACTTATAATTAGACTCGTCCTCCGGCTGTGTCATGGCGATTGTGGCGCCCTTGATAATGTAACTTTATCATACCGTTAAACGGGGTAAATAGGAATCAAGGGGTAAATAGGGACACAACCTAAAATTAAGCATATGTTACTAATAATAAGACTGAAATTATTTCAATAGACGTAACGTCCATTTCATTTAATACTTGTTCTTATTTGTAACAAGTTATGTCTTATTTTAGGTTGTGTTGTGTCCCTATTTACCCCTTGATTCCTATTTACCCCGTTTTACGGTACGCACATATCATAAACCCTCTAGGTATTATGCATTCAGAAACCGTAGAAAATGACCAGCATTATTACAACCAATTTTACTATGAGAACTTTCTTGCATGTGGTAGTAGGTAAAATCTATACTGTAATGTTATTACAGTATCAATTTTTGTAAGCTCATTTATACATCGGTATCAACGTTCAAATTTCATGGCACCCGGTAAGGATAGCAAAAAAATAAATACATTCGAATATTTGATGAATAATAACGTTTATATTCTGTGTCATTTTTAAATATTATTATGCTGCAGTTAACTGTACCTATATAAATACTGTACTTATACGTAAAGTGCTTTATGATCTAAATAATGTCATAAAACTTTAATACTCATTTTTCATTCGAAAAGTAATATATGCCAAATAGGAAACAAATGTCAATTTAATTGTCAAACCAAATAAATATTAGTAAGTGTGAAAAGGTCATTTGGTCATTAAAAAATGGATATATTATAACAGACGTCAAATGTTGACAGAAAAAATCCATGGAACAAATTTTATTAATTTATTCAAACCTTTAATACATATTTAGCGTCTTTCTTTTTATTTATAAAAAATAAAGGTTCTAAATACTAGATGTATTTGTTTGTATTTGTTTTTCTGCAAACCGTACTTTGCCATGAAAGTTGAACGTTGATACCGATGTTTACACTTATGAGTTTAAATTGGAACAGCTGTCAAAACTCAACAGTGTGTCTATTCTAGTATCCATAGGCGAAGGCTAGACGTACAATAAATGTTGTTATCCATCAATATTTATCTCATATTGTGATATATATTGTTCGTCTAGTCTGCTATATTGATGGATGCTATATTGAATCCATGAACAGATTGTGATCCATCAGTATTTGCCAATTGACGGATAACAATATTTATTGTACGTCTAGCCTTCGCCATAGATATTAAAACAGTTATCGTTACGAGAAAAGAAACAAGTGTAATAAGTGTTTATATGATCTGTCACAGGCATCATCTTAGAATAATCAGAGTATAGCTGTACGTAATTAAAATATTCCTCAACGTTTATTGTAACAGATAATTGATAGATTATGTCGCCGATGTAGCAATGGTGTATTGTTCTCGGTCGGGTAGTATCGATGCTGCATTTCCTTATGCATGAGTCATCGTGACACGGCAGGGTCATGTGTTTGTAATTCTCATATTTTAGGACCTTGTTCGAGTGAGACGTGACGAAAATGCAGTTTTGGCTAAAATGTGTCATGGGAAGCTTTACAACCACCAAGACGCTTGCGTGCGTATAAAAATGCCGCGTGGAATTATTAGGGAATTAATTCTAATATTCTCATTGTAATATCTTTTTTTTTTAATAGGGGACTATCCCACCCAATTTGATCTAGTCCCAAACTGAACTCTAGACTTCTACTATGGGTACTAGACAACTATAAACTTCTGTCATTAAAGGCTAAACATGCAATATAATATAGCTACCTAAAGCCTGACAAGAAAAAAAAACCTATTATTATTATTACCCGACTGCCGGAGGGTAATGTGTTTATCAGCCTATATATGTATGTTTGTTCCTTTGTGGCGTTCTAGAAACTAAACGCGTGGACCGATTTTGATGATTTATAATGTCAATCGATTTGTCTTAATCTCGTATGTGTCACTAAAGATATGACAGTTACTAAAATTAAATATGGCGCCATATTGTAAAAAATAAAATAAATAAAGTAGATGAACTATGACAAATGGGGTACTAACATTGAATAAGTATTTAAAAGTCATTAGGTTTCTTTAATAATTTTTAATTTTGAACGATCATTTAGTATTTATAACGATTTAAAGTTGGTTAGCAACAACAGTCGGGTTTTTAAACTTGCTTATTGTTTTAAGCTAAACTGGTTTAATTATATTTTTTGGGTTTTATTAAAAACAAACACATAAATTGCGCTACAACCGTCGTAGAGAAGACATTTATTTTTTAATACACAGATAATGTAATTTTAACACTACAGATTCGTCCAATAAAAGGTGTACCAACTTAGCGACAAATACAGTAGGGCAAAATAACAACATTTAACACTTATTGTTGTTATTTTTCTGGTCAGGCTTTACCGTGTTTAAATAAATAAATTATTTGTATTTTACCCCTTCCCCCCAGAATCATGAACTACACTCAAGTAGACAGCCCCCTGGTGTACAGCCCCAAGACCTCGGAGAAGATGTCGCAGTGGGCGAGCGCGGTGGGCGGCGGGGAGGGCGTGGGGGGGGACGTGTATGGGAAGCCCAGCGAGGCGCAGATCAGGGAGTTGGAGAACGTCAGGAGCCTCAGTCGGGAGCTGCAGGATAATCTGCATGTAAGTTCTACTTTTTTAACCACTGAAAAATAACAGGTCAAGTGCGAGTCGGACTCGCGCAACGAGGGTTCCGTATTTAAGGTATGGTTGGAAAGCGCAAAAGAAAATACTCACTTTGTTATGATTAGTTATGAACTTTATTTTCTATGCAAGGACCATACCTAGGATGCCAACGCTGTTTTAGCGTTTCTGTTTTCTATCGACTCGAAATATATGGAGTTGACATAAGCGATTCACGTGATCTGTCATCGTTACGTCAATCATTTCATTCGTTATCATTTCGATTTTCGAAAATCGCTATACTCATCGTTTTGCATCGTGACTAGGCTCCTAGTACTTTTCCATGTTTATACGTCTTTTTCTCTTATATCCGAATCCGTTTTTGGACACAAAAACAAGACGACTCATCAATGGGGAACCGGTCGACCTTAAGATGCTTGGAAAAGAGCGCCAAGTTCGTTAAAATATTAATCTTAATAAGTAGTAATTTGTATAGGAATTTAAAAATACAGAGTGAACAACAGGATTTTTTTAAAACGTGTTCTGGTAAAGTTCATGCTTATAGATAGAGGTTTCAAGAGCATGTCAATTTCATTCATTTTTTTTTTGTCGGGTTTTGAGAAAAAGAAATGAATTTAAGGTAAGATTTAATTTTTTACCTCAAAAAGACAACAAAAAAAGGGTTTGAACCTGCTTTGGACTAAAGAAAGAAAAGAAAAGAAAAATACATTTATTCACTACACACATAAACCACACAGAAATAATAAAAAACAGAAAACAGCAATAAAAAGAGTAGTGAGTGTGTCTTCGCGGCAGTGAATTGGACACTGGCTCAGCATAATGCTGAGGTGTCAAACACCTGCAGCGCTGATTTTCAGCCAGCTCCGACTAGTGGTCGCAATGACATCATTTTGTTTGTAACCGAGTTTTTTTTTCAAGTCTATCACTAGCTGTGACGTAGAAAATACCATGTGGCGTTTAAGCTCTTTCGCCATTAGCAGGAATTTGTTTATATATTTTCTTAGTAAATAATGAACAAAATAATAATGCTTCAAACAAACACACCGTTTAAAAAAAGGTTCCTGTTAATTGCGTAAGAAGTACCCTAGGGGTGCACTCAAGTCAGTATTTTTCGAAAAACCGACCTTCTTAGAGACAAATTCGTGGTAGAATAGTAGAAGCGGGAATTGAAAAATATGCATATGAAGTTGCAGGCGTCAGTTACGTAGCTTTAAGAATTGCAATGAAGATAATGATTGTTTGACGTCACGATAATTGCATATCGCAAGATGAGCGTGCTGGTCTAACGGATGTGTAACATCTGAAACAACTGTCGTTTTTCTATGGCATTGGGAAGGAAAACGATCTCACAGACTACTTGATGGTAAATGGGACCGTGACCCTTAGACATCTGCAACCTCAAGACTACTATCTTAAGACTGCAGTTCTAAGACGACAAATGCGAGAACCCTGAGGTCTAAGATGGAATGCCTCTATGCTAGTAATTTCACCGGTTGTCTTATCCCCACACCGGAACACAACAATGAGAACACTGCTGCTTGGCGGTAGGTTAAAAGATGGACTGACCTTGCACAAGGTCCTACAACCACTATCATATCTATATAAATAAAAATTAATCGCCAAAATGTATGTGATCGCATACCTTCCGAAAGACTGGACCGATTTGGCTGTTTTCTTTTTTATTGTGTTCGTCATTGTCAGGACAAGGTTTGTATGACAGAAAATAATTGAAAAATCCACCGGGAAAGTCAGAAATTTGCAGCGGGGCGAAGCAGCTGGCTTGCCGCTAGTTTATAATATAAATATTAAAATCTAAAATTTAAATATTTTTTTCCTTTAACCACCCTTTAACCTACTATTAAGCAGCACTGCAGTGTTCGCATTGTTGTGTTCCGGTCTCAGATTCCACTTATCAGCTGGCCTGTGGTCGTTTGTCTCTCTATACCAACAAAAACGTAAAGGCGGTAAAGGACGACTTTCATTGGTCGATACCCCACATGCTTGTCCAAGGAATCCATTGACGTGTTGTTTTTACATTTTTGAGCCGAGAGCTATGCAATGTATCAGGGTCACGCACACTCGAAAAAACAAAAGTTGTCTTTCCTGTGGTCAATACTTAACACACACAACACCAGAAACAACACCAGCAGAAAGACAACTTTTGTTTTTTCGAGTGTGCATGACCCTTATACGAGTACATTGCGTCGCTGCAATAGCTCTCGGCTCAAAAATTTAAAAACAACACGTCAATGGATGCATGCGGAGTATCACGGATATGGGTTCAGCCAGAAAATTAGGCCTTAAAAACGTTAACTTCGGGTATATCCACAGGAAAGACGCTAAATCTGTGTACATGACCCATCACGCAAAAGCGGCCTGCCCACGTAAAGTTCGGACCGCGGGAAACGCCACGCGCCGTTCCAATCTTTGTTCCAAACCGTACGTGTAAATGCAACTGTAATAGTAAAATAGTAAAAAATGTACGGTTCGGAACCAAGATTGGAACGGCGCGTGGCGTTTCCCGCGGTCCGAACTTTGCGTGTAAAGGCCGCTAATGTAATTGAGTCTTAAGGATAAAGGAAATAAAGATTTGCGACAGTACGCTCGCAATCCAATTCAACGAGCGAGAAAAATAATATTAAGAACTTGGCCTTCTCTTCTCGTTGCTGACAAGGATATCGGATCTCATTTAGTGGTACAGACGCGTCGCGCGCGGTCTAGTGGACTCGCCCGTTGTATTTAGTGCAGTGCTGTAACGTTTACGTGGTGGTTTGGTTGAATTGGATCGAGACTAGGGCGGTTAAGGTTTGTGGTTTTGAAAACTATAAAAAGATCAGACAATCAGACTTATAAAAAGGAAGTTGGACTACATTAAGAAATTAAGATCACTAAAAAGAAAAAAAAAATGTTTTAAAAAACAATAATAATAAACTCCCTTAAAAAAGGCAAAAACTTACCTACTTATTTTCAAATGTTAATAGGTCCACTTCAAGTAAAGTCGGCGTCCTACAATATTTTTTAAAAGTTTTATAAAACATATATTTTAACTTGTGCACATAAGATTATTTTGTAAGACAACCTAAATGAAAAAAAAAATTAAGGGACGGGAACTCATCATTCTTATCAAGCTAGCAAAAAAAAATACATTTTACGTAGATACAAAAAAATATTAAAAAAAACCGTATAATTGCTACAGGCTTAATTTTATTGAGCATAAACAAACATAAGTGGAAATACAAATCATTTAGATTCCAGTGGCCCGTTTCACGAAGCTACAAGTTACAAATTACAAGCGGAAGTCTCTTTCTAGCAGAAGGAGTTAGAAAGAGACTTCCGCTTGTAATTTGTAACTTGTAGACTTGTAGCTTCGTGAAACGGGCCTCAGATGGTTTTTGTAAAAACAACTCGTGTTATCTTAGAAGGAAAAAAAGGAAAAGAGGGAAGACCTAGGCTTGCCCAACAGTGGGAGAATCAGACTAGCGTTGAAAAAGTCCGGAATAAATCGCCTTTTTATTCCAAAGATCTCGTTTTTTTCGGATATTTATAGAAAAAAACCAAAGAATTTTTCTGCTGTTATTTTAATCTATATTCGGTCTTATTTGCACATCCAAAGGGCGACATCTACGATATGAAGGCAGAAGCAATTGAAATAGGTGGCGAGAGTGACAGTGATTGACTATGAATAAATTGTCATTACTCATTTGTTATTTTTCCTAAAAAAGCCGAAAAAAAAATATTCATAAATTTCCGAAAAAATAATTTGATTTTTTCCGACATTTTCAACGCTAAATCAGACAGGCTAAAACTCAGGTACCTACACAGTTGTTTACATCTTCTGCCATATCGTTAGTTTATTACTTTATAATTCAAACGTACCGTAAAATGTGCCTACTTTGCTCCCCCACGGGTATAATTATGCTCCATGGTTATATTGAGGTAATCTGTATTGTAAACTATTCTATTGCTTTTACTCACTGCGTGGCGGGATGTATACATCGATTCTTTTTAGAAAATTTGTCATCAACCTTAACTAATAATAACAAACGAAATAGTTACTATGGAGCATAGTTACCCATGTGGGAGCAAAGTAGGCACATTTTACGGTACTTACTAGATTTTTTTGGAAGAGATCGCTAACACCTTTTGTGTGCTTTTGAAAATTCCTTTCTTTTTTATTGCAAAAGTAACTTTAATAAATAGGCTTATTTTTTTCTGTTTACAAATGATATGCTGGATTCTGGGCAGTAGGTAGGTAATAAAAAAGATCCAAACATTTACATTTCTACTAAAACAAGTTATTCAACTTCCTTCGGCCAAAATGCTCTTATAGCGGGATCGAGATTAAACTTTTATAGGCGCTTCTTGCGTTGAGAGAACTTGAAAAACACATTTATTATATTATTCAAATCTTACCGTTTTTTTTTTACGTTTTTTGCCCGTGGTCCTACTGCGTAGTCCTTCTGACCAATGATTTCTATTTAAATATCAAATTAACAGGGTCGACGGAGCTCTTATTTCTGAGTGGTTTGGCCCTCCGGGCATTTTTTGTTGTTGATAAAACTAACATAACCTAAACCTACCATATTTATGATACTAATTTTGGTCAGTAGGACTACGCAGTGGGACCACGGGCAAACCACCGTTTTTTATTTATCGGTATTACGGTATTACAGTTAAAAAATTCTACATAATATATAAATAAGCCTGTTGCCAGGTCTATAGCTTTTGCCCGCGACTCTGTCCGCGCATAAATCATTTATCGCTATTCCCTCGGCAACTGTCTAAGTAATTTTCTCGACTAAAAAATATTCGACATCCTTTCTCGGGACTTGGGCTATCTCCATACCAAATTTCATCGAAATCGGTTCAGCGGTTTAGCCGTGAAAGCCTAACAAATAGACAGACATATGAAACAGAGTTACTTTACTTTCATATCTACAATATTAAAGTTGTATATTAAGGTTTATATTATACTTTATGTTTGTTTATCGCATTTATCCGATGACGACCCTGCAGTCTTATAATATGACGTCAAAAACTTAAATGGATTTAATATGTTAATCTCGTGTCCAAAACCATTAAACCAGTTTAAAATTTAGTTGTTTTTAGCGTTTGACAAACGTTTATAAGATCTCACGCGCAATAGGGAATATTCATTACTTTATTCACGTTTCTATAAAATCTGATACATATAACAAACAGTTGAGAAAAATCTTTTTAGGGTTCCGTAGTCAAACTAGGAACCCTTATAGTTTCGCCATGTCCGTCCGTCCGAGTCTAGCTCAGAGACTCTTAGTACTAGAAAGCTGTAATTTGGCATGAATATACATATTAGTCACGCAAACAAAGTGGTAAAATAATATATTGAAAAAAAATTTTTTTAGTGTACCTCCCCTACGCTTAGCGTGGCTATGTATTTTTTTTTCTCGTCTTCCCCATAGTGTCGGGTGTCGTTAGATAGATCTTTCAAAAATATTGCGGGTTTTTAAAATAATTTTTCGATTAAGGGATCCGTTTATGAAATATTAAGGTTTAAAGCGCAAATTTTTGTTAGAGTCAAGTGCCCCCCCCCCTACAGCCAAAATTACAAATACAGCATGAAAGCACATATGGTGAATTTAATAGGAAAACTATCACGACTAAGTAGACTTCATTGGTTCTTGAGTTACAAACGATTTAAATGTTTATACCTACCGAAAACTTATTTGCGGTGTGTTGGTAAACTGACCGCGACCTATGTCGATGTATGGTGATTGAAAACATATGTTTCCAACGGCAAAGTTAAGTTTGTTGCGAGGTCTGCTTCGGACGGAACCCTACACTGAGCATGGTCCTACATGCTCTTGCCCGGTTTTTTTAATAGCTATGAAAATAACCAAGATATAAGCCAACGAAGATTTGTTCCCATCTCCTTCTAGCAAAACAGAATTTAACAGAGTTTATATGGCCGACCTGTTCACTGTCGACTAGTGTCGACAGATCCGATATGCACTGTGACGTCATTTAACAACATGACGTCACAGTGCATATCGGTTCTGTCTAATCACTGTCTAATTAGCAGTTTAAAATGCTTGTATCATCCGTATTTCTTGGCTGATTTTAATTTTAATTGCAATTTTGGTGATCTCTGTTACGGTATTTTCATATTTTGTTGAGAAATGCTATTTAAAAAATCCACGCATTCCCTTTTGATAACAAAAACGTATTTTAACCTTTTCGCCGCCATTGGCTTCATACAAAAGTCGTCCTAACACGCCAATGACTGCTGAAAACCACAGGTAATTTCAACCTTACATTATAAATACTCGGGTCTATTTTGCACTGTATCTGTGACAACTATAAGCGTCGATGGCGTGGAAGGCCTAGTCTAGGTGTTCTTGGCATTCAAAGGGTAAGGTCTTCTGAAAAAAAGGTGGAAAAAAAATGATCGTTAAAGGTTTGTCTCAAAAGCATAGGTGGTATTTCTTTAAAAAAAAATTGTTTATTGTTTACTGGGAAAAAAGGAAAAAGTTATTGAATTATAATTTTATAATATTATACAGTAAGTGTTTGCTACGCCGACGGCGACTTTAGGTCAATTTGTTTGATAATTTCTCCTAATATTTATTATTTAGTTATTTATGCGAACAAAGACGCGGGTAAAATTTAGGTATTTTTTAAACCTGTAGAATTTATCATGAATCGATATTATGTTTAAGTTCATTATTTGTTTCCAAATAGGACGGAATATTAATAAGTCATCAAGTTTAATTTGAAAACACATTAAAAACCAGTTTTTTGTTTATTGTAGATTGACGTTTATTATTATGGCTAAAGTTTTGAATTTATAATACCTACTACAGATTTATATTAGAGACTTACTGCCGCACTCAGAGATGGCAATTCAATTTAATGCTTGTTTAGTGACGTATTGTCTTATTCTATTGCTGCAGCAAAGAAAGTAACAGCAGCTACTTTAATCAAGCATTAAATTAAATTGACGTCTCTGAGAGTGGCAGTAAGATATAAAAAGATAAGACATTTGATCTAACAATGGCCCCCTGTACAAGATGAAAGCAGCATTTCCTGTTGAATGGCTAAACCAAACTAATTTGTCGACGGAGGAAACTGCCAGCTCTTCGGTCTCCAGTGACGTCAATAGCGGCCTGACCATTGTCACCAAATCTGAATCTGATTTTATCCGGGAGGAATCGAGGGAACTCCTCAAATATTATAGTCATACTTATAGCGATTTTAGTATTTTTAGTAACAAGTCCAGCATTTGCATTTAGAAAGTATCATTGGTGGCTTCGGTTTCGGTTTTGTGTGTTCTGGAACACTCGGACATAATCCAGAATTTATATACATAAAAACCTTCCTCTTGAATCACTCTATCTATTGATGATACTACATTAATCGAAAGCAATCCGTTCAGTAGTTTTTGAGATTATCGCTCTACTACTACTCTACTCTACTTTGAAATCTTTAATTCGAACTTCGGATCGCCCCGTCACTTTCTTGCGAATTAGTGACGCGTTGAGAGCAAATAGGATAGCAATAGACGAAGTTCGAATTACGGGTTTCAAAGTAGAGCCTCAGACAGACAGGCGGCGGAAACTTTGTTTTATAATATATAGTGATAAAGATATTTTCACACCACATGCTCGAAATTACCCAATTATATATCATGCAAACCTCTCCTAAAGTAAGTCATTATAACCCGCTGGTTAATAATGAGATTTGAATTCGTATGAAAAGTTACAATTTGTACGTTTTTTTTAAATAAGGTACTTCAAGTTTTAATGAAACGTTGTTTCTAGTAAGTAGCCTTGCTTTTTATTGTCTCGCAAAAGGTGAGAAAAGTAGAGTATAGACTTTTGGGATAAAGCTGTTTTCGTCTTGGGCGAGCTTGAATCCCTCGCTGCACTCAGGACTCCGTTTTAAGTCCCGCGCTTCGCTCAGGGATTAACTCGTAACACATTCGCTACATTCGGGAGTTAAATCTAGAGTCCCTAATTTGCTCAGGATTTAATATCGCGCCCGTGACCTAAAACAGTGCTTTATCCCCTCGGTGTATAATCTACTATTATGTCGTTTATAAAATAAAGGTCTTACCTAAACATTTGTCATCAGGAACTTGAAAACTCAGTCCGCATCAACGACGTGGAAAACCAAGCCATGAACCCGACAGCTCCGATTCTGGACTACTCCGAAGACCATGAGTTCGTCTCCGCCAACCAGCTGGACAACTACTACGCCGAGGAGGACCTAGTGGACGCCAAGGAGGAGGAGAAGAGACGGCTGACCAAGGGTAACGCGCCCAAGACGGAGATACAGAAGTTTTATAGGGGGCAGAGTGTGTTTTTGACGGGGGGCACTGGGTTTTTGGGGAAAGGTGAGTTGCTTTTGCTTGGCTTTATGGTTCAGGGCCCGTATTATGGTCGCCTTTATCGCGGTGGATAAATCATACATCACCATCGCACTTACATACTGGTCAGAAAGTGACAGATGCTTTGTCCACATTTTGTCACGTGATAAAAGCAACCATACTAGGCCGCCTGATTGACTTGTGCACTTAGAGTTTTTTATACTTAAAGTAACGAGAGCCTACGGTCGGCCTTATAAGAAGCTGCACACTTTTGTACCTTGTCACTATAACGTCATGTTTGACGCACTAATCTGTCAAAGGTGTTTAAGCGACAAGGTACAAAAGTGTGCAGCTTCTTATAATGCCGACTGTAGCAAGAGAGATTTTCTCTGAGTTGACCAAAAATGAATAATCATATTAAAAATGAATAGTTATGATATTAATTACCTATATATAAGTAAATTAAAGCTCATAGTAACAACAGCCAGGTCTTTAGTGAATCGACTATCATCTTAGTCGATGTACCTAACCTAATAGAAGTACCTAACAAGCGATATCCCGGATATAAAGCAAAAATGAAAATTTGGGAAATGATACATTTGACCAAAAATATTTTGACCAAATGGCAAGCTCCTAAAAAAACCGTTTCGACCGAAGATACTCGAGGAGCGAATTGAACATTTTTCTATACAAATTTCAATTCTCGTCTGGCATCGTCTCGCTTCGCTGGTGGAATGGCACCTTAAGAGCCCTTACTCGAGTGTTAGTTACAACGTTCGACGAGATTTGCGTACCGATTGTTAAATGAAATACAATTTATTTGCTTTACAAATAATTATATTCGGTGACCACACTAGGCAATACCTATTATGTTTTAATCGCATTTTGATTAACCTACGTCGTTAAATTGTTACGTGAAATGGACAGGTTTTATAATGTATGTTTTACTTTAGATAGTTTAATTGGTAAAGCAACTTAATATTTGTTAGTAATAAATGTACCTAGTTATAAATATTTGGTTTGACTTAATTAAACCGTTTAATATTGGTTCCAGAGGTTCATTTATAACTAGCTAATTAAGTACCTAATTAATAATAATGCATCATTGTAATCTAATTAGTGTTTTAAAAACAAAGAAAATCAAATGATTTAAATTATTAGAAAAGTTACAGGGTGTCCCAAAACTAAGCGTAAATGTTACAGCAAAAATTTATCATGAACTGTTGGTTAAATATCGGGAAAGTCTCAAGGCTTCTACTGTGGAATCCCTAATCATAATTTGTCATAATACATCGTTTGTCCGAATTTTCTTTTATCCTAAACACTATGAAAACGTGTGGCAACGCTTCCGTAGTTAGCGGACGGCGCGGCTGAGAATTTTAAAACTGTTTAGCGTTGCTATAAACTAAATATTTAAAAAAAACTATCTGTAGATATTTTAATAATTTTAGCAAACGTAGTGTAGGACGCCCTCAGGCCAGGACCTTTATTCTCGTGACTTCGAGATGATTTTTCATGCGATATGCACTGTCAACTGCGTACATTTTTTTGACATAGGTATCTCGCATGAAAAATCATCTCGAACTCACGAGAATTGGGTCCCAGGTTGGATGACGATCTGCGAAAGACTGCAGGCAGATGCTGGATGCGGCAAGCTGAAGACAGGGCGCTATGACGCTCATTAGGGGAGGCCTATGTCCAGCAGTGGACTAATATAGGCCGATGATGAGATATTTTTGGAATACTTAAAAAAGTGTCTGACTCAGTTGAAAACCAGTTTAGGACATACGATAATTCGGACAAGCGATGCTTTGGGACAAAAGTTATTAGGGTTTCCAAGGGACACCCTTGAACACACTACATTAGTAATTTAGTCTTTAGTCGAGTAGCGAGTATTGTAGTAACTAAATATGTCTAGTAGTAGGTAATCTACTCGACTGAATGAATACTAAAATAGTCGCTACTGGACTAAGTAGCGAATATACATGAATACTTTAATTCGCATTTCTCAACAAAATATGAAAATACCGTAAAAGAGATCACTAAAACTAAAATTTTAATTAATGTCGACCAAGAAATACGGATGATACAAGCATTTTAAACTGCTAATAACTTAGACAGCAGCGATTAGACAGAAAAATCCACAGATAACAGATAAAACCAGTAGAAGTGTCAAGTGGGCGTGTAACGTGTGGCATAGTTATGCGGAGTTCCGCATAACCTACCATACTTTTGCCGCGATCGCTTATTTCAATATTTCGTTATTTCGATATTTCTAAAATAAGACGTAAATCCAGAAGCGTGCCTCATTGTGCTATTTTGGAATGTAAAAACGATAGCCGCGCCAAAAGCATTTTCCATGGTGGCGTGTTGTTTTTATGATAGTTTGAGTATTGGCGACAACAGGTCTGATACTAAGCGAAGCTCATGCCACTTCCACTGTTTTTTCTATTCCGTGGAAAAATCCGATATCCGCTGTGACGTCATGTAACACGTCGGCCATATAAACTCCATGTTAAATTATATTTTGCTAGAAAGATATAGGAACAAATCTTGGTTATTTTTATAGCTATTCAAAAATATTATTTTCAAATGTTTTCATCAATCAGCTTTTATTGAAGCTGTGAAAAAAAAATTACGAATATTCCCTATCTCCAATAATAATCTGTACAAGCCTTTAGTTGCTATTGCTAGTGACTACATTAATACGGCTTGCCCAATACTTTAAGATATAGAGTGTTTTATTACAACGACACGGAATCAGGTTTCAAATAGACCGATGCGATCAGCTAGGTAAACAAACTCACTTTTCAATTCGTTGTTAAAATATGATTGGTCCTTATCTGTCATTGTGACACTTCCATTTGGCAGAAGGGGACAACGTATACTTTAATTAAAATAGGTTTAATAATAGTGCGTTTATAGTAAAGTAAGTCGCGAGCAAAAGTTTTCTTAAAGACAATAGCGGCCTGCACACGTAAAGATCGAACCGCGGGAAACGCCATGCGCCGAATCTTCGTTCCGAACTGTACGTGTAAATGCAACTGTCATAGTAAGCAAAAAATGTACGGTTCGGAACGAAGATTGGAACGGCGCGTGGCGTTTCACGCGGTCCGAACTTTACGTGTAAAGGCCGCTAATCGCTGTCCCCACACGGACGGCTTCCATTTCCGATTAGGGTTCAATCACTAAGTACGTAGAATTGGTTAGCAGATTTTTCCTCAAGATGATTTTGTACATGTATTCAACTGAAATTTCCAACATTTAAGTTCCAAAAAACCGAGGAGTTCTAGGGACCGTTTGACAGAAACGTGCGTAAACTAACAAATACTTGACGCGTTTGGCCAGGAAATCCAGTGAATTTAATTTTCTAATTCAATTTTTTTTTTAATAACAAACTACTTACTTAAATGATGTTGTTAGTTTAATTTAATTGTTTCATCATATCTTTGTGACAATTATTTAATCTGATAAATGAACCGACCTATCAGCCATCTTCTTTTTATCGTTGGTTTAAGGACATCCTGTATAACAAAACGATATTCCGAATGATATTAATTCAATGACAATCAAAGGTTAAACATTCTTACCGGGGCAGGTTAAAGACAGCCCGAGGTGAATAACCTCATTCGATTTATAATTCGTAAATAACTTTCATGTGGGTCACATAAAGTCACATTTTAGTGGTGGATGTGCCAGGGTCCGTCATCGCTACCACCATTTTATTTTAACCTACCACCAAGCATTTTGTGATTTGTACTTAAAGCTCGACGACCATTTAGAAGTTTGCGTACATAAGATGACACACGGGCGAGTAAGGCGTACTTATAGGTACTTACTCGGCCGTCTATCTGGGGCTTCAAAGCTACAAAAACCGCTCGCTGTGAAAAATATTTTAGTGTGTTAATTGATCACATTAATTTATAAATTTAGTAATATCCTATTATGCTATTTAAATGAGCAATATTTGTATATACAGGGTGTTGCGGAGTAAATGACTTTTGAGCCAAGGGGTGATAGAGTAGGTCAAACTGAATAGGCCTATGAAGTTTTTATTGAATTGGTGACAATAAAAAAAGTACCAAAGGTTCTACACAAAAAAATTACAAAAAAGGTGTTCAGCAACCCGTACTATTTTTAGTATTATCGTAGTGTTTAATGTCAATTTAAGGTTATCTCTATATCTCTATATATATAAAAGGCAAACTGACTGACTTATATATCAACGCACAGCCGAAACTACTGTACCTAGAAACTTGAAATTTGGTACAGGGATTCCTTTCATGATGTAAGTGAGCACTAAGAAAGGATTTTCCGAAAATCGACCCCCAACGGGAAGAAATGGGAGGAGTAGCGGGAAACTAACTCTACGCGTACTAAGTCGCAGGCGTCCTCTAGTTTAGGTATATATTTGTACTTAATCACGTTCTCGAAAACGGCCCTAACGATTTTCATAAATTTTGCGGTTTAAGGTGTCGATATCCTTCCGTTATCTTCGGGAAAATTCGTGTTCAACCCGAGTGACACTCGGTCCTTCAGGAACTTTAAGTAAATAGCGAACAAAACTATTTTAATTTAACAGTTATTTCAAACGTAACTTGACAGAATCGTGCGGAATGAACGCTCTCAATACTTTTAGATTGTTTAATCGATCTCGTACATAAGTCAATGATAAAATCAATAAATCCAGTAGAAACTTTATGTCGCGTTACGCGGTAAATAATGTATACAGGTTACAATGGACATTTGACTTTATAATTAAGTGGACTGTTTGTTCCGTTAAATGTATTTTTAGCACTTAAGTCATATAGGCTGCGTGTGCGCTACGCATTGTGGCTTTTTGTAGTCTTTAAAAAAATACAATCACACGGGGGGCCTATTATGGCTGCGTTTATCGCGTGACAAATGAGTTACAATACGCTATTTGACTAATTTTAGAAAACCTTTTTAAATGATTCTTTATTACATAAGAAGCACACTACATTGATATTTCCGTGACATTCTACTGTATTATAAATAAAAATCTATGTTAAAGTTTAAATTTTCAAAACCGCGCTTAAAACGCTGTTTCTATCATGGCGCTGGCCATATGACAAGTGTGACGTCACACGCAAGTAAACAATAAAAAATCATTTGAAGAGATATGCCCTTATGATCTGTGGTTACTTGCGTTTGACGTCACCAGCTAGTAACCACAGCTACAAAGCAATCACATAGCGTTTCTGCCACAGATAAAAATTCAAAAAATATTACATTTTTTTTGTGTAATTTCCAAAAAAAATTACATAATTTAGTTTAAAATAAAGTGAAATATGTTGTTTTACGCTATTATCTAATAGGATGACCACAAATAGCCTATTACCGTACTCGCTAGCGAGTCGAATGCTCTGTCCCTCGCACTCTATAAGAATACTGCTTCTTATAGAGTGCGAGGGACAGAGAATTCGACTCGCTAACGAGTACGGTCCCCGGTATTGTCCCCTGATTTTATTTATTTATTTGCATTTGCATATAAGCAACGCTGTCAGGAGTCATGATTCAAACCATGGAATAGAAAAAACAGTGGAAGTGGCATGAGCTTCGCTTAGTATCAGACCTGTTGTCGCCAATACTCAAACTATCATAAAAACAACACGCCACCATGGAAAATATTTTTTCTACTCGCGTACTATAAACCGCTAATATTGATATCGTTAATGGTGTCAGAATACCACCTATAGCGTAACCGCAGAGTAAAAACAATTCTATAATTAGCGTTGCCATGGTAATAACAGTTCTATAATTTATTATAGCATTGTTATTACCATGGTAACGGTCATTCCGGATATCAGTCTTGGCGTTTAGTTAACACTTGACATCCTAATAATTTGTATAATAAACCGTTGAAAAATGTTAACACCAATTAAAATTATCTATATTAAAAATTAAATTATTTTTGAGACTAAATATGTGTTTAGAATTACATTTTTACCAAGTTACTAAAAATAGATGAGTAATATCCATCGATTTGTTATTTGGTTACCATGGTTACGTTCAATATGGATATCAACAAAATGGCGTTTTGTTTGGCATTCCAACTTTAATGATAAATTGTCAGAACTGTTTTAGTACCTAACTATTAAAGATTGCATGAAATTTATAAACATTTAGCAATAAAATTTACAAACTATTAACGCCAATCGGAATAATGAAAATTACTTTGCTAACAAGTAATTTGTTAGCAGAAAAATCGAGTGAAGACGAGAGAAAAGTTAGCGATTGTTTATTTTTGTCATTATCATTCTAAGCTTGTAGAAAAAGTTATGTATGCAACGGTACATAATTAGCTCTTAAGGTACTCGTGCCTATAATTAGAGCGCTCGCAAGCTCGCACTCTAACCTCGGCGCTCGTACCTTAAGAAGCTTCATTATGTATCAGTTACATAAATAACTATTTAGTGCGGCTATCATTTTTAACCGACTTCAAAAAAGGAGGAGGTTATACGTTCCACTGTATGTATCTTTTTTTTTTTTTTTTTTATGTATGTTCACCGATTACTCCGTCAATTGTGGACCGATGTTAAAAATTCTTTTTTGGTTTGATAGAGTATACTTCCGAGGTGGTCCCATTGTCAGCAAATCTGAATCTGATGAAGGGATCAGTGAGGAATTGAGGGAACTCCTCAAATATTGTATGCAAACATATAGCGATTTTAGTATTTTTAGTAACAAGTGTAGCATTTGCATTCAGAAAGTGTCACTTGGTGAAGCGGAACTGATGATGAAGACCACAGATGGCCACCGGAACTCCTCAACGGTACCGATTTCAAGGGTGGCGATAAGATATCTCGATTAAGATAGTTGAGCGACTACAACGAAGCACATTTAATTGTTTTAAAATGACTATGATTTTCCCGCGGCGTTGCTTGCGGCGAGCTTGAAATGTCTTAAAGTTTCATATATCAACTAAGAAGTGGGACTACATAAGCTTATTATGATCACTAAAAAGTGTAAAATAAAATAAATGTTTTAAAAAACAAAAAGCCGCCTTCAAAAACGCAAAAAATAACTTCTACTACTAGGTACTTAGTAGTAGGTACCTATCCTATTAGGTTAGTCTAACTGAAGTCGGCGACCACAATATTTTCAACAAAAAGCCGACTTCATTATGTATCAGTTACATAAATAACTATTTAGTGCGGCTATCATTTTTAGACTCCAAAATAGCACAATAAGTCATGCTTCTGGATTTATTTCCTATTTTAGAAATATCGAAATATCGCAATATCGAAATAAGCGATTGCGGCAAAAGTATGGTAGGTTATGCGGAACTCCGCATAACTATGCCACACGTTACACGCCCACTTGACACTTCTACTGTTTTTTCTGTTCTGTGATTCAAACCTATGGCTGGAACGAGCCATAATTCAAAAGCTGTGCCCAGTTTGTTACAGTGCTGTTTCAGTTTCGCAATTTGCTACGTGGTCTGGTTACTAAAGTCAGTTATCAGCCATCGCCTGGTTATCTAGGATCAGTTGCGAGACCAAACTACGTAGCTATATTTCGACCAAGCCCACTTGAAAGTTGAAACCCGAATCATACTCGTATGCCCTTAGTTATAAACGTGGAGTAACCATGGAGTAGCTAAGCCATGCTTTGTCCTTATCCGTCGAATTCAAATGTCACAACGACAGGTAAGGAGAAAACATGGCATAGCTACTCCAAGGTTATTCCACGTTTATAAGTAATGCGCTTATTACACCTTCCTAAATTAGTCACTAACAAGAGGGACGCAGCAATACGTTGGAACGAGATGGAGATATCTCCATACGTATCTAACGTATTGCGGCATCCCTCTTGTTATTGCCTAATTTAGGAAGGTGTAACAAGCCCTTAAGGGCAAAATTAAATAAAGAAGGGGATCCCGTCAAAGACGATATATGGTTTATAGTAGTTCATTTGTGGCCATTTACGATTGCCCGTTACCTATTGCCGCTCGGGGCGCTAGGGTTGTGTCGATGCGCGTCGCTCGATACTTATAGGCCTTAATAGGGCCCGACTAAACCGGCTTGGTGCAACCAACTGGGTCCGACTCGCACTTGGCCGGTTTTTTGTTAGACTTTGTACTTCTTTTTTGCTTGGTGTGTTTGAGTGTTTTGATTTGTTGGTTTTTGTGTTTTTATGTTTAAGTAAGCATCGAGGAAATGAGGTAAGTGTGTGTTTTTTATATATGGCATGTGGTTGGTTTATGTAAGATGGTGGTGGTTTGATTTTCATGATTTTAGTGTTAATAAGAACGCAAAAAGGTTTGAATGCTTTGTAAAATAATTATGAGTGAGGTGGCAGTATGCATGGAACGACTTAAGGCGATGATATATTTTTAAATTAAAAAAGAAATCGGTACATAAATTAAGATTTGAGCAATTGAATTTTGCTCGAGAATAAAAAAAATGGCGCATATAGGTACAGCGAAGCGTAGCAACTTTTTTACTGCCAAAGCATTATCGTCGTTGAAAGTTTTGAAATAAGATCGAAATTAATTAAACCCGCAAATCATCTCCGCAAGTGAGCATGAGTGTCAATTAATTTCGATCCTAATTCAACACTACCAAAGATGATAATGCTTTGGCAGTGAAAAAATATCTTCGCTACGCTTCGCAGTATGTGTGTCGGCCCTTATGCGACAATGACGATTAATGAAGTCATTGTTTTGTAGTTGTTAAATTAATACCTATACAAGATGGCCAATCTAGTCTAATCAAATCAGTATGGGGAATTAGATAAATATTAGAGTTAGGGTAATTTGTTGTTAAATTTTGGACAAAGAGATAAACTGCATTTATATATTTGACACACAATATGACATTGCCATAGCGCTCGCACAGCGATATTGACCGCCTACATAATAGATTGTACACCTTTTCCCTATAGCAATACGTTTTGTTTTGATTTGAATACCGCCGTATTCGTAAAGGTCATTGTACGAAGTTCTTCGTCGTTCTTCAATCCACGCCCCGTCACTTAAATTGAGTTGATAAATATCAAGCTCCAATATGTCCTTGAAATTTGGTATAAGTACGAATTTAAAACTTATTGCGAACAAATTAAGTTTTAAATTCGTATACCAAAGAAGGAAATATTGGAGTTTGAATTTTGTCAACTCAATTCACATTGCACTTTTTATATACAAGTAGTTGGGTGGATATTTTGATAAAAACACTATTATACTTACCCCTTCCTTAATATTAATATCTATCTTAACATAATCTTAACTTATTATCTAAGCTAATTTCTTTTTATAATGATGGTCGTTTCTTCTAATTAATTATATATTTTAATATGGTTTTAATATTTCAGATGGACGTATCAGTCTGAAGGCGAGCCGAGTTGTCGAAAAAGTTGTTCTTTAGATTATTTATTTAAATACATATCCTATTTATTTCGTGGTGCGCTGTAAGTTGAATAAAGTTTTATAAAAATGTGTTGTTTTATTTCTTTAAGGCGGTCCAGTTCAGTGACCCTCTATTACTATTATCGTGTTTGTTATTATGCCATTATGTCCTATAAATTGTGTATTTATTTGTATAACAAATGAACACTGTTTGATTACAAAAAAATACTTTATTAGAAAACACCAATAATAAATTGGCGGTTGTTTGGCTCAGTCTTAAGCAAGTGATTTGTTTGTATTAATTAGGTAGAAAAAGAAAACGGGTGATGTTTTGTTTTAAGCTAAATATAATTATTTGATGCAATGCAACAGAGACTACCAAAACAAAATTAGTAACAATTTCCTACTCGACTGCCCAAAAAAGGGTACTGTATATATCTATGCCCGCTCGTACTAAGGCTCAGCGCAAACGGACAGAGTAAATATCTACGCTTGCCGGAAATCGAACCTGGGTTCACTAGCTTCGTAGGCAGGGTAACTAACAAACAACCAACAACCAACACTTCGTAAATAAAAAGCCAGATTGAAAAAACCGACTGCATTTTTCATATTAACATCCAACAAGCCGTTTAAAGTACGTGCGCGAGCTCCGCGGAATCGGGAGTTGGAAATAAATGAATCCATCTATCTAAATAAGACCCTACCTCTCCCAGTATGAGAGTTGAACTTATCGCCGTAGTTGGTTATATCATTATAATAGCGTAATATTGACTACTAGTGGACGCCCGCGACTTCGTACGCGTAGAATTAGTTTCCCGCTGCTCCCCCCATTTCTTCCCGTTGGGGGTCGATTTTCGGAAAATCCTTTCTTGCTCACTTACATCATGAAAGGAACCCCTGTACCAAATTTCAAGTTTCTAGGTACAGTAGTTTCGGCTGTGCGTTGATATATAATTCAGTCAGGTTTGCCTTCTATATATATAGATGTCATTGTACTAACGTCATGACGTCCTGACGTCAGCTTTTCTTGAATTTCCTCGGAGCTCGCGTGCGGTCTAAGGCTGCACAGCGTGCCAAAGAAATAAAAATAGATACATACACTTGTAAAACATTAAGTATTGCCCTCTTTCTGACGTTAGCTCCATCCCTGCCACTCGTCATTGGAGGATAAATCGAGAGAAAGGGATGTAGCTAACGTAACTTCGAACTTCGATTGTCAAAGTATAAAGCTTTATTTAGCATTTACCCGATTGCGTCAGAAGGAGGGTATTGGCTTAGGCTTAGAAGGGCCTCTGAACTAAACTATAGAAATGTACTATGATGGTCAGAAACTCATCGAAACATTTAGGTACTGCGCTGACGCTAAAGGCCCCAGTTCACAATGGCCCATCATGGGCCAGCATAGGGACGGAGTAATACGTAAGAGTGAGATACAAGAATATATTGCTCGCTCTAAGGTGTAAATGCGTCTCTTACGCACGCCCATCATGGGCCATCATGTAAGGGGCCATAAATGAATAACCCTTATCTTAATATAATACAATTAAAAGTTAAAACTAAACTTATTTAAATTAAAATAAGAATCAAGTGTCCATCATTGGTCCTTGTCCATTACTGGTTCCGTCATCCTAGGCACCTTTTATCCCGAAGAAGTCGTAGGCAATGAAAGTGTCTATACTCCATCTGTTTAGGTACTTAACTAAATGTAAACAAAAAAACCACGTGACGTAGCTGGTCAGCCAATAGGAGCAAAACACTGATACGTCAAAGCTCGACCAAACAGTCTTGATTGGCTGTTTAAACAGAGCCGTCGTTATTTCCTAACGCACTCAGGCTATTTGACAACATTGAAAATACACTACAAATTGTGGTCATCCTATTAGATAATAGCGTAAAACAACATATTTCACTTTATTTTAAACTAAATTATGTATATTTTTTTGGAAATTACACAATTTTTTTTTTTTGAAATTTTTTCTGTTGCAGAAATGCTATGTGATTGCTTTGTAGCTGTGGTTACTCGCTGGTGACGTCAAACGCAAGTAACCACAGATCATAAGGGCATATCTCTTCACATATTCACACTTGTCATATGGCCAGCGCCATGATAGAAACAGCGTTTTAAGCGCGGTTTTGAAAATTTAAACTTTAACATGGATTTTTATTGATAATACAGTGGAATGTCACGGAAATATCAATGTAGTGTGTTTCTTATGAAATAAAGAATCATTTAAAAAGGTTTTCTAAAATTAGTCAAATAGCCTATCGGCTTCGAAGTGGAATAATTGTTTTAATTGTATGTAGACTCGCCTTCGGACTGTCAAAATGAAAACGATTGTGATTGCGAGTTCTTTAGGCAATAAGCTCTCAGGTTTGGTTTGTTCCGTTTGTTTACATTTATTTAAGTAGGTACCGAAACAGATAGAGTATAATAAAGGACTGAAGTGTAGCGTTTTCCAGTGATAATCGAGAAGCTGCTCCGGTCATGCTCCGACGTGGAGGCGGTTTACGTGCTCATACGCAGCAAGAAGGGCCGCGACGCGCGCACGCGCCTGCGCGACACGCTCGACGATGTCGTGAGTACATACAATAGAAAGAAAACTAAGTCGCAAACGCACTAACAGCGGAGGCGGCGCGGCATATACTAAAAAGCGTTTCAAAAGCGTGGCGCTGACGTTTTTTATATAGGACCGCGCCGATTCCGCTCTTAGTGCGTTTGTGGCTTTTGTCGTAACAAACAAAAATCACCAGAAATGGAAGATTTTATTGCCAGCTTGTGCAACAAAAATGGGCAACTTTTTTACGGCAATTTGCTGCCGGTATCTATAGGGGTCTTGCTTAACATACGAAGTTAGAGTAAGACAGAAATAGAGTAAAACAGCTAGAAGTCGATTTTTGAATCTTTTTATGTCATCAAAATGGCTGATTTTATTTCCCAATAGCTCGTACGTACATTGTCAATCGTATACTTACTCGAAATGTATTTGAAATTTCAACTTATTTCAATACGGGGAACTGGGCTCTATTCTACTGGGTAAAGCTATATTGCCTTGGACGTGTCATCGTATTGTCAACGTTACAACGATCCGTCGCTATTGCCTAACGCACTCGCAATCGCAATCGGCTTCAAAGCGGAACAATTGTTTTCATTTTGTATGCAGACTCGCCTTCGGACTGTCAAAATGAAAACGGTTGCGATTGCGAGTGCGTTAGGCAATAAGCCCTCATCCATAATGCTGCCCTCCTATGGAAAAATGGCACATCTACTATGTAATATGAATTATCGCACTTCCAACCGTATTATAACCAATGAGAGTTTAATAATACTTCTATGAATAAATTGCACTTGTGCCTTTTCTCCGTACATTGACGCAGCCGTGAAACGTCAATCAATCTATCTAGCAAGGCACGCCATCTTGGATTGAATAGCCTTACCCCCTTACTAATAAACGTTAAGTAACGGTGGTATAACTATACAATGTTTTGTCCTTACCTGTCATTGTGACATTTGAATTTGACAGATAAGGACAGAACATTGTATAGCTATACCTACCACCGTTACTTAACGTTTATTAGTAAGGGGGTTTGTGTATTTCGCAACCCAAAAAATGTGTCCGAAAACAAGAAGATAATGGATTTGTCCTGTTTTGTCTATGGTCTTGCAATTTTAATTCATATAAGTTTAATTTTTTAAGGTTTTCCAAAGAGCCAATGAGGAGAATCCCAAAGGTATTTACAAAGTGATACCCATTATTGGGGACATGGAGCTGCCGGGATTGGGTATCAGCAAAGAGGACAGATTGACGCTTGCTACTAAGGTGAGAAAGAGAAGGAAGTTGGGCCCATAACCTAACGGTGGTGACGTTTTAATAGTTTTCTACAGGCCGTAGAGTGGCTAAAGATATTTTATTTTAGCTAGTTAGTTGACTATTGGATTAAGGCGTTGTTTTAAATTTAAATATCAATTCAAGTACTATAATGTATACATATAACCCCTTACTAATAAACGTTGAGTAACGGTGGTATAGCTATACAATGTTTTGTCCTTATCTTTCAAATTCGAATGTCACAATGACAGATAAGGACAAAACATTGTACTTATAGCTATACCACCGTTACTCTATGTTTATTGGTAAGGGGGATAAATGTTGGGGTGTCTTACCACGAATACAGACGAGCGGAGATTATTTAGGCTGTATTTTTTTTTGTCCGTGTTTTTTATAGTTCAATTTTATCATGTTCAGGTCACAATAATAATAAACGCAGCGGCAACTGTCAAATTCGACGAAAAGCTCTCAATAGCGACTGCCATCAACGTGAGAGGTACTCGAGAGGTCATCGCCCTGGCTAAAGAGTGCAAGAACCTCAAAGCCCTCACCCACGTCTCTACCGCGTTCGCAAATTCACACGTCAAGTGGATCGAGGAGAAGTAAGTGGCGACATCTGTTGGTGTCGTATTAAAGACTGCTAACGCCATCTAGTGGGTAATTCAAAAACACCATCTAAGATCGATTATGTACAAGGATAAAGTAAAGTACCTAGGTAGGTACGCGGTTTGATAATTTTATATTGTGCGTTTGTCGTGTTTTGACCAGTGGAACTTCAATATTCTTGAGTGGCAACCGACATATACTAAATAGCAGCTTTTGGGAAAATTGGATCATGTTACCGATTTCTGAACAGCAACCTCGTTTCTTTTTGCAAGGTGGTATGGAACACCTTAAAGGATAAGATGGTTCAGCGATCCAGATGGACCCTGCACTAGGACCTGAGGCCCGTTTCACGAAGCTACAAGTTACAAATTACAAGCGGAAGTCTCTTTCTAACTCCTCCTGCTAGAAAGAGACTTCCGCTTGTAAATTGTAACTTGTAGCTTCGTGAAACGGGCCTCTGGATGATCTCTACAACGCAGTAATACATAGTTCAATATTTAGCTCAGTCTATATATTTCTATGAGTCCCTAGTTCCTCTTCTGGCCAGTTGCAGAGGAATGCGTCCAAGTCATCCCGCAATAAATATGGCTTGCATGACTTGGATGGTCTAAAGGCCTACCCCATTCGTCTACACATCATATGACTAGTTATCTATATATTCACCAATGTTGGAAACATTTAGCTGAAGGCACCAATAATGGACACAACTCTTATTTCGAAGATGATACGGTCACAAATTGATTTGCAAAACAAATGAATAAAATAATCCAACATTGGTCCTTGTCCATAACTGGGTCCATAACCTATGTTCTTTTCAGATTCTACGAGCCACCGATGTCTGTAGAAGCACTAGAAGCTGTTGCAGCTATAGACCAGACTCTACTAGAGGATATTACTCCCAAGTAAGTTGAGAATTAAATATCTCGAACGTCATTCTATTATAGGGTCAATACAAACAAGCTTTAGAAGTTACAGTTTTTTAGTATTTCCAACGCATTAAACGATCGAAGTGGATTTTGGTACAGTAGATAGTTCTAGTCTTAGAGACGGACTTAAAGTCGAAACCATAACACGTGAGACAATTTTGACAACTCATTCCTCACTTCACGTTAGTAAATTAATTGCTGTGAAGTTAGCCCTGGTAACCCTTTATCTGTCAATGTTGTCCCACGGATTATGGTTTTGACTTTAGGTTATATTTTTATCCTGGAAAATTGAGACGTTTCAGAGGAAACAGCGATAAAAGACTACGCGAACGGCGTCAGAGGCAAAAGCTAATGCGGTCTACAGTCTTGCCCCTTGATATATGTTTGTCTGCTGCAGGCTCCTCGGCAAATATCCGAACACTTACTGTTTCACGAAGGCAGTGGGGGAGGAGGCGGTGCGCAAGTATGGGGAAGGCATGCCGTTTTGCATCGTGAGGCCTTCTATCGGTAAGTTGAAGACTGCACAATACCAATAAGTTTCTGTCAAAAATTTCATTTTTGGACAAGTTTTTGCTGCCGACTGTACTTTTGCTGATACTATTACTACGCAGTAGGCCGCTTTATCTGGTATTTACATAATATGGCGTACACCGTCCAGTTGCGCCCTCATTATATTGTTTTCTAATAAACCAAAGTATTTTTTTGAAATGAAAATCAAGAGCCACTTCGTCTCGTTAAGTTGATTACACGAAGGTTAAAGGTTATTTTATTAAACTATTTCATGCATCCTATAATCCGTGTTAGAATTAAGGACTAATTATTTTGGTCTTGGCTGAAAAAAGTAACAGTTAGCAACAAAAACTCATCCCATTTTTTTTTACCGTAAGTTATAGATACGCAATAAAATCAACAATTTGATACCGGTAGAAAAGCAAGCTCTATCTAGGTACTACAGCAAAGTGGAATTGAGGCTGTAGAAAGAGAGGATCTCTCCAGGCGGGTGTTATGCCTGAGGACCGAAGTCCATTGGGATGAAGTTCGAAGTGATAATTATTATCATATATAAGTCAACCGACTGGAGAAACTTCGTTAGCGCGATGTAGCACACTGACAGATTTAGTTGTGTTGTCTAACACAGATGGCGCTGTCGAGTTGGTTATTACAAGTTGCCGCTAGATTTCACCATGTCGCCACAAAGCCCCTGATCATATGTTTATTGTGTTCCAGTGGTATCGACGTACGAAGAGCCGGTGCGTGGATGGACGGACAGCATGTACGGGCCCACGGGGCTCATGATCGGGATCGGTACAGGGGTACGCAAGTTTTATATATATTTAACTAACTTTTACGCGCGACTCCGTCAGCGTAGAAGTCATTTATCGCTATTCTCTCGGGAACTGTTCTGTTCTGTTCTGTTCTGTTCTGGTGACATCTCCAGCCAGCAGTTCTGCTGCAAGGACCCGTACGCGCTGACAGCGACGGAGAGGAGATGTTAGATTAGGCTAGCGGGGAAAAGCACGCCCGCCCCACTCGGTCCGGTAGGAGTAGCGTATAGCCGGCAGAGCACGAGAACCTTAACCCGCACCGACCAGCCACCAATACTAAACCGATTAGGGTAGGCGAGCTTCGTCGCCTTTGCCGCACCAACCATCTCCACCCGCCGCAGGCAGCAGCGCACCTGCCCGAGATACCGGAGAGCCAAGTAGATAGGATAGGAGTGTAGGGTTTGCAGTCGATATGAAGGGAGAGACGGGAGGTGGAGCCAACCCGAATTCAGGCATCGTGAAGTCAGCATTAGGGAGATAGATACAATACTTGGTGTGTAATATATACTAAAGGTATGGACTGCTTAATATTCCTGCTTCACTTGCTGCGCCTCCAGTAATTATTCTAGATCCCGGATGCGCCGAAGCGCCTCCTCGTGCGTCTCGCGGCACTGCTGGAACTGGTCCACGTTGGCCTGCAGGCGGTCCCGCTGTTCCAGCATGTCATCGTACTCTAAGTCCGGCTTGAGGGTTTTGTTATTATTGATGACGCGCAGGACCTCCTTTTCACTCTCATCGCGCTCCTGCAACAGCCGTGCATTGAGCTCGTTGACTGTCTTAAGCTCAGACTGAGTATTCTGGAGTTTGTTCACCAGGACATCCCGACGGGTTGTGGGCTTCAATTTCAATTTTTCCTCGGAATGGCTTCTGTCCATATGGACAACTTTGCCAGTGTCAGGGTTTGAAGCTACAGATGATCGGTAAAAAAAAAGGTGTGGTAGTGGGCTTGGTAGTGGCTGAAATCATGGTGACAGAGTACAGTACTAGAACACAAAAACAGTTAAACAAGATACACTATCAATAGTTAGCCTATGTTAGTTGCCTTAAAAGTGACAATGTCACAAAAATAAACTAATTTCTTATGGAAATGTAGGTATATTAATGACTGCAATAATTTTACTATTACAATACTATTAACTAAAGCTTGAAATAAGCCACACTTTTACCAAAACATTTTAAAAACGAAAACCTTTTCGTGCTGTCAATGTCACATAATTTGATCAAAATACTTTGTTACAACTACAGTATATTCGTTAAAATTTAATGCAGTAGTAAATGTAATAACGAAATTATACAAAATGAATACTCCCCTGGTTTTGTTGATGATAAATCAGTACAGCAGACGGTGTAATTTTCAAGACATTTTCAAATCACGAAGTCGTTGACCCATTTACTTGTCAAATTTTGCATTCGTGATAATACTTTCTTCACAGCACATATAGTCGTGATAACATGTACACTTAATATTCATGTGTTTATCTTGGGTTTTAGTCCAAAAAATTAACAATTTAAACGTTAAAACTACTTAAAAAGAATTTATCAAAACTGGCACTCCATTTTGACGTCTAAACCGGCTGGTGTTGCCAGTTCACCCCTCCATCGCTATTCTCTCGGGAACTGTCAAATTTTTCCGGGTTAAACACACGCTAATATTAATGAAGGCGCCACTGGACTCTTCCGTTTACAAACTACCCATGACATCAGAACTAACAGATAGGAGCGTGCAATAGGGCCTCTGCCTCAATGAGCCTTTTAGGTACGGAGCCCTAAAAACTGGTACTAGTAGTCTCTGGATAGTAAACTTGTGTTTATTTCAGGTACTCCGGACGATGTACATGGACCTCGACAAGCAGGCAGACATGGTTCCAGTTGATCTCGTGGTCAACTCCGTCCTGGCCTCCGCGTGGCACACAGCTAAACGTTTCCGGGAGAAGTAAGTTACTTGGTCTTTAAGGGTCCCATAGCACATAGAACTCTTCTTATTTCGACGTGTCTATCTATATGTCTGACTCCATATGTCGACATTTTTTGATGAAAAAAAAATACTTTTAACTATTCGCACTCCTTGCAACTAAACAAGATATAAAACATACGTGCCGCTGCCGCTGTTGAATTTTATAAGATGACGGTACTAAAGTTTTCAAAGATGGCGCCACAGATGTTTTCACAGATGGCGCCATTAAAGTTTTCACAAAGGGCGCCACTAACGCTTTTACAGATGGCGATATAAAACACACGTGGTTATTATTTTTGTTCACTAGTGATCATCTATATAAAACGCAAACCTGACGTAAACTGGCCTAAACTTTAACATAAGGTAATAGAGACGATAATTCAACAATCACTAGGTGCCAGTTACTGGTATTTTAGAGTCCAGTTATTAGGTGTTTTACCTTATATTATATATCAACGCACAGCCGATACTACTGTACCTAGAAACTTGAAATTTGGTACACGGGTTCCTTTCATCATGTAAGTGAGCACTAAGAAAGGATTTTCCGAAAATCGTCCCCCAACGGGAAGAAATGGGGGAGTAACGGGAAACTAATCCTACGCGTACGAAGTCGCGGGCGTCCTCTAGTACGAAATAAAAAGCTTGTTATTGTGTATAATCATAAATTTATTATACAACAAACAAATCACGATACAAACTGGCTACGCATCATACCTTAATGTGGAATTAATGACTATCCATTGTTGCAGTCAAACGTCAGACATTCCCATCTACAACTTCGTCTCCGGGCCGCAGAATCCACAAACGTGGGGAAGTTTCATAGACCTAAACCAGAAACACGGCATCGAAAAACCTACCACCAAAGCCGTATGGTAAGTCATAAATTTGATTTTATTTTTATCACATGAAGGTGAACGAAGCTGTTTTATAAAGCTACAAATTACAATTGACAGTTTACAAGTTTCCATTTGACACAACCTTGACCAATGACGACCAGCCATTTGAGCAGTGTTGCCAGTTTAGACCTGTAAAATTGTAACTTGTAGCTTTATAAAACGTGCCCCATCAACGCACTAGATTTAGTTACGCTAACTGACGCTGACGGCGCTGTTGTAGATGGCTGTCTTCTATCTGTCACTAGATGTCGCTAGTGCCGCTACAGTCTTGCTGTCTGTGCTTGTTTACCTTCTCCATGCCATAAAAATGGTACAGTCGAGTTCATAAATATGTATACACTTTAGTACTTTTGTCAAATTAATCACTGTGACAATAGGGAATTGCATTTTTTTACAGCTTCAATAAACGCTTATTCATGTAACAAACAGGTGAGAAAAATCATTTTTTGAATAGCTATAAAAATAACCAAGATATAAGCCAACAAAGATTTGTCCCTATCTCTTTCTAGCAAGACAGAATTTTACGTGGAGTTTATATGGCCGAACTGCACAATGACGTCACCGGTGCACTTCGGATCTCTGTCTAATTAGCAGTTTAAAATGCTTGTATCATCCGTATTTCTTGACCGATTTTAATTTTAATTTCACTTTTGGTGATGTCTTTTACGGTATTTTTATGTTTTGTTGACAAATGCGATTTAAAAAATCCATGCATATTCCCTATTCATGTATGGCATTAAATAGACAAGGTACTAAAGGTACTAAAGTGTATACATATTTATGAACTCGTCTGCACTACAGACTGTTCTGATGATGTGCTCCGCAGGTACTACGGTCTCATCCCGACGAGCAACTACTACCTGTTCCTGCTGTACAACTTCTTCCTGCACTTCCTGCCCGCCTGCCTCGTCGACGCTTTCTGCCTGCTAACGGGGAAAAAACGCGTGTAAGTACAAACAACCTTCGTCTTACTTAAACTGTGTGGGCAACGTCGTATTTTTATTTTCATTAACGTGCACAAGGGGCACGTTTTATAAAGCTACAAGTTACAATTTTACAGGTCTAAACTGGCAACACTGCTCAAATGGCTAGTCGGTATTGGTCGAGGTTGTGTCAAATGGAAACTTGTAACCTGGAAATTGTAATTTGTAGTTTTATAAAACAGGCCCCAGGAGTAAAAAAAATATTATGAGATGTAGGTATGAACGGGGAGTGAAGGGATAGAATGAATGGGAACGGAATGAACGGGTCTCTGGAATAAAAGATGGCAACTAATAGACGTAGAGATTTAAGTGCAGTTTAACTTCGTTCGTTTTGAGTTCCTCCATGTATGCGTTGCATTGGTTTTTATTATTAAAGTTTTGATTTTTATTATTAAATATGAGACTCAGGAAGATTTGGGAATGTGGACAAATTGAGAATGCGGACGAGTTGGGAATGCGGACGAGTTCGAAATAAGGATGAGTTGAGAATGAATGAGGACGAGTTGGGAATGAGGACGAGTTGGGAATGAGGACGAGATAGGAATGAGGACGAGTTGGGAATGAGGACGAGATAGGAAGTAGACGAGTTGGGAATGTGGACGAGATAGGAAGGGGCCAATTTGGGATTGGTATGTGGACGAGTTGGGAATGTGGCCGAGATGAGAATGTTTACAAAATGGGAATATGGACAAGGTGAAACTGAGCGAAAAAAAAACATTCTAAATAGGTAAACGAAGTATTTTCTTTTCCACAGGATGCTCAAATTCTACAGCAGGGTGATGCGTCTCGCCCACATCCTGTTTTACTTCACGACGCAGGAGTGGAAGTTCTCGGACCGCAGCGTGCGCGCCATGTGGAGCGCGCTCGGGCCGGACGACCGCGTCGTGTTCCCGTTCAACATGGCCGAGATGTCTTGGGACTACCATGCTGAGACCTTCCTAGTCGGTGAGTGATAGGCAGATAGAATTTTCATAGAACTTTTAGACTGATGTCGTAGGTAGTGACTTCGCATTTATCGACTTTCAATGTAGGGTGATGGCACCAGTAATGGACACTTTAAGCTGACAGGCACCATTAATGTACACTTAACTCTTAGTTCAAACTTCATACGGTCGTAAATTGATTGTAGCAAAACGAATGAATAACCCTTATCTTCTGTAAATTAAGAATCTAGTGTCCATCATTGGTCCTTGTCCATTACTGGTTCCGTCACCCTATTTATGTACATATCGATATACTAAATTTAGATTCCCAAACAGATAATATTATGGAAAAAATATGACAATCTATTTATTTATAAAGAAACTAAAGAAACGCTTGTAATAGTTATAAGGTGCAAAGTAGGTACTGTGAACATGAAATAGAGCAGGCATCAATGGATTAGGTAGATATTGTTAGCCGTATCAAGAAACTTATCATTTTTCCAAGTAACTTTTATTTAATTTCATATCATCATCATCATCATCATCATCATCATCATCATGTCAGCCGAAAGACGTCTACTGCTGGACATTGGCCTCCCCCAAGGCTGGAGAGGCTGAGTGGAGACTCAGACCGGTCTTGTGCTTTTCGCATCCACCGTGTTCCCGCGATCTTTACAAGGTCTTCACTCATATGTCGATTCCAAAATTTCAGCTACCTAAAAGTTATCTGAAAGAGATCGTACTTTAGCAATAAGACCGTCTGTTATTTACCTTCGCTTTTAATCTCCTTTTGAATTATGTGTGCCACTTGCTAAAGATGTCACAGCGACAAGGTACAAAAATGTGCAGCTACTTAAGGTTTTCCCCGCGACTTCTTTCGCGTATATTTAACACTACCCTACACCTCTTATTCCAGTTCCAAAACCGTCACTCGAACACAGTAATTTTTTTGGAACAAAACCGCAGTTTCAAAGTAAAGGAGTAATAAACATACTAACTCGCACACAAACACACACACAATCTTTCGTATTCATAATATTAGTGTGATGGATAAGGGTGGTAACTCTGGAGCTATGAACTTTGGTGGCCCAATCCTTGGGATTCGTATCTAAGTCAAGAGAAAGAGACGAATTTAAAGATTGTAAAGTGTACTCTAAACCTCGGGTTATTATACAAAAAATATTGAACATAGTTGGTACTTAAGTATTTTAGTAGGGTATCTGGCGAAGTCGGTAGAATGGTCGAGTCGATTTCACCCCGGCGTGGCTGAAATCTATGTCTAACGTGGCAAAACTTCATTCTTGTACAAAGTAATTTAGAAACTAAGTAGGAGGTGATAGGTGATCGTACGATCTAAGTTATAGTTATTTCTTTTCCACAGGACTTCGAGTATACTTAGTTAAAGATGACCTCTCTACGCTTCCAGAAGCCAGGAAAAAGTGGAACAGGTACGTTAATTCTCAACCTGTATTGAATTCAAATTCATCCACGATAAATTGCCCAGTTCATACAACACGCCTTCATTCCCAGAGTAGGGTAGGCAGAGCTATAGAATTACCAACAACTCTAAAAATTTGTTGTTAATGCTGTAACCCAATTCACCATGTGCATAAAACATCAGAATTCTGGACGCGGGGTGTCATATTTCGGCGATTTCGTAGCCGCCGGCTAGCTGACACCGCGAAAGTGTTTACTTGTGTTTACCTTAAGGTAGTTTTTTTTATGGCATAGAGAAGGCAAACGAGCACACAGGCCACCTGTGGCCTGTTTTATAAAGCTACAAATTACAATTTACAGGCTACAAGTTTCCAATGAACACAACCTCGACCAATGATGTCCAGCCATTTGAGCAGTGTTGCCAGTTTAAATTGTAACTTGTAGTTTTATAAAACAGGTCCCTAATGGTAAGTGGAAACTGTGACCCATGGACATTCGCATTCACAAGACTGCAATCCTAAGACTGCAAATGCGTTCCCAACCCTGAGGACTAAGATGGAATGCCTCTATGCTAGTCATTTCACCGGTTGTCTTATCTCACACCGGAACACAGCAATGCGAACACTGCTGTTTGGCGGTAGGTTAATGGATAAGATGGTGGTAACGATCCAGACGGACCCTGCACAAGGTCCTACCACCCACAGTACAGTTCGGGTCCGTGGTCGCTACTCTAGAACCTTCCCACCCTAAAGGCCATCTGGGGCCTGTTTTATAAAGCTACAAATTACAATTTACAGGTTACAAGTTTCCATTTGACACAACCTCGACCAATAACGACGAGCCTTTTGAGCAGTGTTGCCAGTTTAGACCTGTAAAATTGTAACTTGTAGCTTTATAAAACGTGCCCCTGTTTATTGCTCAGTTTGCAGAATCATAATAACAGCTTAGAGGCCCGTTTCACGAAGCTACAAGTTACAAATTACAAGCCGAAGTCTCTTTCTAACTCTTTTTGCTAAAAAGAGAGTTCCGCTTGTAATTTGTAACTTGTAGCTCGTGAAACGGGCCTCAGATCACGTTTTAATGTTACATTTATTGTTCTAGGTTGTACGTGCTTCATCAGTGTCTCAAGCTGGTGTCATTGGTGGTCGTGATCTACCTGTCATACGCCGTACTCAGTACAATGGCGAGGGTAGTATTTGGATAGGCATAAAAGTATCCAAACAGAGCCTAGACGTTTCGTAGCAACCTCGAATTAGGGTACCTAGTCAAGTCACTCTATAAAACTGGGTACTAGGCTAGTACTACTAGCTAGTATTGCGATATTTTTCCCAAACTATTCTTTACTGGTAGTAATTTTTCCATTCGCAAAATTAACCAGATTTAATTTATTTCAGTACCTTATTTTGTCCAAGATTTTTTCTCAGCAGACATAGGTAATTGCAGTATCATAATTTCCTAATCTGTATTTATCTGAATAGTTATTTATATCATTTCCACATAGTCGATGGGTCGTTTGGCCCTTGCCTGCTGCAAAAGTAAAATAACCTTAACCTACCTAACTAATTCGGCCTAATGACAATGGGGAAATATGGAACTGGGAAAAATCAAGAATGGAAAATAATGTTAACAATTGGGTTTTTTAAAGCCTGCTTTTTGTTAGACTTGTTGCAATTTAAGTTCAATTTCTTTAAGATTATTGCCTTTATTTAGAAAATGATTGACTTTTTGTTAAAATTAGGTTAAAAGGTTATGATTTAATCCGTCCAATTAAAGCTTGAGATTAAGAATGGTTAAAAATGTAAAATATATTAAGTGTAGGTATATTTAGAAATTAATGTAGAATAACTTTTCAAATTGTCTTTTCGATCTTTTGCTCAAATATGTAAAAATAAATACATTTAAAATATTAAGTAAAAAATAAATAATTTTAAGAAATGTTGTACTTTCTTCAATATCCATATTATGATTCACCCAATTTATTTTAAGTCCTTTGTGGTTTGAGTACCGATCAAATATCTGTCGACTGCCAAAAACTAGCCTTTTAGCCAATCGCCAAGATCTGATAAAATGTCCGAAATTTTCGAGTTTTTTTAATTTTTGACAAAGCTGGGTTCTACGCTCGAGGTCACAAACTTGGATTATTCATTGGCACGGAATAAGTAATAGTACAAGTATCATTGGGCCAACATCATAAACAAGTCTGCAAAAAATCAGAACTACCGGATTTGACGCAAACTGGATGATTCCAAGCAATTTTACTGGAGTAAATCTGTGCTCTGCCATATTTGCTTATCGTAGCAAAATATTCCGAGTTAGCTTCCCTCATTTTTGTTTTGCCAAACGAATTACGGTACGAAGTAAAGCCTCTGAGGATCGCGACCACAGGTTATGTTACGCCTGTGGCCCGTTTCACAAAGCTACAAGTTACAAATTACTAGCGGAACTCTATTTCTAGCAAAATGAGTTAGAAAGGGACTTCCGCTTGTAATTTATAACTTGTAGCTTCGTGAAACGGGCCTCTACAAGTTACAATTTTACAGGTCTAAACTGGCAACACTGCTCAAATGGCTGTGGCTCGTTTCACAAAGCTACAAGTTACAAATTACAAGCGGAACTCTCTTTCTAGCCAAAGGAGTAAAAAAAGACTTCCGCTTGTAATTTGTAACTTGTAGCTTCGTGAAACGGGCCTCTGTGGCCCGTTTCACGAAGCTACAAGTTACAAATTACAAGCGGAACTCTCTTTCTAGCAGAAGGAGTTTGATAGAGACTTCCGCTTGTAATTTATAACTTGTAGCTTCGTGGAACGGGCCTCTGGTGGTCATTGGTCGAGGTTGTCTCAAATGGAAACTTGTAACCTAAAGCCCTACTTTGAAAATCGAAGTTCGAAGTTACGTTAGCTCCATCCTTCTCTCTCGATTTAGTCTCGAATGACGAGTGACAGGGATGGGACTAACGTAACTTCGAACTTCGATTTTCAAAGTAGAGTAGAGACCTCTGGAAATTGTAATTTGTAGCTTTATAAAACAGGCCCCTGTATACTACTTGTAGCTTCGTGAAACGGGCCCGAGCCTAGACTGTGCGATTGTACTTTTGCCAAACAAAATCCAAAAAGTACTTGACTAATGGTTAAGCATTCGTACGGGTCCAGATAAAAAAAACAATGCAAAACAAAAGTCAAAACAAAACAAAGTTGCAAAACAACTGAATGAGGCAACGAATCGAGAATAATTTTATTTTTTCTACTCGCGTACTATAAACCGCTAATATTGATATCGTTAATGGTGTCAGAATACCACCTATAGCGTAACCGAAGAGTAAAAACAATTCTATAATTAGCGTTGCCATGGTAATAACAGTTCTATAATTTATTATAGCATTGTTATTACCATGGTAACGGTCATTCCGGATATCAGACATCCTAATAATTTGTATAATAAACCGTTAAAAAATGTTAACACCAATTAAAATTATCTATATTAAAAATAAAATTATTTTTGAGACTAAATATGTGTTTAGAATTACATTTTTATCAAGTTACTAAAAATAGATGAGTAATATCCATCGATTTGTTATTTGGTTACCATGGTTACGTTCAATATGGATATCAACAAAATGGCGTTTTGTTTGGCATTCCAACTTTTATGATAATTTGTCAGAACTGTTTTAGTACCTAACTATTAAAGATTGCATGAAATTTATAAACATTTAGCAATAAAATTTACAAACTATTAACGCCAATCGGAATAATGAAAATTACTTTGCTAACAAGTACCTAACTTGTTAGAAGAAAAATCGAGTGAAGACGAGAGAAAAGTTAGCGATTGTTTATTTTTGTCATTATCATTCTAAGCTTGTAGAAAAAGTTATGTATGCAACGGTACATAATTAGCTCTTAAGGTACTCGTGCCTATAATTAGAGCGCTCGCAAGCTCGCGCTCTAACCTCGGCGCTCGTACCTTAAGAAGCTTCATTATGTACCAGTTACATAAATAACTATTACGTCACCGTTGAAATTTGTGCTGAATTTGCATTAAATCTAGGAAAATAGTGTTAACGGTACCTCTTTATAGTATTTTGTGGACATACTGTTAAACATACGTTTTATATTGATTTCGTCGGTAAGTTACAATCACAAGACTCTAAACCTTATCGATACCCTGTACTTACCTATTTAACTAAGTACTTATATTGATTTTTGAGTTTATTTTCGTTTTAAATTTCTAAATATTTAAAGAACAGGTGACCGAGAAAAGCCGTAATGGCGGACCCGCTCAGTTTGCTTCGAAAATATAATGTGAAACAAATGAATATAATAGAAACGGATGGTCAGATAATTTTTGGCAAGTATTCATGGCCGAAGAATGTCAAGACCAATTATTTGATAACGCGGTAAGTTGTCCTAAGTCAGGTACCTATAAAGCCGCCAACGCAACAAGCGAGAGCCCGCGCGCAGCGCTCTGCCGTCCTGCCAATTACTATTATTATTATTTATTTAATAAACAAAAATTACAAATAAAACAAAAGCCCTGCAAAACTGTTTTAGGACAGTTTGACTGCAGGAAGACTTTAAAAGAACAGTACTATATTCTTAATATTATACAATGTTTAGTTCGACATACCAATTATATAATTCTAAGGCAGTGTATCTAATAGATGTTGCTTTAGTTTTCTCTTAAATATACCTTTATTTTGCTCGAGATGGATGTCCCCAGGTAAACTGTTGAGAATATATGGCAGGCGCAGGATGAAAGTGTTTTAAATTTAATGAGGTTACTAATAGGGTATAGAATTGCTTGACTACTACATTGCGGTTAGCTGCCTTCTTTGATCAGATGGCAGCGCGTTCCCATACTAACGGACCCTACACACTGCCGTTCTGCCGTCCAATCAATCCTGTTATGTCTATCAGTTTTCAAGACTAGACAGAGATATATTTTGCTGAACTGGACTGCAGAACGTAGAACGCTTCCAGTGTGTAGGGTCACTAAAACAGCCTCTGCTATGTCTTTTTAGTATGGGAAAGCGCTGCCTTCGCTCTGTGTGTTTATGTATAATTTATGTCGGTGCCTACTGCGCATTGTTGCAATGGTGTTTATTTTCTTTGCAAAACAACACAATTTTTCAGGCCCCGGAAAGAAGCCAGCATCAAGGATTATTATACACTGGAATGCGTATTTTTTTTTCTTAAAAATCTTCACCTGTTCCATCCAGATTATTGTAAAGAGGCTGCGGTAAGTTTTTTTTATTTAAATAATATTCGGAGTAGGTATTATTCAATTGTACATTGTAAGATATTTAAATTTTTAAGGCTGCTAATATACCGGCTGTGCGGCGTCCTGATCGAAAGCAACTTTTGGAATATTTGAACGGCGAAAGAGAAGGAGAAGAATGTGCATCTATTGACAAAAGTTTGCCCGTTTGCCCATGGATGGCAGCAATTCCTCCGAAGGTATCGTAACCTAATGACTCTGACTAGCAATTATTTGCTCACGTTTACACTTAAGTCTGCCTTATTATTTTCAATTTACACATCTCTAACACAATTACTGTACATCCCTGAAACAAATTCCCAACCACATGCCAATGTAGCGGCAAATAGTACTATAGTTTCGACAAACATGTAGTTTGGTGTTGGAAAAACATCTCATAGAATACCTGATAGTGGTACAAAATTGTGAAAAAAATTTGGTGTCATTATTTAATTTAAGATTTTTTTTACCACTATCAGGGGCATGTTTTATAAAGCTACAAGTTACAATTTTACAGGTCTAAACTGGCAACACTGCTCAAATGGCTGGTCGTCATTGGTCGAGGTTGTGTCAAATGGAAACTTGTAACCTGTAAAATTTAATTTGTAGCTTTATAAAACAGGCCCCAGGTATTCTATGTGAAGCCTGTGAATTTTTGAAATGGTGTTTAAACGGTTGCTACTAATTTTATTTTAGCATTAAACATTAACACTCATCATCTCGTTTCAGGTTAAGCCCACATACGACGATGAAGGTGAATCAGTGGCCAAGAAGCCACGTATTAAAGAAAGTCATGTGGAGAATGTTCATGAGCTGGCTGCTGCCAGCCTTGCTACACCAAAAGAACAACCTGTCACCGTAGATAGGCTAGTTGCACCAAAAGAAGAACCTGTCACTGTGGATAGGCTTTTTGTACCAAAAGAAGAACCTGTCACTGTGGATAATAGGCTTGTTGTACCAAAAGAAGAACCTGTCACTGTGGATAATAAGCTTGTTGTACCAAAAGAAGAACCTGTCTCTGTGAATAATAGGCTTGTTGTACCAAAAGAAGAACCTGTTACCGACGATAATAGGCTTGTTGCACCAAAACAACCTGTCACCATGGATCATAGGCTTGTTGTACCAAAAGAAGAACCTGTCACTGTGGACAGTGTTGGGTAAAATTTAGTTTGACTAATGATTGATGATTGTTGATTGATGAATAATGATTTGTTAGTTTAGTCATGGCGTGGTGATTATTGATTGATTAGTTTCAATCTAAGTCAAACAATCATAATTGATTGTTTACGATTGACATTTTTAAACATCCTCACTGAGTGTGGACAAAAATGTACTGTTGAATTACAGAAAACTGTAGTAAATAAGTAAATAATAAACTGTGTATGTACGGTTACCAGCAATAATATATTAACCAACATTGGGCGCAAAAATATCTTTCACGTCTTTATTACTAGAGGTATAAGAGCGAGTCATATTTTTGCGCCCAATGTAGGATAACATATTATTGGTGGTGACGGTACCACCTACTTGATTACATTTTACTCTTAAGACAATACAAAGACGATAGTAGAAAGATAAAGAATTCAAGAAGAGAATTATAGAAAAGAAACGTGTGCGTGTGGATTGAGTGAGCACCCTTCCAAAAAAATAAAAAAAATGCTGTTCATTTAGTAAAAGTTCTAAAACAATTGTAAAACTAATCCCTGTATTTGTAAAACCTTAATTTTTTTTAAAAAAAGCTTTAACATGTGCTCACTCAGTTCTCACAATCTACCGACGAAATCAGTGAATGTATTCATTTAACATATAATATTTATATACTAATATTTAGTAAAACCTATGCTAACTTACCTTTATAATTTGTAGATCTCCTAGTAACGTATTTAAGGTTTTACAAATAATTTCTTATGCTCACTCAATCCACACGCTTTCGAAATCCCGATTTCTGATGAAAAAACTAAAGATTTAAACTGCTATATATGTGTACAGTTTAGTAAAATTAATATGGGATTTTGTAAAATACAAAACGAACCACAAACGTGGCAGGTTTTTGGATAATAAATTTTTGTAAGTGCTCACTCAGTCTACATATTATAAGTAAGTTAAAAATGTATATATCTTTAGATTTGTAGTATCACAGAAACTATAAATTAGTTCAACTTTTAGTAAAATATTTTACTAAATATCCACCATCTAATATTTTATATTCGTTGTCTGTTTATAAAGATATTCAATTGTAATTATTGTAATGTAAATATATCAATTATGGTGACCACACTTCTATATTATGGTCATATCCAAAAAACAGGACATTTTAAAAGAAAACAAATTTGTTTACTTAATCAGTCTTCTTTATTGAAGTAAGTAAGCAATAGAATAATATTAATTTATACTCGACTACGGCAAAGCAAATAGGAGGTTAAAGAAATTTACAAAAATATTATTAACGGGTAAGTAAAGTTATGTATCAAAATAACTGCACTGTTAAGTGTCAATTAAAACATAGCTTAAAAGGTGTAACAGAATGTCTTGGTTAGTACTTTCTGTAATTTTAGTACAATTATCGTCGTAGCAAAAAAATGTGTCGTCTACTAAATGATGAGCTTTGTAATGACCTATACCAGTTGAATGTAAAGGTGCTACAAATTCAACTGCGCCGATGATTTTATATATTTTATTATTTATATATAAAGTACGAGGCACTTTATTTAGTGCTACTGCATTGGTGCCATTTAAATCAAAAGAGATCAAATTTGATATTACATAATTACTGGTTGCTATTCCTTCACATGACGCACATTTTAATCCACCTTCCGCTATAGAAATAGATTCTTCTAACATACTAATATCAAAAATATTAATAATATCGATGTTTAAGGGCAAGAAAACGTTTCTTTTTAATATGTTTGATGAGCACGATAGGTTAGTACATATTTTTGTAAAAACTGAGCTAGTAAAGTATTCCAAAAGAAAATGTTCATAAATGTAAGTAACGTTACATGCGACATTATAGTTGTACATTTTTCATTCTATTTTTGTTGGCATTTCGATAAACTGTTTTATTATATATTATAATATTATAAGGTACACTTGTCGCAATACTCGCAATTAAATTAAGATAAATCTCATAAAAATATATCAATTTAATTAATGTGTATGTGGCTGTATCGGTTAATTTCCTTAGCCTTAAAAGAAGAAATTTATTTATTTAGGATATGACCATAATATAGAAGTGTGGTCAACCTAATTGATATATTTACATTAGAATAATCACAATTGAATACCTTTATAAACAGACAACGAATATAAAATATTAGATGGTGGATATTTAGTAAAATATTTTACTAAAAGTTGAACTAATTTATAGTTTCTGTGATACTACAAATCTAAAGATATTTACATTTTTAACTTACTTATAATATGTGGACTGAGTGAGCACTTACAAAAATTTATTATCCATAAACCTGCCAGGTTAGTGGTTCGTTTTGTATTTTACAAAGTCCCATATTAATTTTACTAAACTGTACACATATATAGCAGTTTAAATCTTTAGTTTTTTCATCAGAAATCGGGATTTCGAAAGCGTGTGGATTGAGTGAGCATAAGAAATTATTTGTAAAACCTTAAATACGTTACTAGGAGATCTACAAATTATAAAGGTAAGTTAGCATAGGTTTTACTAAATATTAGTATATAAATATTATATGTTTAATGAATACATTCACTGATTTCGTTGGTAGATTGTGAGAACTGAGTGAGCACATGTTAAAGCTTTTTTTTTTTTAAATTAAGGTTTTACAAATACAGGGATTAGTTTTACAATTGTTTTAGAACTTTTACTAAATGAACAGCATTTTTTTTATTTTTTTGGAAGGGTGCTCACTCAATCCACACGCACACAAAGAAACAACTCCATCAAAAAATAAGTAATTACAACGAAAAAAAAACAAGTATTCACATTTGAAGCATTAATCATTCATTAGTCACGATTAAACCTAAAGATTGATGATTTGTTGCTTTAGTCATGATTACATTTAGTCATGATTGATCAATTGATTAACGAAATTAGTTGATTTCTTGAGCCCGCCGCTTTTCAACGCCATGTTAAATTTTTTTTCTTTAAGTTTCTGTTTTTTTTTTTCAAATTTGTGTATGCGTTGGATAAATTATTTCTATTTCTATTTGCCCCACACTGACTGCGGATAGGCTTGTTGCACCAAAAGAAGAATGTCACTGTGAATAATAAATACCTACCTAAATAAGTAAATAAATGTTTTTTTATTTACTAACAAAACAGCACATTATAGGCAGAGGTCAGAATAGGTGCTTATTAACCTAAACTTGATCTTGATGCATCTTCATTCAATAACGTATACCCATCTCAGTCACGCATGAATGGACATGCGTCAAGTTTAGGTTTATAAGCACTACCTATTCCGACCTCTGAGGCTCTACTTTGAAATCCGTAATTCGAACTTCGTCTATTGCTATCCCTTTTGCTCTCGACGCGTCCCTAATTCCCAAGAAAGTGACGGGGCGATCCGAAGTTCGAATTACTGATTTCACAGTAGGGCCCCTGGGGCCCGTTTCATAAAAGCTTCTAACTTGTAATACAAGTGGAAGTCTCTTTTTAATACATACTGTTGGAAAGAGAGTTCCGCTTATAATATAAGCTATGATTTTTTATGCAATACGCCCCTGAGGCTCTACTTTAAAATCCGTAATTCGAACTTCGTCTATTGCTATCCCTTTTGCTCTGGACGCGACTTTCGCAAGAAAGTGACGGGGCGATCCGAAGTTCAAATTACTGATTTCAAAGTAGAGCCCCTGGTTATAGGTTACAAAAGATGAAAAAGTGTGCGGTTAACGGCCAAACCCTATATTCAAACCGCGGATAGATAAGGCTTACCTCAGGTTAAAATTTGACATTTGTCCATACAAAATGTGTCAAATTTTTATCCGAAGTAAGCCTATCTACCGCGGTTTGAATATAGGGTTCGGCCGTAAATGGATTGACACCACGGAATAGAAAAAACACTGGAAGTGGCATGAGCTTCGCTTAGTATCAGACCTGTGGACCGTTTCACGAAGCTACAAGTTACAAATTACAAGCGGCACTCTCTTTCTAGCAAAAGGAGTTAGAAAGAGACTTCCGCTTGTTCCTAATTTGTAACGTGAAGCTTCGTGAAACGGGCCTCTGTTGTCGCCAATACTCAAACTATCATAAAAATAACATGCCACCATCCATGGAAAATGTTTTTGGTGCAGCTAACGTTTTTACATTCCAAAATAGCACAATATGGCATGTTTTTAGATTTATTTCCTATTTTAGAAATATCGAAATATCGAAATAAGGGATCGCGGAAAAAGTATGGTAGGTTGACACTTCTGTTTTTTTCTGTTCTGTGATTGAGACTTAACACTGCTGGGCGGTATAAACCATATCATCTTTGACCTGAGGGCTTATTGTCTACCGCACTCGCAATCGCAACGGGTTTCAAAGTGGAGCAATTGTTTTCATTTTGTATGCAGACAAGCCTTCGATTTTCAAAATGAAAACGTTCGTGATTGCGAGTGCGTTAGACAATAAGCCCTCTGTTATGGTAAACTCGGCCGCCATTACTGTCAAGTAAATAAGAGCTATCAAAACGTTGACAATACGATAACAGGTCAAAGACTGACTATAGACACTAAAGGAACCGAAATACCTACGAAAAAAACTTGCTAGTGCATGACTTTAATGTTACATAAAATGGCGATGCCCAATGCCCAGGGTGGCAGTAATCATGTTTATCGATAAACCAGATTACGTACTGCATAGTTCTAGTAACAGTCAGTTCAGTCAGTGAATTACGGTTTAAGGCTTAGGTAATGTTTACATTAATAACAATCTATTATTTCGGACGAGATCGTTGTTACATAATAATAATAATAGGCAGGCATCGTAGTTTCATCGGGTTAGTATGACATGGTCTAAGTAGTAAGTGGTCTAAAACGCAGCTGGTCTTATGTAGCAAGTGGTCTAAGTACGCAACTGCCCTATTTATTTTTAAAATTCCTATCTTATCCAACAAGTTGGCGGGGCTCCTATTTGTGGGTGGTTTGCCTTTCGGGCGTTTGAAGCTACCTAACAAACCTAACTTACATACCTACTTTGTATATTGCGTTTTGAACTGCACATCTAAAAACACCTAAATCTATTCAAAGAAACGAAAGACAAAGGGCTAAAAAGGAATATAGCAAATTAGTATATAGCTCAATTAATGTAATTATACGAGGGCCAAACTGAAAGTTCTTAGAATATTAAAAACTGAGTAAAGCAGCAAGTTTGTAGTTTTATATTATTTTTCAAAATAAAATCCATTCACATCAATACATCGCAGCATCCGATGGAACCACTGAGAAAAGCACTTTGCCAACTCGCCCTTAGGGGTTCGACGGCCTTTTCAAACGCAGCCACTGCTTCCTCGGCGTCCATAAAACGTAAAAGGTAATAATAGTACCTACTTGTAATAAATGTTACTAGGCCAAAACTTGTTAGTCATCAAAATACAATACATACAACTGACAGTAGACATGTATGATGTGACAGGGTCGCCGGAGCTCCGCTTGGCGGAGCTCCTGTTTCTGGGTAGTTAAGATCTTCGGCCTTGACGCAATACTAACCTAACCTAAACTATTGATCTAAATTTATCGTGTATAGAAGGGGTTTTTTGATTAGGCAATCTGGCTGATTAGGCGGGGGCTCGCCCCCCGTACCCCCCTCCGCTTCCACTAAGTGTTGCCTTTTATTGATTTCAATTATAGAGATAATTTTAAAACCAAAATAAAGGTATGAATAAAAATAATTGATACTATACAAAATATGTCCTAAAAATATTTCTGACTGATTATAAAGTGCCTTTGAATGTTATAGGCGCAACTAACGGTCATTTTAATGATTTGGCAAGCACGGCACAATTTGGCAAGTTTGCAATTGCATTGCTGACTGAGGTCTAAAATGGAATTTCTAAATATACATACCGAAACATACATACATACATTAAATCACGCCTGTTTCCCAGAGGGGTAGGCAGAGACCGCTTCTTTCCGCCTGCTACGATCTTGACAAATCTCTTTCGCACCGAAACATAGTACGAAACTGCTGCGTGATGGTAGCATAGTACGCAGGTCTTGCTACATGGAACACATCCAGCAGTGGGCTAACATGCTGATGATATTTTGACTTATATATAAAAAAGGAAATATCAAAAAAAAAGGCATCGTTTTATCAACAACTTGCCTACATAAATAGTAAAGTCTGGCAGAAATAAAATAGTATAAGAAAATAGTAGTAATATATAATCTCTTTGCTTTTAGTCGCCGAGTCAACAAATTCTTTGAAGCTCGAAATTCTGGTGCAGTATGACCCGCACTTTGCTGCCCTGCATTTACTAGACCCGCACACCACGCCTACAATGACTCCGTTCTTTTTTTCAGCAGGATCTCCCGTATTAAAACATACCAAAGGCCCTCCCGAGTCCCCCTTATAAGCAGACGTGTACTCATCATCAAGGCAAATATGACCGGATGTTTTCATTATGCCCCTAAATCGTTTAGAGCACTCCTTTGCACTTAGCACATCTATGTGAGCCCATAATAAGTAAATTGAAGCCTTCCCTTTTGCTTCTGTTGAGGTCCTTCCATATCCCGATACGAGGCAGCTATTAATTTTGTCGTAATCTTTCCTAACCGTGGCGTATGGTAGCGCACTCACGTACTCGTTGAACAAAAAGGGTTTAGCAACATAAACTACACCAACATCATTCTTTGGAAATTTAAAACTTGTCATTGCAACCACTTTTTTTAATCGTCTCCATTGCGTGTCGTTTTCTTTTTCATAATAATCATTCGTTATTAAAGCGCCTGCGACCGCGTATATACCTTTTGTTGGCACAACTACTACTGGTTTACAAGCGCAAATCTTATCACAGCAGTTCCCTTTTTGAGTGATGCAGTGGGCAGCAGTGAGGACTTTGTCTTTCCGGATTATAGACCCTCCGCAGAAATTTCTATATTTGGCTTTAGTAGAATCATAAACAACTCCTTTCAAAGCACGTCTTAAAGATACTTGATAAGGAAACTGCCCTTTTGTAGCTTTGGATCCATTAATTACGCGAGGCACTGGCGTTTCTATTGGATAAAAATGTAAACGATCTTGCATTGAAACAGGCACCGGCCCACAAATACTCAGCAAGCACGCAATGTGGATAAATTTATTATTGTGACACATGTATAACATTACCTTTTTTTATATACACTGCATTGCACTTACAATGAAGATATTTTTTGAGCATGGTTCAATATTCAATACAATTCAATTTTGTAGGTTATGGCTCCATCGAGGTTGTGGATGATTCCGCCAACGTCAATGTCAGGAAAGGCACGTAAGTACCTAATTCAAAAGAGAATGTATGACAAAAGCAAAAGACAAAACAAACATACAAATCTAGAATTTTGGACGGAGAAATCGGTGAAAAAACATACATTGGAACATTGGAACGTATAACATCCTTTTTTGAAGTCAGTTAAAAATACTAAGAGGAACCTGGCTGAAGGGTACCGATTGTGGTTTTTTTTTTGGATGTCGTCGCTTGAATGGCCAAAGACTTAAGTCCTTGCTTTTGTTAGCAGGATATTGAAAATTACATATAAAAGGGGCAGAGATGAAAATCCCTCCCGGAGACCTGGGAATGGAGGGCCCAGCACGGGTAGCACAAGTTGTATTTTCTCGCTTGTCGCTCAGTGCGTCTCCATCGTTACAGACTAGATAGAAAGGGAGATCCGAGCGACAAACAAGTCGCGGACAACTTGTCTAGCCGACGTCCCGTGTCCTAGGGTGCTGGTACTGCCGGGCTCGCACCGGCTAAAAACACCTATTGTGGTTAAACCGAATTAAGTAGGGATTTCATTTTGGGAAAAAATAAACCACTACTTTTTACCCGACTACTGCGAAGCAAAAAGGCAGGTTATGATTTTTTCGGTTTTATGCCCGAGAGTAGCGCTTACAGCTATTTGTATGTACCTACCGAAAGGAATAACGTTATGTTATGTCAGTCTTTATCTTTATTACAGGGCGCCAATGAAGTTTTCATAGAGGGTGCCACTTAAGTTTTAGAGGGCGCCACTGAAGTTGTAGAGGGCGCTACAGAACTACAGAAGTTTTCGCAGAGGGCGCCACAGAATTTTTCATAGAGGGTGCCACTGAAGTTGTAGAAGGCCTCACTGAAGTTGTAGAGGACGCCACTTAAGTTTGCATAGAGAGCGCTACTAAAATTGTAGATGGCGCCACTTATGGAAACGGGAGATAGAAAGGGTCAAATTTGCCTTAGTACTATTGTAAAGCTGGCCGTTTTTTTATTACTTCTTATCTTACCAGTTTTTTGAAAAATTACCGATTTTATGATCTTTTAACTATCACTTTAAAAAAAATAAAAATAATGCTGTAGTATTAGTTTGTGTTAAAAAGAAAATAGTTGCTTGCATGTAGACTCTCAAGTTATAAAAACAGGTATAGGTAATAAATAAATGTATGTATGCAAGTACAGTCAACAGCATAAAATATTGTGTTTATTTAGGGACAAAAAATATTCAAGGTAATACAATATTAATAATGAAATACAAAACTAAAATTAAAATTATAAACTTAACTATATTTTAAAATTAAAAACCTATATCTAAAAAAGGGCCCTGCGGCATCGTCCCGAAGATGCTGGCAGCATTTCCTCGCTGGATACTTAAACTTATGCGTTGAGCGAGGAAACTGCCAGCTCTTCGGTCACCAGTGACGTCAATGAGCCTCTTCGAAATTTCATTGAAGAGGCTTTGAGCGCTAGGACCCCACGGACCAAGGGTCTCGACGCCGAATGGAACAAACATATATTCTGGGCCGAGACCACTATATTTGCCTACCTTTATGCTTTCGGCCGCTTCAGCTGCCGCACCAGCCCTATTAGAGGTCCGGTGGAGATGTGATGGGGCTAGCGTGTCTACGCAGGTTGCATCCCACACTAACACCCGTCCCATATTCCACGGGACCAAGGACATTCCGTCAGGTCTCTTGCCATCGTTTCTACAAATGCCGGTCGGCTCTAAAAGGGCCGGCACATTTATTGAGGCAAGAGACCGACGGATGATGTCATTTAAAGCGGCGTGTCTGGAAAAGCGACCAGCACTTCTCTGGCAAGACAGTCCGTGATGTCCTAGCCGATCGACGGCACTTCCGCAGGGGCACTGATGTGGAGCGCAGACCGGGACCCCGAGGCGAAGGCAAACTGAAAGTCGGAGTGTGTTAGGGTCTAGGAAAGTACCAGTGCTTGGCGAGGGATGAGCTTGAAGCCAGTATCCAGCCTCCCTTGTACCGACTGCTAAAATTCTAGCACGATCCGCTGCGCAGCACTGGCTAAGAAGGGAATCAACAGTCAATTTACATGCTATGTCATCCCAGCACCTCTGCGATTTTGGGTTAACAGGAAAATTTTGACCGGGGCAAGCAGTTAACCACACATTCTTTGCGTCCTCCAAGCCTGAAATCTCATAGTTTAAAGGGAATTCCCTAAGGATTTTACCTATGAGACTAGAAGAGCTATGGACCGACGAAAGAAAAGCTGGTAAAGCAATACTAGAAATTTTGCGGATCCCTAAACCACCGTACCGAATTGGAAGGGATCCTTGGGTCCAGGACTGATCGCTTAGCTGAATATTAAGAACAGATTGCAAGTTACTTTTGATCAAAGTATCAATTTTTGACAAAATATCTTGATGTTTCCAAAACGGACAGCAGCGAAGCACATAAGTAAATTTGGGGACAAAAAGACAGAATTTAATAACCAAAAGAGCAAAATGTGGACTAATGTCAAGCAGCCGATGAGAATGATTTTGAAATTTTGAAATAGAATTAAGAATATAATCTGAAAAACTTTCTTCAAAAATAGGAGATCCTAGGAGGCAAAGTGTTTTCTTATCTACAATTTTTATATTCGGGGCAAGTTTGTTGAATTTTTCTATCATAACATTGTCAGCGTTGGAAGGATTTTGGATGAATAGTTCACACTTATTAAAATTTAACTCTAAACCAATGGATTCAAATTTATCTTTTAAAGCGGAAAGGTCTGAAAGTACAGTATCTACATCACCTCCTAAGGTCCCATCATCTAAATACCAAATATTAAATTTTGAAGCTAAATTTTGAATTATAGGGTTAATAGCCAAACTAAAAATTGCTGGCCCCAGGGGATCACCCTGCTGACAACCAACTTCAGAAGACAATTCATTTGAACGGTACATCAACTTCGTTGGATCAGCATAACAATGGAGAAGATAATTGTAAATTTCAGGAATGTTGGTTTTTATTTCAGACAGCAGGGTATCCCGATTCACAGAGTTAAAGGCATTTTTCACGTCAATTTTGAGTAACACTTCGCAATGGCCGCTGTTAAGAAAGGTGCGTAGGGCATGAACGGCAGCCTCGCAGCCTCCCTTAACCCCAAAGCCTAACTGAACAGGTTCAAAACAAGATTTTAATTTAGGTAAAATTTGTCGAACTGCGATTTTGGAAGCAAGGCGGCGAAGTGTTGCTCCAACAGCAATTGGTCTCACCCCTCCGTCCTTTTTAGAGAGGGCAATGAGGTTTGCACCGTACAGGGTAGGTAAAATATCCGGATGGATGTTGCCCGAAAACATCATGTTAAATAAGTGATCATTTATGTACTTTGTCGCTTTCAATCGTTTCACAATTTTGTATAACATTTCAAACACGACGTTAAAGTGACAAGGTACATAAATGCTGTTGACTGTACAGTAATCTGAGATTGACCATAACATAACCTATGAAGGTAACCCTGTCGCATAACGTTTATCATTAATTTTGGCGTAATTTCTTTCATGTGGTTTGACGCTGTCATTATGACAGGGTTCCATAGTGGCATAACAATTAAACTCTTGACTGTACAGTCAACCAATTTGATTCCTAGGCCACTATGAACTTTGTCAACGTGACGTTGTCAGCCAAATCATAAGAAGTCTCTTACGTTTGGTTTGCAATTGCAACCGTCACTTTAACATAGTATAAATGATTTCTTCAAGTGAATCTTTTAATGACGACGGCAGATTCAATGTACAGTCAACCAATTTGATTTCTAGGCCACTTTGGACTATGTTAAAGTGACGTTGACAACTAAACGTGACAGACTTCTTATGATTTGGTTTACAACGTCACATTGACAAAGTCAATAGTGGCCTAGGAATCGCATTGGTTGACTGTACCTAGTACGTTTTTTTTTGTTTTCAGTGCAAAATAGACCCGAGTATTTGTGACGTAAGGTTGACATTTAGCTGTGGTTTTCAGCTGTCATTGGCGTGTGAGGACGACGTTCGTATCTAAAGTCGCCGTCAATAGAACTTGCGAACTATGTAAACAAATTAGTACTGTTTGACACATAACCTCAAATATTCACCAAGCGTGTTTCTATTAAAAATAACGTATAATGAATAGTATTTCATCTTAAACTTAATTTGAAAATAATGATTTAGTGTATAAATCGTTGCAAAGACCTCACCTTGATCTTTTTTTTCCAAGTAAATAATGATGAAAAAGATATGAAATAAATCAGTATGCTTTTGAGGGAAACTCTATAAGCATGATTTTAATTAGAATAACTTTAAAAAAAACCTGTGTCAATTACAGATGCAGTAAGTAATCTTTTCCCGTCGTTTTTTGTCGGATATGTTCGTATTTATCTTGCTTTCTCAGTTGGCTTATTGATGAGTACTAAAGCTAATTGAGAAAGCGAGATAAATACCAACTTAACCGACAAAAACCGATGGGAAAGGATTCTCCTGCATCTGTACTTTATACATATTACATTAGTTGTTATGCAAATCATCATAACACAATCGTAAATAACACAGTTTGGATATAAAAGGAACATGAAATGAATTTCAACGCAATTTTCCACTTATTTATTTGAAAATGGCCACTGCTGTAAAAAATATATAAACAAAAGGTTGTATCTAGCATTCATTACCCTACCTCTTACACACTATATCACGATTTACTCAAAAACGGTTAACTTAAACCAAATACATCAACTATATATTTATTTAAATGATACTTCATTTAACGGTTTTACACACCTAGGCGCCAAACATTTCTTTAATCTTTTTTTCATAGGTCAAATATACATAGAACTTTTTATGTTTTAAGCGATATGTTAAAAAAAAAAAATTTACTGGAATAAGATAGCCATCTTTGTCATATTGTTTTTTTAAACGCATTTTTGTTGTTTAATTGTACTTTAATGCTATAAAAATAACCGTATTTCAATATTTATAAGTAGCATGTATAAGTTAACCGTTTTATAAATAAATCTAATTTGATACACACATTTAATTATTATTTCGCTTAGATAAAACTTTAATTTTTACATTTTTCAAATTCAACAACCAGACTCCTATTTATTATATAAAAATATAGAGCTGATGCATTTGTTTATTTAACCTAACCATATATAATACACTTATTTTTGGTTATAAATGACTTAATTTTTTTTTATTCAATAATCTTGTACATTGGCATTATAATGCCAGCCGAAACACGTCCACTTCACAGCAGGACAATCTATATTACGTCTATATTCGCCCTTACATTAGCTCCAGGTGTGTGAAAGAGACTACTCAACTGCATTAATAAAATTAAATGTGTGTACAAACATTTTTTTTACAATTAACAATCTTTGCATCGAATTTCACAGCTTTGGTCAATAAAGAGCGTACAGATGTACCAACGTCCATTTTGAAAAAAAAAAAAAAACTGTCGATATTGGTACGTGGTTTGACCAGTACCATTTGAATCAACTAGATGTATTGCAAACATGTATTATGGGGAACGGTGAGAAAAAATCCAAAATGGCGTAGACAATGTGCAAAGTGTTCTCTTAGGGCAAGGTTTTTGATCCGATTTTTTTTTAATCGATTCGACCATTTGACACAAAGGTTTAGGTTTAATTTAGATACGATTTCTAATCATTCGATCTGTGGATCAAAAAACTAGCCCTACTTTACTGGTCGATTATAAAACAATGGTCAAAGTTTACATACTTTTTTTGTCCACAACTGTACTAAAATAGAATAGTTTATAATTATAAAAACAACATCTGCATTGAAAAGATATCGCCGTATGACGAATTTTACGAGAGAGAAAACAAATTGCACATCAAAATAACCCAGTCCATATAAAATTCAAATTATAATTCTTATCTTTTGATTTACACTTTTAATATAAAAAAGAGACTCGGTAGTTGCTAAAATATGCACGCTCTTGCAGTATTCAAAAATATCTACCATCCCACATTTCTTAGCCTAGTTACAATATGGTAAATAAAAATGGGGTCGCGGTTACAGAGTTGACCCCAAAAAGGGTCAATACGCAACTAAATGTACTAAACACGAATTTTAATTACCATTTAACCTATGGCTATACTACGGTTAATAACAACTCACTTTAAACTCAAGTAGTAATAATGTTTTATTTTTTATTGTAATTATTGCTTTTACACAAGTGTGTAAACATGACCCCATTAGGGCCAACGCCGTTACACCCACGACCCAAATATAATGCATCTTAAATAAAACGTTGCTACATAATCTAGCGATCTCCCTACCGTGTGCGCGACAATATACAAAACATTGTACTCGATCATTAACAACTACGAAAATGCAGAGAATTCGGAAAGAAAACTAAAGTTACGAGCACCGAAAATAATTAGTTCCAAAGATATAAGCCGAGGCTGGTATAACGTTAAACGTAACGAAGTTTAAAAACGTTAAAAGACTAACTTTTAAACGCAGTTTTCGTTATTTTTTATCTGTTGACACACGTTGACGTCAATACATATTAAAATGTCTTTTTCTTTATAAACCTGCCCTAGCTTATACAACTTTGGTAGTTAAAAAACACGTTACACCATTTAGCGTGTCAAATTGTAATCAACTTTGGCAAGATTTTCAAAAAATAACCAAAAAAAAAAGGAATTGTGACGCAATAAATGTACCTTACACCTACAATGATTTCTTTAATCGCCACGTAAATTCGATAAATATCACGTCATTTGGTTAAAACTTTAATTCCTTTCATAAACAAAGCTACTGTCACATGTTGTATTTAATATCAAAGTCTGATCAATAAAAAAAATACGTTAATGTTACCAAAAAAGCGTCATTCAGCGTGTATATACTTATACAAGTAGTAACAGCCACTTCGGATACGGTAACAAAATCTCTCGGAAGCTTTTCTCTCAAAAAGTAACAAACAGGACTTTTTTTTTTCTTTGTTTTGTAAACAAATTGGTACGCTTCCGCAATTACAAATTAATTCCCTAGGGCCGATTTTAGTTTTCATCTAATAAAATTATCAGACAGTTAAAGTTATCATTATTAATTTCCTTTCCTTTATCTGGAGCTTGGAAAGTTAGACCAATGTACGGAACTTTCCGTTTTGTTACGGGGAACTGCATTGAATTTTAGTAACAAAACTGACAAGTAACATATCGGAATTGTTTTTTTTCTATGCAGGAATGACAATTCCGACTAACGTACCAATTTTTCTCAAATGTTAAGAAAAAAAATGTTCTTTTTTTAACTTCCCAAAAAGCAATTCTCGATATTGATCAGACTTAAATATAACGATCTTTGTAACGGCATGGCTGCCTGACAAAAAACATTTTTTTAAAACATCACGTCATATTTCTGTTTGGTACTACGGAATTACTTTATTATTGTGAGGGAATGAGCCAATGACCCATTTTTAGGTCAAAATACAGGTCTAAAAAAACATACTGTAATAAAAAGTAACATTATATCTTAAAGAGTGAACGTAACACAACGTAACACAACGTAACGTAACGTTTAAGAACGTTATGTCAGGAAGCTATGCCGCGTTACTAGTAACATAATTATTTAAAATACTCAACGTTTATCTTTATGACGGTACCTGTCGTAAACAGTTATGACTTTCATAATAATGGCATATCTATCGACTTACTGGTAACTTTATTATTACAACTAAATATAATCGCGACAGATAAATATATTTTAAATTTAAAAATAAATCAAACGTAATATAAAAATTTACAGAATAACAAATAAAATAATCATAATATAATATGTCTCTGATTTTGATTGAAAAATAGAATTCGCTTTATTTTTTTTATCACACAGCACAAAATTATTGGTTAGACTTAAATTTCACACTGTACATTTTATATCCATATAAAGAGCCATATTTTTTTATAAGAACAATATCCTTGTTTTGCTTTTGCGAGAACGAAATCGACACCATATCCAACCTGTAGTGTCTATTTTATGAATGCCAGAGCAAACAAGAACTTATCGCATCTTTAGAATTATTGTAAACTAATTCACAAACTAACTTTGAGTAAGGTCTCTTTAATAATATACTTGAGCATTTCTCTTTTTTTTGCCACTATGAGTGACATCTCCAGAATTTAAAAAAAAATGGCAGGAAGGTAGAGAACACCAAACTATGCAATAATTAAATAATATTCTAATGTGTCCCAAAATATTTGTATGGAAAGTTCCTTTTGTGTTACCGACATTCATACGTTTTTGGTAACACAAAAGGAACTTTCCATAGAAATATTTTGGGACACATTAGAATATTATTTAATTATTGCGTAGTTTGATGTTCTCTACCTACCTGCCATTTTTTTTAAATTCTTGAGTTGTCACTCATAGTGGCAAAAAAAAAGAGAAATGCTCACTTACGACTTGAAGTCGAAAGCTGAAATGTTGGATTAGGCCACCTTAATTCTAAAATGTGCGTCATCAACGTTGACTTCCTGGATTTGTATTGCAAATTCCTTCTTAACATCTAACATGCTATTTCGAATATTCATCGGTGTATAAAATATCATTTCGGCCATACCGTGTGTGTTAAGTAGAATGAATAATATAACATTTTAATCCACATATCGTTGAAGTTCTAAATATCTATCTACTTTATACTAAAACTTCTTACTTTTGACATATTGTAGTTAACGTTATGATATATCTTATGTACATGACAGTAATGGCGACCGAGTCAAGAGCAACATTTTGGAGTTGAATAGAGCACCATTGTATTAGCCACGGAATAGAAAAAAACAGTGGAAGTGGCATGAGCTTCGCTTGTAACAGACTTGTTGTCGCCAATAATCACACTATCATAAAAACTTCACGCCACCATGGAAAGTATTTTTGGTGCGGCTATCGTTTTTACACTCCAAAATAGCACAATAAGGCATGCTTCTGGATTTATTTCCTATTTTAGAAATATCGAAATATCGAAATAAGTGATCGCGGCAAAAGTATGGTAGGTTATGCGGAACTCCGCATAACTAAGCCACACGTTACACGCCCACTTGACACTTCTACTGTTTTTTCTGTTCTGTGTTATTAGTTTATATCTCGTATCTTGCTGGCTTGTAATGCTTCGATATCGTCATCATATCGCTGGCGTTATGGCAACTCTTATTCTCTTGGTATTAAAAGCTGTTATAACGTGAACAGTATGATTACTATACAGGGTGGAAAAAACGAACGCCACATAGACGGCATCTACATTTAATATTGGAAATAGAAAATTCTACGCAAAGGAGACTTACTTTTATTTTTAAAAAGTATAAATACTGCATTATTGGATTTTTGAAAAAAAAACCTCTTTTTTATCCGGGAATCGAACTGGTCGAATATGACAAGATAATAAAGTTTTTACGGTCTTTATTAAATTTAAAAGTGTATGTGTTTAGGGAATGCATAAAACCGGTTATTTCCATACAAAAACGGTTAATAACCGGTTAAATTGCATTCCCTATATGTGTTGCAGATATAAATCGTCACTATCAATTGACCCTTTCGATATGTATCATAAAACACGACTTTATTGTTTTGTCATATTCGACCAGTTCGATTCTCGGTTAAGTAAGAGGAAAATTTCAAAAATCCAATAATGCATCTATTATTTTTTAAAATAAAAGTTAAGTCTCCTTTGCTATTTTCAATATTTAAGGTAGATGCCGTCCATGTGGCGATCGTATTTTCCACCAAGTACAACATGATAGACCATACTATTATAGTAGAATAAAGGCACTTTTTTCAAATTTAACAGCGACAAGTGAAATCCGAATACATAGCAGATATATAAAGACAAGTGACAGGAACTAGTTGACTTATGTATATCTAATTGTCACCTGTCGCTGTCAGGTTCGTGGAATATGGGTTAGGTGGAATAAACTTTATAGTATTCATTCAACTTTTATAACATTTTAGATAAACAATAAATGATACAGCATGTTACAGATAGGTCATTCGAAAATTTGAAATTCGTAATTTTCTTTAACGCAAAACTATAATTGGTATTATCATTTCCATAAGATACTGTATCGTTTATTATTTTCGTTAATTGTACACACCATCAACGAAAAATGCCATGATTTTAATTGTAATTTTGTACAAATATCATTTTTTTATATGCTTAGCACAACAGTAGTTAAAAAGTCCTATATAAATCAAAAATATTTTCGTCATCAAAAGGAATTTTAAGTATTATGCCTGTGACTTTAGGTAGTTATTTCAATGTACGTGATGAAAAGAGTTTTCAAACGGAAAATGACAATATTTCAACCTTGATTAGTTTGGATAAAATATTTAAAAAAAGTAAAAAAAAAACATATAAAGGACTTCGAAACTTTAAAATAATATTGTAACACAACAAAATAAAATATTATAAAAAGAAAACCGAGAGATTATCGTCTTTAAGAGAACATATTTTTATATTTATTATTTATATTTATATTATATATTTATGAACCGCAGCTTTGGAATGTCACTCACTGTAGGATCCTTGGTATGTCCTAGAAATATATAAATTATATTTAACATGTTTATTTGCAGAATTAAATATAAATATCAGATTTATTTCAGCCTAGCGAGCAGTAATAGCATTACCATAATCAAAATTTTCTAATCCCCCAAGATATCGAAATGAATCTTACACAAAAATTCAAGTTTCAATTTTTAAGAATTTTGATTTAATTCGTTGAGGCGTTTCGGAGCTTATTTAAGACAAACATTCAGCCAGATGGAGAGACAAAAAGTCAAACAGTTATATGTATAATTAGATTACATTTAATTTAAAATCAAAGGCTAACTTCAATCACAAAATAGACAGTAGTTCGTCTTCAAACAAATGTATATGCGCTTGCTTGCATGTGTGCGTGCCTCGACCGTACGCGCCGCGAGCCGCCACAAGCAAGGTCAACAGGACGGACCAAGCCGGTTTAGTCGGGGACGCGCCGTCGGCACCTTTTGGTTGCGTGCATATAGCACTCGAGCGACAATAGGTAACAGAAACTCCTAAAGGGCCGAACTACTTTTCTTTATATACACGGTGACTTCGAATTAGTATACAGGAACCATTTTTTCTTACTCAGTAATCGATGGCAATTACATTTCTATTGAAAGTTCGTAAAACAAACACGATGTTTAAGATATACTTTTAATTTAGGATTTAATTTTAAACCGTAATTATTGTGACCCTATGCCTATACTACGTTATTTGTCTTTACTGACGTATTTACCTCAAAAAATGTAGGGTGACAATACAATTAGAGTACATCATGTTTTATAACTTTATCAGGGATTAATTAATTATTTTAACACACGCATAGTTAGATTTAATTTTTCCTAGACAGTAAGATAAATTGTTCCTGTATACTAATTTAAAGTCACCGTGTTTACTATGCTTCAATATTATTATTGGTATATGTTGGATAACTCACCTCAAACCGGTGCAGTAACGGTGGTGCGTTATAATGAGGGCTCTCTGGGTAGAAGAACGGTCTCTTCATTGTGTTCTGCCCTGGAACATATGAATCCGTTATAATTTGATCGGGGAAAACGGTGAAAAACTTTAACAAAACTTGTAAAGCTGACCATAAAGGAGAACTTGCACATACATACGTAAACTCACGCCTTCATTCCCAGAATGGGGTAGGCAGAGCCACAGACTCCCCAACAACTCCAAAAACTTGTTGATAATTCTGTGACCACATTTTGCACAACCAGGCTAAGATGTTATCCAGTGTATTAGTGACAGGTTGCAAACCCATCGCCTAACAGCACTACACAGCCTTAAGTCCCTTAGTCGTCTCTTACGACATCCAATGGAAGACATGGAGTGGCAACATTCTAAACCCGGCACCACACGGCAAAACCAAGGAGAACTTGCAACCAAGAAAAATAAGAATATTATTGAAAAATAAGACTATTATTGGCAGATTAGTGTTCAATTAACTCTATATCAGAGTCTCAGATTTGGTATAAGGATATTAATAGTTTCATGGCTGTAATGTAAGTTTTGTTAAGTTTTGTTAAAGTTTTGCATCGTTTTCCCGATCACTGGTTATAAAACTTATAGCTCGTCCACTAAGAGGATTGGGAAACTAAACATTTCCATACAAACGTTTCTCTTTCCTGATACCTAGTCCGATTTTCACGATTTTTGAATGTCGTAGATATTATGAAAAACTAGGCCTGTATTTTTTCCATTCCAAGAAATTATTTCTTGGAAAGAAAGCAATAAAAGAACGGAAACGAACCTAGTTTCTCATAACAACTACAACATATAACTTTCTGTGCCGTGTGGTGCCGGGTTTAGAATGTTGCCACTCCATGTCTTCCCGTGGATGTCGTAAGAGACGACTAAGGGACTAAAGGCTGTGTAGTGCTGTTAGGCGATGGGTTTGCAACCTGTCACTAACACACTGGATAACATCTTAGCCTGGTTGTGCAAAATGTGGTCACAGAATTATCAACAAGTTTTTGGAGTTGTTGGTGAGTCTGTGGCTCTGCCTACCCCACTCTGGGAATGAAGGCGTGAGTTTATGATTGATTGATTGAACTACAACATATAAAAATAGTGGAAATCGGACTTGATTTAGGGGCAATGCGATGAGACATGTTGTCCCAGAGCTAAATTTGTATAAAAAAATTGACAGCTACGCGTTGTATGCGTCGGTTAACAACCTTCTTAATCACGTGAGGCTTGAAAGGTGGGGGGGGGGTCTAAAACCTAACCGTGTGTATGGACCAGCCCTTAAGTGCCCAATAATCTGCCACTAAGGTTCGCTTCGCGTTGTGTTCCAGTGTGGGAATAAGATAACCGGTGAAATTAATAGCATAGAGGCATGCATCTTAGTGCTCAGGGTTGGCAACGCATGTGCATGCTTGTGTTTCTCTTTCTTGCAACGGTTCATTCATTGATTTACTTTATTGGAGAAAAAAACAGGAACAAGTGTACAAAAAGTCTAAACGCCTCGAACGATTTTGAAGAGTGAGGTGTCGTTCGATTCGATATAGCCACTTGACCGTCCGACGATAGCATAGTATCCGAAACCAATATGCTCTCAACCGTCCGCGGATACCTTACTATCCCAAGGGGTGGAAGGAGAAGCGGTTGATTTTAGAGCCATCTAACGGAATATTTCGTCATTATTTACTAATTCTATTGATGCAACAACTTAGCCTAACCAAATAGTTAGCTCTAAAAAATAGAGATGGCAGTGTACGCCCGTTGCTTACAAGGACAACATTTTTATTTGCCAGTGCTTTATGAAACTGCGCGTGATTGTGAGTGTTTGTGGAGAACTCGTAGTTATGTCGTAAGTATTTCACGTTCATTTACATATTTTTGGGTGTTATTATACATCAAAATAATCAGGAATGTGTACTTTCTACGATAATGTGTATCATTTTCTGTTTGTGATAGTGTGATGACTGTAATATCAATTTTAAATATCAAGGTTGTTTTCGAGCTAGGGCAGTGAACGTTTATAGCCTAATTATTAGTAATTTGGAGCTCTGTTTACAGAAATATACAATAAATACTGAAGATTGGTTTATAGAGAACAGATTAATATACTTAAACATAAGAAATATATCAAACTACTTTAGGATTCATCAAAACATTTACGGTGTTTCTCAGGTTTTATGCCGTGGACGGTTGACTATCCGCGGACGTTTTAAAATATATCAGAAATAAGGGTTTGTACAAACGATTTCTCGTGTGTCTTGATTATTCGTTGTTTCTAAATGTGTTTCTGTTTGCATGTATTCTTTCAGTTACGGATATAGATACTAATTTAAAAAATGGTTTTATTTAGCTAGACTTTGTAATTTTGTACATTTGTTTGTTCAGATACCTATGTGTTTCAAATATTACAACAGTTTTTTGTATCGTTTTTTTTCTATAAAACTAACTTTCCCAATACAATTTTGCTTTGTTTCGCAAACCCATACCAGATAATATTTAATTACAGGAAAATAGTAAGAGCTTAATCCATATTCCCTCCTTCTTCCGGAAGGAGAGGCAATTTTTATGGAAATATATGTAATATAAAAAAATATATATATGGATAAAAAACTATTTTAAATGATATTGTAAAATTTGAATACTATAAAGAAATGGCCATTCTGATTCTGAATCCATATTCAACTACACTTCTAATCGCCATATGCAAAATCTCAGTCTCTCTCTCTCTCTCTCACTCCTCCGGTCACTCCGTTCATGTCATACATTCACAAAAAAAAATATTCTAATAAAAAAAATATACAAAATTTATCTACTTTCGACACTGGATACCATAGTCTCCACGGACGTTTAAGTGTATATCGGTTGTAGGCAGCCTTATGCAGACGGCCATCTTGTTGCACTTGTTGGAAGGAGTAGGGAATTTGTTTAATTTATTTTGATATCTTATTGAGAACTATATATGTTGATTGTGGTGTCATTTAAAAGTTGAAATAGTCTTTTTTTATAATATGTAATAAAAAAAGAGGGTCATCGCGCAATATTTCCTGTAATTAGTCGTCAAATAAAAACTTTCAGCAATTTTTACCAATTTCCTAAGTTTAACCTTGATTATAGTCAATTCTCATGGATATTTTTAGTATAACTATAAAAGTATTTGAACAAATGAACGTTCATTTATGCCTTAGTATTTTTTTCTTTATTTTAGCTTGTGTAGTTTAGAAGATACAGACGTTTTTGTAGAAAGTTGTGGTTGCGCAGCGCGGGGCGTGCGTCGGTAAAATAACCCGGACGGTTGAGAGTATAATGGTCTCGCGGGCCGGACGGTCAAGTGGATAGGTTATAATCTATCTATATATATATCTATATATATAAAAGGCTAAACTGACTGACTGACATATCAACGCACAGCCGAAACTACTGTACCTAGAAACTTGAAATTTGGTACAGGGGTTCCTTTCATGATGTAAGTGAGCACTAAGAAAGGATTTTTAGAAATTCAATCCTTAAGGGGGTGAAATAGGGGGAGTAGCGGGAAACTAATTCTACGCGAAAGAAGTCGTGAGCGTCCTCTAGTATTTTAATAAAAGTTATGAGGATAGAAAGAATAATGACATAAAAAAATTACATTATGTTGACGACAATATCAAAATGCAGTCAAGTTTTTTAAAGCTGGCTTTCTATTAGTTATTTCTGTGTAGGCATGGCCTTTTAACACACTCAAAAAAACACTATTTTCGATGGATAGTCAACGCGGACGGAGTCGGGGGCGGAAGCTAGTACTTACATAATTGCGTATGCGCCGCGAGGGCGTTCTGTTTCGCGATGAGCAGTTCCGGGCCCCGGGATAGCTGCTCGTAGTATCCTGACGGACAGACAATTTTATCAGTATATATTGACGACGTGTTTGGAATAGTAGTGAGAATAGTAAGATCGGTTATCCAATCAATCGCAATTTAAACAATTTTCTTTCGTTTTGGACTTTCGCCGTTCGGAAAATTTCACATTAAAATTATTAATAATAAAGTCATTTATTTCAGGCAAGTGTACCCATACATCATTACAATTTACAAAAAGTGATTAAAAAATAAAACAATAAATTACATTAAATTAAAATTAAATACATTCATAATATTTTAAAAATAACACAACTCACAGAAGTTGAAATAGATTGAAAGTGTTAGTTTTACAGAAGCCCCGCAGGGCCATGGTACCCAGAAATAGGAGCTCCGCGCGAGCGGAGCGCCGTCGACTAAGTGAAATTGATTTTGAATTGGGAAAACATGCAAATAAAATGCGAAATAGAAAATATGCAATGGGTAAAAAAATAAAATGAGGAAAAATGCGATTGGAGAAAAAATAAAATGGGAAAAATTCGAATGGAAAGTTTGCGGAATTAATCAGTTTGGGGAACCGATCTAAGTTCTCGGTAATGATCCTGCCTACGAAGCTAGCGGTCCCGGGTTCGATTCCGACAAAAATATTTGTGTGATGAGCGCGATTTGCTTCTGAGTCCTGAGTGTATTCTATGTATAATAACAATTATTCCTTTATATAAGTAGTTTATCGTTATGCGTTGTCTAGGTTAGGGCGCATAACGTCCCACTCGCAGAATGTCCCTTCATACCTTTCGCGAAATGTCCCTTTCCTAAATGTCCCTTACGCAAAATGACCCTTCTGCAAAAGGTCCCGTTGGCAAAACGTCCCTTCACATAAATAAAGTCCCGTTCGCAAAACGTCCCTTTCGCAAAATGACCCGTTGGCAAAACGTTCCTTTCCATGAGAACTCTACTTAAACAAGCTTTTTCCAGACGGGACATTTTGCGAATGGGTCATTTCGCAGACGGGACGTTTTGCGATAGGGGCGTTATGCAATAGGGACGTATTGCGAAAGGGGTGGGACCTTTTAAGAAAGGGACGTTTTGCGAATGGGGTATTTTACATAAGGGACCATTTGCAGAGAAGATGTTTTGCGAATGGGACGTAATTTTGCTGGAGGGACGTTTTGCGAGTGGGACGTTATGCGCCCTAACCGTTGTCTAGTGCCCATAGTACAAGCCTAGAGCTTAGTTTGGGACTAGGTCAATTTGTGTGTATGTCCCTTGATATTTATTTACTCTCTCTTTCTCTTTATTTTTGTATATCAAGGAGAAGGCACACGAGCACCACCTGATGGCAAATTTGATCCGAGACCCATACACATTTAAATTGACACGTTTATAATCTCAATACTGCAATCCTAAGACTTCAATGCGTTGCCAACTCTGACGACTAAGATGGAATGCTTCTAGGCTAGTAATTTCACCAGTTATCTTATCCCTACACCGGAACACCACGCGAACTCTAATGCTTGGCGGTAGTTTATGATGGTGATAGCGATCTAGACGGACCCTGCACAAGGTCCTTATCAACACTAAATATATGAATAGTTAAATATACTACGACGCGTTGGCTTAGTTGGTATTGACCCTGCCTGCGAAGCTAGCGGTCCCGGGTTCAAATCCCGGTAAGGGCAGATATTTGTGTGATAAGCGCGAATATTTGTTCCTGAGACATGGATGTTTAAGTATTTAAGTATTATATTTCTCTATATAAGTATAAAATATCCTTGTCTAGTAACCATAGTACAAGCCTAGAGCTTAGTTTGGGACTAGGTCAATTGGTGTGACATTGTGCCCTGATATTTATTTATCTATAATATAAAAATGAATCGCTGAATGTGTTGCTAAGCGCAAATCTCGAGAGCAGCTGAACCGATATCGCTAATTCTTTTTTTAGTATATTCCTTGGAGTACGAGGATGGTTCATACGGCGAGAAAAATTTAAAAAATCCACCGGGAGAGTCAGAAATTTGCTGCGGGGCGAGGCCGCTGGCGGGCCGCTAGTTATTGATATATTTATTACATAAAAACTTGATTGACTGATCGATCAACGCACAGCCCAAACCCCTGGACCTAGGGACTTGAAATTTGGAGGGTATACTCCCTGGATATCCTAGGGGTGCACTAAGAAGGGATTTTTGGAATGGGGGTAAGGGGTTAAAATAATTCAAGAAAGTAAAAGAAAAATACATTCATTCACTACACACACAAGACACATAAAAAAAGCAAAAACAGAAAACAGCAATAAACAAAGTAGTAAGTGTGTCTTCGCGGCAGTGAATCGGACACTGGCTCAGCATAATGCTGAAGGCCGCTGTACACATTGGCCCAAGGTTATGGGCCAAAATATGGAATTACGTTTACACATTGGCGTATTGATCATTCTTCATTGGCGCTTTCATAAATAGTACATTATTGCCTACGCAGGGAAGTAGGCGATTGCGGGCCGAGTATTGGTAAATATAGTGCTTTTCTCAAAAATCGCAAGAAAAAAATTGTATTGGAGTAAAATCTTCCATCACTAGAACTCATTTTTTGAATCCAAATGTGAAAAAACCATCACTCTTTACCGCCTTTTTTTAGGACAAGGAGAAACGCAAGCTTTTTTTAAAAAAAACACATGCTATTCCAGACACAGATAAAAAAGTTGTTTCGATTAAATATGGATGTATAAGACTTGTGCCCTCATTTTATTATGGCCCTTTTCACTTTTTAAAAAGTTACAAACTAGATAGTAATGAGATTTGTATGCAAATTCTAAGTAAACTATGTACTTCGCGTCTCAATATGTAGATAGTAATTTCAACATTTCCGGACATTTTTGAGAAAAGATCTTTTGATGTGTGCACGAAAAACCGACACCGGCCGGTTGGCCGGCCAGCGTTGGTCGCCAACTACGAACAAGCCAATAACCCAGCCACGTAGTACTCTACACATTGGCCCAATATCGTGGCCCAACATATTGGCCCAATGTGTACAGGACCCTTATTCTCGTGACTTCGAGATGATTTTTCATGCGATATGCACTGTCAACTGCGTACATTTTTTTGACATATCTCGAATGAAAAATCATCTCGAACTCACGAGAATTGGGTCCCAGAGGCCAGAGGCCCGTTTCACGAAGCTACAAGTTTCAAATTACAAGCGGAAGTCTCTTTCTAACTCCTTTTGCTAGAAACAGAGTTCCGCTTGTAATTTGTAACTAGTAGCTTCGTGAAACGGGCCACATGAGGTGTTAAACACCTTCAGCGCTGATTTTCAGCCAGCTCCGAGTGTGACAGACGGACGGGTACAAAGTCGTGGGCATCCTTTAGGTATTAATAAAATATAATATAAATAAATTATACCTTGCACATTATTATGGCTGCTCGCGTAGTAGGGACTACCCTGAGGTTGCATCACATTTTCACAGCCTGAAACAACAAAATAAATTAACATTAAAAGTTTACTAAGTACTCCTTTTTATATGCGGGTCGTGCGACGACGAGTGGAGCGAGTCACATAAAGTTTACAATTTATTAAGAAAAATGGTTTTTATCATCTTTTCCTGGGTGTCCCTCGGAATCCATAATAAAATTTGTCCTAACGCATCGATTGCCCAAATAGGGAATATTCATAATTTTTTTTCACAGCTTCAATAAAAGCTGATTCATGTAACAAACAGGTGAAAAAAATCATTTTTGAATAGCTATAAAAATAACCAAGATATAAGCCAACGAATATTTGTTCCTATCTCTTTCTAGCAAAACAGAATTTTACGTGGAGTTCATATGGCCGACCTGTTATAATGACGTCACAGTGCACTTCGGATCTCTCTTTCTAATTAGCAGTTTAAATGCTTGTATCATCCGTATTTCTTGACCAATTTCAATTTCACATTTGGTGATCTCTTTTACGGTATTATCATAATATGATGAGAAATGCGTTTTAAAAAATTCAAGCATATTCCCTGTTATCAATTGTCCTAAATAGGTTTTCAGCTGAATCGGACCACATTTCAAGTTTTCCAAAAATATTTGCCGTTTCGGACAAACGATGCATTAGGACAAATGAAGACTACGGATTTGATAGGGGAAGCGCTTTTCGTCCATGCAAAACTATTTTTTAAACCGACTGCCGAAGGAGGAGGTTAATGTGTTTATCAGCCTATGTATGTATGTTTGTTTGTTCCATTGTGGCGCTCTAGAAACTAAACGCGTGGATCGATTTTGATGATTCTTATGTCAATCGATTTGTCTTAAATCTTGTGAGTGTCACGATATATGACAGTAATCAAAATTCAATATGGCGGCAACCAGACGCCATATTGTAAAAAAGAAAAAAGAAAACGACTAACTAAGACAAGTGGGGTATCATTGAATAGGTACAGTCACGAGATTAAATTTGGTACCCACCTTAGGTCCAAAGTCAATCTGACATTCTACAACAATAAGGTTGAGTTTCCTAAAAGTTACAAATGACTTGACATCTCTAATGACATTGACGACTTCAAGCATATTTTTCTTGAAATGGGTCACAAATTAACGCTCGTGACCGTATTTAAAAGTCATCTTCAGGTTCTCTCATCATTTTTAATTTTGAATGATAATTTAGGATTTATAACGATTTAAAGTTGGTTAGCAACAGTCGAGTACTTTAAAGTTTGCTTTTAATGTTTTTCCAGTATCTAGGTGACGGTGTTTACCTACTGGCTCCTGTTTCACTTCCGGCGGAAGCGGCGCAACGAGACGCCTCTGCGTCTCCGCATACATGCCTGCATCTGGCAACACAAACATATAAGTATTAAAATACTATCAACAATAAAAATTATATATGTTTTAAAATTATATCATGAGGATTCTTATGGGTTAGGGCGCATAACGTCCCACTCGCAAAACGTCCCTCCAGCAAAATTACGTCCCATTCGCAAAACTTCTTCTCTGCAAATGGTCCCTTATGTAAAATACCCCATTCGCAAAACGTCCCTTTTTTAAAAGGTCCCACCGCTTTCGCAAAACGTACCTATTGCATAACGCCCCTATCGCAAAACGTCCCGTTTGCGAAATGACCCATTCGCAAAAAGTGCCGTCTGGAAAAAGCTTGTTTAAGTAGAGACTAGGAGTCTTCTCATGGGAAGGAACGTTTTGCGAACGGGTCTTTTTGCGAAAGGGACGTTTTGCGAACGGGACCTTTTGCAGAAGGGTCATTTTGCGTAAGGGACATTTAAGAAAGGGACATTTCGCGAAAGGGACAAAGGGACATTCTGCGAGTGGGACGTTATGCGCCTAACCTTCTTATGTAATTCTGTAGGTTTCCCAACCAGTGAGGTTACTGATAATTTAGGTCACCTAAATGTTCCTTAGTCGTCTCTTAGACGTAGATTGTGCTTTTTGTAGTTAGTTACTGACAGTATAGCTTACCTAATCGGTTTTAAATCCACTTGTAGATGTAGATAATTAGTTTAGTTCATCTAACTGCTCCTAATAATTTAGTAGATGTAGATTGTTATTTTGTATTAGTTTAGCTCACCTAACTGGTCCTTGGTCCTCTCGTAGAGGAACTTCTCGTCCTCCGCGCTGAGATCGATCTCCTGCTTGATGTGGTTGTCCAGGAACAGTCCCTGGTTCTCCGTCACTCTGTGCTGTTCTTGAAGCATGTGCAGATTGTGCTGCTGGTTTCCTTACTGACACTTTAGCTCACCTTTGTTCTTAAGACCTCTGGTAGACATAGATTGTGCTGTTGGTTCTTTAGTTACTGATAATTTAGGTCACATAAATGTTCCTTAGCCCTCTCGTAGACGTAGATTGTGCTGTTCTTCGTTAGTTACTGACAGTTTAGCTTACCTAATCGGTTTTAAGTCCACTTGTAGATGTAGATTGTGTCTTAGTCACTGATAGTTTAGTTCAGGCAACTGCTCCTTAATTCTTTAGTAGATAAAGATTGTTCCTTAGTTACTGAAAGTTTAGCTCACCTAACTGGTCCTTGGTCCTCTCGTAGAGGAACTTTTCGTCCTCCGCGCTGAGATCGATCTCCTGCTTGATGTGGTTGTCCGGGAACAGGCCCTGGTTCTCTGTAGCTCTGTGCTGTTCTTGAAGTATTTGTAGATTGTGCTGCTGGTTCCTTAGTAATTCGGCGCTGGAATCAAAGTGACAGTAATATAATCCATTATAGGCTAGATCTCTTGTTTGGGACCGTATGTCGTGTTTGAATGTGTCTTTTATAGTTCTATTCATTAGCATTCAAAATAAATTGAATTAATCAAATAATTTATAGGTTATTGGGTAGGTGTGTATTTTTTTTTGTTTCAATTGTGACTCTGTGGTGTGCAATAGAGATAAAGAGGAGAGTATCAAACTTTTTTTTTAAAGATTATGAAGCCTAAGTTAGTATACAGATGCTGTAAAAATCAGTTACTATAAATACAATAAAGCATATACTATATAAAAGTTTATGAGTGTGTATGCATGATTATATTTTGTAGATCTCTGTCGTTTGGCCAAAATATTTTTCGTCAAATGTATCATCTGGTCAAACGCTTTTTTCCAAAACTGTAAATATTTCAGGATTTTAAAAAAAACTAACCTAACCTATAGAGTTTTACACGATGGTTCTGAAATAAATCCTGAAATATTTACAGTTTCGGAAAAAAATGCGTTTGATCAAATGGCCAAACGGCAGAACCCGATGTTTTGTATTATTTGAATACATTTCAATTCAATAGAGGGAATCAAGGCTCATTTTTATTTTTATTTAATAAAGTTTTTTTTAAAGTTAGACTCAAATTTACATGTTTTACTCGTACCTACATCACTATCTAGACCATCGTTAACTTCCATTTTTTGTGTCAAATTCCACTTAAAATTCACAAAATTAGTATTCTCTTTAATAGGGAATATGCTTGAATTTTTAAATCGCATTTCTCAACAAAACATTAAAATACCGTAAAAAGATCAGTGAAATTAAATTTAAAATAGGCCAAGAAATACGAATGATTTTTGTGTTGCTAGAAAGAAATAGAACAAATCTTTGTTGGCTTAATATCTTGGTTATTTTTATAGTTATTCAAAAAAATATTCTTCTCAACTGTTTGTTACATGAATCACCTTTTATTAAACCAGGAAAAAAAGTAATGCTGAATATTCCCTATCTTAACACATCATCCCCCTTACTAATAAACGTTGAGTAATGGTGGTATAGCTATACAATGTTTTGTCCTTATCTGTCAGTGACATTTGGATTTGACAGAAAAGGACAAAACATTGTATAGCTATACCACCGTTACTCAACGTTTATTAGTAAGGGGAATGAATATTAGTGTACTAAAAGAAATGAAAAGCTTTATTAAGGTCCTGTCATCCCGGCTCATAGACACCTCCGGAGATCCTAGAGCTGGTGCTTACTTCTCCCAAAGGATTGGGCTAGCTATCCAGAGAGGTAACGCAGCCAGTGTCATAGGGACCATGCCACGAGCGGATCTCCTAGAGGGGGTGTTCTTTTTATAGTGGTGATTATTATTTGGGTACGTCTTTAATATTTGAGTAGCTTAGTTTTTATTTAAATTTAAATAAGTTTAGTTTTAAATGTTTTAAATTGTGTACTTTTTATTTCACAATAGCTACTTACCTATCAGCATATCCATTAGGGTACCCATAATTCCTGAAATCCTGTTTGTCACTAAACGCATATATGTCTCCCATCTTCTGGTACTCAATAGGTTTCTGGTACTGTTCTATTTTCTCGTACACGTTAAGAGATTTCCGCTCTAGGGCGTATTTCTCAGCTTCCTTATTATACTCTTCGTTGGTCTGCGGTATATAATCATCGGTTTTTGTATAGTCTTTAGGGGGTTCGAAAGACTTGTCGTATTTCTCTGGTTCTTTGTATTGGATTGGATATTCTGAAATAGAGAATAGGCTATTTGACAACATTGAAAATATGCATCAAATTGTCGTCATCCTATTAGATAATAGCGTAAAACAACATATTTCACTTTATTTTAAACTAAATTAAGCATATTTTTTTGGAAATTACACGAAAAAAATTGTAATATATTTTGAAATTTTATCTGTGGCAGAAACGCTATGCGATTGCTTTGTAGCTGTGGTTACTCGCAGGTGACGTCACACGCAAGTAACCACAGATCATAAGGGCATATCTCTTCAAATGATTTTTCATTGTTTACTTGCATATAACGTCACACTTGTCACATGGCCAGCGCCACGATAGAAACAGCGTTTTTGGCGCGGTTTCGGAAATTTAAACTTTTAATTGGATTTTTATTGATAATATAGTAGAATCTCACGGAAATATCAATGTAATAAAGAATCATTTAATAAGGTTTCCCTAAAATTAGTCAAATAGCCTATTGCTTAAGTGCTAGTTCAACACGCGTGGAGATAAAGTCCACCATAAATTGATACGCTCTGAGTATGCACTCATGTACTTAGTGGGTCTCAGTTTATACTGGACATTGAAAGGAACGAAATGAAGCAAAATAGATTTCTCATTGGTTTTGGGTGATAAGGGAGGAGTCCGTTTTTATTTGAGACCCTAACATTTTGCATTTTTTTTATATTTCTAATGTGCCCCCAAAAGTGACCCCCTTATTAAAATAATGAATTCGTTACACGTCCGTGTTTGGGTCACAGACATACAATATGGAAGGGAAACTGTATGTATGTATACCCATTTTAGAGTTATTTGTCTTATATGGTAAACAACTTTCTAACCTCAAAATGAAACTTTTGACTAAAACAGCTCTTTTATCGTAAATAAAGTAAACTGAGAAAACATTTTGGACACCACTTGGCCAATGTATTGACCATGATTGCTTAATTTAAAAAAAAATAGTTATTTCATAGAAAAAAGTTTCATTTTGAGGTTAGAAAGTTGTTTACTACGTAAGACAAGTCTGAACAGGGTTTATCTATGATTTCACCAATGTCGAAGACGAACCTTTTTCTCTCTTGTCACAAAATGAATAAGATATTAAAATGTACGTCTTTCAGTTTCCCTTACTCTACATATGTGTACCAAATTCCAAGTTTACCTATCCAGTAGATTCAGAACAAATTGACTGCGACATACGGACAGACCGACAGACAGACAGACACACAAGTGATCTTATAAGGGTCTCGTTTTTTTATTCGGAGGTACGGAACCCTAAAAACAACTGATATATGCACTAGAGGACGTCTGCAAATGCGTACGCGCAGAATCTTCTTCTGGCTTCCCTCACTCCCGTACAGTTGTTTCATCTCACGAAAGCAGGTGGGCTATACTTGTGTGTGTAGACGTACATGCACATTGTCTCTGTGTGCGTAGCTGTCGTCGCGTCGCTAAGCGGCGCCGTAGTGTGCGTGTCTATACGTGTTACAACTACAAGTATGGCTCACCCGCTTTCAACAACTACCGTAAAACGGGGTGAGTAGGAATTAAGGGGTGAGTAGGGACACACCCTAAAATAAGTCATAACTTGTTACAAATAAGATCAAGTATTAAATTGATAAAAACGTTACGTCTATTGGAAATAATTTCAGTCTTATAATTAGTAACATATGCTTCATTTTAGGTTGTGTCCCTACTCGCCCCGTTTTACGGTATAATAAACTTACGACGTCGTTCTTGGTCGGAAAAGTTCGTATTTTTCGTACTTTTAAAGTCAGCTTCAGTACCCATCGATAAGTTAATTGAGGTTAGAACGAACTTATTCGAGAAAATACAGCATACCGCATCAAAATCTGTTGCCTGGTTTAGGAGTTAGCATGTATACAGACAGAAAGACAGACAGACGCGAAAAGCGACTTTGTTTTATACTAAGGAAAGAAAGATAAAGATATTTTTGTCGTTATGTCAACTGTCATTCACTTAATTACGATATAAAGCGAGATGGATTAACCCAAAGTGGAATAAAACCCTGGTTTAGATTTGCAAGTGTTAATAAAGAGAAGAAAAAATCTAGTTCATTAAGGTTGATTATAACAAGAGGTGTTTTTAATAAAAATGAATGGAAAGCAAATAATTGTTAAAAGCTCGGGTGAAAAATAGTGAATTAAACGGTCACCAATTATTTCATCGAATTTCACTTCATCGATTGTAACATTTCATCGAAATTCATTTCATCTAACGCTACTTTTAAAACTATGACGTTTTGAGGATATATCAAACATTAATTACGTAGGTAAGGTTAGGTTAGAGTTAAGACTATACAAAAAAAGAAATGCTTTTCGATGAAATAATTTTTTTTCGAAATGATAAACTTATCGTTGAGGTGTTTCGATAAAATTTATTTATTCGATAAAATAATAGGTACCCGAATTAAACACCATGCTTGTTTAAATCAACTTTAATATGAATGATTTATCTAATTTATAATTATCTTATTACATTATTTATTGATAACACTTACAAAAATAAACCGAAGATAAATTTACTAAAACCCACAGAGATCAATTTATATGTAGATACAATAAGCAGCCTTAGGGCGATAGGAAATTTGCCGAAAATGTTTAAACTGCATTGAAATACTATAAATATATCATGGGACAATTTAACACAAATTGACTTAGTCCCAAACTAAGCTCTAGGCTTGTACTATGGGTACTAGACAACGATAAACATAATTATGTAGAGAAATACATACATAAATATATAGAAAACATCCATGACTCAGAAACAAATACTCGCGCTCATCAAAAAAATATTTGCCCTTACCGGGAATCGAACCCAGGACCGCTAGTTTCGTAGGCAGGGTCACTACCAACTAGGCGAAACACTTCGTCAAAACTACGGCGTCCGGAATGAAATAAAATATGATGAAAATGATTCATTTTGACGTAGTTGTTTTATTAAACTTAAAAAAAATATCATTTTTTTTTATATGATTTTTTTTGTCAAGGCACACAAGCTCACAGGCCACCTGATGGTAAATAGGACCTGAGACCATCGAGCAACACGGAAGGGAGTAGGCATTCGCACCATTTTCCCCTCTGTTAAAGTACAAGCCCAAGCGGGCTTGCGCATCTAATAAAACTAGTTGTCACTCGGATTGTCAACTAGATCCAGTCGTGTGAGTGAACGTTACCTACACTTGCCGGATTGCTGTGTTTTCGGATCTGTTGAGCAACAAATCCGACTTCTCGCCGATGAAAGATGAAAGCCATATCGCGTCAATGTGTGAATTGTGACGCGTTCGTACACAAAAATTGCTCGAGGTGTGCGAGTTTTGTCGGTGTATTGTTCCATTTTTTATGTATTAGTGTCATCATTAGTCATTACAGTTTTGTATGTAGGTGTGCAGAGCTGCATTTGTGTGCAAATTTCCCCCCGCAAGAAATGACAGAACTATTTGACTGTAATATTCATAGCTAAGGCGACTTGCTTCCGCTAGGAAGGCCGTGATGCTCGATGCCTGAGACCCATATACTTTTATATTCTCAGGACAACAATCACAAGATTGCAAAAGCGTTGCCAACCCTGAGAACTAAGGTAGAATGCCTCAAAGTTAAAGTTTTATTGTAATTTAAAATTCTTTTTTTAAATATACTTTACGACCACGGAATAGAAAAAACAGTGCAAGTTGCATGAGCTTCGCTTAATATCAGACCTGTTGTCGCCAATACTCAAACTATCATAAAAACAACACGCCACCATGGAAAATGTTTTTGGTGCGGCTATAGTTTTTACATTCCAAAATAGCACAATAAGGCATGCTTCTGGATTTATTTCCTATTTTAGAAATATTATTAGCACAACTTTCACGCACAAGCGATCGCGGCAAATCTAAGCTAGGTTGCCCGTAACGTTTAAGATATTAAAAAAAATATTTTATTTTAAATATGATCGTAAGTCGTTATTATTTCATATTGTTTTCATTTGCATTTTTGAATAAAACTTTCGAGCGTTTGATTTATTTCAAATTGATCAGGAGTAAGCTAGATAGTCATGTTTCATGTTGAAAATAGTTTCAAAGTTTTAATATAAGTAATACAATAAATATAAAGTCTCTGATGAATTGTAAATATGTTGAATCAATATAATATACTTATCTAACCGTTTTTTTACATATATGCATTATTTAATTGTTATACGCAGGTTGGGTTACGTTATAACTATGAGCAATATCAAAAAATAAAGTCATCAATCGAAAAAATACGTTCAGAAATATGAACATTCGGGATTATGATCAATTCGGAATTATGTGCACTGAATTAAAATACACAGTCTACATTTTTTTTAGGCAAAGGAACAAACAGGCCTCCATATATGTCAAGTGGACTTGGAAGCCCATAGATATTTCCAATCTTACAATAACAATCTCAAAACATTGCCAAACGTTGAGAACTAAGGTGGAATGCCTCTATGCTAATAATTTTACCGGTTGTCTAATCCCTACAATGGAAACGTACCGTAAAATTTGCAGCCGTTACATATAAACGTGGAATAACCTTGGAGTAGCTATGCCATGTTTGGTCCTTACCCGTTGTTGTGACATTTGAATTCAACGGATAAGGACAAGACATGGCATAGCTACTCCAAGATTATTCCACGTTTATATGTAAGGGCATAAAACTTTAAGCACTTTATGAGCGTTGTTTTATTAATTTTGTAGGTCATTATAACCTTTTCAATGATATGTCAAATCCAAAAGTCACTCACGCCTTTGACTGCTAAACACGAGCTAAAGTCAACCTTGCCTCATATACACTAAGGTCTATTTTACGCTGTCAACGCTAACGGATATATCCGTCGTTGGCGTTGAACCAGTGGTGCGGATATATCCGTTAATATCCGATATCCGTAAACTAAATTACAGGGTTACTAGCTTCATATTTCAGTGAGGAGAAAGATGATGTATGTTTTATGTTGGTAGATATTTGTTGATATTTGAGGGCAGCTCCAATTAAAGTATATGACCCAACAGCTGTTTCATACAGGCGTTGAAACGGTAAATTAATCAGAAAAATCAGAATCACCTAGCTGTTCAGAGTTATAAGAGTGCTCCGATGTTTCGCTGTAGCTGTTGTTCGGTTGGGACCCCTCCTCTTCTTCGGAGTGTATGGGGTCTGTCTGCATGAAGGCATCCTGCTTCTTGGGCTTCGGGAGCGGAGGTTGCGGAGAGATGCCCGAGGCTATGGCGTGTAGGGTTTGAAGACGATAGGCCAACTGGAATGAAGCGATTTTTATTGTCAGTCTTTTTTACTATACTTTATTTGTTTAAGGCATTTAACTAAATACAGTGTGTCTTGAATAAAGTGAACAAAGGAATTGGGATGAAAGTAGATGCAATTTCAGCGAAAAAAAAAATAGTTTATTTTTTAAAGATTAAAAAGAATCATTGATTGCTGTGAACCCTATTGGAACAAAATGAAATATCTCGCCTCATATGAGGTCTATTGAGATTAAATAAAGGGTTTTTTAAACCCACAGCATTTCCTGTGTCAAACATATGAAAAAAATCAACAAAATACGCCGAGCACAGGTATTACTTATATCACTTTGTTCCGATCGGATTCACAGCGATGTTTTTTTTTAAATCTTGAAAAAAAAAAGACACCAATTATTATTATTTTGTCGGTGAAATTATAACTAGTTTCATCCCCATTCGTTTGTGCCCTTTATACAGGGAAACACTGTATAAACCACGTATAGTTTGTTTACGGGGCGCGGGGCGTGAACAAAAACCCCAGGGGCACGTTTTATAAAGCTACAAGTTACAATTTTACAGGTCTAAACTGGCAACACTGCTCAAATGGCTGGTCCTCATTGGTCAAGGTTGTGTCAAATGGAAAATTGTAACCTGTAAATTGTAATTTGTAGTTTTATAAAACAGGCCCCAGATATAATGGCTACCCATTCTTTCAAAGATGATTTCTCTTAAGCCGATAAAAGCTGAGAACCATCCCTAATAAAATAGCTTTCTTTAAAAAAATGCGTCCATATTGGTACAGTCAAGAACTTAAATTTGGTACCTTAGGTCCAAAGTCAATCTGACATTCTACAACAATAAGGTTGCGTTTCCTGTTAGTACAATTGACTTGGCATCTCTAATGACTTTGACGGCTTCAAGCATATATTATTTTTGTTGAAATGGGTCAAAAATTAACGTTCGTGACCGTACATCCGTTTGGAAGCTATGCCACAGATATAAACAAAGACACAAAGACAGAGACACACGTTAAACTATACCCCTCTTTTTCGTCGGGGGTTAAAGTGATGAACGATGGTCAACTCACGCTGTTGTCTGACTCCACCATCGGTTCCCGCGGCGGCTCCGGCATGCTGTGGCTGATGGGAGCGAGAGGAGACCACTTGTCGGTCTTGTCACTGTAATAAACGTTAGATGTGACGCATCAGACGACGGACTAGGAGTTACCCTGTTACCAATGGGAACCACTTAGAATAATAAAATGTCATCTAACAGACTGGCTAATGTTTAAGTTCTTAGTTTTAGTTTAATATGTAATAAGCCTCTGTAAAGTCATTTATTTTATTTACACAAAAGAGCCTAACTTTTATTTTTAAAAACAGTAAAATACTGCGTTATTGGATTATTGAAAAAAAAAAACCTCTTCCTTAACCGGGAATCGAACTGGTCGAATATGACAAAACAATAAAGTCGTGTTTTATAATACAGATCGAATGCGTCATCGACAGTGATAATTTATATCTACTACACATACACCTTTAAATTAAATAAAGACCGTAAAAACCCTACTTTATTATTTTGTCATATTTGACCAGTTCGATTGCCGGTTACGGCGGACGAATTTACAAAAATCTATAAATGCAGTATTTAATCATTTCAAAAATAATAAGTCTCATTTGCGAAGAATATGCTATTTCCAATATTAGTAGTTGACGTCCATATGGCGTTAGTTTTTTCCACCTTGGATATGAAGATGAGTATATACTCACAGAGGCTCCTCCTTTTTGCCGTCCTTGTATTTGAGGGTGCGGCTCTTTCGGATCACCATGACTGTGCCGTCGGGGTTGAGCTTGGGCAGGTTCTGTGAGGGGACTGCATCTTTACTAAGAGTTTTCCATTGCCCTGTAAAAGAATATCACTTGTTACTACGCGAATATAGAAACAATAGAGGACGTCTGCGAGTTCGTACGCGAACGAAGAACTGCCCCTGGGTGATTCTTCGAGTGTTTCAACCGCCTCATTTTTTGGGACACATTTTTTTAGAAGTGGCTGCAGATTCCGATTTCCTTTCTGGTTAGGTATCTAAGTTTACCGGACATCTAACAAATATCCGAAAACGGCATTAAAATTCTCGCCCAATTCTTTAAAAGTATGTCCACGGAAATGAGGCGGTTGAAACGCTCAAAGAATCACCCCCCAATTCCGTTTCATTGGGGGTCGATATTCGAAAATCTTTTCTTCGTGCACTCAATGGTAGATAGCCAAGAATTATTCCCTCCAAATTTTAATTCCCTATGGCGCTTGCCCCTCTGCCGGCGAGAAAGCGATTAAGCTATCGACTATTTGTGGCGTTATCTATGAAAAGGGACCTTATTGTCGATGGCGCCTCCGCCATTATTAACGATGCTCCGATATAAATACAACGTCACATGACGCAGTGCGGCGTAAGCGCCATCGACAATAAGGTCATTTTTCATAGATAACGACACATTTTGTCGCTTAAGAAACAAACAAAATATTTAGATCCCGTGTCAATAAATCGTTGCTGTTCACACTGCCGACGAGAACTCTCTCCATTAGTTTGTCGAAACAAAAAATATAGATCCATTGTCAATAAAAGAGACATATATTACGAGTGCGTGTGGTGCCGGGTTAAGAATGTTGCCACTCCATGTCTTCCCGTGGATGTCGTAAGAGACGACTAAGGGACTAAAGGCTGTGTAGTGCTGTTAGGCGATGGGTTTGCAACCTGTCACTAATACACTGGATAACACCTTAGCCTGGTTGTGCAAAATGTGGTCACAGAATTATCAACAAGTTTTTGGAGTTGTTGCTGAGTCTGTGGCTCTGCCTACCCCACTCTGGGAATGAAGGCGTGAGTTTATGTATGTATGTATGTATATATTACGTGTAATAATTAATCGCTGGCTCTACTCCCTTCTCGCTCATCATCGGCGGTCATCATCATTTTTTGTAGCATGAACAAGCACACAGGCCACCTGATGTTAAGTAGGATCTGTGACCCATAGACATTTGCGTTCTCAAGACTATAATCTTGAGACTCTAATCCTAAGACCGCAAACGCATAGAAAACATAGAAAACAACCATGACTCAGAAACAAATATTCGCGCTCATCACAGAAATATCTGCCCTTACCGGGATTTGAACAAAGGACCGCTAGCTTCGTAGGCAGGGTCACTACCAACTAGGCCAGCGGCGCGTTGTCAATATGCATAGACAGATGACATCACGCACAAAAAAAATATATTTTTATCTCTGCCACAGAACTATGAACTATGAAGTGTTATCAGCTAGGAAATGCAAATAACCGGTTATAACCGGTTATTTTCATACAAAAACGTCTAATAACCGGTTAAATTGCATTCCCTACTATCCGCATATTTTTAGTTCATGATTTTACGTTTTATTTGGATGACTGGATACTTGTGATCTTGGAATATTTAACAATTCCCAAAGGAACGAACTGTAGAGCCAGTTTTAGCCAACGGCGGCAAGGGTGTACCTCAAGGAAGCGTTCTTTGCCAATATCATAAAAACATTAATAACTCTTAAACTATTTAACAGACTGAAAATTTAAAACTAAATTCTGGACTAGTAAGGAAAGGGCTTTCTTAACCCTTATTTACGTCAAGTTCTGGAACACCACTGTCTATAACAAACGTAATTTACACTTTTAAAAACTCATTCCAAGCTCTGGACTAAGAGTACCTAAAACACATCAATAAACATAAGTACATAAATACGGAATTACATTCAAGATACAACTAGAAACTATTATCATTGTAAATTCTATGTAAATTGTATTTTACATCATCAACTACACTTTTTGAATTCTAAAATACTAGCAACCCGCCTTCGTTTTTGCTTGGTGAGTTTTATGTAACACCGAATATCAACCAGAATTTATTATACATAACAACCTTACTCTTGAATCACTATATCTATTGATGAAAACTGCATTAAAATCCGTTGCGTAGTTTCAAAGTTCTAAGCGTACATACCTCTGTATGTATGTATGGACAGACGGCGGGAAGCGACTTTGTTTTATACCATGTAGCGATAAAAAAAAAGTGATTTGCGAGAAGATAAACGAGCAAAGAAGCCACCCGAGGGCCCTGCCAAGATGCACTACGCTAACTAGCGTTTCTATTCGTTTCGTTTTTAACCAATCGCATCGGTAGATGACGTGATACGAAAAGTCACGTGATCTACCAGTGACGCGATTGGTTTAAAAACGAAACGAATAGGAACGCTAGTTAGCGTAGTGCACCTTGGCAGGGCCCTCTGAATTATAATTGGGATCTGAGACTTCATAAACCAGGGTTTCCCCACCATTTTTGTGTTAAGCCTCCCCGGAAAAAAAAGACGTTTTCATGCCCCCCGTTCCGATTATTTTCGTGACAAATACAAAAGGAAATAATTTAACAACATCGACCGATGACGTCGCGTTGTGAAATAGAGACCGAAATATCACAATGAATATGTCATACTAGAGGACGCCCGCGACTTCGTACGCGTAGAATTAGTTTCCCGCTACTCCCCCCATTTTTCCCGTTGGGGGTCGATTTTCGGAAAATCCTTTCTTAGTGCTCACTTACATCATGAAAGGAACCCCTGTACCAAATTTCAAGTTTCTAGGTACAGTAGTTTCGGCTGTGCGTTGATACATCAGTCAGTCAGTTTAGCCTTTTATATATATAGATTTATTTGCTAGTTGGTAGAGAGTGATAGTGACTCAGGGTTCGATTCCCGGTATAGGCTAATGTTTTTGTGATGAGCGCGAGTATTTGTTCGAAGTCTTTACTAGAAGTGTTTACTATATAATTGATTATATATCATCATCATCATAAACTCACGCCTTCATTCCCAGAGTGGGGTAGGCAGAGCCACAGACTCACCAACAACTCCAAAAACTTGTTGATAATTCTGTGACCACATTTTGCACAACCAGGCTAAGATGTTATCCAGTGACAGGTTGCAAACCCATCGCCTAACAGCACTACACAGCCTTTAGTCCCTTGGTCGTCTCTTACGACATCCACGGGAAGACATGGAGTGGCAACATTCTAAAACCGGCACCACACGGCATTGATTATATATTTATCCATATAAGTAAGTTTCTCGTTGTTTAGTACAGTCGAGTTCATAAATATTAGTACACTTTAGTACCTTGTCTATTCAATGTCATGTATAAACTGCCTTACATGAATTATCACAGCGATTCAAGTGACAAGGTACTAAAGTGTACACATTTTTATGAACTCGTCTGTACCCATAGCAGAAGTCTAGAGCTTGAGAGGTCTGATTGCTTTTTTTTGCATTTCTCGCCCCCTTTCCTATCTTTCTACGCCCCTTAGGGAGCCGCCTTACTAGTTCGAAAATCCTGCCATAGAAAATCGTAATCTCAAAACTTAAAATACGACATTGGAGCGAAAACAGAATTTTAACAAAATATAAATCGCCTTTACGACAAAAAGTACAGCTCTGATATTGTGGTCAGGCATCAGATTAGTTTGAGGAAAAAGCTAACGCAGGAAATCCCTGATGATGCGAGCGCAGCGTTTGGGTTTCCTGCCGGACCGGACTAATTATAGACTAAACAAATTCTGCTGAAATATACATATATTTATTTCTCAAAAATTATATATGCATTTCTCTAAAAGGAAAAACAAAAGAATTGCACTGACGAATTCATAAACTTTAAATTGTTTGAAAGTTGTTCGTAATTAACTTTAATTTATCTATCTGTGAGTATATAGATACACAAGTGGTTACATAATGAGAAACACTTGCGTTACTTCATACAATTTTGCCCGGTACAAAATATTTTTTTTGGTGATATCTTTATTTTAGGTTAAATAAGTGTGTCAACCTATTATTTAGGTTTTTTTTTAATAAAATAAGAAAAGACAGACAAATGAAGAATGAATGTGGTTGCCGGGTTAGAATAGTGCCACTCTGAGAATGAAGGCATGAGTTTATGTATGTGTACGTATGTACAAATAAAGAAACACGACATATAGATCTACATTGTTAGGGTTCCGTGTCCGAAAGGATCCCTATTAGATTCCGACCAGGGAGTAGTGACAGAAGCATTTTCTCAAATTCTTCATATGGCAACAATTTTACCTATGAAACAAGCTGTCACAATACGACTACCTATCCAGTCGCTATGCATTTCGTGTTACCAGCTAGTGATATTTTTAATTTGCTGCCTTTTTTTGCGTCACCACTAGCTGGTTGGACTCTAATATGCCTACTCTGTCCATCTGTCCGTTGTAAATGAAAAGATCTGTATCTTTTAAATCGTAATACATAGCGGGTTTTTTTCCAGCATGTGTTATTACTAACTTACGAAAACCGAAACCTATTACTAACGTAACGCTGAATGTAATTCTTTACACTATAATGGGCTCTATTCTACTCTGAAAAACCATATTGCTTTTGACATGTATTGCCAACGTTACGATAGCTCTTATTTAGTTAAAAACAATACGACAACATGTCAATGTCAATATGGCTTTACAGAGTGGAATAGAGGCCCCAATTAATTTTGTCACTCGCGTGCCAATGACAGCTTAAAACCAGCGCGAATGTCAACCTTACCTCATAGACACTCTGGTATATTTTGCGTTGGCTACCATGACGGATATATCCGTCGTTGGCGTTGAACCAGTGGTGCGGATATTTACGTCGATGGCGTTAACAAGGTTAAACCAAGTGCAATATTAATGATAATGACGTCGTTACTGTACTTATTATTACAAATCGTGTTATCACAATATAAACATTGCGTGGGTAGAGCGGGATTCCCGCAGGAAAAGCTAAAAGAACGAATAAAAATAACTAGTAAATAATTGAATCATCGTAACAGAACAATCATACGAGATTTGCATTTAAATTCATTTGTACCACGGCTCAAAGAAATAAGCTCTTTTTACCCGATTGCGGCTAAGCCAAAAAGGAGGGTTATGCCGTTTTCCTATAAACTACTCGAAGGGTCAAAGGATTTTGATAAATATACGTCACTAGAGGACGCCCGCGACTTCGTACGCGTAGAATTAGTTTCCCGCTACTCCCCCCATTTCTTTCCGTTGGTCGATTTTCGGAAAATCCTTTTTTAGTGCTCACCTACATTCTGAAAGGAACCCCTGTACTAAATTTCAAGTTTCTAGGTACAGTAGTTATCAACATGATCATATGACTAATCTTCGTTACACAAAGGAAAAAGTTAAGGGCTTAACAACCCTTTTTAATTGAGCCCTTAACTATGTACAATATTTTTGCCATTCACCCTTAAGTAATATTCGACGAAAAAGGAATTTAAAAAAAGAACTATGATTATCCCGTAATTGCGTTTATAGTATGAAGAGCATCCCACTCAGGCAGGGATTTTCCTAGGAAAACCAGAGTTATATTAACTTCAGAATGGAAATATGTTGATTTTCAAACAAACGACGACACGTTAGCGTAGTTGGCAGTGACCCTGCCTACGAAGCTAGCGGTCCTGGGTTCAATTCCCGGTAAGGGCAGATATTTGTGACAAAAGCGCGAGTATTTGTTCCTGAGTCTTGGATGTTTTCTATGTATTTAAATATTTATTTCTCTAATATAAGTATTTATATCGTTGTCTAGGTACCCATAGTACAAGCCTAGAGCTTAGTTTGGGACTAGGTCAATTTGTGTGACATTGTCCCCTGATATTTATTTATTATATAATATTTTGAAAAATCTTTAAACCATTGAAATTGTCAATTAAGACATTGATGTTTGAAATATTTTTTCAATGTTATGATGAAAGTATTACATGCACAAAATATGATATGATAATGTACCATTATGATAATTTATTATTATTTTCATAGGTATTTGATTTTTGTTTTAGGTACATGTACCTTATCTAATAAGTAAAAAAAACCCGGTCAAGTGCGAGTCGCAAATACTCATTTTGTTATGAACTTTATTTTCTATGCAATAAGGCCCATTTTCACTAGCGTAAATTTTAATACAGATTTTCCAAGTTTTTTTTATTATTTCTCAAATCTGTGAATAATGAACACTCCTTTTTATTTTTCCCATAAAATATAAGTACTTATCTAAACGCCACAATTTTTCCAGATTTTTTGATTAATAAACTTTGGAGATAAGGGGGGGATGGTCATTTTTTGTACATTTAAGGCTATAAATCAAAAATACATCACAGAAATACTTAAAGATAAAAGTCTTAAAATGTGCAGATTGAGACCGTTCATATTGACACCCCATTTGCCATAATCAAACCACTTTCATTTTTGAACCCCGCATTATAGACTCCTTTTCAATTAAAAACCGATGCGGGCAAGCAAGTTGCACAATATTGCCAAATTTTAAGTTAATAGCATTTCTAGTTGCTGAGAAAACCTGCTGTGACATACAGACAGACGGACAACGAAGTCTCACCATAAGGGTTCCTTTTTCACCATTTTGGTACTAAAAACAAATAAATACTCCATTCACAGAAACACAATAATAAATTATTAAAACGAATAACCAAATACTGATATGACTTAAAACACAAAGAATCTAAACCAACAAGATAAATATCAAACCAAGGACCAATTTGCGTGATAAAAAAAAACTGACCATGGTCTTATGTTAATGTTAATTGTAAACACAATGCACAAATAAAAAAAATCAAATTGAGTTGATGATAGAATGAAGAATGAAGGCAAAGTAATTCTTTTTAATCCCGATGCAGGGGGGTTTTAAGAAAACAACATGTATCTGTGTAATTGTGTATGTTTCTCTGTGACATCATAGCTCCCAAATGGATGAAACAATATTTATGGACACATAGGATAGACATTTGTGTGATGAGCGCGAATATTTTGTTTCTGAGTCATGGATGTTTTCTATGTATTTTAGTATATATTTATCTATATAAGTATGTTTATCGTTGTCTAGTACCCATAGTACAAGCCTAGAGCTTAGTTTGGGACTAGGTCAATTGGTGTGACATTGTCCCCTGATATTTATTATTATTTATTATTATTTACATTTTTTAAAAGAAAGCTAAACAGTTTTTTTTTCTCACAACAGTAAATCCACGGATTAAATTACAATAAAGACTTATTTCAGACATAACTACAAATCATGGGCCAAATACGGATTTTCATTATTTTAACAATAGCTTTAATAATACACCAAATATTACAGAAACCTTAAATATCATTTTAAGGCCTATGTAAAATTTCGACAAAAAATAATAATTAAGGACGTTGTGCCTTATGAGGACATGACAACATTAAGATTACACAAAGTTAATTGTGTGGTGCCTATTTGGAATCTACGCGTGTGTGCGTGAGCGTATATGTGTAAATGGTATGGTTCCAAACATCACAAGTTTCAAAAATTTCATTATTCATTATTCGAGCGTTTCAACCGCGTTACTTTTGTGGACATATTTTTGAAGAATTGGGCGTATATTTTGATGCCGTTTTTGGATATTTGTTAGCTTAGATACCTAACCAGAAACAAAATCGAAATCTGCAGCCACTTCTACAAAAATGTTACCACGAAAGTGTTCCGGAACAAAGGCCCAAATAATACCCCGTGACTCATGCGTTGAGAATCACTGAATTCAAACACTGCTACGAAGTAACGAGGTCGGGCTTGCTCAAAGATATTGTGATTGGTATGATTGACCGCTACGCTACATGTTTTCCAAAGTCTATACTTGTAAACCACTTATGGCACAATATCCTTTATAGTGATAGAATTTGTAGGTTTCATAATGAGAAATAACTAGGAAAAATTACCTAAGAAAATCGAGAAATATCTGTAGAAACTAAATCACTACATAGTATAAAACAAAGTCGCTTCCCGCTGTCTGTCTGTCTGTCCCTATGTATGCTTAGATCTTTAAAACTACACAACGGATTTTGATGCGGTTTTTTTTATTAGATAGAGTGAATCAAGAGGAAGGTTTTTATGTATAATAAATGCTGGTTTATTGTACGGGTGTTACAGAAAACTCAAATAAACCGAAGCGAAGCGAGGGCGGGTCGCTAGTCTAATATATAAAATTCTCGTGTCACAGTGTTTGTAACCAAACTCCTCCGAAACGGCTCGACCGATTCATATGAAATTTTGTGTGTATATTCAGTAGATCTGAGAATAGGTCGTAAACTATTTTTCATAAGGTTTGTATGAAAAAAAAATTTACACCCGAGCAACGCCGGGCGCGGACAGCTAGTATGTATGTATATTTCTTGTCTTTCTAAAGACAAAAAAGTACTTTTAAATACCAAGGTATATTCTATATAATTAGAATAGAATAGAATAGAAAAACGTTTATTCGCCAAACACATCAACATAGGGGTATCATAGAAAAGATACAGTAACGAAATAGAACTACTTCTAATTATTATGCATACTCCTCATTCTAACGTATGTTTGTCAGACATGGCCTTTGTCACTCTACAGAATAAACAAACTCATAAGCTGCCAAAAGCAATGGAAAGGAGCATGTTTGTTGTAGAGGTCTGGTGGTATAAAAGCCGCTCTTATCAGACATAAAACGAAAGTTTTCAATATAGCACAGAAGACCAGACAACTCAAGTGGAAATGGGCAGGCCAAACTATAAGAGGAAGGGAAAACGGTGCAAAATTGTAACAAAATGGTATCCGAAAGACAGCCAATGAAAGAGAGGCAAACCACAAATAATATGGGATGATGACATAAGTCAGGAAGCCAGTAAAACTTGGAATAGAATAGAGCAATATAGACAGGAATGAAAAAGGCTAGAGGAGCCCTTTGCTGAAGGGCAACCGAACTTACAATGAGGAGAAAACCCAAATAATAGAACACCAAAAGTTTGATATAAGGCTATAAATAAATAAAGAAGTACAAGTTAAATGAAACCTTTAAATAAACATGTAAGATTCTTAATAATAGATAATCATAAGGGAATGTGAAATTTAACTTTTAAGATAGCTTTTTTTTTCTCATTATCATCTCATGCCCAGTGTATTTACGGGTCAACTTTTATAGTCGGCGATAATTGATGCCTTACTCTGCCATTGTTATATGTAGAATGAAACATCAATATGGTTGATGGACAATTATTGCTCGTAAACTTTGGCTGTGAAGCTTTATGCTATTAATCTGGTAAGACAGAGCATATTTATTTCACACACCACACCACCATTATCTCAGTGGTATTAATTACTCTCTCTCTCACATCTCAGTCACATATTAAGCCTTCTGCTAGCCTTATTGCTCCTCCACATTCATTTAAACTCCTTTTACTCTTGTTTCTACTAAAAGCGAGAATTAATCTTAGACAGAATAAGGCTAGTAAACAGGTTTTATCAATCTTCCTCAATACTAACCACAGATATGCTAATAAAAACTAACAATAATACAATGACAGGTAAATGTGTCCCTTTCATTTTCCACAATAAATTCCCCACTTAACTGAGCATGATTCAACAAGCAAAAATATCATTGTAAACTTAATAGCAAACAATAAAAACCACAATTAGCCTAACAACAGTAAGATTTGAGAGTAGATTTTGATAATAAAAAATGTCAAAGATCAACGCAACAATTGATAGCGAATACATTGGCAATCCCATTGCATAAGAGTTAAATAAAACTTTGGGTTTCCCAATAAGTCTATTAGCAGAGATATGTCCATGTAATGATCATAAAAAATATCACTGACCTAAAGGATGCAGATTATCACAAATAAAATGGACATTATGATGACTCATTGTAGAGAAACTCGTGAACAAGAGGAGAGCGCGCTAACCAGACATGGAAAAACCCAAATAACTTTTTTTCTTACCCATATTTGTGACGTTATAATCCGACTGTGTGAAATGAAGACTGCACACTTTGGAGTATTTTGTATACGGCTTCCCGCGTTTCAGGATAACGTTCCATTTGTCTGCCATGGGGACGTCGCGCGGGAACCGGTGGAACTTCACATTTTTCGTCTTTCCGGCGAGCGACGTGCACTGGGGCACGGTGCAGTAATAACCCATCGCGATACCGTGTGCCTTTGTTGTTGCAGAACTCCGGCAGCAAAGTAAAATGCCGCCTGCGAACAGTATATCACATTAAACAGGAAGCAGGCCGGGCACAGTGCGTCGCTAAAACTGATTATTTGCTGCAATCGTTATCACGTTTGTGGAAATCGCAATCATCACACTGCAGCCTTGAAAAGTTGAGTTAGTTGAAATTTTTGACATGTATCACCACTTTTTTTCGGAAAAATGGCTCCTGTAACCACAGACAGGGTACTTTTATTTTTTTAATAACATGAATCTAAGAATTTTTTTTATTCAGCCACTGAAGTTTAAACGGGTGTTGAGTAAACAAATTTGCCCTCGCTACTGGTTTCAGGTACAGAATAAACGATTTACATGTGTTTTCCTTAAAACAATACACGTATAATACCTAATATCTTGGAAATAAATCCTGAATTACGGTTGCGAACCGATTAATCGTTTAAATCGATTTAAATAACTTCGCGAGTTCTGTGGATGGCCGTCTTTATAACCAAAGACAAAGTCAGCATTACTAAGTAATTTAATTCACTGGCAACACTGATCCTTTTTCTTTATTTTGATAATGTCGGCGCTTGGTGTTTATGCGCGAAGTTTTGTTTGTTTTTATAACTATTTTACCTACATTAAAACAACAATACGAGCGTAACATAGCTATGATAATTAGTGCGTTGAAGCAGGCTTCGAGCTAGTTACAAGATGCCATATTACTGCACCGTGCCGCGGTGTACTTCGATGGCCGGTAAAGCCAAGAACGTATCTTTTCACCAATTTCCGAGAGACGAGGAGCTTGCAAAATTATGGAATCGCATTTTAAAAAGAGGCAAGCCTTACACTAAGTATTCTAAAGTGTGCAGTCTGCACTTCAAACCTGAAGATTACACGGTAACGAGCGTTGGAAAAAATAAGGGTATGTCAAGAAACATCACATTTTAATTTCTCTTACCACCTCACAATCTTTGCATTTGAGAAACATACACTTACTTGTCCATTAAGCGCTGGCAAAAGATGCGCATGATAATGGTTGTATATCTCTTGACAATATGTAACATTTGCAAGGCCCCCCTGGCAAGCTTACCTTCAAAACATCTGCTTACAGTTGCAAAAAAGCAATCCTGCTTGGATCTCCATGTGGCCCTAATTATTAGCCTTATCTTGACATATTAATTAACCCTATACTTAATAATTTAAAACATGTTAATATAGGCCTGCTGTGACCAAAGACCGTAAGACTTTCAGTAGCAATAATTCATGTAGTAAAACGAATTTAGGTCCATATTCTATCCACAAAAGGCCAAAATAAATCAACCGAAAATAAATAAACACATGTGAGAGGTATTAATTATTTAAAAAAAGAAATGTCTTCTTGTTTTAGAATTTAGTTTTCCCATCTTCTTTCTTGCAGCCTTTTGTATGTGCTTTTAAACATATAAATACTTATAAATGCACAGATTTAATTCATTACATTGGAGAATTTCACCTCAATATTCACCAAAATAAAAAAAAACAATGATGCTGCTTTGCTTTTCGGAGACCCATAACATGTTCTTAATTTTATTTAGAAATCCTGTTAAAAATGGATTAGGTATTTGTTTATTAAAACACCCGGATTAGGTCTTGTCATGTTAGTACATAATCAGGATTATGAAATGAAAAAAAAAACATTATTTATATAATTATTTAGAATAATAAGGGCCTGTTTCACAATTGTCAAGTAACACGTATCTGACACATAAATTTAGCCCTTTCCTTTTCTTACACTTGAACATAGACAAGGAGAGAGCTAACTTTAACTGGCACATAAATTTATTTGTCGACTGTGAAATAGGCCCTAAGATTAACACTTATTTTAATTGTTAAGTGGGTCTCTTTTTTCAAGTAGTTCTTCATAAATCATTACATTGTAGTAGCACCTTGATCATTGTCTGTCTGGATCACTACCTCCACTTTATCCTTTAGCCTACCGCCGCCTAGCAGCAGTGTCCACATTGTTGTGTTCCAGTGTGGAGATAAGATAAGACTACCGGTGAAATTAACAGCATAGGGGCATTCCGTCTTAGTCAGGTTGACAACTCATTTTCCGGCTTAGGACTGTAATCTTGAGACTGTAAATGTCTATGGGTCACAGATCCCACTTACCAATAGCATTTCACCATTTTGACAATGATAGGTGACAATTGGCTATACATTGTAAAGTTAACAAGCTTTCACATCCCTGGGATTTGTATCAGCTGCGCCATGTATACTGAAATGTGACCTGTCACCTGTCAAGGTGGTGAAATAGGGGGCAGGTGGCCTTTGTGCTTCTTTACCCCTATGGGCTGATTTTTCAATCCCCAGATAAAACTATCCGTCAGTTAAATGTATTACTATCCTTTTCTGAAGTCATATTAAAGAAAAGGCAGGAGCTAAAATTTACCTTCCGGATAGCTTTATCTGGGGATTGAAAAATCAGCCCTGTGTCATAAAAAAAACATTCAAACTCTTTGTACACAGGACAGTGGCGGACACTACGGAAGGATGCTGTTCCGTCTCAAAACCTGCCTTCAGACTCGCCTGCTCCTTACACGCGTCGGCACTCTTCGGCGTGGGTACCGAGTCTGTCGCCAAACCTTGTGGACCCAATGGTAAAGTTATAGCCATGTAGCTGAACATGAAGATACGGCAGGGCTCGGATAATGGTTTATTATCGAAACGGTTTCGTCTTTAATACCTAAGAAACGATTTGTTTCGTTTTCGTTTGAACGGAACGTTATGGAAAACGTTTTTTATTAGGATCAAAATTTTAATCGTTTTTGATTAATAAAACCTTTTAACCGTTTTTTTCCGTTTTGCTGGGGTATTTGGTACGAAGCTACTAACGAATATTACGAATAATTTCATGGATTAAACCCGTTATTGAAAACGTTCCCGTTTCGTTTTCGTTCCGAACACAATGTTGTTTAAAGAACCATTCCAAACGTTTTAAATAACGTTTCCGAGCCCTGATATATGGTGATTGGTAAAGTGACGCATTTTTTGGAGGAGTGCTTTCATTCTTTCTTTGGGCAACAGCTTTTATATTTGTAGTGTTTTAGGTCATGTGGTACTAATCATACCAATATATTTGAATTGGTATTGTCAATTGACTGTCAATTGATAATATTATACAAGTTTAAATTCTAATTTAGCCTCTTAAAAACCGATTATTTTTAGTATTAACTACTGACCCCAAAAGCTACCTAAACCAAGGTTTTTTTTTAGCGATCTGCATGTTTTGTGTCGTAAAGAAAACTGCCTAGTTAAGGCTTTAAATGCATTTAGTGACAATAAATGAGTTTACATACATACATGTGTACATAAATTGGTCTCTCATTCTATAACTTGATGCATGTTCATTCAATAATGTATTCCCATCTCACTCACGCATGAATGAATATGCGTCAAGTTTAGGTAAATTAGCTCACCTATTTCCGATCACTGGTTATTACGGCTGATTTACCAACAAATTAAAAAAAGAAAGTTTGGAGAAGGGGGTCCCCATACATTTTTCTCTTAACGTATTTTTTTTTGTTGTATCAATAAATCAGTAAAACATATAAACATATAATTATAGTACAAAACCTGAAAAAAAAACAAATACTAAAAAAAATATCAAGTGTAAGTTGAGCTCGAAATCTAATTGAAATCGGAATATAATAATATCTACCGTGCAAGGGTACGAAACCCTCGGTGCGCGAGTCCGACTCGCACTTGACCCGGTTTTTTACTTTTGGCACAAGTAAAAAGTATCAATAGATTTCATTGACAATTCAACCTCTACTAATTTTTACTACTTACTTTTTTGTAGATTGCGTTGCGTTGCATTTGTTAGATAATTATGATAATCAAATAATTAAATACCTAAGTCATTATGCATATCAATGCAATTTACATTTATAATGATAAAACCATTACGTATGTCTGTAGATTACGGAGATACGCTTAATTTAATGTTACCTACTAGCATTCGCATTGTGTTCCGGTGTGGGGATAAGTTAACCGGTGAAATTACTAGCATAGCATTCTACCTAAGTCCTCAGGGGTGGCAATGTAATTGCAATCTTAGGATTACAGTCTTAAGTTGGCTAAATCATTTCCTATTTTTAAGAATCTTTTAAAATAACACCTTTTGTCACTTCCTTAGTTGTTTTCCATACCTATTCTGTATTTATTTATATTTGTATTTTTTATTTACGTATATGTATTCATTTTAAGGATATTTATGTTTTTTAAAAATTGTTCATTTCAGTTTGCACCGCCTGCCTATTTCTATTGTATATTTTTAATCATCTCTTCTTTGTAAGGTTGTCTGGAAGAGATCGCTATTTAGCGATAAGACCGCCCGTTGACTCACTATGTAGTCTTTATTTAATTTTCCTGTATTTCTTTTACTTGGTGTATGTGGTGTTTCAATAAAGTGTTTTGTATTGTATTGTATTTGTATTGTATTGTATTTGTATTATATCCTACTTACCATCAGAGGGCCTGTTTCCATGACGTAATAATGGAAAGCAAGCTTTAAAAACCCGACTGCATTCTCAATAGGTTCGTAAGCCATTTTTTTTTCTGTGCGTTTTAATTTTATTTTAAAAAAATCTCTTTCTACCAAAATAAGCTTTAAACACATAAGTTGTATATATTTTTGTAATCGTCTTTTAAAACCCTTTGTTTTGATACCCCACTTGATAGGTTTGTAATTTTTTTGTTTCTTTCGGCCCCGCTATATGTATATAGTCCGCCATTTTGTTTTTATTTTGGGATGATGTAAGGATTCTAACGATATCTCACACATCTAAATCGGTCAAGGGATTTAGAAGTTATAGTGGAATTAAGAAACTCACATACCTACATACCTACATACATGCAAATTATGAACCCTGAAAACATTATACTCCTTTTTTAGGGCAGTCGTGTAAAAACAGGTAATCATTAATTGTAAAATGCATTTCAGGTGCAGCAACAGATGGCCCAAGCAATATACATGCAGACCATGCTTGCCATGCAGGCGGCGAGCACTGCCGAAGCTCCCACTTCTAATGGTGAGTCTAAAAGAAAACCTTAGCAAATAAGAGTTTGTCGTGGAGACGAGGAACTACACTTCTGACTAATTGCAATGTATTAGTCGAAGCATTTTATACATTGGTAACCATAAAATTTAAAATGCTTATACTATAACTATACAGTTAGGTCTTCTTTGGTATTACGGCAGTATTGTAATTGTAATGTTTATGCCGTGTGGTGCCGGGTTTAGAATGTTGCCACTCCATGTCTTCCCGTGGATGTCGTAAGAGACGACTAAGGGACTAAAGGTTGTGTAGTGCTGCTAGGCGATGGGTTTGCAACCTGTCACTAATACACTGGATAACATCTTAGCCTGGTTGTGCAAAATGTGGTCACAGAATTATCAACAAGTTTTTGGAGTTGTTGGTGAGTCTGTGGCTCTGCCTACCCCACTCTGGGAATGAAGGCGTGAGTTTATGATGATGATGTAATTGTAATGTGATATTGTGGTAACCACCACATTGATGATAACAAATAGTAGATTATACACCGAGGGGATAAAGCACTTTTATGTCACGGGCGCGATTTTATCCTGAGCAAATGAGGGACTCCAGATTTAACTCCCGAGCGTAGCGAGGGTGTTACGAGTTAAAACGGAGTCCTGAGTGCAGCGAGGGATTCAAGCTCGCCCTAGACGAAAACCGCTTTATCCCAAAGGAGAACACTCTACTTTTCTGGCCTTTTGCGAGACAATTAAATGCAAGGCTACTTACTAGAAACAACGTTTTATTAAAACTTAAAGTACCGTATTATAAAAAAAAAACGTAGGTACAAATTGTAATTTTTCATACGAATTCAAATCTCATTATTAACCAGCAGAGGCCCTGCCCAGCTACAAGCTCAGCCCTTTTGGCTGTAGTATAGTGTATTTATATATATTTTTTAGCTATGTAGTTCATTTGTATTACTTATGTTGTATTGTTCAATTTGTTCATGTTAAGACCGCCTGTTGTCTCACTTTGTAACATGTATTTGTAATATATTTCTGTACCCAGTAGTTTAGGTGTCAAGACTTCTAGATCACACTCGACAATTACAGGGAAATGATTTTCTTTCTGTTGTTATTGCATGTGGTGTGGTGATCAATAACGAATATTTGCATTTTATTGTATTGTTATAGCCGAAAAAATGTTTCTTTCTTTCTTTCTTATGTATAAATGCAGAGTTGGCTGGCTACTACAAATCGGCCAGGATAATTGTTATTATGGTTTTCGTGTCATATTTAATAAGAAGTTATTGCATTCACACGCATAATTAAATTAAAAACTTTCTTTCCAGAACAAATATCACAACCAGAACTGTCCGATCCGAGTCCTTCAGGAAGCTCCCTCTCCGAAATAGAACTCCTTCTCCGCCGAACTGAGACAGAGCAGAAGGAAGAAACATACAGATGCCAGGAGTGCTCTAAATGTTTCAAGGATCCCGACGTTTTCATACTCCACAAACGCGTGCACACAAAGAACGTTATGGAGAAATTACCTAATATAGAAAAGGAGAATTATAGCGCAAATATCCAAGATAGTGAAGAGACACTTAGAGCCAATCCTATTTTAGCCAATTTACTCAAATCCAGTATAAGGCTAGAACCAGAATCAAATCTAGAAACAAATGTATTGACAATCGAGAACCAAATAATGAGCGCGCTGGCGACCAATATGGAGGCGTATATACGGACGTTGTCATCGATGTTGACAAATCAAAGGAATACAGAAGATAGATTATCTGAAGATCTAGATAATAGTGAACATGTAGCCAACGATTATAAAGAAGATTCTGCCGATTACAAACATGAAGATAAGTGTGGTGAAAGTGAAAGTGATAACGGTGAAGATATGTCTCAAGATGGTGATGCATTTGCAGGTAAAAGTGATAAATGTGATGATAAAGATATGCATAGTGATGAACCTGTGTCTGGTGATGAGGTTAGAGATGATACACAAGATGAAACGGATGCATATCAACATGAAGGTGGAAACTGTGATGCAGTTAATAAAAGTGGAGGTGTTAGTTGTGAAATTGATGATCAGGTAGGCCCTGACTGTGATAGTTATGTAGCTGAAATGCCTTTAAATGGTCTAAATTGACTTATTGTCTAGATTCTTAGTTAGTAACACATATTGGGTATTTGAAGACGCATTAATCCAGTGCCCTGAACTATTTTAGTGGGGGATTGTGTGTGATTGAGGCTATTTTTTAAGGCTCTTAGTGGCTAATTCCTTATTGTGTATTGGGTTAAACCTGGTAAAAGTTGCAGGAATTTGCTGGATGCTTGGTAACAATTACTTTGAGAATGATCTCAAATATACACCACACCACATACATTAACAACAGAGGATGCCTATGTCCAGCAGTTTGCTTCTTTTGTCAGAATTTATACTGGTGTAAAATTAAAAACATTACTACATTGGAACCATTGAAATAGATGTCTGAATTGTCTCTTCTTTCTTGATTACCCTCAAATCAGCTTTATTTTATTTTATTTCTACTTAACCATCTTGCTTTCGAACTCATATTATTCTTTTACGATACGACGGTCTTTACTGCCTAGTGAATAACAGCCATATGTTACATAACAATATAGTTAAAAACAAAGTTTTTGATAGATGTGGTCATTTTGTTGGTAGAATTTCATTTTGAAACTTACAAACAAAAACAGTACTACTTACCAGATTCTTAAGAAACTGTAAGTGCTGTTCTACCTTGTTATAGTCAGCCCCGTTATGTTCCAACATTAAATATCTCTTTGTAAATGCTTTGGAAATATTATGTTAACACTTTCGCCGTCAGTATCCTGCTAGTAGGGTCCGTTTTGTATGAAAATCAGAGCGCTTAGAATAAAAAATTGTGCAAATTGTCCATATGTCCGAAAGACTGCACATTGCAATATTGTCTAAGTGAGAGGCAAAGCATCACTGCTATTTTTAATCACATCTTCAAATGACTGATTTATATAAGTAAAACTCCCTTTTAAAAGGGTTATAATATAATCAATATGAACTTCTTATAACTTGTTTTTAATCCATTATCGCCCAAAAGTAAACTGTCCATTTTTTTTTGTTTTTATTGGAACAATAGTAACCAATTACCTACGAACTATTAATATTAATTAAGAAAATCGAAAATAAAATGAGAACATTTTTTTGCTATAACTAGCTTTATTAAAATCTAATTCGATTTTCTTAATGCATAATTCATTTGGCATAAATTAAGAGACATCTATGACCATAATGAGCAATGATATCAATTGAGACCTCAGAAAAACCACTGAAATCTCACTTTTATTAGATATACCCGTGCGAGTACAGTGGGCGTTAAAGGGTTAATATGCTAACTTGTTTTTAATATGCTTAACCTTTTCAAAAACTGATGGATTTATCCACACCACAATGTCGACCGCAAAAGATTGATGATCTATCACATTTAACAGCGCAACTATGAATCAAATTACATTACTATTAAAAGGAAACAAAGCTACTGACATAGCTCAGCGAATTGCAAACCTCAAGTGTGCGTAGAACTGATGGCCAGGGTCGAACTTTTGATACCGATGACACGGGCTCTCATTTAGCAGGTGATTTGGTATTAACTGGTTCGAAAAGGTAAATAATCTATATATATAAAAGGCAAACCTGACTGACTTATGTATCAACGCACAGCCGAAACTACTGTACCTAGAAACTTGTAATATGGTACAGGGGTTGCTTTCATGATGTAAGTGAGCACTAAGAAAGGATTTTCCGAAAATCGACCCCCAACGGGAAGAAATGGGGGGAGTAGCGGGAAACTAATTCTACGCGTACGAAGTCGCGGGCGTCCTCTAGTATAAAATAAAAAGCTAAATTATCGCAGTTAAATACAGCTAACTGCCAAGCCTCAAGCATGGCATCTAGTTTTTACTTATTTTCACAGTATTTATAGAAATTCCCACCTACAGACTGTTTATATTGTATATTTTGTAAACTTTTATGAAGACTAAAGTAGTACCTATAGTGTTACTAGAATATATTTAGCCAAAATGGCTGCTTAGTTTTTAATGTTTAAGTCGTTAACAAAGACTGTCCACATAAGACTTATTTTGTATAAAACTTTCGAAATTAATTTGGGACATTTTGAAAAGGTAGATTTTAAAATTGTTCCAATTGTTCCAATTTTACATGATTGTAATAATAAAATTGGAAAAATTGTTATGCATAGAGGTTATTTAAGTTTTTGTTGTCTCTGCAAGAATGTCCGTATTAAGACATTGTACAAAACCAGGTGTGAAGTATTTTTATTATACATGTAAATTGTTACAAAACATACAAATCAGGAGAGCATTGTTGTGCTTAATATTGGTCACTCAGGATTCAAACCCCTATATTCATACCAAATTATCAATTTGTTTTATTGACAACATTTTGTTGTAGTAAGGAATGACTGTTAAATGATTTACTGTCATTAGGTACAAATGGAAAATCGTCCACGTGAAATAACCATTCTGAAGTTGGGTCAAACAAATGTAATAGTATCCAAATTGAATTTAGTCAAAATGTAATTGTGCTAAAAAGTATTTAAGTCCCAATGGAATTTTGTCCATTATAAATTATGAGCAAAATGAAAACGCACAAGTGAATGTAGTCTAATATGAATTAAGACCATATAAATATAATATAAATTGGACATATTTCAGGTAGGACGTATTTACAATTGATCATATTTCTGAGTGTACGTAAATACAAATATACATTTTTTTTTTCGACCAATATCATATTGGACAATTTTATTAGGGACATGATTCAATGATGGACAATTTTACTTTTTCTTGTATTTCAAATGGTCATTTTTTCTGAACTGACATATAATTTCAAGTGGACTATTTTACATTTGTACCTAATGACAGTAAATCTGTTAAATCAAGGTTTTTTTTTTCGCCAAATTATAAATCAAATTTTTGTCAGTGGCAATAATGTCTTCCAATCACTGATTTGTTGACTTCATTTTTCTCGCATGTTGTGTATTTTTTCTCTGTCAGCCCATAAAATTATTTTACAACATGTTTAAATTTTGTAATATTTATTACAAGCAAGACTTTTATTTTTATTTTGTATCTTAGTTCTTTAGCACTATACAGTATTACAATACTTTATTTATTGAGAAGAACTACTTAACAATCACTTCAAAAAATAATATTAAAGTTTTTACTTTTACAATGTAATCTAGTATAAGTATATTATGTGGAAAACGCTAATTTATCGGTTTTTATTTTCTTCGTTCATAAAAAAATACTACCTATTTGTCCCTTAGTTTGTCAGTGTTCATCACAGTGACTTTTCTATTTTTGCCAAATTAAGGGTTAACTTTATGGAACCAACTTAAACATGTAATGGCGCTATAATTTATAAATATTGTAAATAGTTATCGAAATCAATGCCTGATTTTGTTCTTTTAAAGACTTGGGTATTTAAAGCTTTGGTTATGTATTAATTACATATTACTGTTCATTGTATGGGTCAAAATCATAGAGGATAATTCATTTTGGGTGGCAATTTCACGATAACAAAAACCTATTAACTTATCGTTTTTCTGAGAAGACGCGATATATTGGTTTATTTATTCGATTTTGGTTAACACTGTATAAGAAAGTAGTAATTTTATTGAAAGAAACACTGCCTTTATAGATATTTATTTGTTTCATATTCAGTACAATAATTAAAAAATGAGAAGTAAAAAAACGAGCGAAGGCGAGCACACAAGCCACCTGGGGCACGTTTTATAAAGCTACAAATTACAATTTAATGGTTACAAGTTTCCATTTGACACAACCTCGACCACTGACGACCAGCCATTTGAGCAGTGTTGCCAGTTTAGACCTGTGTGTAACTTGTAGCTTTATAAAACGTGCCCCAGGTGGCTTGTGTGCTCGCCTGCTCAATGCCATTAGAAAAAAGTAAAAGCCGTCAATTTTTCAATCGTCCATTTTGCCACCTTTACGGTTACCGGAATCATTACACCCACCTCTATGATTTAAACATTTTTAACCTGTATAATAAAACTTTTTTTATATACTGTAGTGTCATGATTGGCCTGTTTAAAACAAAAGACTGTTTCATTAAAAAGACTGGTACCCACCGATTTTTTTCTCTAGTTTTTAAGTTGTAGCGGATAAAGAGTAGTGCCTTAGTATAGGTATAGTATTGTGTATAAATTGCATCTAGTTTTGTACTGAATAAATAGTAAAAGATTACATTTACCGAGTTGTGGTTTAATTTTTCACCTTTAGTTATTTATTCGTGTAAAAAGAAGACGAAAGTTCATTAAGAGGATTGTGAAGCTAAAATTTCCATAAACCTACGAGGGGTGATCAATAAGTTTTGAGAATCAGTATGAACCATCCACTTAATGATATTCTTTTAATGTGGAATATACCACGGCACTAATCAAAATTAAATTAGAGAAAAAAAATGTAAATTATTCATTTGTTTTTCTGCGACAGCTAAACAAAAAACATCTGTATGAACAATTTTACAAGACGGCAAAAATAAGAGTTCGTTTTGTAATACTTTGGAGCGGTGTGGAGAAAGTTCTTTTACACTAATAAAAAATATTGTTATTAAAAATGAAACCTTGATTTATCATTATGATTTAAAGGATTAATAAGTTATCATTGCAGTGGTATTTTTATCTCCAGCTCTGTAACCAAATTTTAGGGTGGTATTTTCGGCCTTTTCCAGGTCTATTGAGGCCTACAAATAAATAATGTGACATTAGATTTTAGCAATTGAGTTCAAATAATCTAGGAGAGTTATATAACATTATTCTATCATAGTTATGGGAAAATATTAAAAATAAGATGAAGAAAAAAAAAACTAATTTGCGGCAGGAATTGTGCTTCAGAGCCTTCTAATTGACAAGGGTGCTGCTCATCGACCAAAGATCAGAACTGATAACCGTTGTCCTCGTTATTTAGCCCTAACTTTCGACTACTACTTCTCATTCACCGATGTTCAAAAAAAACTATATAATAATCACGAGCTGGTGATGACTTAGGGAAGGTACAAAATTTGACCATTTAGAACTCCAAAAGTAAAAATATTTTTATAGTGGCAAAATAAAACAATTGAATGAAGTTAATAAGTGTTTGGAAATATAGAAAGTGTGCTTATTCCAATTAAAATATAACGATTTATATATTTCCCATTTTTAATACCGATTATCAAAACTTATGGATCACCCCTCGTAGTCCGATTTTTACGATGTTAAATATCTTTTAGATTGTGATAAACTGGGTCTGTACGTTTTCCTTTCTAAGAAATATTTTAACCAAAGTAATTAAAAAAGAATACAAGAACAGAACCTTACGAACCTAGTACTTCATAATAACTAAAACATTCAAAAATCGTGTCATTCGGACTTATTTAGGGGGTGAAAAACGTTACCGTCCGGAATTAAATTTGCATGGTTTTTTTTTGGAGGCCAGAGGCTCTACTTTGAAATCCGTAATTCGAACTTCGTCTATTGCTATCCCTTTTGCTCTCTACGCGTCACTAATTCGCAAGAAAGTGACGGGGCGATCGAAGTTCGAATTACTGATTTCAAAGTAGAGCCCCAGGAGCTTGTGAAATAGGTTGACTCTTGCCTGCGCGATGTAGGAATCGAGTAAAAGCGACATCTATCAAGAATTTGGTAAATAAAAAAATAAATTATCTTAACGCTATTGTTTTCTTCTATGGATAACCTAACCAACAAAAAGTTGGAAAACCCCCGACATTGACATTTCAAAGTTCAATACTTCAAAAACGGCTGGACCGATTTCGATATAAAATGTCTAAGAACCGCTAGAAATCCTGCTTTCAAATAAAAAAACCGCATCCAAATCGGTTCATCCGTTTAAGAGCTACGGTGCCACAGAGACACACACACACACACACACACACACACACACACACTTTCACGTCAAACTTACACCCCTCTTTTTTGCGTCGAGGGTTAAAAATGACATTCAAAATCAGCATCATATGATCATATACGATTACTAACGCCATCTGTTGGCGAGTAGCTAACTTGGAATCGGAAATAAATATCAATGCGTTACATCTAAAATGCTAATGTGAAATAATTTATACTTATTACGCTAGCCGTACGCTGACATCCTTTAAATCGTGTCACAGTTTCGTCTCTTTTATCCCTCCGAGTCTTCTTATAAGTAAGAAAGGGACAACCAAATCACATTAATGTTTTAGTTAATTTTACCTTTAAGGGGATTTCCCGTCAAAACGAAGTAAAATGTTGCCAGCTTATCCGTACGCATTTTTTAATTTTTTTTAATTTGTTTAAAGAAACTAATTGTGTCTCTCTCTCTCTCTCTCTCTCTCTCTCTCTCTCTCTCTCTCTCTGTGTGTGTGTGTGTGTGTGTGCAGTGTGTGTGTGTGTGTGTGTGCAGGGTGCCTGTGTCTGTGACTGTGACTGACTGTGACCGTGAATGTGAGTGTGAGTGTGAGTATGTGTGTGTGTATGTGTATATAGTGGCCATGGAATAAATACTTCCCCTTTATACAGCTACGAAAAGTACCACATTATGAGCAACAATAAAAAAAAATCAGTCCTCAACTGACGGAGAAATCAAGTATTAACCGACTTCAAAAAAGGAGGAGGTTGTACGTTCCACTGTATGTATGTTTTTTTATGTTTGTTCACCGATTTCTCCATTTTCTCCATCAATTATCGTCCGATTTCAAAAATTCTTTTCTTGTTTGATAGAGTTTGCTTCCGACTTCCGAGGTGGTCCCATTGTCACCAAATTGTACCTAATCTGATGAAGGGATCCATGAGGAATTGCACATACAGCAATACATATAGCAATTTCAGTATTTTTAGTAACAAGTCCAGCATTTGCATTCAGAAAGTTTCATTTGGTGAAGTGGTACTGATGATGAACACTACAGATGGCCAACGGAACTCCTGAACGGTACCTTTTTTAAGGGTGGCGATAAGATATATCGGTTAAGATAGTTGAGCGACTATAACGACCTTAGTTGGACTGACCTATAGTATAGGTACCTAACATTTTAAAAGAAGTTATTTTTCGCGTTATTGAAGACGGTTTAATGTTTTTTTTAAACATGTATTTTCGAAAGTCTGTTTAATTTGAATTTAAAAAAGAGTACCTATTATGGTATTGTGAGTTTGTCTTATCTATATATATATATATATATATATATATATATATATATATATCTATATATATAAAAGGCAAAACTGACTGACTGACATATCAACGCACACCCGAAACTACTGTACCTAGAAACTTGAAATTTGGTACAGGGGTTCCTTTCATGATGTAAGTGAGCACTAAGAAAGGATTTTCCGAAAATCGACCCACAACGGGAAGAAATGGGGGGGAGTAGCGGGAAACTAATTCTACGCGTACGAAGTCGCGGGCGTCCTCTATTTATATAGAAATGTGACTTTATCTTATTACACGAAAGATTAATTGACACTACATTGATAAATTTCGTAGGAGGACAATCATACAAATTGGGATTTAACCCTACCATAAACGTTACATTTTTGCTTTTTTTTAACGCACCGTACCCAGTACGGTACTTAAATTTCAGTTTAACATTGTATTTTACACCATAATGTATAAATATTCAAATTAAAACCAATTGGCCAACATCATAAAAATATTTTTTTCGTAACACAATGTTAGGTTGAAGCTTGTTGCTCGATGGGTTGAAGTCCTTAACACGTCGGATAATTTTCTTTGAGCAATTTATTTTTCTTCATAATTCTACAAGTTATTTTTTTAATATTACGATACTATTACTTAAATATATTTTTTTGACATGGCATCCCAGTTCATTTTTCTTTGGTCGACGTTTCTATATGCATAGGTACCTACCTAGTTATATTCTTTGATTCCCCTCGTCGTTCTCTGAACTGTCAAATTGTGACGATTCAATTCACGCTGCATGATTAAAGTGGAACAAAAACATGGAGTACATTTTACTAGAGCAGAACCAGTGCTTAAATTTTATAAGAAAAAATAGCTAACAATATTTGCACTAATTAATTTATTGAAATTAAAGATTTTATGGGGGTTTTCATTTCGAGAAATAATGTTTTTAATGTTTACCATATGTGAGCGTAGAATGAAACGTGAAAAGAACTTTTTTATTACGTCAAATGTAATATAGGGGATAACCCTAGTCGCGTACCTACTTTGAGCTATGTAAAGCGTATTGAATTCTACATTGTTTATTAATTCGTGTTAAAGACAAGCAATATGAATTAAATGTGACAGAAACTATATTTATAAGATTTGTGTGTTTTCAAAATGAATTAACATTGCTTATAAACTAAATATATTGTGTATACGACGTCGCCAACCATGTCAACTTCAAAGAAGATCGTGATCAAACCAATTATTATAACGAATACTAAGAAAATGGTTATAAATTCGAAGAGTTCAGGTATGTTACTATCGAAAATTAAGTTCGCAAATAAAATGTACAAGGAAGATGTCATTTACGAGTCGTCCAATTGCGACTTTTTGAAAGGGGACTCCCAGAAAGTGCGTATTGTGAACAAAGTGAATTTGATGAATAAATCTTACAGAACAATTGCGAAATGTACTAGCAAAGGTGTTAGTGTAGAAACGACCTCTGATGACATCTGTAAACTTATCGGGCAAAATAATTATGACACCATTCTTTCTGCACTAGGAGCAGTTTTTAATGAGGAAACAAAAGTAAGAGGTATTTTGGCTTTATTAAAGAAACAGACCACATATACCTCAATATCTACCGAAATGGATGTTGATATAAGTAATAAATGCATTGCCGATAAAGGTGTCCAAGTGTCAGAATGTGATATTACTTTATGTTTAAAAAAGAAACAGCGGAAGCGAATACGAAGGCAACAGTTTGCTCCGTATATTGTAGAAACTCCGGCTAAGGTTAAGAAATGTGTCATTAATGTTGAAAATGTCACGAACAATAAGAAAATTGAAGAGGAAAAACCTCTAATAGAAGACATAAAACCAGATCTTACGGAGAAACTAACCCCAACAGAAGACAAAAAACCAGATCTACTGGATTTAAAATCTATTATAGATGAGGATAGCAACATGTCTTGCGGGAATATTAGTAACCTATCCTGGCCAAGTGTATCTAGTATACCGGGTTTATTAGAAAATCCTGACAGTCTGCTGGATTTACCGATAACAAAAAATATGAACAAAGCCCAATGTAATGCGGACAGGCCTGTAAACTCATCATGTATTATGTTACGCAACGGTACGAAGATATATGTACCTGTAAAGCCTGAAGACATGTTCCATATAGCAACACCGGAAATTCTAAAGAATGTTACGACGGAAGAATCTAAATTGTTGATCTGTGAACAGGCAAATTATGACTTGAAAATGTGTTTGGAGCAAGATGAGGATGGATATTAGTAAGTTGCTATAGTATTTTTTTACTGTCCTGTCACCAGCAATAATATACTATCCCACAATACACTGAAAAATTACACATGGCAGAAACACCTGAACAAAAAAAATCTTCCTATAAGCTAGAAAAAAAAACATTAATCATGCATAACTGATATTTTTCAGTGTAATGTGGGAATAGGAAAAAGATGGATGGATAATGTAATCGCACAATCTTATGATTTTTAGGCTTACCATAACTGAAAACGTATAACTTAATGAAAAGCAAGCTTTAAAACACATGATTGTATTTTTATAGGTGTTGTCGTCGATATCCCTGCCTATGTTAATAATTGACATTTTGCCATTGTTTTTATATCAATTTTAACAGTTTAGGTATTATAATGTCACCTGGGATAGTAAAAGGATTCATTCAAATGTAACGTAACGCTTTAGATTGGAGCTTTACATTGAGTAAGGAGAACCGGGCATTAAACGCATAAGAGTGCACGAGGCAGTAATGTAACATATGCAAATGCTTCTGGTGTGGGACCGCCTTGAGATAACAGGTGTTATCATGTCGTAATTCTTATTGAACCAGATCGTAATCTTCAATCTTTACTGTACAGTCAACAACAGTAGTATGTGGACAGTCGAAGAGCTAAAAATTACCTAGTACAATTCTATTGCTAAGAGAATGGACATGTGTAGATAATTTTGAGCTCTTCAACGGTCTACCAACTTCTACCGTTGACTGTACAATTGTGTCTGACACTTAAAAACCAAAGACTCAAGCAGCAGGAAGGGAAGATAAATAGACCTTATTTTTAAGCTCATAAAGTTCAATAATTACATGGAGAATACTTATTACTTTACGTAATTACACGATTATGAACCATAACATTTCATAGAATTGTGAAACGAATTCTGGAAATGGGTAGATGGCTTCAATATAGATAATGTTATCAGATAACGTATTTGTTTATCTATAAATGTTACATACACATATTAGTCACATATTTGGTTTACACCCATTTGGTTTAACCCACTACTTGTTATTTGTAAAGTCGTTTATCGCTTTTCCTTTGGGAACTGTCCAAATTTCCGAAATAAAAAGTACCTACCCTATCTCCGTCTCCATGAGCTATGAACTGTACCTAGATCTAAATATAGCAAATTTCACGGCAATCGATTGAGGCCTTAGACCGTAAAAGAAAAACAAACAAACACTTTCTCATTTAAAGATTATTACCAGAGCCCGGAATTTTAGCTGCAAAGCAAAAGACTGTCGCAATGTTAGAAATATTGTTTATCGATATAGATATCGATAGTTGTGTACCTAATAGAAAAAAAACCGGTCAAGTGCGAGTCGGAATCGCGCACCGAGGGTTCCGTATTGAAGATAATATGCTTGGTAACTGCAAAAGAAAATACTCATTTTGTTATAAGCTTTATTTTCCAGGCAATAAGGTCGATTTTGACTAGCCTAAATTTTAATACAGATTTTCTTAGTTTTTTTGTTATTTCTCAAAAACTGTAAAGAATGAACACTTTATTTTATTTTTCCCAGAAAATATAAGTAATTATCTATACGTCAGGATTTTTTTTCAGAATTTTTGATTAATAAACTTCGGAGATAAAGGGGGGGGAACGGTCATTTTTTGTACATTTTTGGCTATAAATCAAAAAGAACATCACAGAAAATTTTCAAAAAAATAGTTTTGAAATATGCAGATTAAGACCTTTCATATGACACCCCATTTGCTATAATCGAACCACTTTCATTTTTGAACCCCCCGTTCTAGATAGATGCGGGCAAGCAAGTTCTACAACTATGCCAGATTTCAAGTTGATAGCATTTGTAGTTGCTGAGAAAACCTGCTGTGACATACAGACAGACAGACAGACAGACAGACAGACAACGAAGTCTCACCATAAGGGTTCCTTTTGTACCATTTTGGTACGGAACCCTAAAAAACGGTCTACGAAATAAAAAAATATATTTATTTTAATAAAACATTCTACGAGAGGTTTGTATAAAATTATTATTATAGAAACATGCAATTTCTTATTCAAAATCCACGTCAGTACATACAGCACATGACATTTTATTTGGTTTGTGATAGTGAGAGAAGTAAATAATCATTAATTTCTCAGCATTCTCTGGGAATAGACAGTTTCTGAAGTGTCTATTATTTCCAATGCGGTAGTATAGTCACTTCTTTCAAAGTTTTAACTCTTAGTTACCCGGCGGGTTATGTTATTACTTGATATGACAAAGTAGGATACGACATTCACTCGTTCGTTTGTCCGACCGCGTTTTTGAGAGAATAAACCCAGAGGGCCCTGCCAAGACGCACTACGCTAACTAGCGTTTCTATTCGTTTCGTTTTTAAACCAATCGCGTCAGCTGCTAGATGACGTGATACGAAAAGTCACGTGATCTACCAGTGACGCGATTGGTTAAAAACGAAACGAATAGAGACGCTAGTTAGCGTAGTGCATCTTGGCAGGGCCCTCTAGTCGCGCTCCCTTCGCGTGCCACTTATTCTGCGTCCTTGCTCAGCCGAGCAGGACGCGAAGCGTAGAGACACTGCCTTTAAAGAGTTACACCCGTATTCACAAACAATACTTAAGGGATCATCCACTGAATAAACGCACTGCGTTCAATACAGCTTTGTGATTGGTCCTTTTTGACCGACCTTTTGTTTATGAGACGATTTGAACCACCCTGTGCGTTCGTGAGCACTGTGTCTCTTTTGCACGTTCGAAGTGGGAAAAAAAGAGATGTACTATCGCTAGGCAGCTAAGTTGCTCGTGCGCGCATAGCGTTATTCTGTGTCCTTAAACCGAGCGGGACGCGACGCGTCGATACACTGTTTTTAAAGAGTTACCGCCTGTTTCACAATCGACAAGTAAAGCTTATTTGACAGATAAATTTAGCCCTTTCTCTTTCTTACACTTGAAAATAGACAAGGAGAGTGCCAACTTTAAATGGCAGATAAATTTACTCGTCGATTGTGAAACAGGCCCTAAGTCTTGTACGTAATGTACGTAGAACTAACTAGGAAGTTAGCGAATTTGATTCTCTGGAAGGAAGGACATAAAAGGTGCCTCTAACCTTGGAGCTTTAAATGCAGGGATCGTTTGTACTCCTGAAACTGAACTTCTTTTGTTCCGTAAGTTGTTAAAAATATGTCAAAAATAAATTTCATTTTTTTCATACAAGTTAAAAGTAATTATCAATGTACGCGATCCAATTCTTCATTTTGCTTTAGCTCTAGTACCAAGGAAATGTCGCCCCTGTACCATGAGATAGTGATTATATGGTCATGATTCAATACACTGAATTAACAATTAGACTTTAACATCAATTATTTATCTAAACTTAAGTTATTTTTTAATGTTGCAGAACAAAATTAGTTCAGTTTAGCGAGTAGAATCGATCGTTGCATTTAAAGCCGCAAGGTCAGAGGCACCCTGTATATTTATTGTACCGCGATTTGTATTGTATTGTAGCGCGAGTTATTGTACCTATAGTAAATACAAGCCTATACATATACTTAGAGCTTTGCTTGGCACTAGGTCAATTTGTGTGAGTTTGTCCCCAGATATTTATTTATGATCTGGTATGTTTTCTATGTATTTAAGTATAGCTTTTTCACGGGGCTCCGTCCGCGTTCATTTCGATTGTCGTTATTTCCGAATTTACACCCTGTACGTCCTAGACCTCTATTTCATGTGCACTTTGCCCGCACAAATTACTCCCGACATACCTTTTTCAGACGAATTCCTAGAAGAAAAAAAACCGGAATGAAAAGTAGCCTATGTGTTAATCCAGGGAATAAGCTATGTCCGTTTTAAGTTTCATCCAAATCCGTCCAGCCGTTGCAGCGTGAAGGAGTAACAAACAAACACATAAACTTTGACATTTATAATATTTATTAGTAGTATTAGTAGGGTTCGTTTCTCTATCTATCTATAAATAAATCTATATATATAAAAGGCTAAACTGACTGACTGATGTATCAACGCACAGCCGAAACTACTGTACCTAGAAACTTGAAATTTGGTACAGGGGTTCCTTTCATGATGTAAGTGAGCACTAAGAAAGGATTTTCCGAAAATCGACCCCCAACGGGAAAAAATGGGGGGTGTAGCGGGAAACTAATTCTACACGTACGAAGTCGCGGGCGTCCTCTAGTTATACATATAACTATTTATGGCATTGTCCAGTACCCATAGTAGAGCTTAGTTTGGGACTGTGTAAGGTCATCCCGTATTGTAATGTCGGTTCATAATTCTTTATTTAGAGCACAGCGAGTTCGATGCGACGCCGGCGCCGATTATCAGGGGGCATTCCATAAAAATGTATCTAACGTAGTAAATTGTCCTAAAGTAACCTCTATGCTTGTACACTGAGCAGGAGAAGTAGGAGGACAGTCGGAGAGCTCAATATTATCTACTCACGCTCTTATTCTATTGACAATAGTCTATAGATAATTTTGAGCTCTTCGACCTTTGCTGCTGACTGAACTATTAACGTACAAGCCAACGTTAAACATACTTACTTAGCTTGTTGTATTTATTTACAAAGTATTTTTTTCTTTGACGCAAATTTTGCATTCATACCTACTTAGCAAAATAGGTACCTAGGTTATTTATTTATTGGAACACAAAAAGTCACAAACATAATCCTAACAATGTAGGTTATGTTAGTTTTGCAGCAGGCCCCGAGGTCTTGACGGGATCCTATTGATTTACGGGGTGGGAAAAAAACGGCCAAATGCGAGTCGGACTCGCCCATGAAGGGTTCCGTGAAAGGTAAATTGCGGTTTACGATTTATGACGTATTAAAAAAACTACTTACTAGATCTCGTTCAAACCAATTTTTGGTGGAAGTTTGCATGGTAATGTACAACATATTTTTTTTTTAGAAAAAAAATGATTTTAGAAACTTCAATATCATTTTTGAAGACCTATCCATAGATACCCCACACGTATGGGTTACATAATTTTTTTTTTTGCTGTTTTAGTTTTAAGTGTGGGGAAGGTCCCCCAAAATGTATTGCTTTTATTCTACTTTTGTGTGAAAATCTTAATGCGGTTCACAGAATACATGTACTTACCAAGTTTCAACAGTATAGTTCTTATAGTTTCGGAAAAAAGTGGCTGTGACATACGGACGGACAGACAGACAGACAGACAGACAGACGTGACGAATGGTTCCGTTAAGGGTTCCGTTTTTTGCCATTTGGCTAAGGAACCCTAAAACGCGACTGAAAAAATACAATTGCGAAAATTTAATTAAGTAGGGAATAGTCTTTCGCAACTTTTGCTCCTAGGAAATAATCACACCTCTGAGAGGCGTTCCGTTTCAGATTGGACCAAGTCTATAATAATAATATTATTCCCGGTCTTTGGCGCCCTTTGGCAATGGACCTGTGGCCCGTTTCACGAAGCAACAAGTTACAAATAACAAGCGGAAGTCTCTTTCTAACTCCTTTTGCTAGTTTTGCACATTACTGTACAATAGTTGTAATCGTGGTGTTCTTTGCAGCCCCCTCCACGTGGCGGTGCTCAACGACGACGCCGACCTGGTGATGCGGCAGTGCCGGGCGCTGCGCGCGCGCCGGGAGCCCGTCGACCTGGTCGCTGGCGGCTTGGTATGTGTAGTAGATATTATGAAACCGCGATTAGTTTGGGACCTATTACATACTAATCGAAAGTATGAAGCCTATAGAATATGCCAACGTTAGGTTTAAAGTCGCCGTCAATAGAATTTGCTAACTATGTAAAAAAAATTAGTACTGTTTGACACATAACCTCAAATATTCACCAAGCGTGTTTTTATTAAAAATAACGGATAATGAATAGTTATTTCATCTTAAACTTAATATGAAAATAATGATTTAGTGTATAAATCGTTGCAAAGACCTCACTTGATCTTTAAAAGTACGTGATTATCGAGTAATCATGGTGAATTGGTTCGTTTGGTTTTGTTTACATAGTTCGCAAATTCTATTGACGGCGACTTTAGTGCAAATTATTAGTACCGACCGACTTACCTACCTACCCAATGGTTATGATGGTAAAAAATAGTCAACCTAACGTTTGCATGTTCTATTAAAACACAAACGGATACTTTTTAAATTGACTCACAAATATTACAATTCGTAATCGTAACTTCGTAATTCAATAACAGAGTCGAGTTTAGATAACGTAAGTATCAAATTCTCGATAACACCCCGGGACTTTACGCTCGGGAAAATACCTTACGCTAATAAATATACACAATAAAGGCCATTATCCTTGCGTAAACGTAAATGACTCATTGCGAATGGATCATTCTTTCCCGAATGCAAAAGATTTTTTTCCTTAAGAGCATTGTGAATCGACTCTTAAACCGAGTAGCTGTCAAAAAAAAAAACTAAATTTAGCTCCGGACGACTTTTCTATACGTATGTTGTAGTAATATGAAAGTTTTTCATAATTACTACTACTGGGTTTGTATTTTTTTTTAAATATTTGTTTTCCTATCATAATTTTTTGAAAAGGAAAATGCACGGGCCTAGTTTATCATAATGTACTACAACATATTCAAAAATCGTAAAAATCCGGCTTGATTTAAGGGGTGCGAAACATTATCTAATTTTGTATGGATATTTTCAGTTTTACTATCCTCTTAACCACACACTCAATAAACACTGAAACTTTTTCTTACCGGCTCAAGCTGATTCCGCGTCGATAGGTCTGGGGAGACCGTTACTTATAGGTAACTTTTGCAACATTATCATTGAAAGACAATTTGCATAAGATTAAAAATTACTTAAAAGTAGTTTAAAATCAACTCGGCATCAAGCAGCGTCTATCATCTATAGTAAAGTCTCGCATTCTCACATTTTTTGGCCACGTATGCCGTAGGGGGGAGGTATCCATTGAGCTACTTGTGGTCCAAGGAAAAGTTGAAGGCACCCGGCCTAGAGGCAGATCCCCTATGAGATGGACAGACCAAATTAAAACTGCTATAGATAACTCGTTACACCAATGTACGAGAAAGGCAGCTGTCAGAGAGGAGTGGCGGCGAGTTGTGAAGCTTGCCACCAGCACCTGATATGATGACCACGACCACTCTGTCAAGAGTGAAAACGACGAGGAAGAAGAAGAAGTTTAAAATCATTCGGTAGGTATTAAGAAAGGGCCAGGTCAGGAGTACCCTAAACCGACGCACGTGTATGAAGAGACATGAGTGTAGAGGAAGCGAGGGAAGTTTGTCTACGGGAAAGAGGCGTGATTGTATTGTTACATACGTGGGGGAACTGATAGAAATGCACGAATACAACTATAATCAAAAGTAAACTTTATTATCGCACTCACTTAAAGTCGCCGTTAATAGAACTTGCAAAAGATGTAAACAAAACCAAACGAACCAATTCACCATGATTACTCGATAATCACGTACTTTTAAAGATCAAGTGAGGTCTTTGCAACGATTTATACACTAAATCGTTATTTTCATATTAAGTTTAAGATGAAATAACTATTATTTATGCGTTATTTTTAATAAAAACACGCTTGGTGAATATTTGAGGTTATGTGTCAAACAGTACTAATTTGTTTTCATAGTTCGCAAGTTCTATTGACGGCGACTTTAAATCGTTACAAACAATTATTGCACCATAAATTTCGATGATCCGTTTATTTCATGGCATATCTTTTCTAACTATTCAATTCCCAACTTTACAGACCGCTCTACACATGGCGATCCGGAAGACCGCCGCCCCCCCTCTCTGCACCAAGCTCCTCCTCCAACATGGCGCCGACCCCCTCCTGTGTGACGCTGAGCGGCGCACTGCGTTGCACTTGTGCGCTGCAGACGCTGAACTGCATCAGTTGCGTTGCGTGCTGGAACACTGCGATACTTATGCTAGGTACAGTTATGTCACTTATTACGTTTTTTTAGGTATGAGGTGGCATACGAGCCTGAGAGTAAGTAATCACCGTTGCCCATGATCGGACATCGGAAATTTTGGGGGTGAAATTGAATGGTGAGGGAGTTCCTATTTCGATAAACTCACTTATCGATGCTTTTCCCCTATGCTAGTGATCGCTCCCAGCTTCATTGGGTTAGGGCGCATAACGTCCCACTCGCAGAATGTCCCTTTGTCCCTTTCGCGAAATGTCCCTTTCCTAAATGCCCCTTACGCAAAATGACCCTTCTGCAAAAGGTCCCGTTCGCAAAATGTCCCTTCACATAAATAAATTCCGTTCGCAAAACGTCCCTTTCGCAAAATGACCCGTTCGCAAAACGTCCTTTTCGCAAAATGACCCGTTCGCAAAACGTCCTTTTCGCAAAATGACCCGTTCGCAAAAAACGTTCCTTTCCATGAGAAGACTTCTAGTCTCTACTTAAACAAGCTTTTTCCAGACGGGACATTTTGCGAATGGGTCATTTTGCAGACGGGACGTTTTGCGATAGGGGCGTTATGCAATAGGGACGTTTTGCGAAAGGGGTGGGACCTTTTAAGAAAGGGACGTTTTGCGAATGGGGTATTTTACATAAGGGACCATTTGCAGAGAAGACGTTTTGCGAATGGGACGTAATTTTGCTGGAGGGACGTTTTGCGAGCGGGACGTTATGCGCCCTAACCCTTCATTGGTGTGTTACATTTTAAACACGGACTTACTTCACGGGTTTAAGTTTTGTCTTCTTCTATTACAGGCAAGTTCTCAAAAACAACGGGGATTTTTGGAAACCAGAGCTGGAGAGCGAGACGGACAAACAGCTAACCATTTACTTGTATGAAAGGGTCAGCGAGATGTTCGACGAGCAAGGTGGGTGACGGGTTCAATCCAAAAAAAATCGAGATTTAGAGCACTGCGCCTAGATTAACGGTCGAACCCTATATATAATCCGCGGATAGATAAGGCTTACTTCGGGTTAAAATTTGACATTTGCCCTTACAAAATATGTCAAATTTTAATCATAAGTAGATAATATACACCTGACCATGACTCTGTACATTCACAAAAACCTCGGTAGATAAGATTTTCAAAATATACAAAAAAATAACTTTTCAGAATTTAATACTTTCCGCATTTGCAACAAAATGTACTATTTTAATTGATTTTTTAAATCGCATTTCTCAACAAAAATACCGTCAAAGAGATCGTGAACAGTGAAATAAAAATTTAAATCATCGGCCAAGAAAATATGGATGATACAAACATTTTAAACCAATTAGATAGAGGAGATGTGATACGCCGTTTGACGTATGTAACAAGTCGGCCTTATAAACTCCATGTTAAATTCGGTTTTGCTAGAAAGAGGAATATATCTTTGTTATTTTTATAGCTATTCAAATATGATTTTTCTCAAATGTTTGTTACATGAATCAGTTTTTATTGAAGCTGTGGAAAAATGTCATGAATATTACCTATACCTTTCTCATCCACTCGTGTACAGTCGAGTTCGTAAATATGTGTACATTTTAGTATCTTGTTCATTTAATGTCATGTTTAAACTGCCATATATGAATTGTCACAGCGATTAAAGTGACAAGATACTAAAGTGTATACATAAAGTCCTAGTCAATAGAATTTGCGAACTATGTAAACAAAACCAAACAAACTAATTCACCATGATTATTCGATAATCACGTACTTTTAAAGATCAAGTGGGGTGTTTGCAACGATTTATACACTAAATCATTATTTTTATATTAAGTTTAAGATGAAATAACTATTCATTGTACGTTATTTTTAACAAAAACACGCTTGGTGAATATTTGAGGTTATGTGTAGTACTACTAATTTGTTTACATAGTTAGCAAATTCTACTGACGGCGACTTTATTTACGAACTCCACTGTACCTATATACATTCAGCTACAAATTGGTTTGATCCTGGTGTCCAGGCTACAACCCCCTGATGCGCGCGTGCGACGGCGGGCTGCCGGCGCACGCGGCGCTGCTGGGGGCGCGCGCGCCGCGCCTCGTGGACGCGCCCGCGCCCGGCTGCGGCAGCACCGCGCTCTACCGCGCCGTCGCCGCCGCCTGCCTGCACGCCAAAGGTCAGCCACTTACTCAGTCAGTCAGTTGGGCTCTCAGTCAGACAGTAACTTAGACAGGCAGTAAGTTAGGGAGTCAGTCAGTCACTTAGACTGTCAGTTGGGCACTCAGTCAGGTAGTCACTTAGTCAGTCAGTTGGGCACTCAGTCAGGCAGACACTTAGACAGTCAATCAGTTAGGCGCTCAGGCAGTCAGTCACTTAGTCAGTCCTTCAGTTAGGCACTCAGTCAGTCATTTAGTTAGGCCCTCAGACAGTCAATCATTAAGTCAGGCAGCTAGGCACCCTGTCAGTCAATCAAAAAGTCAGTCAGGCACTTTTTCAGTTAGTCAATCAATCCATCAAGCAGTTATGCACTCTGCCAGTCAATCGAGCAGTAAGGCACTCACTCAGATAGTCAGCCGAAGCCGGCCTGCCAGTTAAAAATAAAGGGAGTCAGTCAGCCGAACACCGCCTGCCAATTAAAGATAAAAGTAGTGACCTAGTTCGTCAGTCAGTCCCATAATCAATTCGTCTGGCTATCAACTAGTAACACACACCAGTAAAACTAGTCAGCAATGTATGAATGTCAATAGATTTTTAAATGTGGAATCTTAATAAAATTGTTATTAACATATTATACTAATTGTAAGGGGCATGCGAGCCCATAGTCTGTGCGGAAAGAGAAGAGTCGTGGCAGAAACGGGAACTAACATAGTCAGCATAGCAAAAACTATAAAATAGCACTGGCACGCCCTCAATCCTACGACTTATTTTTCCGCGCAGACTCTAGCAATGATGTAATTTAGCAATCTTTATTTAGATAACGTGAAACTTCCTATCAGCATTAGATATGACTTTCCACCAAAAGGTATATTATGAAAAATTATTCTTATGTTCATCTATGTATTTTTCTATTTCTAGAAACCGGCAACAGATCAACGGCTTCTGAAAACTTCTTAAAAACAATAGAGATCCTAGTAGAAAACGGTGCTGACCCGTCCGTGGAGAACCACTCCGGATCCTCAGTCAACACTCTTCTAACAGAGTTCAACATTTGCGCACTGTCTATGACCATAGCCAACAAAATGACTGCCATGAAACACGGCAAATTTGCCAATAATATGATCCTTTACAAAGATAAAGATGGTCGGATAGGCTATAAAAATTTACACGGACTCAAAGAGATAAATGAGAAAGACAGAAACATTGATAAGAAACAGAGCGATGGTAAAGCAAGAAAAACTGCTCCATTAAAAGCTGTTATAACTTTTGACGTTAAGAATGAAACAATACCACCGAAAAAGTATATGAGCGCTAAGGAAACGAGAGAAATTAATACAAATTTCAGCAAAGCTTCAATAGAAAAAAGTGATAAAAACATAAATTCAAATGTGACGAATAAACCTGGTTTAAAAATAATAAAGGTCGAACAGAATCCTGATAAAGACAAGAGAAAAGATAAAGTAGTTATAGTTGAAAATGTCAAATTTGAAAACACCGTTTTCCCAGCAGCTATGGCCAGTGGGAGTTCGGTTGTGAAACCTAAAGATTTCGTATTGACGAGTCCGAGAAGTATTCTAAATATCCACCGAGATAAAGTAGAGAATATGGCTCGAGCTCCTGGATTCATTAAAATAGCGCCTAAAATGACACCTAAAATAGCACCTTTACTTTCCTCAAAATTATTTGTAAAAAAAGTTCAAGTCGCTAGCACGGCAAATGCTAAGAAGAGAAAATTAGATAATAAAATTAAATAAGTAATGAACAGGGATTGGATATTCGGAAGCATGTTAACTTAAAGTTGGTAAAATTTACTCCTTAATATATTATTTTGACTGGTAAGTCCCGGAATTCCGGGATTTTTTAACACTTTAAAATGTATTATGTCGCAGATGGGCTTAGATTATAGTTGTAAATATACATTTGATTATAGTTGTTGTAGGTTAAGTGTTGCCGTGTACCCAATCTGAAAAATAGTTGCAAGGTTATATTTATTGTGTTATTCTATGTTTATAGTATAATACTTTACGTCAATCAATTTACATCTGAATTCGAGATCTTCGGTACTTAAATGAATTACCGTTAAAAATATACTGATAGTTAGTTAATATACATAAATAAATAGGCATCTAGGTTGGAGTTTACTTAGTTAAGAAATCCCGGGATTTTTATTAATAAATATATAAATATAATTAATACGTCACTGAACGTCGGCTGCACCTTCAGGCGTTTGGCGTCGAAACTTTGCTGCCGAAAATTTCGTAATAGACTGTCAAACATTTTCAAACCCCGGCAGCTGGGTTTTGGCGTCAAGGGAGGTTGTGAGGCAGCTGTCCATGCTGCGCGCTCTTTTCTGAGCCGTCCGGACTACGAGGTATTTGTAAAAATTGACGTCAAAAATGCTTTTAATTCGGTCGATCGTGGTGCCCTTCTAGCTGCTGTCAAAAAAGAAGTTCCAGAATTATATAGCTATTTGTGGCAATGCTATGGGGCACCATCAAAATTACTTTTCGGTGACAAAATCATATCTTCATGCATGGGTTGCCAACAGGGAGACCCGCTCGGGCCCGTAATTTTTAGCTTAGCCATTCATCCAATTATTTCAGATCTAAATTCTAAATTCAATCTGTGGTACCTTGATGACGGTTCCCTTGGCGGGGACGCGTCAACTGTACTACAAGACTTGCAAACGATCATCACTAAATTTTCTAATATAGGCCTCTCATTAAACTTTACTAAGTGCGAAATTTATATACCTGATCACATTTCTTTAGAAAAAAAAATTGATTTCGTCACTAAATTTAATGCAGCTTCACCCAACATTTCGGTCCATTCAAATTCATCTTTAACACTATTAGGTTCACCGATTTTTGACGATGCAATCGATCCCATTATAAATTGTAAATTAAATCTGTTTAAAAATACTTCTAACCTTTTGTACGAAATAAACCCCCATATGGCGCTTTTTATTATTCGTTTTTGTCTTTTCACTCCAAAATTCATGTATTTGTTACGGAGTTGTCCAATTTGGAAATTTCCAGACATCATGGCTTCTATAGACATTACCCTTCAATCAACTCTGTCTAAATTATTAAACATTCATTTTAGTTCAAGGCCTTGGACTCAAGCGGTTCTCCCAATTCGTTTCGGTGGACTTGGTATTCGATGCTCTTCTAGCGTGGCACTACCAGCTTTCCTGTCCTCCGCTTATGGTTCGTTGCCTCTCGTCAGTATTATCTTAAATGTCCCACAGATACTTGACGTTGAGATTGCGAACCTGGTGGAGGCCAGGGATGCTTGGTGTGAGTCGTGTCCCGGAGTGGATATGCCAGTCAAGAGGCATATCCAAAGAGCATGGGATACTCCTCGCCTCATATCAATTCATACATCTCTCATACAAAATAGTCCGGACGATTCAGATCGCGCCCGTCTTCTCGCTGTCTCTGCAGGCGAATCAGGTCACTGGCTCCACGCTCTTCCTTCCCGCAATATAGGCACAGTCTTGGACCCAAGCTGCTTGCGCATAGCAATAAGTTTGCGGGTTGGAGCTAGAATCTGTGAACCTCATACTTGCACGTGCGGGAAGGAAGTGAGTGAGCTGGGACGACATGGCCTTTCATGCTTTAGAAGTGCCGGCCGTTTGTACCGGCATGGCACAATTAATGATCTGATCCGTCGTTCGCTTGCCACTGCCTCTGTACCAGCTGTCCTGGAACCAGCAGGTTTACATAGAGACGATGGCAAGCGACCAGACGGAGCTACATTGGTGCCGTGGAAACTGGGTAGGGCACTGGTGTGGGACGCGACGTGTGTTGACACATTCGCCCTGTCCCACGTCCAGTCAACCCGTAATCGGGCCGGTGCAGCAGCTGATCAGGCCCAAACCAACAAGCGCCGCAAATATTCATCATTATTAAATAATTATGAATTTGTGGCGCTTGCAGTGGAGACCATGGGACCTTGGTCAGCTGATATGAAAAGCTTTATTAAGGCCCTGTCATCCCGGCTCATAGACACCTCCGGAGATCCTAGAGCTGGTGCTTACCTCTCCCAAAGGATTGGGCTAGCTATCCAGAGAGGTAACGCAGCCAGTGTCATAGGGACCATGCCGCGAGCGGACCTGCTAGAGGGGGTGTTCTTTTTATAGTGGTGATTATTATTTACGTCTTTAATATTTGAGTAGCTTAGTTTTTATTTTAATTTAAATAAGTTTAGTTTTAACTTTTAATTGTATTATATTATATTAAATATGTATACTTTGAAAAAAAAAAAAAAAAAAAAAAAAAAAAAAAAAAAAAAAAAAAATTAATGTATTTAGTTATTTCATATTGTATTATTTTCCCTATACCCTAGAAAAAAGAGCCCATCAATATAGTTTCGTCGACCTTTGACGTATTAGAATTGCATTTAACGACTTTTTCAACTTAATAAAATGTATCGATGAAATAACGATAAATTTGAAAATGTTTCACAACACTATTTTAGTAGTACGTCTACTGGACAACAGATGGCGTATATAATTCATCACTTTCTTAATATTCTAGAATCATCTGTGTGTATTATTGAACGAATAAAAGCGATTTATTGAAGAAGTAGACGTTTAACAATTTTATATGCCGTTTTAGACACCTTGTTAAAGTAATGCGCTAGAAAAGTGATTATCTATTTTGTTAGCTACTTGTCAAACATCTGGACAGCAAACGCCATCTATGACCACATTTATCAACTAAATCTGTACGTTGTTTGCCTTTTTTATTTTTCAAAAATCATTTTTCACTTCTCATGCTCTTAAAATGTTACTTTCCATAACACCTGGCCATAATGTGAGTTTTATCGCACGCTGCGCGCACGGTAAAACTCGCATTGTGGCCAGGTAAAGACGTAAAATTGTGTACTCATCACGGGCAGTAAAAAAGAAAGCCCTCTATCGCATATTTACAACCCTCGCCTACGGCTCGGGTCTCAAATACCTGCGATTTCGGGCTTTCTTTCTTTTACAGCCCTTGTTAGGTAATGTACTATTAGTTTCTTGCATATCGGGACTAAAGCTCGTTATTAATCCCGAGGGAATAAAGTTTTTTTTTTAAATTTACCTACTTTGGAATCCCCTAAACATCCAATCACGTGATGAGGGCGCCACTGGACGGTCGAAGTTTGCTCGGCGCAGTCTTAAGAAAAACTGATAATCTGGTTTTTATACCGAAGACTGTTAATCCTTCGTGCCCTTTACACAGCTGCCTAAACTACGAGTATAAATACCTGATCGTGTACTCGAAATATTAACTCCACCTACGCTTATTAGTCCGCATCAATCATATTTTATTGACACGGCAGAGATGGGAAAGAAATACCAAGTAGGTATGTACAAAAGTATGAACAGGGTTAAATACTTGCTGTGACTAACGCTGGTCTTGTCAATAATAATAAAAAAATATGACGTAGAGTCAAACTAATTGGTTTTTTACTATGGAACTGTTAAAATGTGACTTATTCGTCACGTTTTTAACGCATAGGTCCACATGGCCATCTCATTTATGCGACAGATGCTTCTTTTTCGTCAACCGGTCTACAAGAACGCCATGTTACTGATTACTTTTCTAAAAAATATGACGCTTAAGTCGCGTTACTGCGTTTACGGTGCGTCAGCGTATTTTAATCACTGGTGTGTCCGACTTTTAAACCGAAGAAAAGCGAATATTGCTAGAACGAGCCTGCTCTTTTCTCAAAGGCCGGCGGCGCACTTGCGATTCCTCTGCTGGGGCTCTACTTTGAAATCAGTAATTCGAACTTCGAATCGCCCCGTCACTTTCTTGCGAATTAGTGACGCGTCGAGAGCAAAAGGGATAGCAATAGACGAAGTTAGAATTACGGATTTCAAAGTAGAGCCCCTGTTGCGGGTGTTTATGGGTCGCGATGATCACTTACCATCAGAGGCTCGTTTCACGAAGCTACAAGTTACAAATTACAAGTGGAAGTCCCTTTCTAACTCCTTTTGCTAGAAAGAGAGTTCCGCTTGTAATTTGAAACTTGTAGCTACGTTAAACGGGCCTCAGGTGGTTCGCTTGCTCGTCTGCCTCCTTCATCACATAAAAAAAATACTTGTAATTTCTGGTAACGTAGTATTTTGTACTCGAATATTTGTGTCCTTCCGGATCGTTACCACCGACTTATCCTTTAACCTGCCGCCAAGCAGCAGTTCGCATTGTTATGTTCCGTTGTGTAATTACTAGCATAGAGGCATTCCATCTTAGTCTTAAGGATGGCAACGCATTTTGCCGTCTTGTGATTGTCTTTGGAATATTGCAAGTATTAAATAGGTTTCAGAGTCCGTTTAGCATCAGGGCCTGTGTGCTCGTTTGCCTTCTCTATACCATAAATAACTATTCTGCCCTCCTTAGAAAAAAGGGCGCATGTCTAATAGAACCGCGAAAGTATAAGTAACCTTATTTTTCAAGACAGGGGTTACATTTGCTTTGACTATCAAATTGCTCCTGCGTCCATTTTATTTAGAACGGCAGTAGTAGATAGATAAAGCCCCGATATAATGGTGACCTCTTATTTGAGAGCTGATATCTCTTAAACGGCAGTACCGATTTTTATGAAACTTAGTTAAAAACCACCGCTAGAAAACCTGCTTTCACATAAAAAAAGCCGCTTTCAAATCGGTTCACCCGCTTAAGAACTACAAGAGAGACACAGACATAGCGGTCAAACTTATACCACCCATTTTTAGCGTCGAAGGTAAAAATACCTAGTATTTCACACCATTATTACCTAGTATTTTGCACATCTCACACATCCCAGGTGCCCTAAATGCGTTGAAAGGCACCAAATTGTGTTACGACGAGAATCGAATTCCCCGGAAAAGGTCGGCTGATCGGATTAGTCCTAACCCCTTTATCGCAGACATGGTGAAGAGTGCTGACTGCAGAGTCAGGGGAAAATAACTTTATCTACACTCATATCATAAGTTCTCTATAATGCGTTCAGAATCCGTAGACAATGACCAGAGGCTCTACTTTGAAATCCGTAATTCGAACTTCGTCTATTGCTATCCCTTTTGCTCTCGACGCGCCACTAATTCGAAAGAAAGTGACGGGGCGATCCGAAGTTCGAATTACTGATTTCAAAGTAGAGCCTCAGCATTACTTGATACAATTTTACTATGATATGTTTTCTTATCTGTAGCTGTAATGAAAAGTTAAAATTACGATACAACTTTTGATAAAGTAATGTTGTTCAAATTTGGAACATCTTCCAAAAGCAACAAAATTCAAACAGGGGCCAATTCTAGTATCAATTGAACGTCGACTCGGTATATTTGAAGTAAAGTGTCGTACGCCATTTTGATTTCGAATGACATTAGAATAGGTATTTTGTTAGTTTGTCTATGATTTAAAAAAAACATTCATATTCGTGATACAGAGGCTCTACTTTGAAATCCGTAATTCGAACTTCGTATCGCCCCGTCACTTTCTTGCGAATAAGTTACGCGTCGAGAACAAAAGGGATAGCAATAGACGAAGTTCGAATTACTGATTTCAAAGTAGAGCCCCAGGTTAGCTTTGCCGCCATGTTTGTTCTGCCGCCTACTGAACGCATCTTAGAGTACTTATATAATATGTGTGTAGATAAAGTAATGTATGTAACTGTACATAATTAGGCCTTAAAACACTCGTGTGATCTTATTATAAAACTCGCCTTCGGCTCGTTTCATAAAACCACACTCGTATTTTAAGGACCCTCTTTATGTATCAGTTACATAAAATACTATTATCTACACTCATATCATAAGTTCTCTATTAAGCTCCAGTACCGTTATTCGAAGCCTAAAATAATATTTGAGAGTGGCAACACTGTTTGTTGAATGACGTAGTGGTTACTGATTGGCTGACATCTCCCGCCCTTTCCCCCCTACTTCACAAGTTTCGCTTTTCTACCACCAGGGGGCCGCGGCGCCTAGGTGGAAAGCGCGGCCTCATCTATCATTGGCGTTCTGTTTGTCGAAACGTACTGTTCACTACAAAAATTGGAATTTTTTGTAAGTACTGAATAATTTAAATATTTAACGGTTTTACCGTTCGAATTTTTAATATAAATTTATTTTACAGAATATGACGGACTCTAGCTCAAGTTCAAGCTCAAGTTCGTCATCAGAATCTGATGAAGAGCTGACATCCGTTGCGACTACGTCGCAGCAGCAACCACCGACTGCGCCGCCGTCAAAAAAGCCTTCCAAAAGGAAAGCTAGAAAGCCCAAGTCGGGAAGCAAAAGTAAGCGACGACGGCCTAATGATTACAGGAAGGCAATTCGCCTTTTATCTGAACAGGTCAGTGAGATCAAAAATTTTGTTGGGAACATGTGGCAATCATCGGCCCCTTTGTCTCCAATGGCAAATTCTTCTGAAATAGGTGATGTAGTTGACGCTAACGTGAGTGGTGACTTGTATTTCGATAATGCAGAGGAGTCACCGACTTCCGGTAAAACAGTAAATGCTTTAAAATTGTCATTAAACACTGTCTTAAAAGAACCAGCAATACCCAAATCCTCAACCGCTCACGTTAGTTTCATAAACTCGATCCACCATTTTGATTCCGAAAATTGGTCAAGTGTTCGTTATTCTGACGTGCAAAAGCAATATTGTTCCCAACCAGCCTTTATCGATCTAGAGTCAAATGAAGAAATAAGTTAAGAATAATAATAATAGTATAATAGTTTGATAAGTTTTTGAATTTGAGTGTCACTGAGCGAGGTTTTGCTTCAATAACACTGGCTCTCATAAAACAAAGTGAAGCAGCTGATTCCGCTTTTGAGTCCCTGTTGTCGTGGTCTCGTTCTACGACAGAGTTGTCCCCAGAATCCTTACAGAATAAGCTAAAAGAAGTTTTTATAGAAGGCAATTTTCAAAAAATTTCTAACGATCTTCTCCAATTAGCATGTGGGCATCGCGCTGATCTCATTCAGCAAAGAAGGGACGCAATTCTACGCTCAGTAAAAGATAATTTTTTTAAAGAGACCTTACGAAAAATCCCGCCCAGTTCTCAGTATCTGTTCCAAAAAGAGGAGTTTTCGGCGGCTATTGAGAAACACGGCGGCATTTCTAAAGTGTTTTGGCCAACACGCACGTTAAACCAAACCAAACCTGTTGCGCAAGCAGGTCCTAGTCAAACGAATTATACTCAAAAACTGCCCCCGCAGGGCTTTTATGATCCAAGTAACTTTTATATGTCTATGCCCAGACCTTATGGTCCTCCGCCTGCGCAAGGCACTTGTCATATGAGTTGGCCGAACATTTTTCGCCCACAAAGACCACCCACAAACCCTCAGGGGAAGCTTAGCCGATCAAAAGGTATCCGAAATCCAGGCCCTTATCAACAACCCATCCGTAGCCAGGGTAGAAATTCAGGTCCCAATGTCCCGCGCAGGGAGTACCCGCCGAAACGAAAATTCTGACTTGAACACGTTTCAAGCGGGTCAGCTATCAAACTTTGTAAGGGAATGGGAGTCTCTGCAGGCCCCTCCAACCTTGATAAAGCTGATTCAAGGGTTTCGAATCCCTTTTGTCATAAAACCTCCACTGTTTTTGCCAAGTTCGAGCAATGTACAAACCCCCTTCTCAAAAGAAATGGATCTAGAGATTCAAAAACTATTGAAAATGGGAGCGTTGGAACCTGCGACCCGCAGCCCAAGCTTTATTTCCCCAATGTTTTTGACGCCCAAAAACGATGGAACTTTCCGCCCCATTTTCAACTTGAAAAATTTAAACTGGTATCTCCCCGTTCAAAAATTCCATCTTGTGAACATGCACAGAATACCCACTTTCCTACAGCCATCGGACTGGCTCATAAAGATAGACTTGGCAAATGCATACTTCCACCTGCCAGTTGCAAGAAGTCACAAACGTTTCCTACGGTTGATTTTCAACGGAAAACTAATGCAAATGACATGCCTCCCATTCGGGTTGGCTTGTGCTCCGAAAATGTTCTCCACATTGACCAATTGGGTAGCCCAAGTCTTAAGAGACAGAGGGATTCGCATCCTAGTTTATCTCGACGACTTCCTATTAGCAAATCAGAACCCTCACGCTTTAAAAAAGCAAGGTATGGAGACTGTGCAGCTTCTCCAGAAATTGGGCTGGCAAATAAATTACGAAAAGTCAATTTTAAGCCCTCAAAGGGCGATAGAGTATTTGGGGATTTGTTGGAACCCGCATTCCAACCTAAAATATCTTCCAATAAAGAAATGTTTCGACCTAAAACAAAGGTTAAAAGTACTATGGAAACGAAAATCGGCAAACCTAAAAGAAATTCAGAGCATTGTGGGCTCTATAAACTTTGCCAGTTTCCCAGTCTTGCGTGGGCGCCTGAACCATCGGGCCTTGTTAAAACACTGCCAGTCCCTACTTTACCAGAACCCCCGTTATCGCTTCCCGATTCCTCAAAAAGCTCTAATCGAACTGAATTGGTGGCTTGCCAATGTCCACAGCAACTCGAGTATTCATCATCCCCCAGTGTCCCATTATCTGGTGACCGATGCCTCAGAGCTAGCTTGGGGAGCCCAGATAGACAACATGAGAATTTGGGGAAAATGGTCTCGCGCAGAGGCAAATATTCACTCCAATCAACGAGAAATGCGGGCCGTGCTATACGCCTTAAAAGGTCATTGTCTGTACCTGTCCAACTCATCGTTAATGATTCAGAGCGACAACAAGACCGTAGTCTCGTATTTGAGAAACGAAGGCGGGACGAGATCCACCGCCTTGATGGATCTTTGTTACGAAATCTTTTATCTCCTAGACTTGTACAACATTCTTATCGAGGTTCATTACCTCCCCGGGAGATTCAACACCGAAGCGGATCAATTGTCTCGCTTATGTCCCGTACCCGAATGGCATCTCCTTCCCGAGATAACAGCGATGATATTTTCAAAATGGGGGACTCCTTGCATAGACCTATTTGCCTCTGTGACAGCTCACGTAGTCCCCAACTACGTCTCACTGGACGTAACCGATCAACAAGCCCAATTCCACAATGCATTCAGCCAGACCTGGGATTACCAACTGGCCTGGCTATTCCCTCCCCCGTTCCTACTCCCTCGAGTGTTAGCCCACCTGAACACCTCAGCAGGCACGTACTTGATAGTAGCCCCACGGTGGCCAAAAGTATTTTGGAGACCCGATCTGAAAAACCGATCAATAGCCCCCCCGTTTACCATTCGAAACTTGGATCGAGTACTGATAGATACAGCCACGGGCCGTCCACCGCTCAAGGTCCAGGCAATGACCTTAGAGGTGTGGAAATGTGGGGGTGGGCTGAAAGTGTAAAAGATTGGTCGCAAGACCAAAAGAATATTTTACGTGCTAGTTGGCGAGAATCCTCCCTTAAAACTTATCAACCTGCCTGGAATAGGTGGAGCTCGTGGTGCCACAAATCTAAAGTAAACATTTATAACCCCTCTGGCTCTGATTTAGCTAGGTTTCTGATAGACTTACACCACATTCAAGGCTTATCTTATGGTACTATTTTGGTATATAAATCCGCGATAGTCACACTTTGCGGTCCTAATCATGGTATTAGTTTAAGCTCACATGTGCTCGTAAAGCATGCGTTAAAAGCTATTTCTAATATGAATCCTAAAATAAATAAAGTCCCCATATGGGATACCGAAGTACTAGTAAGGTGGTTACAAAGCCACCCCATTAACGAAGAAAATCTATTCGAGTGCTCCAAAAGGGCCGCAATCTTGCTTTTGTTGTGTTCGGGACGCAGGGTCCATGACCTTACCTTGTTAGCTATTGGCCCTGATAATTATTTTGTCGACGAAAATTATATCACTTTTTGGCCAATTTTCGGGTCTAAAACAGACACTGCTACTTATAGACAGTCGGGATGGCGACTATTAAGAAATAAAGATTGTAAAAATTTAGATTCAGTATACTGGATCAACAAAGTGATTTCACTCTCAGCCGACAGGCGTAATTTGTGTAAAAGCAACTCATTGTTTTTAACTGTATGTGGTGCCCCTAAGGCAGCGTCGCGGACAGTTGTCGCGAACTGGGTCAAAAAGTTGCTCCTGGATGCAGGCATTCGGGCCAGCCCCGGCAGCGTGCGTCCAGCAGTAGCCTCGAAAAGTTGGGTTCAGGATTGTCCTTTAGACGAAATTCTAGCTCGCGGCAACTGGCGCTCGCAAAATACTTTTAAGAAATTTTACTGCAGAGAAATAAAACAATCTAATTCTGATTCCAGTTCTGTTCCAATTATTAGTAACTATTTTAACCCAGTACCTAATTAACCAATCTACATGTTATTCAATGTATAAAAACAACTGAGGATTTTATATTCATCATGTAATTCATTACCATTACCTAATAATAATAATAAAGGTCATGTTACAATATGTATACTAATACAGAAATCATTAACTAACGTGTCAAGTGATTGTAATTCTTTTTCTGGATATATTTAGGCACTTAGTGCCTGTATGTTCACGAATGTTTCATGTAGAAGGTTATCGATTAAGTAAATGAAAAACATTTTATTAAGTGTTATCAATATATTTTCTTTGTTTACAAATTGTGGTTTCTGTTCCAATAAACCTTGTCTTACCTTTTTTCACAACGTGAAGCAGTACCATTATCCCATAATCACACGGGTACATCTTGTTATTTTCACAGTTTTTTCATAGTGTACAAACACTCGCTATGTGCAGTGCAGGTGCACTCAATACTTGCTTCAGTTTCAATTGTCACTAAGTACAAAGATCACATTGGCGTCTGACCACCAGGCGATAACAAACAGATCTCAAATATTATTTTAGGCTTCGAATAACGGTACTGGAGCTTAATAGCAGCGTTTTACCTTACAATAAAACGCTTATTAAGCGAAATACCTTATTCGAAGCCTATACTTTTATTTCTGCCTGGCGTAACTTTTAAACTTTGTTTGCAATAAACCACATTTATTTTATGTGCCAAGTTGAGGGTACATTTTTTGCACCCGCACATATGTTTTACACCTTCACTTTCACTCACTTGTAGTTCACTTTACATGCATAAATTGTAAAATAGGCATATTTCTGTTTTTTATTGCAAAGTCGTTTACATCTGTAGTTAAATAAATATATCTTTGAGATCCAATGATAGATGAGGCCGCGCTTTCCACCTAGGCGCCGCGGCCCCCTGGTGGTAGAAAAGCGAAACTTGTGAAGTAGGGGGGAAAGGGCGGGAGATGTCAGCCAATCAGTAACCACTACGTCATTCAACAAACAGTGTTGCCACTCTCAAATATTATTTTAGGCTTCGAATAAGGTATTTCGCTTAATAAGCGTTTTATTGTAAGGTAAAACGCTGCTATAATGCGTTCAGAATCCGTAGACAATGACCAGCATTACTTGATACAATTTTACTATGATATGTTTTCTTATCTGTAGCTGTAATGAAAAGTTAAAATTACGATACAACTTTTGGTAAAGTAATGTTGTTCAAATTTGGAACATCTTCCAAAACCAACAAAATTCAAACAGGGTGCCAATTCTAGTATCAATTGAACGTCGACTCGGTATATTTGAAGTAAAGTGTCGTACGCCATTTTGATTTCGAATGACATTAGAATAGGGACTTTGTTAGTTTGTCTATGATTTAAAAAAAAACATTCATATTCGTGACACAGGTTAGCTTTGCCGCCATGTTTGTTCTGCCGCCTAGGTACTGAACGCATCTTAGAGTACTTATAATATGTGTGTAGATAAAGTAATGTATGTAACTGTACATAATTAGGCATTAAAACACTCGTGTGATCTTATCATGAAACTCGCCTTCAGCTCGTTTCATAAAACCACACTCGTAATTTAAGGACCACCTTTATGTATCAGTTACATAAAATACTATAACACGTCCACGGACAGTACCGTAAAATGGGGTGAATAGAGATTCGCGGGGTGAATAGAGATTCGCGGGGTGAATAGAAATACAATCTAAAATAAGTCATAACTTGTTACTAATAAGAACAATTATTACATTGACAAGTCTTTTGGAAAATTACGTTAAAATGTCAGCCTTATAATTAGTACAATATGCTTTATTTTAGGCTGTATTTCTATTCACCCCGCGAATCTCTATTCACCCCATTTTACGGTACGTCGAGAGACGTAAACTAAGACCCTCGTGACATGGCACTACGGCTGTGGCCGGTGTTTTTAATTACACCAAAAACGGAACTCCGTCCACGGCCGGCTATTTCCCATAGCATTTATAGGAAGCACGGACTCTGTGCCGTTTTAGGTTTTAACACAAGCCGCTAGTGTCACAGCAAAAACGCTCTAGGGCAACCTCAACCTCATGCACTACCCTAAAAGGGGAACGACGCGTGTTGTGGCACATCACGGCTGTGGACGTAACGGCCGTGGACGTGCTGCCACAGTAGGTAAGATTTTTATTGTACGAAATTACATACATGTATTTTCCGTCATAAAGTGGCACAATGTTTGACACAACGTTAAATGTGGCAGTTCGTCCATGGCCGTAGAAAATTTTGTATGAGATTTTTTAGTGCCATATCATGCAATTTCAAAGATGGTGCTGTGTCCGTGAACGTGTTAAAAACAGGGCAAAATATTTATTGCTCAACTTTTGTCTGCAATCTTCAACTGTATGCTCCTGTCGTATGCGGAGAGCTATTTTGCATTCAACTATTTTTCTACGGTCGGATTCTTCGGTTCGGCTGAGGTCCGGCTCAGGTTCAACGAAGTCCTCCGGAGTTGCTGCTCAAGGATTGAGCTCAAGCAGAGTTCTGGGTAGTGATTCTTTCAAAAGCAAAGGTGAGCGAACGCAGGAGTGAATGTCCAAGTGGCGAGTTTAAGTAGTCCCGTCAGAGCGAGCAAAACACATTTTAGCGCGTGCATTCTCAATTAGGCAGCCTTATACGTTCGAGAAGCCATGCTGCCAAATTGAATACACGCGCTGAAATTTGTTTTGTTCGCTTTGACGGGACTACTTAAACTCGCCACTTGGACATTCACTCCTGCATTCGCTCACCTTTGCTTTTGAGAGAATCACTACCCCGGTGATGTCCATTTTTAACCGACTTCAAAAAAGGAGGAGGTTATACGTTCCACTGTATGTATTTTTTTTTTTTATGTATGTTCACCGATTACTCCGTCAATTGTGGACCGATTTTAAAAATTCTTTTTTGGTTTGATAGAGTATACTTCCGAGGTGGTCCCATTGTCAGCAAATCTGAATCTGATGAAGGGATCAGTGAGGAATTGAGGGAACTCCTCAAATATTGTATGCAAACATATAGCGATTTTAGTATTTTTAGTAACAAGTGTAGCATTTGCATTCAGAAAGTGTCACTTGGTGAAGCGGAACTGATGATGAAGACCAGAGATAGCCACCGGAACTCCTCAACGGTACCGATTTCAAGGGTGGCGATAAGATATCTCGATTAAGATAGTTGAGCGACTACAACGAAGCACATTTAATTGTTTTAAAATGACTATGATTTTCCCGCGGCGTTGCTTGCGGCGAGCTTGAAATGTCTTAAAGTTTCATATATCAACAAAGAAGTGGGACTACATAAGCTTATTATGATCACTAAAAAGTGTAAAATAAAATAAATGTTTTAAAAAACAAAAAAACCGCCTTCAAAAACGCAAAAAATAACTTCTACTACTAGGTACTTAGTAGTAGGTACCTATCCTATTAGGTTAGTCTAACTGAAGTCGGCGACCACAATATTTTCAACAAAAAGCCGACTTCAGTTGGACTAACCTAATAGGATAGGTACCTACTACTAAGTACCTAGTAGTAGAAGTTATTTTTTGCGTTTTTGAAGGCGGTTTTTTTGTTTTTTATTAAACTTTCTACTCGGTCTACCTCCGATAAGGTAGTGGCGCCATTTTCTACTTTTATTTATAGCAAACAGGCAAAAGTTATCTCGCTCTTCTGACTCCCCCACGCCCTAATTAAAACTGTAAATGTATCCATAGCCGTGGATATGCAATAAACTATTTATTTACCTGCGAATACCGGGACACCTTCCCAGAACGGTAACAGTGGCCTAACCATGCTCAGTGTAGGGTTCCGAAGCCTACTACACAAAAACTATCTTAAATAACTAAATGAAAAGCAAGCTTTAAAAACCCGACGGCACTTTTGTTATTATTATTAAACCCGTTTATTAATGCTACTATATTCGTACATATTTGTGATGGTCACATTATGACCTTTCAAATGATACATAGGTACCTATATTGTATTAATTAGTCGACTTTTTTTGTTGACATCAATAATTGACATTTTGCCATTGTTGTTATTTCAATTTTAACAGTTAACGTATCCTATGTTACCCGGGATTTAGAACTTATGATGGAATAACTTATTAAAGTTATTAAAGCAAAACATACCCCTAGATAAGCTTTATAAAATTGAAATTTCGCCTATGACGTAATCCTTAAAACAAAATGGCGGACTAAAAGAAAAAAGAAGTTTGAAACCTTTTCTTTTTTATTGTGAAAGCGGACAGCACGTCACGAAGGCTAGACCCAATGGTTTGGAATACCGTGGATGTCTTATTTAGAAATATCGTATGTGCAAAGTATCTCGTTCCGAGTTTGATTCTTAAAACAATAGTGTAAAGATTGATTTTTCAACGTTGTTTTAAGTGGAGTTATGTCATGTAGTTAATAGGGTTTTATAAATGTAGCATACAATGTTGGATATTATGAGAATAACTAATAGGTAGCTTTTTATTTATGATCAAGGCCTTTCGATATCTAGTCAAGGAGGTAAAGTGTTAGGAATATTTTTAGCATTTAAAAACGAAAGTAGATAGATATTATTTTGTATGGCATAGAGCAGGGACAGTCACGTGCAAAAATATGTACGGAAAGAATCCTCTCATAAATATGTCAGAAGTTCTTATTACACTGGAATAAGGTGCATTAGGACATAATAATATAGAATAGAAATAATTTATTCAACGCATACACACATTTGAAAAAAACAGATCACAAACGGAACAAAACATTGTTTAACATGGCGTTGAAAAGGGCCCCTCGTAGCTTTGTGCCGCAGCAAGCCGCGGCGCTGGTTTTCAGAGGAACCCTGACTTAAAAACTAACTTTGAAAAGATACAGACGTTTGAAAGACTAAGATTGAAAAGGGCATGCTTCGATGGTTCGGTCATTTGGAAAGGATGGATGAAAGAAGATTGACGAAAGAGATATACAGAGCGAAAGTGAGTGGAAGGGTCAGTAGGGGCCGCCCTAGGCGTACTTTTTCGAATCAAATCGGAGAAATACTGGAAAAGGGCCGAATTTTAAGCACCCGAAACCGACGTGCGTGCATGACTCGATGTATGAATATGGAAGAAGCGAAGGAGATTTGTCAAGATCGTAGCAGGTGGGAAGAAGTGGTCTCTGCCTACCCCTCTGGGAAACAGGCGTGATTTAATGTATGTATGTATGTAAAAACTAAAATAAATATTAAAAAAACAAACAGATAGTGAGTGGTCATCCTCACTTCTAACCGAAGTTTTTTTTTGTGTGGCAATGGCAATACTAAACCAACACAACCGTTTCCTGTTGCATCGTTAATAGCGTATTAAGCAGCGTTCTCCCATATTTTTACACTTGACTGCTAATTGGGATCTCAGAAACATAAAAACTTATATCTCAAGACTGTAATCCTAAGACTGCGAACGCTGACATAGATGGAATGCCTTTACGCTAGTAATTTCACCGGTTGTCTTATCCCACACCGGAACACAACAGTGAACACAGCTGCTTGGCGGCTGGTTATTGGATAAGATGGTGGTAGCGATCCGGACGGACCCTGCACAAAGTTTTACTATCACTAAAACTTATTATATTTATTTAATAATTGTTTATTATTATATTATATATAATATAATATATGAATATCTAAGGAAAGATGAGATACACTGATGTTGCTATCAATATAAATCCCCACGTAAACTTCTATGATGTTTCATAACTAATGTAACCACGCATTTTGTTAAGGACGGAACAGTCTCATAATTCAAGCTGCAGTCGTTCCAAGAGGGACAAATGGTCTTGTTTTAGAATTTGCCTAGCGTCTTTCGAAACAGAGTATTTGTCATAATCAATGTCAAACGCATGATTAATTTCATAATGTACATATATTAAGTGACACTTAAAAAATACTCTCCTATAGGAGTTAGTCAGTAATATAGATACATACTCTAAATCACATTACACTTATACCTGAGCGAGCACGGAACATTTAAAAGCTTTAATTCACATTGGCAAAGTTTTTCATAAGAACAATTATAGGGAAAGAAGCCATTTTAACAATTCATATATTTATACAATGTAAGTACCTACTGTAGCGTTATCGCTACAAAATTTTCAAAATTCTAATCTAGGCCCGCGAGCCTTTCTTGGACCATCAAGGTTCACTTTTGATAACTCATTTCGGTACATTGTCCTTCCTTTTTTACAACATTTCATATAGACTATGGTTATGAGAATTAGAGATAGTATTAGTATATGCTACAAAATAAGGTCGACCTTGTTAGGCAGGCACCAGGATTTTTAATATATCCAAATTTTCCTAACCTTTTGATCTATAAATTTTTATGTGTTAATCCCTCTGATTTTATTTGGACACTATTTAAAATTGAAGTAAACATATGTAATTCTTTCAAACCGTGTCCTACGTACGATTATTTATTGAGAATTTTTTATAAGTTATAAAAACTGCTTTTTTATATGGTACCGCGTGTGTGATTTTTAATATTACATAAATTCAGTGATTGTAAACAGAATTAAGTTTTGTTTAATATATTTTTTAAAGTGTTTCCGGAACTTTTATTTTAAAATTATACGTCTGATGTTTCCTCTGTGGACATCCCAAATAGTGTCTTCGGTCTTTTTTTCCACTGGAGCGCTACACTACGTACTACAGTTAAAAGTTAATACTAAACTTATTTAAATTACAATTAATTAAAATTTAAGTGGGTATATACTTTAGAGACGACGTAGTTGGCCAAGTCTCTACCTAGCTGTTTAAATAATAGATCATAGTCATTATTATGAATTGTGAACGAGTATAGTAGTATTTGTGACTCATCTGTACAAACCTAGAGCTTAGTTTAGATCTAGATAAATTTGTGTCAAATTATCCGTTGACATTTATTTATTATAGATTATTTTTGAGGGCCGGAAGGGGCCGTCCTAGGCGTACTTTTTCGATTAAAATCTGAGAAATACTGAAAAAGAGCCGAATCTTAAGTACCCGAAACCGACGTGCATGCATGACTCGATGTAAGAATGCGGAAGAAGCGAAAAAGATTTGTCAGGATCGTAGCAGATGGAAAGAAGTGGTCTCTGCCTACCCCTATGGGAAACAGGCGTCATTAATGTATACACGGTGATTTTTTTCGGTAATCACCATTGTCACCTCTATGTTCAACCCACGAATATGAACAACATTCACTATGGGACCAACTCTGAAATCACGAAAAAAAAACAGCTGTTTCATAGAAAAGTTCAATAGGTACTCAACCAAAATGTATGAAGCTGCTGTTTTTTTTTCGTGATTTCGTTGTTAGTCCCGTAGTGAATGTTGTTCATATTCGTGGGTAGAACACAGAGGTGATAATGGTGATTACCGATAAAAAATCACCGTGTATAAGAATGTATTTATTTAACAAAGGATGTCCCATTTTCAGGCACAAATTAATGGTCACATTATTAGAGCCCTAGAGATATGAACACGTGGGCAAGCCCTATTGTGTTGTTTGATCGATCGTCCGTTCACGAATGTTCGCGGAACATCCGTGTATGAATTATATGTATGGGTATTTCATACGGCTATTTGAAAGACGATTTAGTTTATACTACCTTTTGCCTGCGTCTCTGTCCGCGTAAAAGAAGTTTACCCTTTAGCTGTTTGATTTTCTGAGATATAATGAGGTTTTTACAAAAAAAAAACATTTCATTAAACTTAACTGCTGATTTTATTATTAATTATTTTTGTATAAGTAATAAATTGAAGTAAAAATGGTGTACTTAATATTCTGGTATAGGTACTATAATAAATAATTAACGGTATACTTTAAAATCCACGACCGCGAATCGGCAAACGTAGTGTAGGACGCCCTCAGACTAGGTGGAGCGACGATCTTCGCAAGGTGGCTGGCAAGAGCTGGATGAGAGTGCCCACGAATCGTGCTCGTTGGCGTGCAATGGGAGAGGCCCATGTCCACTTGTCCAGCAGTGGACTAATATAGGCTGATGATGATGATACTTTAAAATAGAACTTAAAAGTTTATTTTCTATCAATCCCAATATTTCTAATTTCGAATTGTAGAGACTAAATGTATATTTCGTTACCAAGGGCTAAAAACATGAAGAACCTATCTTTTTATGTTAATCTGTACATGAATAATGAACTTGAAATTCAGACAAACTTCAGTAAACGTTAACTTTTGAGGAAAGTTGTAACAACCGCGAGTATTGGGCGAGTTTCCCGAGCGATAGACAATTACAAAATATCTTACACTAGCGACCCGCCCTCGCTTCGCTTCGGTATATATGAGTTTTCTGTAGCACCCGTACATAATCCAAAATGAAATATACATAAAAACCTTCCTCTTGAATAAATCTCTATCTATTAAAAAAAACCGCATCAAAATCCGTTGCGTAGTTTTAAAGATCTAAGCATACATAGGGACAGACAGACAGACAGCGGGAAGCGACTTTGTTTTATACTATGTAGTGAATTGAAGACCTCCTCCTTCTCCACGCGCTATTAAACGCGCAAAAGCTAAAGTGTGCCTAAAATATGCTAGTTTGTCCTTATCTGTCATTATGACATTTCCATTTGACGGAAAGTGACAACTCACACCCTAGTCTCATATGCTCACCTAACCAGCTACCCTGGACTATTACAGTGGCAATAGAAAAAGAATTTCAAGCAATTGCCCATATTATTGGTTAGTTGCATGTTACTTGAAATAGGTTAGTGACAATTTAAATATAACTACAGCAACACAAATCAAAAACAAATTCAAATTCAAATTCAAAATAATTTATTTCAGAAATTGCATTTCCATATTGTACACAAATTTAAATAAACATTAAAATTAAAATTAAAATCGAAATTAAAATCAAAATAAAATCATAATTAAAATCCAAAATTAAATTAAAATTAAGTAGGTACACAACACTTTCACAAATATAAAAACTAAAAACACAATTAATAAGTACGATTGCTCCCTACATGGAGCTGCATACAGTGAACCATGTAAGGGCAATCAAACCTACCCGCTATCATGTTCAACAAAGGTGCCAGGACTATTTGTTATATTTGATCCCAATGGAGACCTGTGAAACATACTTACATAATTAGAGAAATACATATTTTTATTCAAAGAAAATCAGAAACATCTATCTAAGGCACTGGTCCCACCGCCGGCGAGTAAGCTATGAACTATCGGTTATTTTCTTGCCGATAGTTCATAGCTTACTCGCCGGTGGTGGGACCAGTGCCTAAGGCGGTTGTCACACTGCTCCGCACATCGCAGCCGAGCGGCGTCCAGTGCTGCGGTTTTTAACCCCCGACGCAAAAAAGAGGGGTGTTATAAGTTTGACGTGTAAGTGTGTGTGTGTTTGTGTGTGTGTGTGTGTGTGTGTGTGTGTGTGTGTGTGTGTGTGTCTGTCTGTGGCACCGTAGCTCTTAAACGGATGAACCGATTTGGATGCGGTTTTTTATTTGAAAGCAGGTTTTCTAGCGGTGGTTCTTAGACATTTTATATCGAAATCGGTTCAGCCGTTTTTGAAGTATTGAACTTTTAAATGTCAATGTCGGGGGTTTTCCTACTTTTTGTTGGTTAGGTTATTAACTTTGTACTGTAGAATCTTGATTTGTACGCAAAAACCGCACGGTATGTCACACTGGCTCCGTCTCTCCATGCGGAGGTGCGAATCGCACGACGGTTCGCACTTCCGGACGGCTATGCGGTGCGGGACGCAGGGTATGCCACACCGCGCTCCATAGTAAATCCGCTCCGCTCCATAGTCAATGCGGTTCGTCGACACGGAGCAAATCCGTACGGTGGTGCGTCGTCGCCGCATGCGAATTCGTCGCGCCGCACGCCGCAACGGGATGCGGCGGCAGTGTGACAATCGCCTAAGACTTGGTTTTTAGGGTTCCGTACCAAAATAGTAAAAAAGGAACCCTTATGGTGAGACTTCGTTGTCTGTCTGTCTGTATGTCACAGCAGGTTTTCTCAGCAACTACAAATGCTATCAACTTGAAATTTGGCATAGTTGTACAGTTTGCGTGCCCGCATCTGTAATTAGTAAAAAAATAATAATTGAAAAGTGGTCTAGAATGGGGGGTTAAATAATGAAAGTGGTTTGTTCACATTAGGTGTTACAGACAGCCCCCTGTGCAGCCTGCATGACGGCGGAGGAAACCGCAGCCCACGTCATCATGGAATGCCCTGGGGTGGCAACATACCGGGCACGTCACCTCGGAACACCGAGGTCGCTACCAGATGCCGTCGGCAACATCAAGGGTTTGCTAGGCTTCCTGGTGGAACTGGGTTGGCAGGAGTAGTGCCGCCGACCCTTCACGCAAAATAGGCGCAGATTTAAGTCGTCGAGTTGCGGAAAAGAGCCCGCCATAACCTATAACCTATAATGAAAGTGGTTTGATCATAGGAAAGGGATTAATCTGCACATCTCAAAAAAAAAAAATTTTTTTATTTTTTGATGTTCTTTTTGATTTATAGCCAAAAATGTACAAAAAATGACCGTGACCCCTTATCTCCGAAGTTTATCAATGAAAAAATCTGACGTTTAGATAATTACTTATATTTAACGGGAAAAATAAAATGAAGTGTTTATTATTTACAGTTTTTGAGAAATAACAAAAAACCATTGAAAATCGGTTTTAAAATTTAGCCTACTCAAAATGAACCTTATGGCATAGAAAATTAAGTCCATAACAAAATGAGTATTATTTTTTGCGGTTACCAAGCGAAATACGAAATCCTCGGTGCGCGAGTCCGACTCGCACTTGACCGGTTTTTAGTGTATTCTGTTGCTACAGACTGTAGAAGACGTTTACAAATTCGATCATTGCTATTCTTATGCTAAATACCAATTTCTAGAAATGTTTTTAGAGCATGCTCCAGACAATGTAGATTTTAGATAAACTTGGCAATTACTTGAAATGGTTTGGTTGGATTGGATTTCGTAATAATAATAATAATAATAATGATAATAATCATTTATTTCAGATATAATAATATGTATATACTGGGTGTTACGCAGGTCGTCAGATGAATGAAGACGAGTGGTGGTTGGGGTCAATTGGAACATATTTTCCTTATAGTAATTACAATTCTAAAGTTGACCGCTTTTTTAATTGATTGTTTTATTGTTTTTTTGGAAATCCCCAAAATTTGACCTTTTAACCATCATAACTTTGTTTTAAAGCAATATAACAGACATAGTCTTTTTTGTCCTAAAACAAAGAGAAAACATTACTTGCAGATAGAGTCGAAAAATATTTTTATGAGCTCTCAAATTTATAAAAACAGGTAAAAACAATTGTGAAGCTTGAGTTCCCTCCGGTACTTAAAAAAATGCGACCGTGGAGATCAAATGAATTGCAAGGGAAAATCGTTCTTGTTGTATCATGACGTGCAAATGAACTTCAACGGTAGGGTGGTAGACCACATTTTTGGCCGACTGTACTATTGGTACTAGACAACGATGTAAATACTTATACAGAGAAATATATACTTAAATACATAGAAAACATCCAAGACTCGGGAACAAAATATTCGCGCTCATCACACAAATATCTGCCCTTACCGGGAATTGAACCCAGGACCGCTAGCTTCGTAGGCAGGGTCACTACCAATTAGGCCAGCGGGCCTAGTATGGTTGCATTTATCGCGTGACAAAATGTGGATAAAACATCCGTCACTCTCGTACTTGTATACGTGTCAAAAAGTGACGGATGCTTTATCCACATCAGCCATATTAGGCCCCCAGCGCTTCGTCGATTATGAGGTTTGATTTAATTTGATAACTCACAAATTAACACGTAAAAGTACCACATACGATTATTACATACCTTTTAGCTATGTAAATCGCTGTAAAACACGTGACTGAAGCCTGAAACAGTTTGAAAACGTGTCCCTTTCAGTTAGTCCTGCAGTATCTTGCCACACGTCGAGGCAACCGGTCGCGCGCCCCGACGCCAAGTTGCTCGGTCTGTGCACACCTTTATAGTGTAGTGTGGTGATAACTTGTGTTCAGTGTTGTGTTTTTTTTAATTGGATATCTGAGTCGCAGGTGAGTGAGGTTTTATGTGAAGTTAGTTAAGCGTTTAAGTTTGTTACGGGAGTTTTTGAAGTTACATCGTGTTTTTTATTGAATAGGTATTTTAGTGTGAGATTTTGTATGCTTAAAAAAATTGTAAAACTTTTGTACTGTATTAGAAATCTTGATTTTTGTTTCTCGGGTTAAGTTTGAATAATCCTAAAGCGCGCAGTTTGGGCAGCTTTAACTAGGTACATTAATTTACAGGTAAAATTATGTTTATTCGGTAATGGCGTCAAAACTTGCTATAAATCTAATTCATGTAATTAATTTAAACTTTATTTCACAAAGAAAAAAAAATATGAATAGCGGACGGCCTAACCACCCATAAATAGGAACTCCGAGGGAGCGGGGCTTCGTCAACACTATCAGCTTAATTTCTTAGTAAGTAGGTACGAATGAAAATTCTGCTACAAATAAAATTTGATTTTCGGAAATAATGACATCCCCCCAAGTAAATGCCACTGGGAAAATATGGAAATAGAACAAAAGACACCAAGAAAAAATACCTTTCGGAAATTATGTTCCGCATTCCTTACTTCTATGTATAGGGTACCATTATTAATCGAAACATCTTTCAGAAAATTACGAATAGCGGACTCAGAGACGTCAATTAAATTTAACGCTTGTTTAATGATGTGTTGTCTTATTCTATTGCTATAGCAAAGAAAGTGACAGCAGCAACTTTAATCAAGCATTAAATTAAATTGACGTCTCTGAGTGCGGCAGTTAATGGCTTACTCATTTTTTGCCTTTGTCCAGCAGTGGACGTCTTGCGGCTGATAATGATGATGATGATGATGAATGATTTTTCAACGAACGTATCATAACGCACAATTTTCATTTCCTCGAAAGGCATTTATCGCCGCATGAGTAAATTTTTTTTTGGTAGTCTAACCTAACCTGCCCTACGGAATTAATATTTAAGATAACCAGAAAACATGATTTCAGCAGTTAATAGCGTTCAACAAAATGAAATACCCATACCCTCCGAGTATGAAAAGCAAGCGATTACTAATTTCATGGATCTCAAGTAGGGTCTTGGTGGCATAATTGGTAATGCGCCTGCATCGGCCCGGAGAGCCAGAGGAGATGTAGGTTCGAATCCTGCCTAAGACCGACGAATTTTTTTCGCTTTAAAATAGTTTTAATGAAATTCGATGAAATGATTGGTTACCCACGATTTGTTACGATTTAAAAGAACCAGGGGCTCTACTTTGAAATCAGTAATTCGAACTTCGGATCGCTCCGTCACTTTCTTGCGAATTAGTGACGCGTCAAGAGCAAAAGGGATATCAATAGACGAAGTTCGAATTACGGATTTCAAAGTAGAGCCCCAACATTTATGGCTGCCACAGACAATCAGTCGGACTGACACGCCGAGAGGGACGCAGCAACTTGTTAGAATGAGAGACGCATTTAACTTTCTCATTCTATCAAATAGAGGCGTCCCTCTCGGCGCGTCAATTCGACTGATGGTCAGTGGCGGCCCCAGTTAGGACAGACGGACGGACGTAATACTAGTAATAGGGTTCCGTCCTTCGTTCATGGAACCCTAAAACCGCAAGATGCATAGAGTTACCAAATTACATTTAATAATCTCACTCAAACTCACTTTAATAATAAAGAAAAACATAAAGAAGACTTCTTAAGTTATGAAATAGCATGTTTTTGTTCATTAAACTCGATAGAAGGTTTCAAAACGACGTTAACTTCAATTTTGCTCCACTTTGATCCCTTATCAGATAATGCACATTATGCAACGTACGTTTTCTTATCTTTCTATTAATCTAAGTGCATATAACGACAATATATATCTTTTAATTTTAACAGAAACGTCTGTACGTAATTCAAATTATAATTAAAGCGAAAAAAACTCGTCGGGTTTAGGCAGGATTCGAACCTACATCTCCTCTGGCTCTCCGGGCCAATGCAGGCGCATTACCAATTATGCCACCAAGACCCTACTCAAGATCCACGAAATTAGTGATCGCTTACTTTTTCAACAACGATAGATGGCGTCAGCATACCTTCCGAGTATGAAAAAGTAAGCGATATATATCTTATCATAAACCCTGCCGACGAGCAGCAGTGTTCGCGTTGTTGTGTTCCGGTGTGGGGATAAGACTGCCGGTGAATTTACTAGCATAGAGGTATTCCATCTTAGTCCTGAGGGTTGGCAACACATTTGCCGTCTTCGGATTGCGGTCTTAAGACTGTAGTCTTGAGAATGCATATGTCTATGGGTCTCAGATCCCCCTTAGGTACCATCAGGTAGCCTGTTTGCTCGTTTGCCTTTTCTATTCCATAAAAAAGACATATTTTCTAGAAAATGGAGTTGTATGAGTGATAAATAGAACGGTGTCACAATGACATTATAAGACAATATGTTTGACAATTCTTACGACTTGAATCATAACATCACTGTGACACAGTTCTATGGTGGGTCAGGGTTCCAGTGGGCTGATAGTACGTATGGTTATTTTGTCCCTCAAAGAAGCTAAACGAATTTACTGCCTCCACTAAGTCAGTTAATAATATAATCTTAGGGTCTCCCCAAACCTATCGACGCGGAATCGGCTTGAGCCGGTAAGAAAAACTTTTATGTCCATGCCATAAGAGCGAAAACGCCGAAGCGAGCCGAGCCGAGCCGAGCGACGTCGTTTTCGCTTTTATTGCATGTAGATAAAACTTTTTCATACCGGCTCAAGCCGATTCCGCGTCGATAGATCTGGGGAGACCCTAACAGGTCAAACACGATCTAGATGTTACCGACCAGAATAGAGGCGCTGTTCTGTTGATAGGATCTTAAAGTAATAGTTGCTTTAGTGTAAGCCATCATTTTATCGAATTTCACTTCATCGATTATATCATTTCATCGAATTTCATTTCGTCGAACGGTAGTGTCTGCTGAAACCAAAATATTTCCAGGATATCTTAAACATTAATTACGTATGTTAGGTTGGGTTACAATTGTCATTACCAAAAAAAAGCAACGCATGCGGTAAGAAATGCCTTTCGATGAAATGAAAATTCTGCGTAATGTTACGTTCGTTGAAAAGTGTTTCGATAAAGTAATAGGTACCCTTGCTTTAGATATTTGTCTGTGCAGCACGGGTAGCACAAGTTGTATTTTCTCGCTTGTCGCTCAGTGCGTCTCTATTGTTACTGACTAGATAGAAAGGGAGATCCGAGCGACAAACAAGTCGCGGGCAATTTGTGCTAGCCGCACTGAAAATGGATATGTTTGTCTTCCAAAGTTAACAGTTTCGACAACAGTATTACGTGTCGTTTGAACTAGTTTCTAGTTACAAACGAGCGAGTAATTCCCGTAAGTGCTAACCGGCAAAATAGCGTTGGCCCGAGTGCTCGTGGGGACGTTAGGCAAAGTTACTTTCCAATTCGGCCGAACTGCTTTTGAAGGGACCTAATTGGCGAACCAATTAATAATGGTTAAGTGAGTTAATTGTTTAGTAGAATAAAGTATTCAGATAATTTAGTAAAATTATAAAATATAAGTTTATTTCCTGTGATATGAACCAAGGCCAAAATAAACCAAGTTTATTCCAACTCACCACCATGACGAGTGACTGGTGAGGTCCGAGGTTTGATTCCAGGTGGGCATTGTAGCATTTGAGTATTTTGTTCTTGAGTCTTAGATGTTTTTATCTATATACGTATGTGTATTATTGTCTAGTACAGACAAGGACTTTAATTGTTATGCCACTATGGAACCCTGTCGCATAACGTTAATCATTAATTTTGGCGTAATTTCTTTCATGTGGTTTGACGCTGTCATTATGACAGGGTTCCATAGTGGCATAATAATTAAATAACTTAGTTTGGGACTAGGACTAATTTGGTGTGAGATTGTCACCTGTTGTGTTTTTAAGAACAAAAGAAAAATGGTAATGTTATTGGCGGTAGGACCTTGTGCAGGGTCCGTCCGGATAGCGTCCACCATCTTCTATTATTGGGGGGGGGGGGGGGGGGAGTTGGAATGGGCCTTGTATGCCGCTTCGATCATTGCTGATCTTTTGTGGAATCCCTTTGTAGGTACCTATAGAGCTCACCGCAAAGGCCCGTTGCGTCCAGGAATTTCCAGATGCTTTGGGCTGTGAGGAGTTGTATCTCTTGTTGGTCCATGATATGTCGCCCTAGGTAGATACTTCTGTTGCGTTGCGCATTCTTGGTACTCATGAGCAGAGGATGTGCATTGCTGTCTCCTCTGTCTCCTGACAGTACCTGCATGTCGCGTCTTGTTTCATACCCATTAGAAACAGATGTCTGTTCAGTTTGCAGTGGCCAGTTAGGATCCTGAATAGTCACTGTCTCCACCACTATCTTAGGGTCTCCCTAGACCTATCGACGCGGAATCGGCTTGAGCCGGTAAGAAAAAGTTTCATGTACAGTCAACCAATTTGATTTGTAGGCCACTTTGGACTATGTTAAAGTGACGTTGACAACCAAACGTTACAGACTTCTTATGATTTGGTTTACAACGTCACATTGACAAAGTCAATAGTGGCCTAGGAATCAAATTGGTTGACTGTACGTGCAGTAAGAGTGAAAAAGTCGTCGCTCGGCTCGGTTTGGCTCGATTTGGCGTTGCGAACGGAACGACGTCGTTTTCACTCTTATTGCATGGACATACAACTTTTTCTTACTGGCTAAAGCCGATTCCGCATCGATAGGTCTGTGGAGACCCTAAACCTTTGCCTGCCGCCAAACAGCTACGTTCTCATTATTGTGTTCCGGTGTGGAGATAAGACAACCGGTGGTATGACTAGCATAGAGGCATTCCATCTTAGTCCTCAGGGTTGGCAACGCATTTGCGGTAGCAGAGATTGAATACTGCCCCCCTTAGAAAAAACCGGCCAGTTGCGAGTCGGACTCGCGCACGAAGGGTTCCGTACCATTATCTTTACAACATTAGCAAAAAACGCCAAAAAAATCACGGTTGTTGTATGGGATGGGAGCCCCCTTTAAATATTTATTTTATTATGTTTTTAGAATTTGTTGTTATAGCGGCAATAGAAATACATCTTGTGTGAAAATCAGTCATCAGTCAACTGTCTAGCTATCACGGTTCATGAGATACAGCCTGGTGACAGACAGACAGACGGTCAGCGGAGTCTTAGTAATAGGGTCCCGTTTTTACCCTTTGGGTACGGAACCCTAAAAAAGGCGTATGTCTCACAGAACCGCGTAATTAGTGACTTATTTATTACGACGGGGGGTTAAATTTGCTTTGACAAAAAAATTGCACATGCGTCCTATTTGCTTAGAAGGGCAGTATCTATAGGGCTATGGGGTTCTGAGTCCACTTTATCAGGCGGCATGTGAGCTCGTTTGCCTTCCCATGACATTAAAAAAAAACCTTTTTTTCCTGTCAATGGTATTGTTCAGAATGTTTCGTTATGTACTAGCTTCAGCCCGCAACTTCGTCCGCGTAGATTGCGAATATCGGTATTCCCTCGGGAACTTTTTCCCGGGATGAAAAGTAATGTGTTAATCCAGGGTTTAAGCTGTCTCCATGACAAATTTCATCCTAATCCGTCCAGCCGTTACATCGTGAAATAGTAACAAACCAACACCTAAACTTTCGCATTTTTAATACATACATACATACATTAAATCACGTCTATTTCCCAGCGAGGTAGGCAGAGACCACTTCTTTCCCCCTGCCACGATCTTGACAAATCTCTTGCATTTTTAATATTTGCAGGATAAACTGATTACGCCACTACGTCGTACTTTTTAACACTTCACCTCTTTTAAAAGCATCCTTTGTAAGTCCAGAAACTTTTACAAAGCTTGGAAATAACAAAGCTTCTCTTAAGAAAGTATAAACTTAGAAGCTTCAGAAGCTTTCAATCATTTTTGAATGTTGAAAACTTTCATTATCTTTTTAATCCTTCGTAACTAATATTTTTATACTAGCGACCCGCCCCGGTTTTTACAAGTTTTCCGGTTTCGCACGGGAAGAGCAAAATAAACAAAAAAAACGCTGGTCAATCTGAGATTTTTTATTAGTCATATGGCGAAACACCAGAAGCCCGCTAAGTAGCGTTTCTATTCCTTTCGTTTTTAAACCAATCCCGTCACTGGTAGATGACGTGATACAAAGAGTCAAGTGATCTATTAGTGACGCGATTGGTTTAAAAACGAAACGAATAGAAACACTAGTAAGCGTAATGCATCTTGGCTAAGTAGGGCCTTTGAACTCGTACTGCCGCACTCAGAAGCGTCAATTAAATTTAATGCTTGATTAAAGTTGCTGCTGTCCCTTTCTCTACTGTAGCAATAGAATAAGACAACACGTCACTAAACAAGCATTGATTGATCAAGTTTATCGTTGCCTAGCACCCATAATATAAGCCTAGAGCTTAGTTTGTGACTAGGTCAACTTGTGGGGTGTGTATAAAAGTTTTTCGAAACATTTATAGGTTCCCAAATGTGGTCACAGTTCTAACCTAACCTAACCTAGTAAGAAGAAATTGACTTAAAATGCATAATATTTAACAAGAAAATGATCGTTATGATAAACGAGTGTTATGATATTTGATCGTATGCCTGATAAAATTATACAATTAGTTTTTATTCTTAGAAGTTAAATGAAATTATGCAAAAAGTTTTTAGACTGATTGAAGCGCACCTAGAATTTTACAAATATGAGTAGGCGTGGCAACGGAATTAATACATAAATTAAGTATTAAACGATAAATTATTGACGTTGAAAGCCAAGAGGTACACCGCCGCCATGTTTATTAATAAGCTGGCGTATCAGACCCAGTGACCTGCACAAGCAGGCTTGGGTGGGTTTTGTTACAAATGAACAATGACTGTTTCGCTCTTGAAGTTTCTGGAAAAATGTGTAATTATTTCACATTTGTATTAATGTATTCGGAACGAAACTGGGTGAAATGACGTCAGAAAACAAAAGTCGAATTTTAAAAAGCAGTGTTTTACACCTTAACTAGTGTATTACGTTACGATCTCGTATGTACTACACCGATGTACTACACTGGGGGCCTAATACGGCTGTGTATATCGTGTTACAAAGTGTAGATAAAACATGCATCACTTTCTGACACGTATACAGTGTGTTATCGGCATGCGGGCATTTATTAAAACTGCCGATAATATGTTGCTATAGCAATTGTTTGCAAGTATTATTAATTAAAAAAACATTAAAATAACTTCACAATTAATTTTCTTAACTACTGTACATTTTTAATGTAGTGCATGTGCTGCGTGTTCATCGTTATCTGTATCGCTGTTGCTTAGTACAAGGCATGTCGTGGTACGGGAGCAAAAAACTGTGCTGTGCTTTACATTGCTGGCAATTAAAATTTTGTTAGATAGTTAACAAAGCCTAAAAATTTGTTAATTAATTAAATCAATGTCATAGTTACGTTACAAATATACGTCATTTTAACCTCCTTTAAAAAAAGGGGGGGTGCTGGCAACACTGTATAAGTACGAGAGGTGACGGATGCTTTATCCACATCTGTCACGCGATAAACGCAATCATACTAGGCCCACAGGGCTACTATTAAACACGGTAAAAACCAATATCATATTTGGCCTGTTATCGTATTTGTTCACGACGAATAAAATGTGTAGATAATAAGAAAATGTAAATATTTAGGTGTATATAGGTATTAAGTATTATGTTTTGTAAATAAAGATTTTTTGTTGTGTTTTTTATTATGAGCATACCGTGCGGAGTCCAAACCACCAATGAGGGTGGGGCGGGCCCCGCACGGCTTATATTTATGACCTCGGTCAACTGAGGTTTGGAGTGGCTGTCCCAATAGGAATGAAACTAATTAGAATAGCTAGACAGTCACTCCAAACCTCCAATTCGTGTACAAAGTAGAAAATAAGTCTATATTTTATTGTAATAAAATAAGAATGAAAAATAAAGGAAAAGTGGTGGGGATAGGCGAGAGAGGGAAACAGCCGGGGGACCGTGGAGTGGGGCGCGTAGCTGCGCGCATGCGCGAAGCTACGAGCGCAAATAAAAAGAGCGCCCGCTCCCGGCCACCGGCACTCCGAATTCAGCAGCAACAAGGAAAAAACAAGCCAAGAAAACTCTCCTCGCCTCTCCCCCTACTGAAGAAAGAAAAAAGCTGTTATTATTCAAAAACCTATGCCCAAGTACCAGTTAGATATAAAAAGTAAATTCATACAGTCCACCCCGAACATTTATGGTCCTAGTCGAAGCCGGATCACTGAAACAAGAAAAATCCAGCTACAATGGTTGTTACCAGAAGCAACCACGGAAAGGATGAGGAAGAGGATTCGTCAGGCAGCGGCGGCACCACGACAGCCACACGAAGCACGGCCGTCACCACGGATACGACCGCCACGACAGACACGGCCGCTACAACAGACACGGATGCGACGACGAGCGCCGACGCTACAGCCACGAACATTAGCGTGGTGGGGGTCCCGCCCGGCAGTACTAGCGCCGGGGGGCCCGCCGACACGTCGGGAATAAAAGCAACGCCCGCCGCCAGCACCGCCACTGTCATCGAGCGCCGTGCCGTCCAATTAATGCCGCCACCACCAACCATGCCGAGAGCGCCGAAGCCCGCTCGGTCACGCCGATCCAAGGCCTCCAGCAAGAGGCTCCTCGCGGAGCTAGAGGCCAAGGAGAAGCTAGCCGAGTTGGAGCTGAAACGCGTCCAGGCAGAAACGGAGCTCACCAAAATCAGACAAGAAAGAATAAATTACGCATCGTCGCGAGAAGAATCAGAAGACGAAAATGAAGATCTCGCCCCACAACGCGTGGCCGATTGGTTCGATCGGTCGCAGGAAGCGATAGAAGTACCTATCACCGAAGATCAGCGGGAGATCGCCGCGTGCGCTACCACACGCACACGGTACGAGCGCGAACAGGCCGCTCCGCCCCGCCCGTCTCAGGCGATAGATGTGTCGTCGTTGACCGCCGCCCTCGCCGAGGCCATCCACGCAAGTAAATCGAACAAGAAGTACCTGTCGGACCTGCCGACATTCAGCGGACTATGCAACGAGTGGCTACAATTTAAAGCCGCTTACACCGAGTCCGCGCCCAGTTTTTCTACGAGTGAAAACGTCGCCCGTATAAGGAAAAGCCTCAAAGGGGTCGCCTGGGAGGCCGTGAGCGCCCTCCTCATTAGCCAGCCGCACCCTGATGACGTCATCAAAGCATTAGAAAGAAGATACGGAAGACCCGACGCACTGCTCCTGAACGAAACAGAAAAACTGAGGGGGCTGCCGCGCCTCAACGACAGCCCGCGCGATCTATGCATATTTGCGAGCAAGATTGCGAACACAGTCGCCACCATCGAGCTACTAAAGAAGCCGCACTACCTCTACAACCCAGAGTTACTGCGATCGATCGTGGACAAGCTGACGCCTATACTGCGAAACAAGTGGTACGATTACGCGGCCACCAGAGAAGACACGCCCGAGCTTAAGAAAATCGCCGAGTTCCTGAATGAAGAGGCGGACAAGTGCGCACCCTACGCACCGCCCGAACACGCAATCGAACAAAGAGAAACAAAGCCATCAAGAAAGAAGCCCGAGCGCGCCTATACCGCGACCACTGAAAACAACATGAAAAAGGAAGAAAAAGAAAAACAAGCGTGCCCACTATGCAAACACGCTTCGCACCAACTACCAGCGTGCCCGCAGTTCAACAAGAGCGACACGAACGAGCGTTGGGAGGTAGCAAAGAAACACAACATTTGCTATCGATGCCTCGCCGGCAACCACCGCCGTTTCTCGTGCCGAGCGAAGCCCTGCGGACACCAAGGGTGCCCTATGAGACACCACCGCCTACTTCATCATCAAAGAACGTCGCTGCCTGCCACCGTCACATCAAGCGGGCCCCCACCACGCCAACAAGAAGAGGTGGTGGCCTCGACGGTGGAACAGTACATCGGCGCGACGACAGCAAGCCGCGCTTATCTCAAGATCGCGCCGGTTACCCTGCGCGGCCCGCGGGCCGAGATAGACGCCTTCGCCCTACTCGATGAAGGAAGCACCGTGACAATAATCGACTCGACGCTCGCCGACTCGCTTGGCCTCGACGGGCCCACCGAACCAATGTGGGTCCAAAGCGTAAGCGGGAGAGAGATGGAACATAAGAAGAGCAAGAGAGTCGACGTCTACATAAAAGGACGTCACAGTGAAAACGAAGAAAAAATTACGAACGCGCACACCGTCGACCGCCTTAACTTTGCAACACAGTCCATAGGCGAGAAAGAGATAGAAGATTGCGCGCATCTGAAGAAAATCAAACACGAGTTGATATACCGCGAAGCCACACCGAAGATACTGATTGGTCAAGACAATTGGGAGCTGATTGTATCACGAAACATAAAGAAGGGGCACCGCGACCAACTCGTCGCATCGAAAACGCTACTCGGCTGGGTGCTACACGGCTATCGCACCTCTCACGCGGAGCCGCTAGCATACTGCTGCGCACAACTAACGCGCACAGAACCCACCGACAAAATAGAAGAGGCAATGAAACAGTATTTCGCCCTCGAGTCGCTGTCAATCGAACCTAGAAAACAAAGAAGCGACCCCGAGCTACAAGCACTCAAAATACTGGAAGAAAAAAGTCGGCGCCTCCCCGACGGCCGATTCGAAACCGGCCTGCTGTGGCGCGAAGAGACACGCGACATACCCAACAATCGTGTCAGCGCATTAAAACGACTGCACACGCTCGAGAGAAAGCTGGATAGAGATGAAAACCTGAAAAAACAGTACAACGAACGCATCGAAAACCTACTTACCTCAAGCTACGCAGAGCGCGCCACAACGCCACCAAGCGACCGCACGTGGTACTTACCCCACTTCGCCGTCTGCAACCCGGAAAAGCCGAAGATAAGAGTGGTCCATGATGCTGCGGCGGCCTCACACGGCCGCAGCCTTAACGACATGTTGCTCCCGGGGCCCGATTTCCTTCAATCGTTGCCCGGCGTGATAATGCGATTCCGCCAACGCCGCATCGCAGTCTCCGCCGACCTAAAGGAAATGTTCATGCAGATAAAAATAAGAGAAGAAGATCGCGACGCCCTCCGCTTCCTATGGAGGGGCGACCGGCGCGAAGGGGAACCAGAAGAGTACCGCATGACGTCAGTCATCTTTGGCGCGTCGTCATCTCCGTGCACCGCACTGTACATTAAAAACAGAAATGCACAAGAACACGCCGCGCAATACCCACAAGCTGCGCGAGCGATTGAAAACAACCACTACATGGACGACTACTTGCAAAGCTTCGACACCGTACAAGAAGCCCAGCAAATAACAAAAGACGTCGATCATGTACACAAACAAGCGGGATTTCAACTGCGCGGGTGGGCTACAAACACGCGAGAAGCATTAAATGAAGTCGTCAGCGGGGAAGAGCGAGAGGGAAATACGATCCCTATCGGCGGGAGCGAGATGGAGAAGACGCTCGGCCTGCTGTGGGACACAAATGAAGATAGCATCCGTTTCCGTCTCAACATTAGAAGAGCTCCGCCTGAAGTAATCGACGACATACGCTCGCCCACGAAGAGAGAAGCCCTCAGCATAATTATGTCGATATTCGACCCGCTCGGCCTTATATCGCCAATCACGACACCAGCGAAAAGAATTATGCAAGATACGTGGCGATATAACACGGGCTGGGATGACCCGATACCAGAAGAGCTGCGCGAGCGATGGAGCGACTGGTTGCGGCAACTGCGTAACCTAGGTGCCCTAAGTATACCTAGATGTTACGACGCCGCGCCCGCCGCCCGCTACGAACTACACACATTTGGGGACGCGAGCGAAGAAGCCTACGCCGCCGCCGTGTATTGGAGGATGGAGAGGGCCGACGGCTCTATAAAGGTCGCCCTAGCGGCCGCGAAGAGCCGCGTCGCGCCGACAAAGCCTATCTCCATACCTAGGCTGGAATTGCAAGCAGCCGTCCTAGGCGTGCGACTAGCCAAGACGGTCATAGAAGAGCACGACTTCGAAATCGCTACGAAAACATATTGGAGCGACTCGCGCACGGCGCTTGCATGGATACGCGCCGAGCCCCGCACCTATAAAACGTTCGTGGCCCACCGACTCGCCGAAATAGAAGAGTACACAAAGAAAGACGAATGGCGATGGGTACCGTCAGCGCACAACACAGCTGACGACGCTACCCGCGCGACGCCAGCTGATTTCGACGAAAAGCACCGGTGGTTCGTCGGCCCGTCTTTCCTGTACACGGGAAAATCGACCTGGCCCCACGAACATAAGGTCGAAATCGCCGCAACCGGGGAAGAAAAGGAAACATGCAACGCGACCAGCGTACGAGAGCCGCCGAAACACGCGCCCGTACCCGAAATGAAGCGCTTCTCAAGTTGGACACGATTACTGAGAGCCACCGCGCGTGTACTACAGTTCGTCGACCTCGTGCGCCGCCGCCTAAGCACGCCAGCGCAGCCCGAGACGCAACTCGTGGCCGCCGCCCGAAGAAAAAGAACTCGCGCAAATAAAGAACGAGACGAAGCCTGGAACAAGAATACGCGACAGACTCGCACACCCGCACGCGCGCCCGCACCTGAAAAAGAAAAAAGAAAATACGTCACATTAGAAGCAACGTATTTAATCGCCGCAGAACGTATGTTGATACGCGCCTCACAAGAAGAAAGCTACGGAAAAGAGAGACGGCGCATAGCGAACGGTCGCGCGCCAGACAGAGACGACAAGTTAGCACAGCTGAGCGTGTTTTTAGACAAAAACAACATAGTGCGTCTGCGGGGGAGGATAGCGGCGGCGGACAACCTGCAAGAGGAGGCGGTGTGCCCGATAGTATTGTGTGGCAAGCATTACTATTCGGCCTTATACGTGTCGCACGTGCACCAGAAGTTACATCACGGCGGGACAGAGATCGTGGTAAACGAGCTGCGTCAACGCGTGCACATAACCAACATAAGACCCACAGTGAAGAAAGTGATAAATCAGTGCCCCCAGTGTCGCTTGCGCCGCGCTAAACCCGCGGCCCCCTCGACCGGCGACTTACCTGCAGCGCGCCTCGCGCACCACGCCCGCCCGTTCTCGTATACGGGACTCGACTATTACGGGCCACAGGAAGTCACCGTAGCGCGGCACCGGGAGAAAAGGTACGTCGCGCTATTCACGTGCCTGACGTCGCGCGCGGTGCACCTCGAGATAGTGGAGTCACTGAGCACCGACGCGGCCATCAACGCGCTACGACGCTTCATCGCCCGGCGCGGCTGCCCGGCGGAGCTGTGGAGCGATAACGCCACAGCATTCCGGGGCGCCTATCGCGAGCTATCAGAGGCTCTGCGAGGCGCCGCGCACGCCCGCCGCATCAACTGGCGCTTCCTCCCCCCCGCCGCACCATTCATGGCGGGGGCCTGGGAGAGGATGGTGCGCACAGTAAAAGAAGCAATGAAGGCGACGCTACACGAGAAGTACCCCAGCGAAGAGACACTGCGAACACTGTTAGCGGAGGCGGAGGCGACAGTAAATTCACGGCCGCTAACATATGTGGCCGTGAACCCGGATGACCCCCCGGCCCTGACTCCGAATCATATATTGATCGGGCCCGATTGCCACTCCCCGGCTCCCGGCGCATTTGAAGACGCCGATGCGGACGCGAAGCAGCACTGGAGGCGCGCCCAGCTGCTAGCCGACACCTTTTGGCGGCGCTGGGTGCGAGAGTACGCCCCGCTACTCCAACATCGGCGGGAGCCCTACAACGTGGGAGTGAGCCCGGCAATAGGCGACGTCGTGCTAATTTGCGACCCGAACTTACCTCGCAACACCTGGCCTCGCGGACGAGTGACGAAGACCTACCCTGGCGGAGACGGCGTGGTACGTGTCGTGGACGTGACAACGGGTAGAGGGCACGTACTACGGCGCGCAACGAAAAGGATCGTCGTGTTACCAGTAGGTTCGCACTGCGACGGCGGGAGAAATGTTCACGACGAATAAAATGTGTAGATAATAAGAAAATGTAAATATTTAGGTGTATATAGGTATTAAGTATTATGTTTTGTAAATAAAGATTTTTTGTTGTGTTTTTTATTATGAGCATACCGTGCGGAGTCCAAACCACCAATGAGGGTGGGGCGGGCCCCGCACGGCTTATATTTATGACCTCGGTCAACTAAGGTTTGGAGTGGCTGTCCCAATAGGAATGAAACTAATTAGAATAGCTAGACAGTCACTCCAAACCTCCAATTCGTGTACAAAGTAGAAAATAAGTCTATATTTTATTGTAATAAAATAAGAATGAAAAATAAAGGAAAAGTGGTGGGGATAGGCGAGAGAGGGAAACAGCCGGGGGACCGTGGAGTGGGGCGCGTAGCTGCGCGCATGCGCGAAGCTACGAGCGCAAATAAAAAGAGCGCCCGCTCCCGGCCACCGGCACTCCGAATTCAGCAGCAACAAGGAAAAAACAAGCCAAGAAAACTCTCCTCGCCTCTCCCCCTACTGAAGAAAGAAAAAAGCTGTTATTATTCAAAAACCTATGCCCAAGTACCAGTTAGATATAAAAAGTAAATTCATACAGTCCACCCCGAACAGTATTGTCAACGTTTTTATAGCTCTTATTGACTTGACAGTAATGGCGGCCGAGTAAAAAAAAAGCCATAACAGGTCAAATACGATATGGTATTACCGCCTAGAATAGAGGCGCAGGCCGAGATTATGCGGTAAAAACCTTATTGATTAGACCCATTATCGTATTGTCAACGTTTTGATAGCTCTTATTTACTTGACAGTAATGGCGGCCGAGTTAAAAACCATACCATAAACAGGTCAAAAGCCATATTATTTGACCCAGTAGAATAGAGGCCCTGGCCTGAGATTCAACACGGTAAAAACCATATTGTCTTTGACCTGCTATCGTATCGCTTATTTACTTGACAGTAATGGCGGCGGTTAAGAGCCTTCAACTACTAGCAAGCTCCAGGTCTTCGTTAACAGGTGTCTGCGGCGTATTCTGGGGATTTGTTGGCCAGAGACTATCTCAAATACACTGTGGGAGCTGACAAACCAGGAACCGTTGGCTGACGAGATCTTGCTGAGGAAATAGCGTTGGATTGGTCATGTACTGCGGCGGCCCGATAACCACATCTCCAAACAAAGCTTGACTTGGCATACTCAGGGGAAAAGAAGAACAAGGCGCCCCCGCAACACCTGGAGGCGATCAGTTTAGGCCATTTACGTTGGACAGAGTTGGAGTGAATTAGAACTAGTTGCTCAGGATCGAGCGAAATGGAATTCCCATCTACGAGCCCTATGTCCCTGCTGAGGGATGAATGGATTTCGTCATCATCATCAATGGCGGCCGAGTTAAAAATCATACCATTACACGTTAAAGGCAATAGCTTAGCCGAGTTGAATAGAGGCCTATGACTGGATTCTTTCTACATGGTAAAACCTTATTGCTTTAGACGTGCTATCGTATCGCCCAACTCTATTCTACGGGTGTCCCTCAGAATCCCTAACAACGTTTGTCCTAACACATCGTTTGTCCGAATTTTCATTTGCCCTAATCTGGTTTTTAGATGAGTCAGGCAACTTTTTAAGTTTTCCAATTATATCTGCGGTTCGGTTAGGTTAGGATTGTATTATAACAACACTAAAAAGTTTTAAAATTTCAGCGGAAGTGGCTTTAGGATAAACGAAGATTCGGACAAACGATGCATTAGGACAAATGACGATTAGGGATTCCATAGGGGAACCGTATTCTACCCGATAAACAAAATTGCTTTTGATGCGTTATGGCATTGTTTTTAACTCGACCGTCATTACCCTGGCCCTGAGGGTCGCGTGGTTGGAGCCCCGCCACAATGTTAAAATTAAGTCCTTTGTGGTGAGAGTACCGACTAAGCTCTGTCGACCTTTTTAAAGAAGGTATTCTGGCCGAGGGGTGTAATATTTCGGCAATTTCGTGGCCGCTGGCTAGCTGACACCGCTGTAGGTTTAATTTTAAGTTAATATATATTGTTATGTATATTAGTGTGTAAGGTATTTGTAAATTTGGGCCTTGTTGTCTGTAATAAAGTTATTCTATTATATTCTATTCTTTTACTGTCAAGTAAATAAGAGCGTTACATTTTGTCCGAGTATTTTTCCTTCCTTTTGAAAGGTCTTACGCATTACGAGAAAACACCTACACATGCACCTAGCTGGATAATTTCGGGAGATAACGTTTGCACAAAATAACTCCTTAGTAGTTCTCAAAAAGAAAAAAAATGAATTTTCATCTCTCCTCATGACATGGCCATACCATGACAACCTATTAACTAAAATTTTTTCTATCACTGCCTGTCTACTTTCAAACTTCTCTTACTTCTCTTACATACTCGTTTCTTATCCTATCTCATCATTAGCATTTCAGCTCCATGCACTCTTATTTTCCTTCTCCTTTGCGTCCTTTGATGCTTTATATTCAGTAAAAAAACAAGCATCACAGTTAATTACCTTGCGCCGTGCGACAGTACTATAATATCATTATAACACGCTTGTTATTCTCCCATCGTGTTCTGAAAGTTGTGAGAAGACAAACAAACAGATTCCTGGACCCAAGTGCTGAGAATGCTTACAGTTTCAAAGTTCGAGGACTCTTTATTAACTTTGAGAGTTTCATGTACCTACTTAGGGATCAGTAGTCTTATTTTTATGCAGGATTCATTTTTAGGGTCTTTAGGGTCTTATACGAGTCTTCTTAGAGTTCCGTACCAGTAGAAAGCCCAAAGGGACTCTATTTATATGGCTACGCTGTCCTTCCGTCCGTTAGTTCCAAACTTTAAAGAGCTGTATCTTTAGAAACGTAATAGTACGGAGGATTTACTAACAAATAAAAACATTTACTTAAAGTGAAAAAACAAACAATAAATCTGCAAATTTACTCTCAGAACGTGTGAGTTTTGAACTCGACTCAATAATCAATATCACAAACAACGATTTAGCGCGTCGCGCATCAAAAAAACACCTCCTGGAACCTCAAAAACCTGAACTGCACAGCAAAAAAAAAAGATCACCAAAAACGTAGTTTAGTGTGCGTTTAGTTTTTTTGTTGTGCAGTGCAGTATTTTTTCGTGGTTCGGTTTTTTTTGCTGCTCGAAATATCGCTATCTATAATTAAAGCACAAAAAAATCGAAAAAAATCGATCGATTTGATTTGATATACATTTCATATTGTGAAATATCTAAAACTTTGGCTGACGAGCTGTTTTAAGTTAACCTCTTTGGGGTGTAGATATTTAGTATAACGTTGCTAGATAACAACGAGTTCATTGGTTAGAAAAAACGCATCCAAATCGTTTCACCCGTTTAAGAGTTATGGTGCCACAGACAGATACAAACACATACATAGCTGACAAACTTATAACACACCTATTTTTGCATCGGGGGTTATAAAACAGTAGCAACAGACGACGCAATTTCTGTGTTTTTTTAACCTATTATTTTTACCTTTTGTGTCTTATATTTTTGTCACAATTTTGTGTATACTGTAAATAAATAAATAGTTGCAGCTGCGGCGCTTCACCACAGTCCGTGCAGCCTCCTGCAGCCCCGCATGCCACGACACTGCATGTTGCAGGACCTACATGACGCCACTAGCAATGCCGTTCGCGTGGCAGAATGGTCAGCTCATATCTAACACGTCGTCGACACACTTAGAAGATAAATAATAAACAGTACAAAATAGGTAAAAAAACCGGGCATGAGCGATTTGGACTCGCGCACCGAGGGTTCTGTTGTTTTGTACCGCAGCACTGGTTCCGATATATTTATTTATTTATTATAGGAAAACCAGCAGCTGATAAATTACATTAAACATAAACATAAAGCCAATTTTACAGGTTTTCACACATAGAACAAACCCTGAAAATATTTCGATTTGAATTCGATTTCGAATCGAATCAGTGAGAGCCCAGCTCACACTTGACCATTTTTTAGTATTAGTTGTTTTTTGTTTATTTTACAGTTTTTACAATACAACAAAAATATAAATATGTACATGGAAAAAAACGTTTCTTGTATGGGGACCCCATTTATTATTTCACTTATTATATTGATTTATTTGTTCATAGTAACGATGACACAAACAGACACATACATACAAACGTCAAACTATTAACACCCACTGTTGGCGTCGGGGATTAACCCTTAATAAGGCCCCTTTAAAGTAAAAATACTTGACTAAAATGAAATACAGTCATGAAATCGCAAGTCTCTAAAGAGTAATAATTTTATGATTTTATATTTCAGGAAAATACAATTAAAATAGTGTCATAAAATAAATGAAGGTAGTAAGGTTCAATTTCAGCTTACCGTAAAATGTGCCTACTTTGCTCCCCCACGGGTAATTATGCTCCATGGTTATATTATATTGAGGTAATCTGTATTGTAAATCATTCTATTGCTTTCATTCACTGCGTGGCTGGATGTATACATCGATTCTTTTTAGAAAATTGGTCATTAACCTTAACTTATAACTCTTATAAGTAACAAACGAAATAGTTAACTACTATGGAGCATAGTTACCCATGGGGGAGCAAAGTAGGCATATTTTACGGTATTGTAATGTGGGAAATATAGAGCGTCTGCCTTATTAAGGGTTAATAATGGTGCGGTTACACTCCAGAGTGACACAGCTGTTCTAAGCTGTATTTCATCCCAGTGATCAATCTCGATTAGCCACTCTGCCGCAGAAGGTCGTAACGCCGTATGAAATTTGAATAAATCCGTAAACAATCTGTCGGGAGAGATATTTTCCACGGAATAACTTTTTGAGAAGCGATTGAGAGTGATTTATCGGTATCAAGAGGCCTTTTGGTGAAATATTTCCGTTCTCCATTGATATTTCCTGTTAATATTTCAAAAAAAAGCGCCTCTTGAGTTGGTTTTGATTTAGCCTTGGTAGGTGACTCGAGATTGTAAGGTACCGAGTTCGAATCCCTGCGGTCACCATGTTGAAATGAGTTATTGTAAATTAAGTACGGTATGAGACCCTCGGTGCGCGAGTCCGAATCGCATTTGACCGGTATTTTGAAAAATAATCCCTTAAACGTGAAAGGTTGGATGTGTTTGGTATATTTTTAGGTTATTAATATACATAGATGGCGGATCGGTTTTTTTTTTGTTATAAAGTACGTAAAAACTCCGTGTGGTGCCGGGTTTTAGAATGTTGCCACTCCATGTCTTCCCGTGGATGTCGTAAGAGACGGCTAAGGGACTAAAGGCTGTGTAGTGCTGTTAGGCGATGGGTTTGCAACCTGTCACTAATACACTGGATAACATCTTAGCCTGGTTGTGCAAAATGTGGTCACAGGATTATCAACAAGTTTTTGGAGTTGTTGGTGAGTCTGTGGCTCTGCCTACCCCACTCTGGGAATGAAGGCGTGAGTTTATGTATGTATGTATAAAGTACGTTTCCACCGCTGCCTGCTCAATCTTGGGCCGGCGCGGTATCCGACGAAGTTTTTCAATTATCGCCGACTTTAGGAATCACGATCCACGCGAGATTGGGTCCGCTCGCGGTGTCTTTTTACTCTTCACACGCCTATTACAACGGTGGATCAAACTTGTTTATTGACTGTTTGTAATTTTACGCGCAAAAAGTTTTTTAAAGTTGAGTTTTATGTAACAACCGGATTTAATCCATTTATTTATTCTACCATGAAACCTTCCTCTTGAATCACTCTATCTATTGATAAAATCCGCATTAAAATCCGTTGCGTAGTTTGAAAGGTTTAAGCGTATACATAAAGAGAGACAGACGGCGGGAAGCTGATATCTCTTAGACGGCTTAGCCGATTTTCATGAAACCTAGCTCAAAACCATCGCTAGAAAACCTGCTTTTTAATAAAAATAACCGCGTCCAAATCGATCACCCGTTTAAGAGCTACGGTGCCACAGACAGACACACACACACATAGCGGTCAAACTTATAAAATTCTTCTTTTTGCGTCAGGGGTTAAAAATTATTCCTAGTGGGCAGTAAGGCAGTAACCCTATGAAGCTATCGGTTCCGGCTTCGGTTATTGGTAAGGGCAAATATTTAAGTTATGAGCGTGACAATGAGACTGACTGATGCTTGTCATAAACAATTTCCTGTCCTGTAACACAGGGATCCCTAGCTCAGGACTCACTGTATTGTTTCTACCTCTTGTAAGGTTTCATTTATGCAATAAACATTTTCATTTTCATTTGTTTTTCGAAATACATTTGACATGAAAAGGTAGTGATGTTTGATATTTGATTGATTAATTAGATAATAGAGGTTTTCGTGCCTGTCGCACCCGGCATATAATACGATGATGTTGAATATAATATTCAACCTTTTTAATTTTCTAATTAGAGGTTATTAGACATTATTCTCAACACTATTTTCATCCTCTTTCTAAAGACAATAGGGAATTTGCATGGATTTTTAAATCGCATTTGTCATCAAAACATAAAAATACCGTAAAATACATCACCAAAAGTGAAATTAAAATTAAAATCGGTCAAGAAATACGGATGATACAAGCATTTTAAACTGCTAATTAGACAGAGATCCGAAGTGCACCGGTGACGTCATTGTGCAGTTCGGCCATATAAACTCCACGTAAAATTCTGTTTTGCTAGAAAGTGATAGGAACAAATCTTTGTTGGCTTATATCTTGGTTATTTTTATGGCTATTCAAAAATTTTTTTTCTCACCTGTTTGTTACATGAATCAGCGTTTATTGAAGCTGTAAAAAAAATGCATATTCCCTATTACAGTCAGGTATATTTGCTATTGTCATTGGCAGTTTGAATAGGAACAGACTGTAGTTTACCAGCCGTTATAGGTTTCCACGTACGCTATCTACGCACCACGACCATGCATTAAGTAATGAAATATCGCTCGATACCGTATCAGATTAGCCGGCCAAAACCAACGGTGACATAACGTTCTGTTTCTCAAACATGCTCGGAAAGAATGGCTTTTCTTTCGAAAAACGAAGACTGAAAGAGCCTCATTTTCTCCCTAGAATAATAAACGTATGGAATTCCAGTTATAGCCAACTTAAGTGGATTGTGAAGTTAAAAAAAAGCATAGGTACATAATTTACGGTAACTTCAATTTAGTCCGATTTTTGAGTAATTATGTTGTAGATATTATAAAAAAACAAGGTCTGTACGTTTCTCTTTCCAAGGAAATATTTCTTGAAAAAAAGACTGAAACGCGCAAACCTAGTTTTTCATAATGCAGTTAGGTATTATGGAAAACTAGGTTTGTGTGTTTCCGTCTTTTTTCACAAATCAATACACACATTAAACTTTTTTGCGTCACGGGTTAAGGGTGAAGCCAGACGACTGTCATTTTTTGAGTTGTGAATCGCGTAATTTCGGTCGCGTAATTTCTGCTTCGTACAAAAGTCCAGCTGATTTTGCATCATCGTGTGAACCAAACAGGAGTTTTGTATGAAACCGAATGTAGCAGAAATTACGTGACTCACAACTAGGGTTCCCATTTAGGAATTTTAAAAGTCCCGACGAAAAGCCTGATATTTCGATAAAATTCCGGACTTTTTAGTCGCAAAATGGAAACATTACTCATTTGAAGTTTTATTACTCATATTCCATCTAATTAAAAAAATCCGCACAAATTAAAAAGCCGGACAACGTCCGGACCGGACTGGAGTCTAAAAGTCCGGACTAATCCGGACGGAAGAATTTGAAAAGTCCTGACGAAAAGCCTGACATTTCGATAAAAGTCCGGACTTTTTAGTCACAAAATGGAAACATTACTCATTTGAAGTTTTATTACTCATATTCCGTCTAATTAAAAAAATCCGGACAAATTAAAAAGCCGGACAAAGTCCGGACAAGTCTAAAAGTCACACCGGACGGACGGTAACCCTACTCACAACTCACAAAATTACGCTCGTCTGGCTTTACTGAGGGATACGTTAATACGAACTAAACATACTACTTACTTCCTCTAAATACCTGTTTACGGTCATCATCATTATGCTCATTAATTAATGACGCTGCATTAACCCGGTCACGTCCACTGAATCATTAACACGTTGGCTGCCATGCATCAACGGTGGGATCAATACATTTGTTGCCGTATGGGATTGACATAGCCTAAGTTGTTACTGACCCTGCGTACGAAGCTAATGGTTTTAGGTTCGATTACTGGTAAGGGGAAGTGTTTGTGTGATGAGCGCGAGTATTTGTTCCTGTGTCTTGGATATTTTGTACGTATATACCTACGTAATAAATCGTTAAAAAAATAATCTAGGCCTAGATGGCACCTTTTCTCAAAAGCAGCCGCAATGATTTTCTGGGACATCCTGTATATTCGGCACAGTAAGGATTGCAAAACTTGTCTTTTAATTTCCTAATTTGTCCACAGAAAATGAACCTTATTTAAAAAAAAAAAATTTGCTTTACACATCTGTGTTTGGGTCATAAATTTACATAATAATTATGTGTACCAAATTTCAACTCAATCGGTCCAGCAGTTTCGGAGCAAGAGTAGTGACAGACAGACGGACAGACAGACACACGAGTGATCCTATAAGCCAAGGGCTCCGTTTTTTCATTTTTTGTACAGAACCCTAACAAGGAAGGAGCTATATTACAGCTCGGTTAAAATCTTGGGGAATAAATCGCTTTAGTTCTAGACTTGCCCCTGTTTAGGGGCAGCGCGAGAACGACGCCTGAGAGGGCACTCAAGTTTTATGTGTCACTTGAGGACCGTTTAAGAACTGTCGTGTTTTTAGACGAGAGGACAATTCAAATGTTATGTTCTGTTTATAAGATAGTAGCGACAAAAAACTCGTCTTCTTTCGATTTATTCACATTTTATACACTTTCGCAAAGAGTCGACGGAGCTCCGCTGCAGCGGAGCTCATGTTTTACGGTGGTTTGGCCACCTGAAAGCCTAACATAACCTAAACCTACCTCATATGATACTAAGGGGTGCCTTGGGTCCGGAATTGATATTTTTTCATTAGTACAAAAACTGCGAAAGTTTATTAAATGCGAATAAACCCTTCTTTCCAAATATTATTTGCGTAAAATAGCTGTGACATACGGACTGACAGATAGACTGATGAATAGTCAAAATGGGTAGACTACGTAGTTAATTTCGAAGAGTCATAATTCCAATTTAATCAAATTTTCGATTTTTTATAATCCTGAATGCAATGTTTTGATACAGGACTTAATTTTTTGATATCGCTTATAAATCAATCCCAACTAACCCACGTATAGCAATTGAATTAAGAATTTAATCTTAAACGTTACAGCTCTAGCATAAAATAGCATTAGGAAAAATGACATTTCGGACAAACGAATATTTGAAAAAAAAAAAAAAAAAACAATTCGGAAATTTTAAAGTGTTCCCGGTCAACATATTATTGCAGCAACATCGTCCTTTTAGCATCTGCGTTAAATGGCTGTGACATACGGACGTACAGATGAATATGATCAAAATATAAGAATTACATTTCTGTAATTTGACTACGAAGCCTGTGTATTTTTTTTTCTGAGTCATTGATGGTTTAACAAAGCACGGGCGCCATTTCGTACATTACCCCAACATTACTCGTCTCTGTCTCGCACTTGTCTGTCTCGTCGCGCACAATGATATTACCCTCGCGCTCACCCAGCGAGATTGATCGCTGGCATCACGGATTGTCAACCTTTTCCCTATAGTAATACGGTGCACAGCAGTAAAGGTCAACGTACGAATTTCTTCGTGTTACACTAACCCAACCTTTGAAATAAATAACCACATGTGTTATTATTATTTATGATCCATCACTCACTTCTATTCAGAAATGTTATTGAAGGAAATTGCTTCGGACATGTATTGTGGAACGTTGAACCGTTGTTGAAAAGGTTTAGGCAGGCGTTATGTATGCTATCCTTATTCTTAATAATATACTAGCTTCTGCCCGCAACTTCGTCCGCGTAGTACTTGATTATCGTTGTTCCCTCCAAGTGTGAGTTGGACTCGCACACGAAGGGTTCCGTAACATTCTTGTTTTTTGTTAAAGAGTTTTCTTTGATTTAGATCAGTTATTATTAATACGCTGTCAGAAGATCTTACTCTGCTAAGAGCCACATAAGCTTGCCCTTTCTCACAGCCGTCAAACATCTTATAATTTCTCTTGAATTTTTGATGAACTCCGCACTTAGGGGTTTTACAATTTACAAATGCTCTAATTTAATACAAAATTCCGGTGGTAGGACCTTGTGCAGGGTCCGTCCGGATCGCTACCACCATCTCATCCATTAACCTACCGCCAAACAGCAGTGTTTGCATTGTTGTGTTCCGGTTTGGGGATAAGACAGCCGGTGAAATGACTAGCATAGAGGCATTCTATCTTAGTCCTCAGGGTTGGCAACGCATTTGCAGTCTTAGAGCGGCCGCACATTGAGCCACTAGTGGTGACCACATTAGAACGACTAATAGCCGCCACAAGTTACGGAGGCGTTTCTCCAAACATTTTGTATAGCATCGGCGCACACCGTGCGTTTGAGTGGCCGCGTCCGAGCCACAAGCTGCGGGAGTCCTTAGGATTGCAGTCTTGTGAATGCGAATGTCTATGGATCACAGTTTCCACTTACCATCAGGTGGCCTGTGTGCTCGTTTGCCTTCTCTATGACATATAAAAAAGAAAAAAAATGGCATAGGTACCTACATTATGACCTCCGAAAAAGAAGTATTATCTAACACAATAATTCTATATCCTGAAACTTAAAAGGTTATAATAAAGTTCATAGTGCAACCTCTTTGGAATTTATAGGTCAGACTAACAATCGAGCTCATACTGAATTCATACCTTTGTAGATCACATTCTAGGAACGTCGCGTAGGAGTTTTAGAACCAAGTTCCTTGTGCATAGTTCAGACGTGTTTCACTTGGGTCCTACTTTGAAAATCGAGGGTTGAAGTTTCGTAATTTCTATGCCTTTCTCGCGACTTAGTCACGAATGAGGAATGAAAGGGACGGGGAATCCGAAGTTTCCATTAGCTCTTCGTATTAACCATTATTTTTATGTACTGTCAGCCCAATGGAACCCTGACCCACCATAGAACTGTGTCACAGTGACATTATGATTCGTCAAAGGAAGTATCAAACAAATTATTTTACAATGTAACTGTGGCACCGTTCTATGGTGGGTCAGGGATGAATTACGCTGATAGTACTTACTACGGACGGCCTTATAAGAAGCTGGACACTTTAGTACTTTTTCACTTTGAGATCATGTTATATCTGCTGTATTAATCTGTTCAAGATCTTAGAGCGACAAAGCATTAAAGTATGCACCTAAGGTGTTCCTGAACTTGACGTAAATATTAACGAATATACAATCACGCGTCTTTCCCGTAGGGGTAGGCAGAGCACTTCCTTCCACTTGCTACGATCCAGACTTATTTTAAGTCGTCTAGTTTCAGATTTATGACCAAAAACGTACAAAAAATTACATACCTTCACGCCTTCATTCCATGTGGGATAGGCAGAGTTAAAGAAAACTTGTTGTTAATTCTGTAACCAGATTTTGCAGAAAAAGGCTAAGATATAAAATATTCAGACATGAATAGAAAAGAAACATTAATAAAATCTATGGGTTTTAAAAAACCCGAATCTAAGTTTCAGTTAAATAGCGTTCGTTCTTCCATGTAGGTAGCTATTCATAGGTATATGTGGATGATTGTATATAATTTATGTATTCTTTAGAATTCTTACAAAGCGAGGGTGGTTACGGCCACGTATGAAACATTTTGCCTTACTTGAGCGATGAATGGCGGAGAATTCTACGCTGCGTTATTTCCTAGAACCTTTCTACTCGAATTTCAAATACGTTTTACGGTTTATAAATGTGATATGAAATATACAAGTACAAGGATCCCTTAAGGGGATAAGTTTTGTACATACCTTTTGTGTTTCTGTTTATTTTTTAGGATGTTATTTTCGGTTTCTGCAATAAAAAGTTTACATACGTACATAGTTTACATAAGGAAATATGTTAAAAAATATCCTTAGTTTAACTGGCTTTTAATATACCATAAAAATAAATTAGCATGTTTTTAAGGCACTAGTACAATCTCACACAAATTGACCTAGTCCCAAACTAAGCTCTAATCTGGGCTTATACTATAGGTATACCCACCTGACAACAATGTTATATACGTCAATACCTGATACCTACATAGAAAAATTGTATTGTATCCAAAGAATAACATATTTATTGTTTCTAGAAAATATCTCAAAACAATAGGTATTTAAAGATCTAATGAATCTAAAAACCTTTTTCGTTTTTTGTTGTTAAGGGCTGCAGAGAGTGCCATAAATATAAACATACATAAATACGCTCGAAAAACATAACCCTCCTTCGGGCAGTCGGGTAAAAATACAAATAACTTGTCGAAAACTATATTTAAAATTTTAGAAAATGAATGTGTGTCAGTAAGCCTAACTGAAATGGTTTTCAATTGACTATAAATTGTAAAAATATGTTGTACTAGAGGACGACCGCGACTTCGTACGCGTAGAATTAGTTTCCCGCTACTCCCCCCATATCTTCCCGTTGGGGGTCGATTTTCGGAAAATCCTTTCTTAGTATTCACTTACATCATGAAAGGAACTCCTGTACCAAATTTCAAGTTTCTAGGTACAGTAGTTTCGGCTGTGCGTTTATATATTATGTATAAGTCAGTCAGGTTTGCCTTTTATATATATACTTAGAACTATTGACTTCGTATTAAAAAACGAATCGTAGGTAGGTAACTACTAGGCCAATCACTCCAATGCTATGAATAGACAGATAGTTTAGAATGATAAACTGTTTATGAGTACACTTTTACTCTTTCAACCCCATTTGTTAGTAAAACACTAAAAAGGCATATCCGTTCTAACATTCGTATTCCATATCAAACATTACGAAGTACAGTAGAAAGTTCATTTTGCCTTAACTGTACCTTTTAACTTAGTATGCCAGTAATCGTTCTCTGAATTATAAAGGGTCGCGAAGTTATTTATTCCGTCAGACCTTTGTCTTTCGGAATCCACTCACATGCAACCTATTGACCCACATTGCTAAAAACTATCAATTTTCGATGGCCGACTGGAGACAGCTTGAAACAATTCGGCGACTATAAATTTTTACGTGACGTTGTTAGAGGAGTGTTGGTTTTTTTTCAGTTTGGCATTATTTTAGCAAGCTTTTACAGTTTACTTCTTTGCCATTAATTTGTATGTATACATATCGCACTGCTAGATCAAAACAGTAGTAGCCAAGTCTAATACAACTTCTATGAACTTGAAACAAAACTAGCAAGGATTTAGAGTTGATACTGTTTTGATCTAGCAGCGCGATATACACTCACGCCTTCATTCCCAGAGCGGGTTAGGCAGAGCCATGGAACTACCAATAAGTCAGTTCCAAATCGCCAATTGTTGCCAATTCTGCAAACACAATTTGCACAATCAGGCAACAAAAGAAATTACGAGCGTATATTAGTGACAGGTTGCAAGCCCATCGCCTAACAGTATACAAGCCTTCATTCCCTTAGTCGCCTCTTACGAATTCCGCGGGAAGACATGGAATGGCACTATTCTAAGCCGGCAACCACACGGCACGGCATGTATGTATAAATGAGGTTGTATAATTATTTAAGCTCGTGAGGCCCAACGTCCTAAATTTAGGACATTTGTCAGTGACTTTTGGCTTTAGTTGATTGACACAAGATTCTTTTTCGAACTAACGAAATTTGACGTGGGCCTCGCGAGGTAATATAAAACAGCATTGTGACTGACTGAGTGACTAACTGTCAAACAACCTAAACCCCTGGACCTAGGGACTTGACATTTGGAGGCAGTATTCCTTGGGTACCCTAGGGATACTAAATATTGATTTCCCAAAAATCGTCCCCCAACGGGAAGAAATGTTTATTTTATTTATTGCATAAAACAATTAAAATTTGCATGCATTGATCTATGTTCGTCAAAATAGGTATGTTAATTAAAACAAAATAAAAGTAGCAGTCATAAATAGCCATAACATACCTACCTAAATAATTAAATTTGGCATACAATTTCAACTATAATATATTTATTAGTTTGTGTGGATTCAATAATTGCAAATGGTAGCGCATTATAAACTTTGACAGGTACCTACATGCCTGGTGGCAGTGATTTATTCCAATTTGTTTTAGCACATCTCATTTTTAAAATATTGTTGCCGTTTTGTTTTAGAATAAAGTTACAAAAGCGTACAGACCTCCTGATGTTAAGATATTTTGACACGGAACCTTAAAAAATGTAAGGGTTAATAGTTTTTTTTATTTAAAAAAACTTCAATTTTTTAAAACTTTCAATGTTTACCAGCTTAAATTTAAACTAAAAAAATAATTTGTTTACGTATTTTTGTTGAAAATGTAACTGAAAAACTTTTATCACGTTTCAACTTTTATAATTCATCATGATTGATAAAGCTCCAATCTAATTTACAGTTAAATTCGATTACTAAAAAGTTTTTATTGAATCAACTTTGATGTATGAACGATATGATTTGAATCAAAACATTTTGTCGTAATTTTTTACAAGTTTACAATTTAAATCTCGCTTGTAAATAAAATAGCCTAAACTAGACGCATATTCATTCATGCGTAAGTGTGACGGGAATGCATTATTCAATGAATAATCCGATCTCTGCCCATAACGCATTTTTCCGTAACTAAACACGAGATTTTGGTACTTATAGACAGCTTGGCATTGTGAGACCTTGGCACTATGAGACCTTGGCATTATGAGACCTTGGCATTATGAGATCTTGGCATTATAAGACCTTGGCATTGTGAGACCTTGGCATTATGAGACCTTGGCATTATGAGACCTTGGCATTATAAGACCTTGGCATTATGAGACCTTGGCATTATGAGACCTTGGCATAACGATACCTTGGCATTATGAGACCTTGGCATTATGAGACCTTGGCATTATACGACCTTGGCATTATACGACCTTGGCCTCTAAAAAGCTGCGAAGAGTAACCCAGGTTATTTACCGCTACAAACAAAACTGTATATCCACTCTGCCGCAATACACTAACTGCAATGTAATAGTCAAAGCATTTTATACTCTGTTGGCAACCACATTGAATTTAAATTGCTTTTACTACTACTATGCAGTTAGTCGCTTTCTGTCACTGTATACTCGCGGTAGATTAGGTATACATAAACAATAGACATTCTCGGAATGTCATAATCACTCGCGGTCACGCCACCGTTCCGGCGGCGGTATTATCTTAAATAACTCACTGGCTAGTTCGTCGAAGACGTAACTAAGCGAGCGAAACTTTTAAAGAGACGCAAGTCGCGGAATATTACAGATTTTAGCGTTATTTGCCCTGGTAGTTCTTTAGCCCTTTAGTAACCTTGAGGACCAAGATGAAATGCCTCTATCTATGCTAGTAATTACACAGGTTGTCTTTCGGTAACCGATCAAGGGCGAAGTAAGCGGTGATGCTTAAAAAAAAGTGTGCGTCTCGGGATGCCCGACAGAAGTGATATGATAACTTATCACTTTCAAAAACGGTGATAGTTTTAGGTTATATGCTCACTGTCAACAGTATTTATGCTTAGAAAGGCACGGTGACGTCAGCAGGTAAGATCAAATACCGTTAACTATTTTCGTCCATACCTTGTAACTTAAGATTTGCCTAGCGGCTGAAAGGTAAGTCTATGACGCTAAGGTGCCGCGGTTCAAATCCGATTCCTGCATCTTTATGTATTATAAAATAAAATTAGTACTACCGCTGCCGTATGCGTGAGAGAAAGGGAAGCCAGACAGTCTGTCATTAATCGCGCGTTACGTAACGAAATGGTTTACCCTCCGTAAATAAGTTATCTTATCACTTCAAAAACATACATGGTGTGGGTCTATGTTTTATGCCATCATTATTTTTAGTCATCGTCGTCATAGTCATCATTATTTTTAGTCATGTGGTTTAGGTCATATTTATCGCAAGTCATAACGTATTTCATTAATAAATGTTACTTTTTCAGGATTGTTATAAATCAAACTTAACCTAACCTAGCCATGTCTAGATACACGTTCGATATCGACAGGGGACAAAAACACACACGAACATGTAGTTTTTTTCACCATTTCGTCAACGAATCAACCTACGAGTTATTTAAGAGAATAACACCCAGGGTAGGTTACATCAAACACAAAACCTCGGAAGCTATCTCTTTTACTCTTCTTCATTTATGCATTTGAGTGACTGGGACAGGGCTAACGTAACTTCTATTAGAGGATTACAACTTCCTAAACCCGTATTGATTTTGAATTAGGGTCCATTTGGAATTTATAAGTTACTACCGCGGGTGGAAATACCGTTTTGTATATAAAAGGTTGAAAGGTTTAAAGGTTATAAGGTCTGGTTACAAAGCCAGAGATATTAAGCTCGGTTGTAACAGTTAAGCCGGGTACTCACTAAATAAAATAAATAAATAAAATAGCCTTTTATTAATTTCTCATATTTTTTGTACAAATCTTAATTTCTTAAGTATAAGTATGTACATTGTTATTTTTTTTTGTTTACATGCAGTTATCGATTTTATTGTGATTTTATTAGCATTTTTACATTTTGTTTCATGGTATTTAAGTATTTATATATCTGCGTATGGAGCATGCACACATTGTTATTGTGATATTTCAAATATTAGTTAAATTTATTGTATTGTATTGTTACCATCTAAAGAATAATAAGAAATTGAATTTTGATTGTAATAACTATTATCATATCTATTATTCTCAATAGCGAGCTGTAACTGTAACTGTTGCACGTAACAACATTGCTAGGACGAAAAAAATGTGGGTATTTAGTGACTCAGATTTTTTGTCATTTGGTTGCTAAGCGATCTGCGTTGCTATTGCCTAACGCACTCGCAATCGCAATCGGCTTCAAAGTGGAACAATTATTTTCATCTTGTAATGCAGACTCGCCTTCGACTTTTAAAATGAAAACTATTGCGATTACGAGTGCGTTAGTCAATAGCCCCCCTGAGGGCTTATTGTCTAACGCACTCGCAATCACGATCATTTTCATTTCGAAAATCGAAGGCTTGTCTGCATACAAAATGAAAACAATGGCTCCACTTTGAAGCCGGTTGTGATTGCGAGTGCGTTAGACAATAAGCCCTCTGGTCGTATTGCGATCTAGGCACAAAGCGATGTAGTCAGATCGATATGTAGTCGCAAAGCGATCTGATTAACTACCTAGTCCTAACGAGATATGGATCTTAAGCTTCTATACCTACACTTCTAAGTCCGTCTGAAACATTTTACCTCTACTCTGTACAACGAAATTTCAACGAGTGTAATTAAAACCACATTTAAATTCTTCTGGCACCTACATAAATTACCGCGCATTGTAGGGCAGGGAATAAATGCAGCGGCGAAAGCTCCATTCGGCCGAAATTACCATAATTTCGCGGTGAAATCACTCTGACGCTGTTTCCTTGTGTTAACGAGAAGATCAGCTTGTATTTTACTTTGTTATGTTTCTTTTTGCGATCTATACCGTGTTTTAATATTTTATACACAAGTGTATCAAAAAGCAAGCTTTAAAGAACTCAACTATTTATTGCTAACTTAAATCGTTATAAATGCTAAATGATGATTCAAAATGAAAAATGTTTAAAGAAACTTATAGATAATTTTTCAATACCTATTCAATGATACTGCACTTGTCGTAATTTTCGTCGACTATTTTTTTTTTCTTTTTTAGAATATGGCGGCTGGTGGCCGCCATATTGAATTTTGATTACTATCATATATTTAGAGACACTTACAAGTTTAATAGTCGTTTGACATACGAATCATCAAAATCTGCCCACACGTTTAGTTTCTAGTGCGCCACAAAGGAACTAACAAACATAGATAAGTATTATAGGCTGTCAAACACATTACCGTCATCCTTCGGCAGTCGGGTTAAAATAGGTCGTTATTAAGGCCCAGCCACACCGGATGCGTGCGCGTAGACGTGACGTGCGCGTTCGCTTTCCACCGCCTTGTATAGCGGCATGTCGTATGAGAATTCATACTATACACCGCAGTGGAAAGCGAACGCGCACGCATCCGGTGTGGCTGGGCCTTTTACACGGATTGTTTGTTTTACCGCCAAACTTTTAATCGAATGTATCGTTTCACAGAATTTTACTTCATCGAAAGCTATTTTCTGCTGAAGCCGTGTTGTTTTGAGGTTATCTTAAATATTAATTTCGTCGGTAAGGTTAGGTTAGTCCTGTAACTGCTCATATCAAATTGTTAATTCCTGCGCCTAGAAAAGCCTGTCGACAGAATGAAAGTTCTGCGAAGTGATACTGATTTGTCCAGAATAAATCAATACGAACTGCTTTGAATTGTTTTTTTTAAATTAAAATTAATAAAAACTATTAAGCACAATTTATAAAACATTAAAGCCTCGTGCTTCTACGGAAATAGTACACTTATGGACAAAATAACGGGGCGATTAGCAAAATGTCAAATTCAAATTTAAATCACTACATAGTATAAAACAAAGTCGCCTCCCGCTGTCTGTCTGTCCCTATGTATGCTTAGGTCTTTAAAACTACGCAACGGATTTTGATATTTTTTAATAGATAGAGGGTATAAAAATGCTGGTTTATTGTACGGGTGTTACAGACAACTCAAATAAACCGAAGCCAAGCGAGGGCGGGTCGCTTTCTTAATATTTATTGCGTATCACATTTCAAAAACACGGGTGTAATTTGAAGTAAGTATAAAAGTTACACCCCGCAACGTCACAGCAAGTTAGCTTTAGGAAGGCTAGCTAGATTTATTTGACTTAACACTTAGCGTCTTTCGTGATTACCAAGCCAATATCACGAAGCAAACTTTAGAAAGCTGAAACCGCGCGCAACTAGATTGCTTGCAAATAGGAAAATGGCTCGGCCACATTGCTCGCTGAACTTTAACTAACAATTTTCGCTAACATTAGATTAAAATGGCTTTATAGAACTAAGAGCTGTGTGAACTAAGAGTTTTGAAAGGTGAAAATATTATCTGCACTGCATGTTTCGGTCCACAGGCGCTTTAATTAGTCTGAAACATTTTTAATGGCAAAGGTTTAATTAGTTTTCGTACGCTTTATTTCACGCTAGAATATTTCTTTCACAGTTAACATTAAAATATTTCTATAGTTACAATTAAACGTAAAAGTAGCCAGTTAACAGTATTTTGTTACTTTGTTAAACCATACCCATTATAAACCAATCGATTACTCTTTTTTTTTCTACTCGCGTACTGTGAACCGCTAATATTGATATCGTTAACGGTATCAAAATACCACCTATAGCGTAACCGAAGCGGGAAAACAATTCTATAATGAGCGTTGCCATGGTAATAACAGTTCTATAATAATTATTATAAAATCACTGGCAGCTTAATTATAAGTAAGTTTTATTTAAAGGTGTTAGATTTCATGCAGTTTGTTTTTATGAAGTATAGTTTGGAACTATTTAAAAAATCAGTCTTCTAACTAATTTTCATTGTCCACAAATGTAGACGTAAGCTCGATTTCTTTGAAGTAACAGATATAAGTACTTAAATAAACGAAGTTCGCTGAAATTGCTGACCTAGAATTAGATAACTGGAACACTGGTTGTAATGATAATTTAATATTTAAAATTTCAAGAATCTTCCAGGAAAAGTAAAATGGTATTTTTTCCAGACAAAGAATAATTATTATGTACTAGATTTTGCCCGCGACCCCGTTCGCGTAGAAGTCGTTTATCGCTGCTCCCTCGGGATCTGTCTAATTTTCCGGAATAAAAAGTAGCCTATGTCCCCGGGACTCAAGCTATCTCCATACCAAATTTCATCTAAATCGGTTCAGCGGTTTAAGCGTGAAGAGGTAACAGACAGACAGACACACTTTCACATTTATAATATTAGTATGGGTTTTTGCTAACGCAAAACATAATCTATCTTAAGTCTACCTTTATCACATTCGACATAATAGTCGGGTCCACTGGTTCGTAGCAGATTTACGCTACATAGCGGAAAAATGCTGCTACAGGCTACAGTGTAGCACTCGTAGCAGTGATTGTGTTGAGCTACATTTTGTCTATATTCGTTAATCCGTTGACTACAAACCTTTACAGTGCTATCATTTTCTTAATAGCTATCGACAATCTTCGTTTTTCTATGACACAAGAGTGACAAATATACTGTCAGTTGTGAGTGCTAGCGTGATATTAAATAAAATAGGCTTCCTGGGGCACTATTCTACTTGGTAAAACCATATAGCTTTTGATGAGTTATCCGACCTTATTTACTTGACAGTATAATGAGTTGTCCGAGTTAAACAATACGAGTAGAATAAGTAGCGTGAACGAGGGAGTACCTAGTTTTGTTTGCGTTGCCCGTGAGTCACCAAACAAATGACGTCACAAAACAAACATGGCCGCTCGAGCAGGAACACCGGTACCTTGCTAAGTTCTTGTTCTGTTTTGTTTATTGTGAGGGGTAAAGTTTTTAAGCAGGATTACGTTGAACTTCCACGTTTATACGATGAAAAATATGCGTAATATGGTAAGTTGATGGTATAATATGTTTTTTTATGACATTGGGAAGTTTACGAAAAAAAACCGGACAAGTGCGAGTCAAACTCGCCCACCGAGGGTTCCGCACATGACACGGTTAAACTCAATTCAAATTTTGGACCGCCGAGAGACCCTGATTTTTTTGTGATTTAATTAAAAATGTACATTTCATGTGTAGATTTCAGATTTTTCCCTATACTTGTAGTAAAAGACGGTGTTACTTGCCAAATTTTATAGTTCTATGTCAACGGAAAATACTCTTTACATTTTGATTCCCTCGAGAGTGTCGAAATACACGTTTATTGCGGCATAAACGGCCGTATCTTTTTTTATGTTTATGTAGAAGTTTGATTTTTTCACAGTTTCAAGGGACTGTAGACCGGAGTATATGGTTTTTATTTCAACTCGATACCTTTACGCTTTCCCGAGATAAAAGGTCTTGACTGAAAGACAGACAGACGGACAGACGGACAACAAAGTGATCCTGTAAGCGTTCCGTTTTTCCTTTTGAGGTACGGAACCCTAAAAATAGTAACAAGTAGATGCTAAAATAAGTCACGGCTGCTCGTGTGAACACTGGCAACACCACAGGTTTTTTTTCTTTCTTTCTTTCTTATCTTCTTTACACGTGTAAAACAAAGTCGCTTTCCGCGTCCCTTTGTCTTTCTGTCTGCCTGTGTATCCGGTAAATCTTCGATGCGGATTTCACCATCAAATAAATAATATTTCACGGAAGGATTAATGTACTTTGTATGTTTGTCTCTTTATCTTTACTTATATTAAATTCTGGTTTATGCACGGGTGTTACAGAAAACATATACTATAAACCGAAGCGAAGCGAGGGCGGATCGCTAGTGACGTATAAAGTATACAGATAAATAATATTAGAAAACAATCAGTTTCAATATTGTTTAGATTAGTTGTCTATTGTAAGTAAGTAAGTAAGTAAGTAAAACATTTTTTCACAACAATAAAACACAGACAAAAAAAAATACAAAAAAAAAAGTAAAAGAGATGACATGTAGTGCTAGTGTTGCGAAACGGTCCCAACTCAGCATGTGCTGGCTGTGAAGCCAACGCTGGTCTTCCGTTGGGGCCGCTCGGTGAAGACACGGAAGGCCATACAGACCATTGAATATCGATATAAATAAATAAATAAATAAATAAATAAATATCAGGGGACAATGTCACACCAATTTTGACCTAGTCCCAAACTAAGCTCTAGGCTTGTACTATGGGTACTAGACAACGATAAACATACTTATATAGATAAATATATACTTAAATACATAGAAAACATCCATGACTCAGAAACAAATATTCGCGCTCATCACACAAATATCTGCCCTTACCGGGATTTGAACCCAGGACCGCTAGCTTCGTAGGCAGGGTCACAACCAACTAGGCCAGCGCGTCGTCGATATGCCCAGAAACTAGTTTCAGCGTGCTCGAATTTCAGTTCGTGAGCTTGTCGGTTACTAAAGTTAACTGAGCATTATTAATACAAAAACAACCAAGAAAATAATATGTTCGATGTTTATTCGCTTCGTCCGTAGTAAAAACTTTGCGTGAACACATGCGGGTGACCTTCATGTTGAAGGTCAGTGTCAAAACGAGAGGTGTCTTATTCTACCCTCCTAAATAACAAGGACTCGTGTGCCATTTGATAGTCAAAGTAAATGTAACCCCAAACCTTAAGAAATAAGGTCACTAATACATACGCGGTTCTATGAGACATACGACATTTTTTCTAAGGAGGGCAGTATTGTGACCTTGTTATCTAACTGGAAGGTCAAGGGCTACTTGATCGCCTTTATGACAAACAAATATACTTAATTGGGCAATAAAAACTGCTATTCATTCATTAACTAAACATTACTATATATGAACTAAACAGATTGGTACCTCTTTTTAAGTACCTACACATTATACTTGTGATAACAAATCTTCTATGTCGTCGGCGATACAGCAATATTGCGTAACTAACATATTTAATTAGTTCCAAAACGCACCTTACTGACTTACCTACTTAGGTGTATTTTGCAGGTGCGTAACGATCGATATAAAACTATTTCCTATAATATCAGTCGCTATAATGCTCATTTGATATAATTATTGAATCATAAAACAACATTAAATACATTTAAATAGGATATACCTAATTAATATTTTATATACTTAATTATCATTTGATCTAATAATATTTCATATAACATACTTTAAGTATAATGCATATGTTAGGGCTCGTTAGAATCGTCTTGACGAGAATTGATGACCGTGCAAAAAGTACAATCGATAACAAAAGCTTGTCCCAATAACGATTATATAGTTAAAAACCTCTCAGAGCTCATATCTCTTAAACGGCCCGACTGATTTTCATGAAACCTAGCTAAGAACCACCGCTAGAAAACCTGCTTTCAAATAGAAAAAATCGCATCCAAATCGGTTTACCCGTTTAAGGGCTACGGTGCCATAAAACACATTCACACAAAGCGGTCAAACGTATAAATCAACTCTCTTAGCATCGGTGTTTAAAAAGTATTATTTTGTCAAAAACTCTTTTCGTCTCATTTTATAACATCTCACAAAAGTTCAAGTTTTATTATATGTACCTTTGTTTTCTTCCTTATTGCGCATTTGCCGCGAACGTTCCCAGAAGTTACAGTTTTAATCTTGTCGCTACTAAGTAGGTGTGTGTGGTAGAATCTATGTCAAATGAGGCTTGGCTCGTTATGAGGTGGTATTATGGTGGCATGATTCCACCACCGAATATCGACCTGCTATAAGTAGCTATATGGGTATGATACTACACAGCTGATATCGACTGATATGGTAGATATGGCTTTGGTTAGTAGCAAATTTAACTTAGTTCGGTGTGAAATAAAATTAAATAAGGTTGGGATTTTTTATAATTTTGGATCTTTTCATCATAATCTGTGTACAAATACAAATACGCCCTTCTTATTTACTTGGGGGTTCAAAAAATATTTTTGTACACAAATTATGATATAAGACTACCCTGCCCGTTCAGTCACTTAATTTCTAGGTCACTACGGACTTTGTCAAAGTGACGTTGTAAACCAAATCATAGGAAGTCTCTTACGTATTGGTTGTCGACGTCACTTTAACATAGTCCATAGTGGTCTAGAAATCAAATTGGTTGACTGAACGTACTGGTTTCATGACAATTTCTTTCGCCCTTGGCAAATCGCTTCCACTCCTAGACACCCCCTTCCCCTAACAAGCTTTCTTTATTGCATATATTCAAGCGAATGCTCCGGAAGCATTTGCTTGAAAAAGCCTTGTTGGCGTAGAATAGTCACAGTCTCCCGACATATCCCATCATGGTTTCAGTCTCTGCTATTGTTTTTATAAGTAATTATATTAAATTTATATATTTATTTACAGTCAATTTGTGTTACACAACTAATTGTATGTGTGAGCATGACGTATATCATACACTTATTTATTTATTTAGTGGCAGGGTCGGAAGGGGCCGCCCTCGGCGTACTTTTTCGAATCAAATTGGAGAAATACTGGAAAAGGGCCGAATCTTAACCTATCCGAAACCGACTTGCATGCATGACTCGATGTATAAATGTGGAAGAAGCCAAAAAGATTTGTCAGGATCGTAGCAGGTGGAAAGAAGTGGTCTCTGCCTACCCCTCTAGGAAACAGGCGTGATTTAATGTTTGAATGTATGTATTTATTGTAATAAATATAAGGTGCCGTGTGGTGCCGTGTGGTGCCGGGTTTAGAATGTTGCCACTCCATGTCTTCCCGTGGATGTCGTAAGAGACGACTAAGGGACTAAAGGCTGTGTAGTGCTGTTAGGCGATGGGTTTGCAACCTGTCACTAATACACTGGATAACATCTTACTCTGGTTGTGCAAAATGTGGTCACAGAATTATCAACAAGTTTTTGGAGTTGTTGGTGAGTCTGTGGCTCTGCCTCCCTCTCTGGGAATGAAGGCGTGAGTTTATGTGTGTGTGATATAAGGCATAAATCGTATAATTAATATAATATGTACATGTCTGAATGATTATTTGGTCGACTGGTATAGAACACCATTATTATATTATTTATTTATTATTAGACATTTGTACTTAGTTCTGTGTAAAAGGGACGAAAATATTTAGTAACACAGCAATTTTTCGTAATCAAGGTGTAGTCATGGCATAATAGATTTTAGTATAATAGGTTGGGAGTCTATTGCGACGCAACTAACAATGGAGTTGGGCGAGTACTAACACACGTTTAAAATCTTTTCATAGCATAAAACAATGTCCGCTTCCCGCCATCTGTCTCTCTGTATGTATACGCTTAGACCTTTTAAACTACGCAACAGATTTTAATGCGGTTTACATCAATAGATAAAATGATTCAAGAGGAAGGTTTTGATGTATAATAAATTCTGGATTATATATGCGTGTTACGGAAAACTCACAAAAGCCGAAACAAAACGGGGGCCGGTTGCTATTCCCGTTAATTTAAAGTAGTTATATATCTCTACTGCTTAAAGTCTTTTCTTTCGCAAATACAGGGCTTGGACGGTTGTGAATAATAAAATACATTAACCTGCTTCCAAAAATACCAAGGCACAAACAGGCTACTTTTTGTCGTACGGCGTAATAACGTAGGTATGTAATTTTGTTTGTTATAGAGGGTAAGGCTGTAATTTACTCGTTGTTTTTTGATTAAAATACTTAATAATGTACTCAATAGTAAATTATATCCTTGACTAGTAAAACATAACTCATTTTTAATAAAATTATGATGTTTCATGCTGTGATTTTGTTAATGATTAGCTGCGGAGTAATACGTTAGTCTAAGGGTTGTTGTCAGAAACGAGGCACAGCGGAATTTACATGGACTTTTAAGAAAAAATGCGTTTTTCGTATTGTAATCCATAGGAGGAAGTGTTTTTTCTAATTAATTAAGAAGATAGATGCGTTTAAATTGTACGGGGGGCAGGTGAAGGATTTCAATGTCAAATAAAGTTCAAAATAATTGTAACAGGTTATCGACAATCGCACACGGCAGGTTGATGACAAATTATTTCAAATTAACTGAAGCTACTCGTATTAGGCAGGTTAACGACAATAAGTGCAGGTTCAAAAAAAAAAAAATGTTCCACCCAAAGTTTAAGAGCTAAAATGCCGAAATGTATAGAACAGCTGTTTTTTTTTCGCTATTTGAATGTTGGTCCCACAATAAAAGTTGATGAGTATGACCTACAGAGTTAGTCCCTGATGTTTGTCCAACCTTGTGCCTATCAGCCTATATATATTATTTTAAAGGAATTCCTTCTCCTTGTACTGGTTTCACGGAAACTAAATAAAACTATTCAAGCCGTCCGACTAATAAACTTGTTCCGCGCTGCTTTTAAAATAAAACTTTTTCCATTAGCATTCTTTTAGTTAGCAAGTACCGTGAAAATTCTTATTGTTTTAAGTGGGAAGTTCTTTTTCGTTTTTACCTTGTTTTAATATGTGTTGGAGTCGAAGTGGTCGCCATGGCCGAAAACGGTCGGAAAGATCATCATTATCATCATCATCATCACCATCATCATCATCATCATCATCATCATCATCATCATCATCATCATCATCATCATCATCATCATCATCATCATCATCATCATCATCACCATCATCATCTTCATCTTCATCATCATCATCATCATCATCATCATCATCATCATCATCATCATCATCATAATCATCATAATCATCATAATCATCATCATTATGGCATATGTTATACAAGACTTTACTCATGGCTTCGTTTGTATATTAATTTATGATGTCCCTCCAGAATGATCCCTTTTGGGATATTGTAAAATTCTGAGTAAAAATCACGATCGGACTGATACATAGTTATTTATATATTGCACAAAAATACAAATTAGAGTACAAAAGGTGAACTTAATGCCTAATGGCATTCTCTACCAGTTGACCTTTGGGCAAATCAGAATTTAGTTATGACGTCAAAGGATAATAAAATACACAATCACAGTTTTACATCTAATATTATAATTAAGATTTTATCAATGTTTATATAAAATATCAACTAACACAAGCGAACATGATTTTTTAAATTTAATGTTAATCTTTTTAACAAGCATGCGTTAAATTGTCTTTTTTCGTAACCTCTTTGTTTTTGTTTCAGAAATTCTGAAAGCAAAAAAAGAAATTTAAAATAACAATACGTGACCCACATAACGAGAATTCAAGTCACAATACGGTTACGTTGGCAGCTCTGCTCACCTGCTGTGCTGCCATTTCTAAGCCAAAATGTCATATCTAAAATTGACTAAATAAACCAATTTCAATCCTTACCGCTTCTCAGTAGGGTCTTAATTTCAATGAAAAGTTGTTTGATTTATGTCATTATTTCGTTACGATGTGTTCGGTGGGTACTAATTCACCGCGGCACGCACGGTTGTGAATATTTGATACATTTCCGGATCCGCTAATATGCCATGACGGTTTTGATTAATCAAATATTTATCGCTAAACCTTTTCCGACGACAAGCATCCGGAGTTAATATTTTATTGTTAATGTTATTACATTGTTATACGGTTACGTAATGGTTGACGATCAGAGGGCCCTGCCAAGATGCACTACGCTAACTAGCGTTTCTATTCGTTTCTTTTTTAACCAATCGCGTCACTGGTAGATCACGTGACTTTTCGTATCACGTCATCTACCAGTGACGCGATTGGTTTATGCCCGGTTTCAATATTCAAGATACGAATCGTTTTCCTTACGTCTCGTCAAATTTTAACGAGACGTAAGGAAAACCATTCGTTTCTTGAATATTGAAACCGGGCACTAAACGCGAAACGAATAGAAACGCTAGTTAGCGTAGTGCATGTTGGCAGGGCCCTCTGGGCAGGGGTGTGATTATCTCAACACGCGGTCGGACGAACGAACGAGTCAATGTCGCAGCGACGAGTTTAAGTAGTCCCGTCAGAGCGAACAAAACACGTTTTAGGGCATGCATTTTCAATTTGGCAGCATGGCTTCTGTCGATAAGATCCAACGTTGAAAGAACGAGAAAATCTCTTTATTTGTGGTCTAGGCGGTAATTAAAGGTAAGGTGCCAATTATTAAAAAAATAGAAAATACTAGAAAACACGCAATTTTTACTATAAGTCCTTTTTAAGGACCAGCCTAAGATGCCCCGTCGATGGATAAAACCACGGAATAGAAAAAACAGTGGAAGTGGCATGAGCTTCGCTTAGTATCAGACCTGTTGTCGCCAATACTCAAACTATCATAAAAACAACACGCCATCATGGAAAATGTTTTTGGTGCGGCTATCGTTTTTACGCTCCAAAATAGCACAATAAGGCATGCTTCTGGATTTATTTCCTATTTTAGAAATATCGAAATATCGAAATATTGAAATAAGCGATCGCGGCAAATGTATTGTAGGTTATGCGGAACTCCGCATAACTATGCCACACGTTACACGCCCACTTGACACTTCTACTGTTTTTTCTGTTCTGTGGATAAAACCTTGTCCATTACTTACTGGGCACCCTGTATAGGCTGATGAACACATTACTCTCCTTTGCGTCGCGCAGTCGGGTAAGAAGGTCGTTCAGCTTGTGACCTTGTCTATGAAAATAGTCGTTAACTTTCGAAGGAAACCACTTCTCAAGGCCGCTGATCATTAATCTACAATGGTCATAGGTTGACGTCGATCAGATAGGTGATGTGGACACACCTTAAGTGCCTCGTTGTCAACACTGTTATATGCACGGAATAGAAAAAACAATGGAAGTGGCATGAGCTTCGCTTAGTATTAGACCTGTTGTCGCCAATACTCAAACTATCATAAAAACAACACGCCACCATGGAAAATGTTTTTGGTGCGGCTATCGTTTTTACGAGTAGGTACGTATCAGAACGCCTAAAATTAATAAGCCTAATATATCATAATGCCTAAAAGTTCATAATACCTAATGGTTGTTTTTTCTGAAACCGTAAACTTTTCAGGATTGTAACAAAACAAACCTAACCTAACCTAATGAGTTCTATACAATGGCGTTTTAAAAAATCCTGAAATGTTTACAGTTTCAGAAAAAAAAGCCATTAGGTATTATGAACTTTTATGGATTATGATACATTAGGCTTATTAATTTTAGGCGTTCTGATACGTAACCGTTTTTACATTCCAAAATAGCACAATAAGGCATGCTTCTGATTTATTTCCTATTTTAGATATATCGAAATCTCGAGATATCGAAATAAGCGATCGCGGCAAAAGTATGGTAGGTTATGTGGAAGTCCTCATAACTATGCCACACGTTACACGCCCACTTGACACTTCTACTGTTTTTTCTGTTCTGTGGTTATATGTAATAGTATGTGTGTAAGTAAACAACTATATACACAGGGTGTCCCAGAAACCGACGTCAACCCGCCTAGGGCTGATAGAGCAGCTAAAAAGCTATCGATTTAACCCCTATGTATGTTCAGCGATTTTTATTAAATCCGGAGATATTGATCATTTTAAACTGTTTTTTTAATTTTCCCTTATGTCCATGTCTCGAAAAATCATTAATTTCATGTTTTATTTCACAAGTTTTTCAGTGGTATCTTACATAATTAGAATCATTACGAACCAGCGAAGAAGAAAACCACTTGTATGGTTTAAATACATTGTCGAGTTAAATGACTTCTAAACTAGCCTCAGCATTTAACAAAGCACTTTTCAAAGTGGTTAAAAGTCGAATAAACACAGTTAACCTTTAAAACTTTCAACATTTCTACATATACAACATATTTGCCAGAAATTTGAATAGTGCTAGGTTTACACGGGCTTAGTGTTTGTCATTAGTACTATCGCTTAGTCCAAACCAGCATAGTGACAAGTGAGAAGTAATCGTTTACACGTCGGGATTAGTAGAAAGGTATTTATTAAAGGTACAACTTGTCACTAAGCACTTGTCGTAGCTGTTTATACACGGTCAGCAAGCGACAAGTGCTTAGTAAATTGTGGTGGGGTATTGACTTGTCGCTAAGTAAATAGGATCGAATTCTATTCACTTGCACTTAGGAATTTGAAAAGTCCTGACAAAAAGCCTGACATTTCGATAAAAGTCCGGACTTTTAAGTCACAAAATGGAAACATTACTCTTGTGTAGTTTTATTACTAATATTCCATCGAATTAAAAAGCCGGACAAAGTCCGGACAGAAGTCTAAAAGTCCGGACATGTCCGGACTAATCTGGACGGATCGTAACCCTACTTGCACTGTACACAAACACCTAACACTAAGCACTAATCAGCATATTTACACATTGGGTATTAGCGTAAGTGACAAGTACTTAGCACTAGCTACTAAGCCCGTGTAAACCCAGCATTGAAGTGCAATTCCACTGCGTGGGTGTCACAAGCGCAATGAACTCTTAAAGGAAAATAAATGTTGGTAAATATGTTTATTGCTACGAAAAGCTCATATCTCATACAAATATTGATACTAAAACAACCTCAGTACGCTTGTAATAAAGATGGAATTTGGAGATAAATAAAGTTGTATATACGACTTTGTACAATTTATTGAATTGTTGTGAGCTCGAATAGTTTTGTAGATGGATTAAATTTTACAAAATGCTTGTTATTGTAAAATGGTTTGTTTTTATTGGATTGAGTTTTTAACTCTGCATAAACATAATAAGGCATCTGTTTTTTTCCAGGACACTAGGTACGTTTTTAAAACATTCAAGCATAAAAGTAAAATAACATTACTTGTAAAGAAAACACTACCTATAAAAACCTAACCTACGAATGCCGCCGGCAGCGGGGCAGGGCTCAAGCTACCGGTGGTTAGGGCTGCAGAGAGAGGAACCTCCTCACAATGCGTGCCGTGTCCTGGAGTACTGCCTTCTGTATCTGGCCCTTGATTAACCCCAGGTTTTAGGGTTCCGTGCGCGAAGGGTAGCCCACCGGGACCCTATTAATATGATTACGCTGTCCGTCTGTCCGTCCGTTCTAACTTAAACCTAAAGAGCCGTCCTAAAGAGCTATATCTTTTTAACCGTAATAGAAAGCAGTTTTTTTTCTAGAATATTTGTCATTACGGCGGATTTAAAAAAAAAACAAACAAGGTTCATACACCCCCAAATATGAAATGTTTTTTTTAAGTATTTTTTAGTTGTACGTATCGTAAAACTCGGAAAAAAATACAAGTGTCAAATATGGTATGATTATAGAACAAAAGCTGGAAAAAAAAAAACAAAAAAATTATCTCGCGCTGATTCAAATTCTAATCGGAATATAATAATACCTAATATGCAGCGGTACGGAACCCTCGGTGCGCGAGTCCGACTCGCACTTCACAGATTTTTATTGATAAATGTTACAAACTTATATCAGGGTAGTGATTCTTTCAAAAGCAAAGGTGAGCGAACGCAGGAGTCCGTCAAAGCGAACAAAACACATTTCAGCGCGTGTATTCAATTTGGCAGCATGGCTTCTCGAACGTATAAGGCTGCCTAATTGAGAATGCACGCGCTAATATGTGTTTTGTTCGCTATGACGGAGCTACTTAAACTCGCCGCTTGGATTTCACTCCTGCATTCGCTCACCTTTGCTTTTGAGAGAATCACTACCCAGGCCCGGTATTCTAGGCGGTAAAAACCACCTCGTCTCTAACCTGTTATCGTACTGTCAACGTTTTGATAGCTCTTATTTACTTGACAGTAATGGCGGCTGACGTCAAAACAATACCTTAACAGGTCAACTACGATATCGTTTATACCGCCTAGAATAGAGGCGCAGGCTCTGTGTTCTTTGACGAGCTTAGACGTACCATGTTCATTGCCTAAAGTACCTTAATCAACTGGAGTATAGTAAGCTCGCCTCCATCTGATGTTGTACAGTTGCGTGTCGTTCGTGACAGCCCCTGTCTGACTGTACTCAAGGCTCGCGTGCGTTGATGGTACCTAGACGACCGTATTACTTATTTTTTATTTATAAATGGACAACAATAATAATTTACAAAGAAACAGCGTAAGTATACATTTATTCTATGATGGATTGGTACATTACATTGTTATATGAAGGAAGGTTCTTTTACCAGCGGACACACTGGGCCTCTATTCTAGGCAGTAAGAATCATATCGTCTTTGACCTGTTATCGTATGGTCAATGTCTTGATAGCTCTTATTTACATGACAGTAATGGCGGCCGAGTTGAGAACAATATAACAAGTCTAAGACGATTAAGGTTTTTACTGCCTAGAATAGAGGCTCTGGATTAGTCTGTATCATACATAACGTAGTCAGTATGATTAAATGTCTCCATAACTACTCTCTACGTTAAATTGCGGGACATACAAGGGGTGATTTGGATTGCCTCTACCTATGGACTTATATCGATTTAAACTTTTTTCTGGGATACCCTGTATACCGCATATAAAGTTCTTTTATTACCAGCTAGGTGTATATGTCCAATCCAATATGAAACTCTGAATGTATAATTCCAAGCTCGTTCACAATGCTGTAAATTCATTAACATATTTAAAAATGTATGTTTATTTTGTTACAGGTAATAATTGGAACAATTCAAGGTAACATCGACGAAGAAGTCTTCGGATCTTCGGATGTGTCGGGTCTTCGAATTCTACGAATCATATTTATATTGAAAAAGGAAATAAAATAACACACTGAAAATTAAAACTAAGAATAAGCTTAAATGAGACTAAATGTAAGACTAAAGATAAAAAAAAAACTAAAACATTAAGGCCGCATTTCACCAAACTGGAATAAGACTTACTCCGAGATTAGTCTATACAAATTCGGAGTTTAATCTAGGTATAAGACCTTATTCTCGCTTGGTGATATCGGCAATTAATCTACGATTGTCCCCTGCGGCATTGTACCAAAGATACCTGGCAACATTTCCTCGTTGAATGGCTAAACTAATTCGTTGAGCGAGGAAACTGCCACTTTAAGTTATTCTCTATAAGCACACCATAAAAAGATGTCATTGCGCTGGAGCGTCCAGTACGGAATTTTGGAATTTCGATTTTTTAAATCTTGGACCAATTTTCCCGATATTACAATTCCGGAATTGATAAAGATAAAGATAAAAGTCATTTATTCAGTAAGTAGGCCGCACGGGCACCTTTACACGTCAGGAGTCTACCAGCGCTTCCCAAGAGGAGACCACTGCCGAGAAGAAACGCCGCAAGAAACTCAGCAGTCAGTCATTTTTTTAACCATATTTCCTATTACAATGATACAACTTAGTCTAGTATTATATAAAGCTATAAATATTAATTTAAATATAATATCAAATATCATGCGTAGATCAGCAGGAAAACATGGCAAAAATATTAGGAGAGATATAGACGGAGAAAAAGGCAAAAACAAAAAAATTAATAATAAACAAAGTTTCGACATGTTTTCCTACATCAACAGTGTCCCCTAGACAAGATAAAGGTTTTACATTTGAACAAATTATTATTGACTAAGTTTCGAGTTTAGGCCATGCATTTTTGTCTGCTAGATAGTCCTCGACCCTATAATACGCTTTAGACATTAACGACTTTTTCAAGTAATTTTTAAGTGCTGAAAAGGGTAACTTTAAAACTACGTCAGGTAATTTATTATAGAAATGAATGCATTGACCAACAAATGATTTATATACTTTACGTACGCGGAATTTTCGAATAGCAATTTTATTTTTATTTGAGGGCTTCAATATCAAAATCAGTTCCGGAATTGCAAATCATCCAATGATGTATACCCTACATTGCGCTAAGGAAACTCCGTGGAGGTAAATTCATTCCATAGTTTCATGTCACAATGCAGAAGAGTACGCTGGTATGGCTAAGTGAAGAGGAGGCCGCCTGACTACGTTGGGAACTTGTAATTACATCATTCCATCTCTGGTCGTATGTCCAAAACAAGGTGGGAAGATGTAGTGCTGAAGGACATGCAGGAGTGTCAAGCATCCGAGAACGATGTTGAAGACAGAGCGAAGTGGAGAGAAAAGATCAGGAAAGGTGACCCAACCACCATGTGGGATTAATAATAGCTAGGATGAGAGTGAGACAAGGAGTGACGACCTTGTAAAAATCGCGGGATCGCGGTGGATGCGAAAAGCACAAGACCGGTCCGAGTGGAGAGCCTTGGGGGAGGCCTATGTCCAGCAGTGGACGTCTTTCGGCTGACATGATGATGATGATGAAGAGAGTGAGAGAGTTTCATGTCACACAGCTCTGAGGTAGTTAACCTACACCAATGTTTATTGTAGGTATATTGCATTATCGCGTGCTGCAATACTATTTGCACCGCGTTCGTGTCGCCGCCATGAATTATAATTTAGTAAATGTGATCGGAGCATTCGGTGCCAGCAGCTAGCAAATGTATGCAAATTGTATGGGCAATGTGTGTCATGGGCACAGTTAGATTAAAAGTACAGCCATGTTGACTGTGTTGCATGTAGATACGTTCTTTGTTCTTTTAAAAAAACACGTTTCGGGCACTTTGTTGTTATAAAACTGGTCAAGTGCGAGTCGGATTCGAGCACCGAGAGTTCGCCGATTAAGTTTTATTTGTATGAAATATTAAAGTAAGAGTCATATTTACAACGTTACATCAACAAAAGCCTTATGGGCCTGGCCACATAACCACGTCACGGCGTCGTTCACGTGAAACGGCGCGCACCGTAGGAATACACTTTGCTGCTTTAGTAATTTTAATGGTTCCCCTATGGAATCCCTAATTGTCATTTCTCATAATGCATCGTTTGTCCGAATTTTCGTTTATCCTAAAGCCATTTGCGTTTAAATTTTAACGCTTTTTAGAGTTGTTATAATACAACCCTAACCTAACCGAACCGCAGATAATAATTGGAAAACTTAAAAAGTTGCCATACTCGACTGAAAACCAGTTTAGGGCAAATGAAAATTCTGACAAACGATGTGTTAGGACAAACGTTGTTATGGATTCCGAGGGACACCCCACTTTAATATTATTATTATTAAGTTAACATTGCAATTTATAATGAGACACGTCTGCTTGTATCTGCACGACGCGACAACGTCCCAAGACGTTATTAACCAAAAGCCGACGTCAGTTCCCTGAAAAAAAAAAATTGGTCGCTTCTAACAAGTTTGAGATTGTTGTGCATAGGCGTCTTGAATCCATACGAGCCTAACAAGACGTCAGACGCATCAACTAAGATGTTAGTTGAATCGCTAAAGAACTTGTTGTTTATACTATAACTTTTGTTTGATATAACTAATATCATGAATAGTGTATTCATTTTATAACCTCTCTTGGTTAGCTCACATTTTTTTGAGTGTTGGACTGACCTATTACCAACCGTTTTAGTTATTACCCACAAAGAGTTTTTCATAGTCAGTTACCTCAGTAAGTAAAGAAGTACTTAAACTACAGCCCCATAACTTAAGTTCAAGTTAAAAGCCACTCGTCGGCAGGTTTTTAGGTTAACGACTTAACTTGCAACTCTTTGTGGGAGTAACTTGGTTCAAATAGTTCCTTATAGTCTAGAAGGCGACGAGTTAAAAACTATGAGATTTTACCATGGAAATTATTATTGACGCATTATGTATGAAAAGAAATAAAAAACACAGGCAATATAACAAAAAAAAGTATAAAGGCGAACGTATCCCATTATAGGCTGGATAGTTTGTTTTTGTTTGGGCATCATGAAAACAGCTTTCCTATGATGATATAGAACTTATGCTTGGGCATTTGCATCGTCATCGTCATCGTGCAGAGTAGAGTTCCATGTATGACTTGATTGACAAAGTCTCTGAATTAAACCGCAGACGGACGGACGGACATGGCGAAACTATAAGGGTTTCTTGTTGACTACGGATATAGTGGGTTAGTGTTTAAGTTTAAAGGTATATCGCAATGGACCAGTGATTTTACGTCGTTGGCTCCTAGACTATTTAGTACAGCGACACAACAACAATAAGTGGCACTAATGATGTATAAAGGTTAAACGATGTTGAACTTTATTCTCATGACCATAAGACCGTTGAGTAGAGAACGGTGTAAAGTAGAAAATAAAATGAAAAATTTAAGGCGCAGTTTATGCAGCATACAGTAATTCCATCTTATTCCTCAGGGTTGGCAACGCATTAAAAAAAAAGACATACGAATTCTTACGTATCTTATTCAGGACCCTCTCATTATTGTTATAATCAGAGGCAATGAGGACAATAACGGCTCTCCCTAAGGGTCAATATCGCGGTTTCCGCTGTCACAAGGCGCGGAGTATTTCGGGAGGCCACCAATTAACAACTTTCCGACCCCGGCGCATATCCCTTTAATGACCAGTGAAGCCCGTCAACTTTCTTGTACTTAATGTCTTATTGGCTTTTGTTCACGATATGTATCGTTTTTTCCTTAGGAACTGGCAAATTATTTCTCGTAGTCTTAGCGCGTTGTATGGAGGAGTCTTTTTATAGGGTTTATTATTTATTAGCATCTTCAAAATACTTCAGTACTCAATACTCAATACTTTATACAATTCATAATGGTTATACAGCTTGAAATATATAAATTGGTTATAAATTTATATTCATTATGAACCCTACACCCAAAAATAATGAAGGTGAAGTACACTGTTACATAAGTAATTGACAAGCACATTTACAAACTAAGCTCCATATTTCTTACAGAAGATCACCGCATGCGTAGAAAGAGAATAAATTAAAATGCAAACTTATTTAAGTTAATCTTAGTTTGTTATTAAAAGTTTATTGCTAAGAAGTACTTAATATTAAGAAGTTCTTTCCGAATTTTTGGGAGAGAAGTGGTATTGAGATCGATCTTGTTTTGGTGTTGCTTGTAAATATTAGATATACGTGTCAAGGCCAAGGTCTTGAGATTGGTTCGACAATACAGACAAAATAACTTAATATTACATTACGTAGGAATATTTGGTGGAACATGCTTTTTTTTACTAAAAACAAGTTGCAAGTTGTGATTGCTATTTTAGAATGTTCACATTAACCTCCTTACTAATAAACGTTGAGTAACGGTGGTATAGCTATACAATGTTTGTCCTTATCTGTTATTGTGACATTTGGATTTGACAGATAAGGACGAAACATTGTATAGCTATACCACCGTTACTCAACGTTTATTAGTAAGGGGGTAAGTAAATTAACTAAAAAGCAACGGGACAATTTAAACAACTTGTTACTAATTATCGTCTTTAATAAATAACCCAAGATCAAACATGGAACCCAAGGGTGCCATACTGGAGTATCACTAAGGTCCGTCAACCTATCCGTCTTAACTTTAAAAAGTTGTATCTTTTGATAATTGGCCGGTTTTTTTTTACAGTATTTTTGTTATCATCATTTGTATACATAACACTCGTGTGATCTCGCTCGCCTTTAGCTCGTTTCATAAAACCACACTCGTGTTTTAAGGACTCTTATTACGCACAACAGTTATAATAAACTACTATTATTTAATCTTTATTGCACAGATTTAAGTACAAATGGCGGACGGCATTCTCTACCAGTCGACCAAATAACCAATCAGAAATTACCATGGTGGGTACACAGAAAAAGAAGACCGACAGGCATAGATAAATACTAAAAACTTAGAACATAATTTATCATAATTATTTGTTGCTAATATTCAACACACTAAGGGCTGATTTTTCAATCCCCAAATAAAACTAACCGGTAGGTAAATTTTAGCTCCGTTTCTTTCATATGACTTCAGAAAAGGATAGTAATACATTTAACTGACGGATAGTTTTATCTGGAGATTCAAAAATCAGCCCTAAATATATAATTATAGTTTACGCTTCCTTCTTTTCAGTAAAACCAAATTGCTTTTGACATTGTTATGATATTGTCAATATAACGGTAGCTCTTATTTACTTGACAGTGATAGCCGCTGAGTTAAAAACAATACGATAACATGTCCAAGCCAATATCGTTTTACAAAGTAGAATTGAGCCCCTGGCTATACTTACCTACCATAGTCGTATATTAAGTGTATCATCTAACTGAATGGTTTGGACAGTAAGTTTACACTTTGAGCTAACTTGAATTGCTTCGATGTTCTAAGCGTCGGTTCTGACTTATAGCGGATACGATTAATTAAACGAATAGGCATTATTTATGTCAATTTTTTTTATAAATATTAGTGGACGATCTCACACAACTTTACCTAGTCCCAAACGAAACTTTAGGCTTGTTCTATGGGTGCTAGATAAAATGTTTGTATGTTATTGAATTTTGAATCGTGGAAATCTAGTTAAATTGTTGGCAAATTGATTGTAAACTTCCGTTCGAGAATAATGTAGTAAGTAGTATCAATTATTTACGACACCTATTTGTCACAAAATATTAAAAACCATATAGGTCCTAAAAAAGAGCCCTGTGGTACTCCAGAAATTGCTTTACTTTAGTATGGTTTTTCATGGTTATTTTTTTATTTATAAAGCATGGAATCGACATTATATCATCAATTTTAACGTATTTAATAATGTTTAAAGGCTTTTAGATTTATAATAATAAAATTGACCAATTAAAATGTATTAATTATCTAATCGAATGCTTCCGCTAAATCTCCGCCGCGCCTTTACTTTGTGTTTCCAACAGATTCGAGTTCGGTGTTAGCCAAGTTGTTCGCAGCTTGATTGTTTATCTCCTTTAGTTAATATGTATGTATGTATGTAGCGCTTGCGGCAAACAAGTTTGATTACTCGTGTACGTTATGTACACGAGTACTAAAGAAACTAGTAACCGTTTTAATTAATGTGTGGTTTTGCACTTGCTTGCTGTTGTAGAATTTAGGTTTCACAGCCATTGTAAAGTTTATAAGGCTTTATTAAAATTTCATAGTCGTACCTAGACCAATGAGTAAATAGCATAATATTTATACCGATGTGTTTCAATAGTTCTTAACGCCTTATAGACTAAACAACATTTTTATTAAATAGAATAGATTTTGGTAGATTTTTGACGTGTAAAAGTGCCCGTGCGGCCTACTTACTGAATAAACATCTTTTATCTTTTTTTTTTTTAATAAAAAAATCGCAAGTTTCTAAAGAATAATAATAGATGATGTTATATTTCAGGAAAATACAATTAAAATAGTATCGTAAAATGTAGGTAGTAAAATTTAATTTCAGCTTATTGTATTGTGGACAATATAGAGCCTCTGCCTTATTAAGGCTTAATAATATGGGACGACAGTTTAACTATAACTATCAATTCCGAAAGTTTTCGTAAAAAAAAATCCTTAAGAAAAAGTAAAGCTAGCTCAATGATACCATTATTCATATTGTATCCGTTACATTATTCAACTGTGTGTGTTATGTATACAAATTAAACTCTATCGATTGGATTAGATTGCTCGTCGGTCTCATTTTGCCCATAAAAAAAAGCTTGTTTAAAGTAACATGGCTTCTTCTATGTCGAGGGAACCGCGTCACTGACGCATCGTCGCCTCGGACGTGGGTAGATTAGTTGGACTCCCGTGGGGTTATGAGTTGCGCTCCTATCATGAAAGCTACACTGGAATAATGTTGTAAGTTACTCGATTCACATTATGCGAAATAGACGCGATATTTCACAGAGCTTAACTTTAAAAGAAAGAAAATAAAGAAAAACATTTCGTGACAAACATAACCAAGAAGAGATAAAAACGTACGAACGTTAATTTGTGACCCATTTCAAGAAAAATATGCTTGAAGTCGTCAATGTCATTAGAGATGTCAAGTCATTTGTAACTTTTAGGAAACTCAAAATTATTGTTGTAGAATGTCAGATTGACTTTGGACCTAAGGTGGGTACCAAATTAAAGTTCGCGACTGTACAAGATGAAAGTAGCCACGAAATGGTCTCAACTCAGCGTTATGCAGGCAATAAAGTCAGCGCTGGTCGTCCGTTGGAACCATCAGGTGAAACCAAGGTTTGATAAAATACATGTAGTTATTGTAACCATAAAGACTTAATAGAAAAAAAAACCTATGATATAAAAATACGCAAAATCTAAACAGGTCCCTGCGTCATAGAACTGAAGATGCTGGAAGCATTTCCTTGTTAAATAAATGTTTTTTATCTCATATTTTTATCCTTTTATTAATTTTATTATACAAATTAAAAGATACTTGCGTAGGTTAAAATATTCGTTTTATTTACTTTAAAACAAAAGGTTATTTCATTACTTAAAAAAATAACCAGTGCAATAATAAAATTGAAACATCATTGAAAATGTTTTTCGTGACTTACAGCCTTCTTTCCATGCACATTTAAAATTTTATATGGCTTATATAATTTGAGTAGATTATTCAGGAAAGTATACTACAAACTATGCTAAGGATAAGCAGCGAAATTACACAAAAAAAAACAATTTACACATAGAGTGACTTACGTCATTATTTCCGTGTGGTTTTTATATTGTATTTAGGGTAGCGGGAAATAGTTATAAATGGTTTTATTGAGGCTTAATGTGCCATTGTCTCAGGGGGAAGCCACACAAAGAAATGTAACCGTAATAGATGTAATATTTAGGCGAATAAAAGGTTTATTTTACCTCCGTGTCATAATAAACTATTGAATTTTTTGATTGTTTTGTGTAATGCTGTTTTATTATTTCTTCTTGCTTTAGGCGTACATATAAATAACCATTGTATAAAAAGGTACAAGGACATAATGGCGACTCCTTCTTAGAGCTGATCTCTTAAGGTGCTTTTCCACCTTAAGGTGCTTCTTCACTTTTTCATTACAGTAGACTACAAAGAGATGCATGTTTACCTTATCGCATTCTAATTAGGTATAAAAATAGATACATCTCTTTCAAGTCGATTGTGTCTAACTAAATTTAATGTAGGTAAACAAACAGTGACATAGTCTATCAACGAAAAGAATAAAAAAAAGATATGTCAAAGTTCGACGAAACGGCGCATACGATTGGGAGATGGTTTTATAAAACGTTTTCAAGAATCCAATAAGCTCAGCCATTGCAAATATACAAAGCACCGCGTGCTCAATACGGCGTAGATAAAGAATACAGAAATACTTATGTAAGCTCTTAAAACGTGATATACAGCTAGCGTTTTTAATATTCACGCTTCTAGAAATTGTGGGAGTGATACGCAAAGCGGAATAGAACGCGCAATACTCGGAGTTTTTCTAAAAGACAAAATAAGGATCGAGGTCGTTCGCCAACGCACTAAAGTTACCGACATCGGTAAAAGAGTTGCGCAACTTAAATAACAATGCGTCGGCCATGTTGGTCGCGTAGATCACGACAGATGGAGCCAAAGAACGCTGTAGAGACCCCGAACCGGAAGTCGAAATAGAGGAACCACCAGCCATAGAAGACGGCTGGGCCGACCTGGACCAGAATTGCTGCATCAAGGATTTCATGGGAATCCATGGAAGAGGCAAATGTTCAGCAGTGGACGAGTATATGCTGAGAAGAAGCAGAAGAAGAAGAAAGAAGAAGAAGAAGAAAGAAGAAGAGAAAGAACAACTTTGAAATAATAAGTATTAAATAGATAAAAAGTAAGAAAATCATACAATAGCGACTCCTGCTTTTAGGCTGATAATTCTTAAACATACCAACCTATTTTTATTAAAACTAGCTAAAAACTACCCTAGTTTATCTAGCTTTCCTTTAACCCTTAAATGCATGATGATGTACCTAGATTTAATTCATATATTTTAAAGTTCAATTTCAAACAAACATTTTAAGTAAATTTCAAATTTAGAATTTATGCAGTAAGGTTTGTAGTTTTGTCAAATTTAAATTTGGAAATGGACTATAAAGACGCGTTTCACTTTCGACATACTATGCATTTAGGGTTAAAACCGTGTAAAAGTAAATCGGACCATTCTTTATGTAGAGTTCCAACGCTGTTACTATCACAAATAAATTTTAGATTTAACCTGTTTCATTCGTCTGAATTTTCAAACGTAAGGATATTTTTTTCTGGAACCATTTATCTGTCCTTACCCTTGAATTGTTATAAAACAAACCTAACCTAAGATACAGGTCCTGTAGGTATAGGTTTCTTTTAACATTTCGAAAAGGGGTTCAGAAAAAAAAGATTTTCCAACTTATAAATTTTCAGACATAAAACAGTTGGAAAGCAAAACTTCGGACTTTCGACAGACTAATAAAGTTATACAGTACTGTTTTAGATGATTAGTCGGTATAAACATTAATTCTAAATCAGTTGGGCGTTTCAATAGTTCAGAAAGCAAATGCAGCAGCAAATGCTCAGAAAGTGGAAGTCGAAATTATATCAACGTTTTATCTATTTAAAGCTAATATTAAGAAGTCACAGTATATTTGCTAAGCTATACGAAGCTATAAATTGCTGTTACAAGTTCATGAAGGAAGCAATCTAGTTTGTAATAGAGACGCGGTCGATTGGTTGGACTAAATCGAGTTGAGACCGAAGTTGGAGCGACGCGGCGCAGCAAGGGATAGGAGGTTCATTATTGACGTTAATATTCATATTCATATTCAACAGTTTCGGTGGCCTAGTGGCTTAGGGTCGACTCGTGTTCGTAAGGTACCGAGTTCGTATCCCCACGGTGACTTCCCCACCGACCAACTAGTATGAACAACTGACCAATGATATCTATCTCAAAATCAAATTTAACAGCGTCAACGGAGCTCCGCTGTCGCGGGGCTACTATTTCTGAGTGGTTAGGCCCTTCGGGCCAGCTGGAGATCTAACGTAACCTAAACCTACTTCATATTTATGATACAAATTTTGATCTGTTGAGCGGTCACCATGTACCAATAAGTTTTTCTAACTTAAGTACATTACCCGATGCTCTTACGGTGAAGGAAAAACATCGTGAGCATTCGTACAGCTGGTTGTAAGAGAAGACTATAATCACAAGACTGCGATCCTAAGACTGCGAATGCGTTGCCAACCCTGAGGACTTAGATGGAATGCCCCTATGCTAGTAATTTCACCGGTTGTCTTATCCCCACACCGGAACACAACAATGCGAACACTGTTTGGCGGTAGGTTAAATGATAAGATGGTGGTAGCAACCCGGATGAACCCTGGGGCTCTACTTTGAAATCAATAATTCGAACTTCGGATCGCCCCGTCACTTTCTTTTCTTGCTAATTAGTGACGCATCGAGAGCAAAAGGGATAGCAATAGACGAAGTTCGAATTACGGATTTCAAAGTAGAGCCTCTGCACAGAGGCGCTAGCCAAGAGGCATTACGCTTACTAGCGTTTCTATTCGTTTCATTTTTAAACCAATCGCGTCACTGGTCGATGACGTGATTCGAAATTCACGTCATCTACCAGTAACGCGATTGGTTTAAAAACGAAACGAATAGAAACGCTGGTTAGCGTAATGCGTCTTTTCTAGCGCCTTAGGGTTCTACCACCACAATGGTTCACCATGGTCTTTAATTGAAAATTGTGGAATAAACATGACACTTCATAAACTTTCTAGCTCCACTTTGAATTCTCTATTTTGTTAATCCAGCTGCAACGGTAACCAAATGCAATAACCATCGACATGCCTTTCAAGTGCGTGTCCCTGATATCCGATAACGGCTATCTCCCCACTCGGTTTAAAAGCGAGTTTGATGCGCTGTACAGTTTTGTTTTTACTATCATTTTTTGTGATAAAAGTATGGGTTTACTTTTTTTAAGATAAACGCTGAAATTAATAATTAACATGTTAAAAGTTTAGAACTTTGATAGTTGTCAATCACAGAAATAAATACACATAGATAACGCAAATGCATCTACTTCGCGTGTCCGAATCCGGACTTAAACCCCGACCAAGCGTCCAAACGGCTTCGGAACCCTTGCCTCAGCATGGTCAGACATGCTCATGCCCGGTTTTTTTTAATAGTCTGCTTTTGAGACAAACCCATACATAAGCATGTTATTTTTTTCAGGAAGAGACATTATTGCTTTAGAAATGTTGTTGTAATATTGTTTTCAAATTGTAACTGTTTGATGCCTAAATAAATTAAAAAAAAAACTCGGCCCTATTACTGTCAGGTAAATAAGAAATATCATAACATGACAAAAGAAATATGGTTTTACTGTGCAGAATAGAGCCCCTGAGGGCCCTGCCAAGATGCATTGCGCTAACTAGCGTTTCTATTCGTTTCGTGTTTAAACCAATCGCGTCACTGGTAGATGACGTGATACGAAAAGTCACGTGATCTATCAGTGACGCGATTGGTTTAAAAATGAAACGAATAGAAACGTTAGTTAGCGCAATGCATCTTGGCAGAGCCCTCTGAATGTCTGTTTGTCAATTCGCTCGTAGCTTGGGCCCGTCACACTACTTTAAGTAGAACAGAAGGCGTTTAACACGATTAGTGGCAGCTAGAGTGCTATCCGGTGGGAATACTCAGCTAGTACTGACAGTGGACGCTATCTGGCTACACCAGCGTATTTTAGACTCTGGATTCAAATGTTTGTTAAGAGTTCAGGGGTCAAAGTATATTGGGGGATTAGCTGGCTTTTGCCTCGTCGTGATGTTCTCCTAGTCATTATTTTTAGTTTAATGTTATTGAACTTACATTTTGTAATGATTTTATTTGTGCTAGTTTTAATAAATATTATTTATTACTTTATTACCTTGTAATGTAACTTACGTACACTTACTCACTTTACTTAGGTTAACTGGAACAGATCCCTTAAAGGGATAAGATCGCCTTTGTACATATCTGTTATAATTTTGTCTACCATACATACATACTATTATTTCGTCGGTCTTAGGCAGGATTCGAACCTACCTCTCCTCTGGCTCTCCGGGCCGATGCAGGCGCATTACCAATTATGCCACCAAGACCCTACTTGAGATCCACGAAATTAGTAATCGCTTGCTTTTCATACTCGGAGGGTTGTTTTTTTTTAGGGTTCCGTACCCAAAGGGTAAAAACGGGACCTTGTTACTAAGACTCCGCTGTCCGTCTGTCTGTCTGTCACCAGGCTGAATGTCATGAACCGTGATAGCTAGACAGTTGAAATTTTCACAGAAGATGTATTTCTGTTGCCTCTGTAACAACAAATACTAAAAACAGAATAAAATAAATAGGTATTTAAGGCTCCCATACAACGAACGTGATTTTTTTGCCGTATTTTGCTAATGTTGTATAGATAATGGAACGGAACCCTTCGTGCGCGAGTTCGACTCGCACTTGGCCGGTTTTTTTTTGTTATTTTGCCTGTGTTCTGTATTCCTGTTTTTTGTACAATAAAGAGTTCACATACATACATATACATACATAATACGTGTTAATGTGAGCTGTCACTATGACTATATGCGTTTGAATGGAGTTAGTGAATTCCTGCGTGATTTATAGCAAATTAACGCGTATCGTTTTATAAATCGAATGCGGATCCGCTTATCGGCCTAAGCCTTGAGCTAAGTCAATCGTTAAGCCGATCGGGCCTATCGCTGCCTATTAGGACCGTGAAAGGGCCGCTTTACTAGAAACATGAACCGTATAACAATTATGTAGTGTAATCTTACTAGTGGCTAGATTATCTGAGCCTATTTCACTATACTAATAATAGGTATGTAACAATTCGGTATATAGTGCAGAGTCAACAAGTTTTTACATCAGTGGGATTCGTATCAGCTTCGCCATGTACACTGAAATGTCACCTGTCACCTGTCGCTGTCATTGTGAAATACGACAATTATAATATTGTTTTTATATGACAATTTGAACTTTTAGTAATCATAATCAAAATAAAGAAACTGGAGTCGGCGTCCCACAATATTTTTAAGCAAAAACTGAGTTCAGTTTGACTGACCTATTACAATTTTTAAATAAGGTTATTTTTTGTATTTTTTCAGGCGGTTTGCTTTTTTTTTTATGTACTATTATTTTGATTTTTCATAGACCCCTAAAGTATTATTGTCTGGAAATCGAACAGTGTTTTTTTGTGAATGAATGATGATGATGATGATGAATACACGAGAGTGATAATGACACTTTTAGAGTTCAATATATTTCCTAAATGATCCTCGAAATCTATTTGAAAATAATTTGTACATAATGTTTTTTAAGAGCTACCCAATGATACCTCTCTCGATGTTATAATGAAACAAATCCAGATTTAGTTTAACAATACTGTCGGCGTAATTTAAACCACTGATGGCCGTTGGGGAAGACGAGTCCTAGAGTGGACCACGAATTGGCAAACGTGGAGCAGGGCGCCTTCAGACTAGGAACGATGATATACGCAAAGTAGCTGGTGGCAACTGGAGAAGAAGAACTGAAGACCGAGCTCAGTGACGTGCTATGGAAGAGGCCTATGTCCAGCAGTGGACTGATGATGATAATGATGATGATGATGATGATGATGATGATGATGATGATGATGATGATGACTTTGCAATTATTGCTTTGTACTGAGTTAAACTGCGGACAGACTGACAGACGGATATAGCGAAATTATGACAGACATAGAAAATAAGAAGTCAAAGCCGGCAATAAGTCGGGAAATAAAAAACGGAATCGTGTTACTGTCAATATTTTACCTGCCAAAGGTATATTGACTGAGTAATTTGCTTTGTAGCCCTCTTCAAATATTCAGGATCTACCCTTTAAGAAGATTTTTGCGTATTCTTCGCTTAGGGTGGAAATAGTTCAAAGGGTTCCGTAAATAGCTATAGATCGATCTGAGTTCTTAACATTTTTGATGAGTTGACGGTCAGATGGGGTGGGTGGGTATTAAGAGCGAGTGAGAGAGAAGTACAAACCCGAACCACCTTCTAAATGCTCACAGACTACACACGTTAAACTTCAAACATGCCTCTTTTTTCAGCAGGGGTTAAAAAACAGCTTAACCTTTCAGTTATCTCAACAATAACCACTCACGTTGATCTCTCCAACAATCAGAACAAGCCAAACAATAACAACCCGAAAGTTAGATCACAGTATAAACAGTACTTCATCTTCTAACAACGATGACGTAATACTTATAGAAATGCGTGTTGAACGAAATGCATGTTAGACAAAATGCCTGTTGGACGAAATGCATGCTGGACGAAATATGCGTTGGACGAAATGAGTATTTATTTAAAAACCAATTGGACGAACTGCGTATTGGAATAGCAGCTAATAAATCTTCTGCCGATTAAGCGCGGTAATAAGGTAGGAACTTTTTAAACTTTCCCTTTCTTTTAAACAGTTTTCTGCCGTTTCGCCAAACAACGTTTCCCAAACTGATTCATTTCCCAATTGTTTCATTTGGGAAAATGCTTTTTTAAAAACTAACCTAACCTAACGAGGTTTCTACACGATGGTCCTGTAATAAATCCTGAAATATTTACAGTTTTGGAAAAAAAGCATTTGCCGAAATTAAACAGTTGGGAAATGGGTTCTCTGTCGTTTGCCCGAAAGTCATTTGCCATAATTGATCACTTGCCATAATTTTCATTTGCCATAAAGGCATTTTTTTCTGAAACCATAAACTATTCAGAATTGTTGTAAAAGTAACCTAACCTAACCTATTAGGCTCTATACGATGGCATGTAAAAAATACCTGAAAGGCTAACAGTTTCAGAAAAAAATGCCTTTATGGCAAATGAAAATTATGGCAAGTGATCAATTATGGCAAATGACTTTCGGGCAAACAAAGTGATCCCTGGGAAATGAATCACTTTGGGAAACGTTGTTTGACGAAATGATAGGACACCCTTTTAAACACATCTCTTTGCTAATCGGGTCACTTCATAAAATTTGTTAAGTCACCAGCAATAATATATTATCCAACATAGGCCGCCAAAAACATCTGACACGTCTTTATTACTCGAGGTATAAGAGCGTGTCAGATATTTTTGCGCCCAACGTTGTATAATATATTATTGCGGTGACTGTACTATAACATAAACTCCTAAAGGGCCGAAATTGAACTACTCTTCTATTTATACTATAGCCAAATGCTCCACAAACAACGGTTGTTAGCTTTCCATATACACATTATACACCCCGAATGAAATACCAAATGAGGTGTTTACTTTCTATTAAATTTACAAACCCGTTCATCGTGAAATAATAGATGGAAACCTCCTAGGCTTATTATTTCTACATTGCCTGAAGGATATTTTGGAATAATGCTTCTATATACATACAGGGTGTTCTGTCTTAGAAGGTCCACAATCAACCTGTATATAGGAGCATTAATTTGTTCTTTAAACAGTCTTACAATCGGTGTTTTAAAATACAAACGCTTTTTTCGATATAATCGGAAGTTCATGTTTTTTTTTATTCGTATCTTGTTCAGTTTTTTTTATGTCATCTCCATCTGAACATAACTAATTCGTGATAATTGATGTGTACTTTCATAATTTTAAACAATCAAATTATAATGACAAAACAGAAAAGTCAATACATGTGACATTACACAAAGCTTCTTTTTTTAACCCCCGACGCAAAAAAGAGGGGTGTTATAAGTTTGACGTGTGTGTGTGTGTGTGTGTGTGTGTGTGTGTGTGTGTGTGTGTTTGTGTGTGTGTGTGTGTGTGTGTGTCTGTCTGTGGCACCGTAGCTCTTAAACGGATGAACCGAATTGGATGCGGTTTTTTTTATTTGAAAGCAGGTTTTCTAGCGGTGGTTCTTAGACATTTTATATCGAAATCGGTTCAGCCGTTTTTGAAATGTCAATGTCGGGGGTTTTCCAACTTTTTGTTGGTTAGGTTATTTTACAAGTAGGTATCACATCGTAAACAACAAAGAGGTTGCACCTTAACATTTAGTCATACTCTTTACACTTATTGCGAGAGACTATTGGACGCGAATCATCTTTCATATCTATGAATTTAACCATATCTTCGTAACAAATGTTACATGTTCGAGTAAGCACTGGCAGCGCAATACCCAGTAAGCACAATGTTTCCGCTTGCAGGGAATCTCCGGAAGCAATATCACTATATATTATGGAAACTGCAATGCACAAGAGCAATATATCATTTGAGATTGCGAGACGTACGTTTAAGATTAATATAATCTATCCTTCCATATGTTATTGTCACTAGTGCTATGAGTCTGAACTTATTGCAGTGAATTTCAGAGAAATTCAGTGAAATATGACGTCGCGCTGGCCTTGTTGATAGTGATCCTGCCTACGAAGCTAGCGGTCCTGGGTTCAAATCTTGGTAAAAGCGGATATTTGTGTGATGAGTGCGAACATTCCTGAGTCATGGATGTTTTCTTTGTATTTATTTGTCTATAAGTATCTTTGTCTAGTACCCATAGTAGTTTGGTACTCGATCAATTTGCGAGTGATTTTCTCCTGTCATTTATTTATTTATAGCGGCCATAATAATAGAAGAAGAAGAAAAAGAAATACCTTTATTCACCAACCATAAGACACACAAATATACAAATGATACAAGAAAACAATGAGGGTAATAGGGATAGCATGCAAATGTGTGTCATCGCGGCGGTGAAACGGACACTGGCTCAGCATTATGCTGCGGTGTCAGACACCTAGAGCGCTGATTGTCAGCCTGTACCGGCAGCGTCACTGCCGGTACAGGCTGTAAGGAACACTTTACAAACATATTATACTATACGTGTAAACTACTTACATAATAAACACATGAAAAAAGTCTTGGGATAATCAGTACCCCTAGACAAATTTGATGTTTTGACTCAGTAGTAATATGCCTATATTGAAATGTTCAAAACCGTCTAGGGATAAAAAATATCCTTAGGCACTTTTGATGTGTGTACTTATAGCGGAAAAATAAATGGGAAAATAATAATAAAAAATAGAATGCATACATAAATACCGATATACAGCCTCAGATAAAATTGCCGTGTGGTGCCGGGTTTAAATTCCCGTGTGGTGCCGGGTTTAGAATGTTGCCACTCCATGTCTTCCCGTGGATGTCGTAAGAGACGACTAAGGGACTAAAGGCTGTGTAGTGCTGTTAGGCGATGGGTTTGCAACCTGTCACTAATACACTGGATAACATCTTAGCCTGGTTGTGCAAAATGTGGTCACAGAATTATCAACAAGTTTTTGGAGTTGTTGGTGAGTCTGTGGCTCTGCCTACCCCACTCTGGGAATGAAGGCGTGAGTTTATTTTGTTGATGTTGTTATGTATGAATTAAAGGGTCAATTTAAAAGCAATAGGTTGAAATAATAATGTGTGTTTTAAGTGCTGGATGAGGTCTAAGATTTCTGGAGTGTCACCCAATAGGCCTTACCTAAGCTTGCGCTTAAAGGTGTACCTTTTAATAATAAAACACTCTGTGAAACTTTCAAGTGTTTATATATTACGGTTCAACAGATACAACCCTGTGACGAACGGACAGATCGCAAAGCTTTAGCAGGGTTCCACTGACACCTTTTAGAAACCTAAAACACACACTAACACACTAACACACACACACACACACACTAACTACTTGTTTATTGTTGTTTTCTGTTTTTACTTTTTTTCTGTGTGTCTTGTGTGTGTAATGAATAATTGTATTTTTCTATTTCTTTCTTTCTTTAAAAATAAAACATGCGACATTCCTTTTGTTACTCTTAAACAAACATACAAAAATGATCCTCTGCCTTTTTTCAGCAAAGCCCTCGTAACCCTTAGTCAAGGACTTCGTTCTATGAATAACCCATCAGTTAAGGAGGGTAGGCTTTGACCCGCTTCGTTAAACAGGACTCTAACGTTTCAATATATCAGGTTTATCTGAAACTGGAGCTATGTGTTTATATATTATATATGTAAACTAGAGGCTGCCCGCGACTTCATACGCGTAGAATTAGTTTCCCGCTACTCCTCCCATTTGGGGGTCGACTTTCGGAAAATCCTTTCTTAGTGCTCACTTACATCATGAAAGGAAACCCTGAAGCAAATTTATCTTTAAAGTAAATAGAGGATAATGAAAACTGACTCTATGCAGAAATGGATTGCAATAAATATTCGTACGCATTGAATTCTGTGAAGAATTAAACAGAAATAAGCAATTTCGTAGTTTGAGAACTTCCTTTTTTTGTTACCAAAAACGGATTCCGGGAACAAAATAGGAACTTTCCATACAAATATTTCGGACACATTAGGAATAATATTCTATTATTATTCTACCTGCCATTTTTTCAGTCACGTACCTACTCTATATTTTGAGAAATTCTCAGTCAACCACTTAGTTCGTGGTTATTTGTTATCAAATTATTTTTACTCAAGTTAAGAGCTATAGTAACGTTAACAATACGATAGCAATAGCAGAAAAGACAAAGTAGAATAACGCTTCACTGAAAATGACCGATTTATTTGCTTCATTTGTTTACATTGATATATTGATCGTTCAAAATTATTCTTTCCTCAAAACGGCATATGAACTTCAAGCTATCTATTACATTCGACATTATCCGTAAACTAAGAGAGTTCAATTTTGATTTGGTTAAACTGCAGATGTGCTTTTTTGTGTTACGACAGTTATATTGCATGTTTAGCTTCCATCACTCTGTGTGCTTAACCTTTGTATGTGTGCATTGGGTTGCGTAATACAGGAAGTATAATGGCAAGGTTGTCTGTTTGACGAATTATTTTAATGATCTTTATTTCTACAAGCTTTTCATGCGACTTCGCTTGCGTTGCGTTCGAGGGCTGATAGGAAACAATAACCGCATCCATATCGGTCCTATCGGTTTAGGAGCTGCGATGCCATAGACACGCAGATACACAGACACAGATATACTGATAAACAGGCCCACAGAAACTCAGATATACAGTTACATAGACACACAGATACACAGTTACATAGCAATACAAATACACGGAACATAGATACACAGACATACACAGATACACAGACATACACAGACACAGACAGATACATAGAGAAACAGACACACAGATACATAGAGAAACAGATCCACACATACAAAAATACACGGAACACAGATACATAGATGTACAGACACACACATAGATACAACACAGATACCCAGACACAGATACACATACACACAGATACACAGAAACGCAGACACACACAGATACATAGATAAACAGATCCGCACACATACAACACAGATACACAAATACACGAAACATAGATACACAGACATACACAGATACACAGCCACACAGACACACACAGATACCCATACAAACAGATACACATATACATAGAACATAGATACACAGACACACACAGATACACAGCACACAGACCCACCGATACACATAGATACATAGAGACAAAGATCCACAAATACACACAGATATAACACAGATACACATACACATACACTCGTACACACAAATACACACTCATAACACCCCTATTATTGCGTACAGGGTTAGAACCAGCGACTGCTTTGTTATACTCTATTTGCAATTGAATGCGCGGATCTATCCGCGCCTTAAGCGAGAAAACGTCAAGCTCCCAGACAAGTCTCAAGATGGGAATGTTAATTTTAATAATATTGAAACTCTGTTAGATTGAAACGAAGTTCGAGGGTCGGCCGGCTGAGCGAACTTGTTACAACTGTCTCACAGTTGGAAAGAGAAATTTGTTTAATTTATTTGAAAATAAGGGGATTTAATTGTTAATCCATGCGAATACTAATTATTTATTGATTATACATACTTTTCCAGCGCCAGATGCGCCGGTCTAAGGCCGGCATTACACCTAATTATTACTGTAAGTTTTGAAACAAAGCTATATGCAAGAGAGAGATGCAGATATTTGCCACTCACTCTTACCAATAGTTGCGTCTCAAAACTTACAGCAATAACTTACAGGTGTAATGCCGGTCTAAACATACAACTTTCGCTTCCTCTACATTCATCAATCTCTTCATGCATGTACGTCGGTTTCGGGTGCTTTTGATTTGGCCCTTATTCAGTACATCCCAAATCTTATCACTACGTGAATACTGCCCCTACTGACATCTCCACTCACTCTCGCTCGCCATCCTCTCTCGTAACTTCTTTTTCTTCTATCAATACACCTTACCTTAAACCATATCGCTATCGTATTATTAACTTGACAGTAAAGACAGTTCTGTGTCATTTATAAATAAGGAAACATTAAATTTCAACAAAATTACTTTATCAAGGAAAACAAATTTACTTACGTAAGCAATAAATAACGTTAAGCCTACCAATTTTGTTTCAAGTAACGTGAAAAAAAGTTTTAATAAATGGACCCTTTATTGTTTGTAAAACATAATTATTTTCCTTCTAAAGTGTCTTCTTAAATATTCGACTGTAATTCTCAAGAATCTTGTTTATCGTGACCTAACTTTTAGCCGTGACTTCTTTCCCGTAGAATATTTTAAGTACATTTTCTACGTCGTCAAAAACACCCCTAACTATAATTGGTTAGGCTTTTTTTTGTTGACGATAGAGGTTAGGCTGTAGGTTGTAGCGGGCTAGTTGTCCGCAACTTAATTAAGCCCCTAAACTAGCTATATCGAAAGGAAATAATAATAGGAAATTGATAGTTTTGAAATTAGGAGGCCTTATCAAAAAGTGTGGCATCTATTCCGGATTTACCCTACGCTGCGACAGTACGTCGTAACATGACAAAAACCATCGTCAACGCGTTACTGACACGGTCACGGAGATATGTTACAATAAAATGAAAATACCTTTTTTTTTCATGGACCTACCTTAATGTACTTATAATTGTGCCTTTCATTAGAACCCTAGGCGATGCCTCGCATTCTAACTTCAGAGGGCCCTGCCAAGATGCACTACGCTAACTAGCGTTTCTATTTGTTTCGTTTTTAAACCAACCGCGTCACTGGTAGGTCACGTGACTTTTCGTATCACGTCATCTACCAGTGACGCGATTGGTTTAAAAACGAAACGAATAGAAACGCTGGTTAGTGTAGTGCATCTTGTCTAGCACCTCTGTACTCGAACATTAATAGAGACTTCATTATGTGACCGTTATATTATCTGATTCAGATCGGGCAACTTAAGAAAACACAATGAAACATTTTTCAAAAAGAAACTCTTTAGTGTTAATGAACATGAGATACAAATAAAAGATTTCCGCATACTCGATGTATCGACATGTATTTATTTCAAGATCTATACACACCCAAGCTAATATTACAAGATAAACCAAGGTTTGATTGGAGATGTAAATGAGCATCAAACAAGGTAGGCATGTAAATTCAATTTTTCATGCTCAAATCTTTACCTATTTCCTCGATTCAAATGTTAAGATAGCGGATATAGCTATTATTATTAAGGATAGCGTAATGTTAGGATTCCTTGATTATTTCTAGTTCAAATTGACAATTGTTATGCAACGGGGCAAAAAGACGAATGTTCTAAGTGTAAATATGTGTTTCTGTCTGTGGTATCCGCTAGCTCTAGACGAATGACAAAATCACTAGGTACGTGTAGTTACCTATACATCAATTTGTGAATATTGTCTTTGGATTTTTTACATTATTTGATTTCTTTTTTGATTTTGTTTTGTTTGTACATGTTTTATCTTTGTAATTCCTCATTTTTCTCTTCTTATATTAAAGTTCATGTGTTATGTTAAAATAGTATTTTGTCACACCTTTTTGATAAATAAACTTACTTACTTAGGTACTTACTTGTTTTATCTAATTTTGTACTATTAGGCAAACCTTTATAAATCGTGCCCAAAGCCCGAGTTCGAACCCGTAAGGCCGCCAGTATTTCAGCATTCTTCACGCTCCGACGACAGGGGAGGATATATTGAGCCGTTTATTTATATTTTTAATATGTGTACCTAACGTTGCGAGGAAAACATTTGCTTTTTATGGCAAGGAGAAGGCAAAAAAACCATATCGTTTTTGACCTGTTATCGTATTGTCAACGTTTTGATAGCTCTTATTTACTTGACAGTAATGGCGGCCGAGTTAGAAGCAATACCATAACAGAGGGCCCTGCCAAGATGCATTGCGCTAACTAGCGTTTCTATTCGATTCCTTTTTAAACCAATCGCGTCACTGGTAGATAACGTGATACGAAAAGTCACGTGATCTATCAGTGACGCGATTGGTTTAAAAACGAAACGAATAGAAATGCTAGTTAGCATAGTGCATGATTTGTTCCTGAGTCATGGATTTCTATGTATTTAAATATATATTTCTCTATATAAATAAGTATTTATATCATTATCTACAAGCCTAGAGCTTAGTTTGGGACTAGGTCAATTGGTGTGACATTTTCCACTCTTATTTATTTATTTCTGTTACTGAGATTTAGATATTTCGTGTACAATACATTAGGTATTGTAGAAGTTATGAGTTTTATGATAAAGAAAAATATTAACGTCTCAGAAAGTTTTTTATCTGCTTGTCGATATATTTCGTGTCAGAAGATATTAAAACGTCGAATGAGTTACAAAAATTTTAGGATCTTATCTTGTTGATTGAATCAAAACCGTAACAAGTATAATACAAGGTTGTTTTTAAAACAACACAACTGTGTGAGGTACGATGAAGTATAGCAGTGCCAGGCACCAGATGGGTGTGTTTAGGCAGTTTAATTTTGCGTGTTTTTATTGTACTGAAGATTTATTAACTCGAACCTACAGGGTGATTTTGAAATGGTGCATGTAATATATATTATATTTTTTAGTTACGTAACGCGATATATCACTTTGTTACGTCAATCTACTTCACTAAAAGGGATTTTAAGACATTTTTGGTTTTTTTAATCGCATTTCTCAACAAAATATGAAAATACCGTAAAAGAGATCACCAAAAGGGAAATGAAAATTAAAGACATACGGATGATATAAGCATTTTAAACTGCTAATTAGACAGCGATTAGACAGAGAGATCTGATATGCACTGTGACGTCATGTAACAGGTCGGCCATATCTCCATGTTAAATTCTGTTTTGTTAGAAAGACATACATACATACATAAACTCACGCCTTCATTCCCAGAGTGGGGTAGCCAGAGCCACAAACTCACCAACAACTCCAAAAACTTGTTGATAATTCTGTGACCACATTTTGCACAACCAGGCTAAGATGTTATCCAGTGTATTAGTGATAGGTTGCAAACCCATCGCCTAACAGCACTACACAGCCTTTATCATATACAAAAATATCATATGAGTCAACGCTTTATTTTTTCAGAAACTCTAAATAGTTCAGGATTTTTATAAAACTAAAATAATCTTCAAGATGGTCGTCAAAAAAAAACCGTGAAATATTTACAGTTTCGGAAAAAAAGCGTTTGCCTATATGATATTTTTGAGAAATGAATTAGTTTGGGAAGCGTTTTTGTGCAAATGAAAGGATACCATATTTATCTTTGTATACAAGACTAGATAGAGCTTATTTTGAAACTAGGTTCTTGTGCGACATTTTCCCCAGATATTTATTATTTAATTAAGTACGATGCTTTGATAACATAAATTTATTTAAAGGAATAAAATTCTAAAATGGCATAAAATGGTTTAAGGCGGCTATGATCTGATTAGCTGACTCTTTCTTCCTTAATTAATATCGTTCATTAGTCGAGCGAAGGCTTTATCTGACTGGGAAGAAATTAAATGTTACCCGGTAGAGTTAAATCTAATCTTACCCCCTTCCTTACTTATATACGTGAAATAAGCTTTATTCCAAGCTTTTTAGCAAGCAAGTTTATGCCATACTTTGTCATTTTCTGTGCATGCAAATGTCACAATTAAGTGCAGATGAGGACAAAGCACGGCATAAACTATTCCAAGTTTATTCCATGTTTTTACAAGTAACGGGGTAAGATTTTAAATAACTTCCTAGTTCATTAAAAAATGGCGCAGGAGTTACAAAACTGTTAAAGTGAAATCTTTCGACAGATTTTAGGAATTTTCGTGAAGGTATTCGGAAAGTTTCTTCATTGGATTATTTAATTTGTTTTTATAATGAGTATAGTGAGTAATTTTCAACACCGCCTATTTTGTTTACGATTGACAAATTATAAAATATGTACCCGTGCTGAATAATTTCATTTAAATACTTACTAGTTTTACGAACAACAAAATTTTATCAGGTCAATGATCTGATGTAAAGTTAGAAAAAAAAGGTTAAAAAAACTTCAATTATGTAACAGCCATTTTGGAAATTAGAGATAGAGAAAAACAGATTGCATTGTAACAATGTAATCATGTCAAAATAATCAAAAATAAAGTATATCTTGAAAAACGATATAAATTATAAGATATAAATTGTATTTGTTTTTCTATGTTAATAACCGTTGACTTTTTTAAGCAAATGGTAATTCAACAGGTCTCTTTCAAAATCCTTGAAGATTATACATTCGTTCATTATGCCGCTGAAGTGCATACTGCACTGCAAGCGACTCGGGAATCCGCGATGCAACGCATACTTTTAAATAGCTTCTGAATACGAAACGACGTTGGAATATGTAATGCAATTTGCTAACGTTGTCACAATATTGGCAATGTCAATTTGAATATTATGTGATTACAATGATTACAGAACGTACTGTATAATCAAATAACTGATTAACTTTCTTTAGTATGTACATTGTCGCGTTTGCGCTTGCTAATATGTCTAGGGAAGCAATAACACAACACGTACTTATAATTCTACTTTATTTCTATGTACTAAATACAACGGGAGGAATCCCGGCCGATAAAGTTGGACAGATTTGAGGATACAAATTAAATTACTAATAACTCGGGTAGACGCTAATGACCGCACTTCCCTTTGTTCCACGTAGCGTATGCGTGAACTCGGAGCGCGGAATGTCGCAGGCCGTCGCGCGTACTCGGGCAATTGCAAATTGCCCAGGCGGTGAAAGATTGTAGGACGATTGGAGGATGTCGTTGACTCCTGAATGGGGCAGCAGGTGCCAAGTTCCTGTGGAGGCCCATAGGAATCAGAATTTGTTTAGGCTATCTTTTGTTTAGCGCCACGACCGTGAAAATGAGGGAAAGCAGTCTATAATACGGTTCAAGCGGTGGCGGTAAACTAAAGGCAGAAGCGAAGTTTACAGAAAGTGAATTAGGCACGATATACTGCGATTGGTTAAATAAAATATGAAATGTTGGCCATTATGTAAGATGTCCAAAATCGGTTAATTAAATGTACTGCATTAATTATCGTAAGGAAGACGATAACTTAGGAATTGACATTTCAGTACATCACATATGATCAGAATGAAAGATGAATAAAAGCCTTAATTAACAACTGTACTGCAGCATAAGCGACAGGCAACAACATTAACAACAAGTAAGATGGGGAACACTACGTACTAAAGTATTTCTAATTCTAAACGTTGAGTCTATACATTACCGTAATATCTAAAGCTATCAGTTACATAAAATATGTTCACACTTACCCAACAGAGGGGAGATGCACTGCACAAATATATAAATTAGTTATAACTGCACAGTTCACTTATGGGACCTGAATAGGTTCATATGAAAAACAATTATTCACAGAATAAGGCTCGAACGCCGCGTAAATAGAGACGCGGGCAGAGGTTCGAGAGCACAAAGGGCGAATGACGGTCAGCGGCCGTGCAAGACGTTCGACATTCCTAGGCTCCGACGTTCGCGCGACGTGTTTCCAGCCAATCAGCGATAAGCGTCCGAGAAATTACCATATATGGTGCGACGTTAGGGAAAACGGCAAGCATCGCTTCTGGACAAGCGAAAGTGTCGATATTTGATTTTGATGATTTAAAGAAGTCATATCATCTTAAAAGAGAATAACGCTACAACATATGGTTTTAGGTTACATTTGAATATAAATTACATACATTTAAACAAAATGGTTTACTGCCGCACTCAGAAGCGTCAATTAAATTTAATGCTTGATTAAAGTTGATGTCACTTTCTTTGCAATAGAATATGACAACACGCCACTAAACCCGCATTAAAATTAATTGACGTCTCTGAGTGCGGCAGTTAGTGTCTTAAGACTACGCCGAGCGTACGCCGGATGTACAGTGGCGCCCTCATCACTATTATTGTGTTTTCTAATAAAATAAAGTATTTTCTTGAAATCTGACGGTGCATTTTTGTACTACAAATGAAAACACAACTTATAGGACATATCACATAGTTTAATAACAATTGACCTATGAGTTATCAACTTAACGGAAAAAAGTGGCCACCTTTTCCCGTTAAGCTGACTACTCATAGGGTAATTGTTATAAAAGTTTGTTACGTATCCCATAAATTGTGTTTTTACTTGCGCTACAAAAAAGCATCGTCCGATTGCAAGGAAATTCTTTAGTTAATTAGAAAACACAATAATAGTGATGAGGGCGCCACTGGACGGTCGACGTTTGCTCGGCGCAGTCTTAAGACAGAAATCAAGAACACTGGTTCCCTTGGTAGCCACGGCGTACCAAAAGATTTAGTTTTTATTTCTGTATTGTATTTTATCTATATAATATTATATAATATGGCGATAAACAAGAAGTTACTAGCGTTATTGAAAAGTGTCACGAAAATTCCGGCCTCTGGTAATAAAGCTGATATTGCTATAGAAGTTTTATCTGAGATACGGCCTATTGGGTTTGGAGGGCAGTATAGGCGGTGTTCCTTTTTAACCCCCGACGCAAAAAAGAGGGGTGTTATAAGTTCGACGTGTAAGTGTGTGTGTGTGTGTGTGTGTGTGTGTGTGTCTGTCTGTGGCATCGTAGCTCTTAAACGGATGAACCGATTTGGATGCGGTTTTATTTATTTGAAAACAAGTTTTCTAGCGGTGGTTCTTAGACATTTTATATCGAAATCGGTTCAGCCGTTTTTGAAGTATTGAACTTTGAAATGTCAGTGTCGGGGGTTTTCCAACTTTTTGTTGGTTAGGTTATCTTGCATGTAACCATGGCAGTTTAAACCTCGTAATACGACCTTCGCATTATAATTTCCAACCCCTTTTCAGTAACATTAACACTTTTCTCATATCGCGTAATTCGGTCCGTTTTTTAAGCGTGAACGAGCATGACGAATGGCGTTTGGCTCTGTGCCAGAGGAACCCTGGCATTCCGTACCACCTGTTGCTGACCAGCCTGTTGGTCGTCATTAACCCTTGTTGGGTAACTTACACAAATCGCCACACAGTCTGTTTCATATTACCTGTTTTAACACTTCCAAAGCTCGGAAATCTGGTTAATTTTGGGTCAGAAACGCTATACATTTTAAATAGAGCATTTTCATTTCGATTCTGCTTGAACAGAATCGATATTATTACGGTTCTGATCACAGAGCAAAATAAAACTTCGGTAAGAACCATATCGTATTTGACCTGTTACGATATTGTTTTGACGTCAGCCGCCATTACTGTCAACTAAATAAGAGCTATAAGAGGCGCTGGGCCTCTATTCAACACGGTAAAAACAACATTATCGTTTTTGATCTGTTATCGTATTGTCACCGTGTTGATAGCTCTTATTTACTTGAAAGTAATAGCGTCTGACGTCATAACAATACCATAACAGGTCAACTACGATATAGTTTTTACCGTCGGGAATAGAGGCGCAGCTCAAAGACGATATGGTTTTTAGCGCCTAGAATACCGGCCCTGCTTGAAATAACGGTTAATTTCGCTCGCTATTTTGTTCGCAGCGCCTACCACTGCCATCGTTTTCTCGTCTTTCGTACCCTATAAACATAACTAACACGGTCGCTCTTAGCGATAAACTAAATTATATAGATAAACGCATACATAAATACATATAAAACATCCAACACTCATTAAACAAATAGTTGCGCTCATCACACAAAGACGACTGATCGTTTTGACTTTTTGATAATTATTATGTATTAAATAATAAACAAACTAGTAAAATAAATTATAATCACTTTAATAATCACCTTATAGTGCCCGGCCGTTAGGAAGTCAATCCTGACAGCTGTCATCGCAGTACAATTTATAACCTATTCTTGGGTTTGAGGTTATAATTTGTACTGAAATGACAGGTGTCAGGATTGACTTCTTATAGGCCGGGCACTATAAGTATCATATAGGTTGTATAGCCGAGAACTCTCTTACCACTTTTCCACTCTATTTCTTAGACAAGCTAAAGGGGAAGACATGTTATCGCCGTACAAGACACTGACATAATGCGTGCCTCGACACCTACATTCGCAAATACCACACACACAGCTGTAAACATGCACTAAGGAGCAATAGAGATAAATTGATGGAGTAACATCGTGCGCGTAAGTGAGACAGACATATTACGCTATCTCGCTCGCTCAAACATGGAGGCCAATAATTGAACTAATCACGTATATTGCCAAAAAAAAGATTTCTTTATGTTTATTTGTAATTACGAATGAAATGTGATCCCGTAATTTATTTTTACATTTTGAGCTGTTAAAGCACCTTAAAAACGCGCAATGCGGCACGTTTTTCGCTTTCGACCGCACGACGTCGCACGTGTTGACAGAGGCTCTACTTTGAAATCCGTAATTCGAACTTCGTCTATTGCTATCCCTTTTGCTCTCGACGCGTCACTAATTTGCAAGAAAGTGACGGAGCGATCCGAAGTTCGAATTACTGATTTCAAAGTAGAGCCTCTGATCGGTGACGGCTGGACAACTGACCAAACACAGGCGCTCAGCGCCTATATTTAGGTGCTCAAGCCCGCGCGTCGGTCACGTATCTTCCTCTTTTTGTTTTCATCTAAGCTCTATTTGTACTATCTACGTTAGGCTGCCTGTCCACGAGCGGAGCCAGGCAGTGAAGCCTGGAGTGAGGAAAAGATTCACCAATAGGAATGCTTTGTTTTCCTAGTGTCGCTCAGCGCAGCTCTCCTATTGGTGGATGTTTTCCTCGCTCACCGCTCCGCTGCCGCTCTTCGCTCCAGTGGACAGGCAGCCTCAAGGTCCAAAAGTGGTAAAGCAATTTCTTTGTTTCATTTTTAGCACTAGCAAAGCGTAATTAATCTTAATAACAACTTTGTATTTAATAACCTACTTAAGTACTAACTGAGGTCCTTAAACTTTTCGCAACTGTTGTTTCACGACAATTTATTAAATTATTCTTCAACTTTTTACGCAAGTATAACTCGATAATATTTCGCTTTAATGATATTCTTAAAGTAAAGTTATTATCATAACTGTCGAACTTTGTGACGTTTCGGCAAATTGCCATTTGTTTTCGAGGTCGAGTATTTGACAAGGTGATTTTGGTGAAATTGATGGATTGGATTATAATGAGCGAGATAAATCGGGGGCTTGAAATGATTTAGAACTATGGACTTTGGAATCTGTAGCTCGAGCACGAAAGTTTCCGTTGTTAGGGTTCCGTACCAGAACGGTAATCCGACGGGATCCTATTTATAGGCTTAGAGTGGTTACGCACTACGTCCGATCCGAATCCGATCCGAACCCGTGAAAATACGGTCCGGCGCAGTCGTAGAACTATTTCTATGGTAGTTTACGCATTAGATCCGGCTTCCGTCATCCAATTTTATTATGTATCCGATCAAGATCCGAATTTTCACGGTTTCGGATCGGATTCGGATCGGCGAAGTGCGCAACCGCTCTTACGTTGTCCGTCCATCCGTCCGTCCTAACTTTAAAAATCTGTATCCTTTGAACCGTAATAGACCACGGCGTAATAGACAATTTTTTTAATTGTGTTATTCTATAACATTTTTTTTAAATAAAGTGAATATAATAAACGTACATACGCACATTAAATCACGCCTGTTTCCCAGAGGGGTAGGCAGAGACCACTTCTTTCCACCTGCTACGATCTTGACAAATCTCTTTCGCTTCTTCCACATTCATACATCGAGTCATGCACGCACGTCGGTTTCGGGTACTTAAGATTCGGCTCTTTTTCAGTATTTTCCAGTTTTGTCGTGTTTAAAACATTTTCCTGCTTATGTATATTTATTTTATATACATTAATATTTGTAGCAATTACAATTTAGGTTTAATTTATCTTTATTTCTTTCTCTGTCATTAGTTATTTCTCAATCGGTCATAGATTAACTGGAAGTGATCCCTCAAAGTGATAATTTCGCCTTTGTACATTATTTTTTGAACTTCCTTGTTTTTTTTCTCCAATTAACCCCCTTACTAATAAACGTTGAGTAACGGTGGTATAGCCATACAATGTTTTGTCCTTATCTGTCATTGTGACATTTGAATTTGACAGATAAGGACAAAACATTGTATAGCTGTACTACCGTTACTCAACGTTTATTAGTAAGGAGGAAAGTGTTTACATACATACGTATTCTCGTCGGCAGAGGGACGGAGTTTACTAACGGACAAACGCTATATTCAATCCGCGGACAGATAAGGCTTACTTCGGGTTAAAATAAAACACACTTGCCCATACAAAATGTGTCAAATTTTAATCGGAAGTAAGCCTATCTATCCGCGGTTTGAATATAGGGTTCGGCCATAAATGTATACTTATGTAGCTGATACCGTTTACGCAGTGGTTTTACGCTCCGATGGCATTTCTAATCATTTATTCCGGTCTGGTGCACAAATCCAAATTGGCATCTATTGATGAGATTTTCCAAAGCGTTGCTAGGTTCTGTCATTATTTTCTTGAAAGCTGTGGTGTTCATGCAGTATTTTTAACAATTTTAAAAGCGGGCACGTGCCTGTCGGACGATGTTTAGTGTAGGGTTCTGCAATCGTAACTACAACACAAAAAGTCTCGAAATACCGTAATTTTCTCGTAAGTCGTTTGGTTTTATTTAGATGTATTTGTTGTGGATGTAAATATTTTAGTCGATAGTAAGTAACTCTAGCTTTCCGCATGATAAACAGCTACAAAAAGAAACTTTTTTTGAGCAACTGCTTTTAAAAAAGATTTACAATTCTAACCAGGTTGCTATGGCAACGGTGCCTATTTACATTCATATATGCTAAACAGACTGCGTAGAGAAGGAAGATGTAAATTCTAAGCTAATAGCTCTATCGCTTTGTGAAGTGGAATAACTTATTTATAGTTTATATTAGAGGAAATTAGATAATCGGTAAAACCATATTGAATTTGACCAGAGGGCTATTGTCTAACTCGCAATCACGACCGTTTTCATTTTGAAAATCGAAGGCTTGTCTGCATACAAAATGAAAACAATTGCTCCACTTTGAAGCCGGTTGCGATTGCGAGTGCGTTAGACAATAAGCTCAGGGCCTCTCAACACGGTAAAAACAATATCGTTTTTGATCTGTTATCGTATTGTCAACGTTTTGATAGCTCTTATTTTCTTGACAGTGATGGCGTCTGACGTCATAACAATACCATAACAGGTCAACTACGATATCGTTTTTATCTTCGGGAATAGAGGCGCTGTTATCGTATTGTCAACGTTTTGATAGCTCTTATTTACTTGACAGTAATGGCGGCCGAGTTAAAAACAATACTATAGCATGTTAAAGGCAATAGTTACCCCACGGAATAAAAAAAAACAGTGGAAGTGGCATGAGAGTCGCTTAGTATCAGACCTGTTGTCGCCAATACTCACACTATCATGAAAACAACACGCCACCATGGAAAATGTTTTTGGTGCGGCCATCGTTTTTACATTCCAAAATAGCACAATAAGGCTTACTTCTGGATTTATTTCCTATTTAAAAAAAAAAAAAAATGGCGGCCGCGTTGTGAACACGCTGAGTCAATTGAAATTATTTGATTTCTTTATTAATGTCGTATATCTGATCAACAGTTGGAAATTTTAATCCAACAAAAACAAAATACGAAAAGAAAATACTTATGAATAAATAAATACAAATACTAAAACGAAATGAAAATTTCAAACATAATATAGTAAAGTCATTAATTTAGGATAGCCTTTTTATTGTACGTATCCCATGCTTGCTATTGTTCTGAGGACACCCAAAACCTATTTTGAATCTATTACAGTGGGAATATACTTTTTAGAAGACCCCGCATGCGCCTTGCGGTGCGGAGCCCCATGTCTTGCCTATGTCACATGAAGACAGTTTAGTGCAGTGCTCGTGCAGTGTCAGTGTCAGTGTCAGTGTCAGTGTCAGTGTCAGTGTGTGTTTGTTTTAGTGTTTGTTATTATTTCAATTTGTTGCTGTTGCTTTTATGTTAGTTCTCTTATATTCCTATTAATCTTTTAATTTTTAAGTTAGATTTTAGATGCAAACCGCGACCCAGTCTGGTGTGAGCACGTCTACCAATTCCCATTCATGCAATTTGTGTTCAAAATCTTTCAAATCACTTAGAGGCTTAAATATCCATAAAACCAAATCACACCGTAACTGCCTCAGCCAAGATGAGACTCCTTTAAACATAAATTCTTCATCACCTCTTTTACAACATCCATTCCATGTTCGACTCAGCCATCTCAAAAACAATGTAAATATAGTTAAACGAATCCCTCGCGGCGCCAGAATCTCCGTCGCATCCCATTTATCTCATCTCATACTTAAATGCACAACAAATAATTCTCCTCAAGACTGGCACAACCTCCTCCTTTTCCCTTTTTTGATTTTGCACGCTAAAGAGGACAATTCAAATTTATCTTTGACCCAAAAAATAAAAAATAACTGCTCAAGCCATTCCACTCCCTCGCCCTCGCTAAAATACACTCAAAGATCCCACAACCACCTAAAAACAATAGAAAATAAAATTAGCGACGGAGATCTCAAAGGTGCCGCCCGCCTTCTCTTTTCAAGTGACGTGCTTTCTCCAGACAATCATGATACACTTCTGGCCCTACAGACGAAACACCCCCCAGCTCCTGCAACTCCCTATTTTCTTGACCCTCCAACAGCAAACCATGAATGCCTGCAAATTAAAAATATCGAAGTCGCTAATGCGATTTTGTCCTTTAAATCCGGTTCAGCCGCAGGCCTCGATGGACTCTCACCCCAACATTTGAAAGATTTAACGTCTCGGTGTGTTGGTGATGCCGGAGAACAACTTATCAGTTCCATCACTAGTTTAATTAACATGATGTTTTCGGGCAACATCCATCCGGATATTTTACCTACCCTGTACGGTGCAAACCTCATTGCCCTCTCTAAAAAGGACGGAGGGGTGAGACCAATTGCTGTTGGAGCAACACTTCGCCGCCTTGCTTCCAAAATCGCAGTTCGACAAATTTTACCTAAATTAAAATCTTGTTTTGAACCTGTTCAGTTAGGCTTTGGGGTTAAGGGAGGCTGCGAGGCTGCCGTTCATGCCCTACGCACCTTTCTTAGCAGCGGCCATTGCGAAGTGTTACTCAAAATTGACGTGAAAAATGCCTTTAACTCTGTGAATCGGGATACCCTGCTGTCTGAAATAAAAACCAACATTCCTGAAATTTACAATTATCTTCTCCATTGTTATGCTGATCCAACGAAGTTGATGTACCGTTCAAATGAATTGTCTTCTGAAGTTGGTTGTCAGCAGGGTGATCCCCTGGGGCCAGCAATTTTTAGTTTGGCTATTAACCCTATAATTCAAAATTTAGCTTCAAAATTTAATATTTGGTATTTAGATGATGGGACCTTAGGAGGTGATGTAGATACTGTACTTTCAGACCTTTCCGCTTTAAAAGATAAATTTGAATCCATTGGTTTAGAGTTAAATTTTAATAAGAGTGAACTATTCATCCAAAATCCTTCCAACGCTGACAATGTTATGATAGAAAAATTCAACAAACTTGCCCCGAATATAAAAATTGTAGATAAGAAAACTTAACACTTCTACTGTTTTTTCTGTTCTGTGAGTTACCCCGTAGGAAGTGATATTTTTACATTTATATGGAGAAAATAAAAGTCATATTTTTTGCAGACTTCGCTTACGCCCTAATTTTTTCTATTGTAAAAAACGAAAATGGCTAGTTTAAAGGACAATGGAAAATATTTAGAATTTGCACAAATTGACCACTTACTTAAGTATTAAGAGCAGATTTTCAATGTTTATTATTTTTCTAAAAACGACCAACTAACTAACTTTTTCGTCAATTTATGTCCAAAACCAATGATATTGACCATAATCGCCATTTTTCCGCCTGTTGCGGCTTTCGAGAATTGCATACCTAATCATGAAATTTTTCTGATTTGCCCAAAGATGAACTGGTAGAGAATGCTATTAGGCATTAAGTTCACCTTTTGTGCTGAAATCTGTATTTTTGTGCAAAATTAAATAAATAAAGTTATCCAAAAAGTTGTCAAAGTGTGCAACCCCTAAATTGCAACTAACAGCCGCACTCAGAGACGTCAATTAATTTAATGCTTGTTAAGTGACGTGTTGTCTTATTCTATTCCTGTGGCAAAGAAAGTGACAGCAGCAACTTTAATCAAGCATTAAATTAAATTGACGTCTCTGAGTGTGGCAGTAATTGTTATATAATTTTAAATACTAGTCTAATAGATAAGTAAGACCAAGAATTCGATCAAATTCACCATGCCGCGAGCGGACCTGCTAGAGGGGGTGTTCTTTTTATAGTGGTGATTATTATTTACCTCTTAAATATTTGAGTAGCTTAGTTTTTATTTTAATTTAAATAAGTTTAGTTTTAACTTTTAATTGTATTATTATAGGGTGCCTACCTGGGACGTTGTGATAAATAATAAGTCCAGTTTACTACGGCACACTATAATAAAATGTTTATACGAATTCACAAGAAGCAGTTCAAAGCACAAGCACAGAAAGTCATAGATTAGGTAGGAAGGCACAAGAAGAACATTGAATATGAAATAACATTTAAGGAACATAAAAATAGGTTATATGAGCGTCACTCGCGTAAGCGGATTTGGGAGCAAAAATGCGCGTGCATTCGCCGTCGGAGATGGAATCGCACTCGCGCGGGCGCAGCGCTCTCGCTTCGATCGGCCGCCGCCCGCGGTCCCGTTACTCGGCTGTTGCATCTCCGTGCGCTAATAATATCTTAACCGACTGCGGCTGCGTTAGTGGCGTAATGGTATGTATGGTCGCCACATTATATTAAAAATGTATCTACTTATGTTTACATTTAAATAAAAATAATATAGTACATCTTAATAAATCAAATTCATAAAAAAATGCAATATTATAATTGAAACACCCTGTTTATGCACATAAAAATACATGACTTGATATTGCGAATTAAATTTCCTATGAGAAATTCTCGGTAACTACCAAGAACTTTAACTTCTCTATGGAAAGAGAACCCTCTTAATTTCCTCGAATGTATCCGAGAATGTTCTTAGTTCTTAATAATAGTATCAAGATCTTTCCATTTTCATTTGCAAAATAGTATTATAAATTTGAATATGAGAGTGTTGACCTTCGCACCATACGTAGCACGCGTAACCGCTACGCCGTAGAGCTACATAGCACGTAGCTCTAATTCGATTGTAGCGTGCTACGAGTTACGATGTGAGGTGAGAATTAATGGTTATAAGGCCGAGTCTACATTAATGCATTTGGTAACTTATGTTCTTACTTTATTATTTACTTACTATAATGTACAAAAAAAATACAATGAAGATTTAAAAAAATGGTCCGTCCGGATCCACATATCCATTAACCCACATGATAAGCAGTAGTGTTTGCATTGTTGTGTTCTGGTATGGGATATGACAACCGGTGAAATTACTAGCATAGAGGCATTCCATCTTAGTTCTCAGGGTTGGCAACTGTCTGTCTTAGGATTGCAGTCTTGAGATCGTAGTCTTGGAATGCAAATATGTATGTTTCACCTACCATCATAAAAAAAAACAAGTTTAATTAAATACTGTAAGAGTATTATACCAGTAATAGTGTTACTTTCAATTCAAACCAAAATATTTTTCCAAAGTGATTCTCAAAGCTGTACACAACATCTGTTAATGAAATCGCATACGCAATAAGAGTTGTATAACAGAGGTGCTCTAAGGAAGACAAAAGAATATAATTAAAGCCATTTCAAAGTTACGGACTGGAAGTACGGAGGAAGAACCTTTTGTTCTTGGTTTGCTGAAGTGGACCGAGAGCTGTGAATAATTACATACATACATTAAATCACGCCTGTTTCCCAGAGGGGTAGGCAGAGACCACTTCTTTCCACCTGCTACGATCCTGACAAATCTCTTTCGCTTCTTCCACATTCATACATCGAGTCATGCACGCACGTCGGTTTCGGGTGCTTAAAATTCGGCCCTTTTCCAGTATTTCTCCGATTTGATTCGAAAAAGTACGCCTAGGGCGGCCCCTTCCGACCCTTCCGCTCACTTTTGTGAATAATTAATAATAGTAAAAATAATTATTTTGTGGGAAAATATAATACCTACTCCCAAGACAAGCTCTAGGCTTGTACTATATGTAGGTACTAGATAACAAAAAAATACTTATAAAGAAAAATTTAAAGTTATTAAGAAAACACACAAATCCTAGTTTTAGTTTTTGTTATTAGGTTTTTTTTTTTGAAATTTAACTACAAAGACTAAGAAATCTTGTGAGCATCAAAAACGGAGCTTTTCGCATATGAAAATTTCGGCAAATATTTATGAGTGTGAAAATAGTTTTCCACTACCTAGCTCTGAATATCAGGAGCAACTTAAAACTGTTCTATATGCCAAATGCTTGATTGTTCTCATTAAAAATTAACCAAAATTTAGATTTATATATAATGCTGCCGTTTTTTGTTTATTATTGTTTTTTGCTTCACTGCGTTATTTTATGATTTATAGGAGAAAAGTGGCAATCTCTAAATCAACATTAGCATAAGATCTGCGCAAAATTATCAAGTTCTTATATCATTCCATTTGCAGTATATAACGTAAAAACAGGTAAAGAACAAACGAAATGAATATGTAAATATCAAGCGAAACAAATATTTTGTATTCCTGTTCCACTCCCAGCTCCGAGTCCATTATTCGCTTGGTCAATTCTCTCCGAGGTTTTTGTTTGAGTGACTGTTATTGGCCCTTCCGATCTTACCTTTTTGCCTTTTTCTCGTTAAATCGGAACCGAGTTTAAATAGGGACTTATTTCTAGGTAGGAAAGTTACCTACTTTTACGAGAATAGAATAGAATAGAATAGAATAGTTTATTCGTCAATTCTTGGACAATTACATTTAAGATTTACATAAACATAAAATGCACTAGAAAACATGTTAAGTTACAGATAATATTTATTTAACATTTTATTATTATTTATTATTTTATAGTGCTACTGATAAATTCGTTTACATTATATATTGTGTTTTCAATTAAAATATTCTTTAGTAGGGACTGGAATCCTGACACGCTGGCCACGTCTTTAACGCGTTGTGGGAGCTTGTTGTACAGAGTTGGCCCCATCACCTGCGGGTCTTTGTACGACATGACCAACCGTCTACGAACGAAAAAAATGTTTCATTATGTATGACGTAATGGGTGTTCAGAATTCCTAACAACGTTTGTCCTACCACATCGTTTGTCCGAATTTTCATTTGCCCTAAACGGATTTTCAGATGAGTCACGCAACTTTTAATTTTTCCAATTATATCTGCGGTTCGGTTAGGGTAGGGTTGTTTTATAACCAGTGATCGGAAATAGGTGAGCTAATTTACCTAAACTCGACGCATATTCATTCATGCGTGAGTGAGATGGGAATACATTATTGAATGAACATGCATCAAGTTTAGGTAAATTAGCTCACCTATTTCCGATCACTGATCATAACAACACTAGAAAGTTTTAAAATTCAAGCAGAAATGGATTTAGGATAAACGAAAATTAGGACAAACAATGCATTAGGACAAATGACGAACAGAGATTCCATAGGGGAACCGTATGTAATGTGAGGCCGGAATTTTCGTAGCACTTTCGAACTGTCATAGGGACTTCCCGTTTATCGAGTTCCGATATACATAACAGGTCAAAAACGATATGGTTTTTACCGTGTTGAATAGAGGCCCAGAATTGAATGAGTTTTTAAAACCTCAACAAATTGCAGGCAGTGAAACAGACGAAACTATAACTTCTATAGCGCTATCTCTAACTAGCATATCGTCGGTGAAACTGCTAAACCGCGTAAGTAACATTTTAATGAGGAGCAAAATGCACCTTTTTGCTCCTCATTATGTTATGTTATGTTAAGGTTCATTTCACTCAGATTTACAGATATAAGAAGAAATAATAGGAATTTAAATAAATTAAAATTACCCTTTTCCAGATTAAAAACAGTCACATAATATGATTAAAATATATAATCACCTACCCAATAAAATCAAAAACCTAGACAGACCAAATATATTCGTAAGACAATTAAAAATATTCTTAATTAACAAATGCTTTTATAACCTAAACGACTACCAATAATGACATAGATACTTAGATGACCCTAGATTAAGAGTAAGTAGAATATAATTTTAATGATTACTGTAACAAGTTGGCTTCATATTTTTTATTAATTTGTGCCAAAGATAGTGTGCAATATAGAATATAACTTTAGAATAAGGATAAATTAAGCGGGTAGTGTAGCCCTCTCATGTTGCTGTGCCCGCGCAGGGCGTCACATGTATACCTGTAGTTGTAGTTCCACCTGTTGTAACGTAATGTGACACGCAATAAACTATTTGAATTTGAATTTGATTTTGAATACTCTATAATATACTTATTTGTTACTCGGTTTTGTAGTATCACAGACGACATAGCAGGTTTTAACTCCGAATGCTTTGGTCTGATAAAGACAGTATCACATTTACCACTTAGTGTAAGTAATAATTAATGTTTTCTCGGCGACGGGAATTTAATGTATCGGGAAACTAGTTTCCTGACATGCTCAGTGTTCGTGTGTCCCCAGGGATAAAGCTTACAATGATACATGACGCAATTACTATTGTAGAAAAGGGATACCAAGCGTGTTGTGACAAAGCGAAGGGATGAATACAAAAAAAAAGAATCTTATTGTAGCAATAGGTCTTTTTAGACAGGTAAATTCCGAACTTGTAGAAACTTTATTGCAATAAAAAAACTGGGGTCAACTTTACACAAATTGACCTAGTCCCAAATTAAGCACTAAGGCGGTAAAATCCGTATCGTATTTGACCTGTTATGGTATTGTTATGACGTCAGACGCCATTACTGTCAAGTAAATAAGAGCTATCAAAACGGTGACAATACGATAACAGACCAAAAACGATATTGTTTTTACCGTGTTGAATAGAAGCGCTGATGCGATGTGATCAGCGCTGCCGGCCACTGTCGGGCGCTGCTTGGGACTAGGTCAATTTGTATGAAGTTGTCCCCAGTTTTTTTATTGCAATTTGTGGTTCTCCAAATTCTGTTTTAATACTTACTGTAATATTGTTTGCACGGAAGATCTGTCAGTAAATTTGTTATGCCGAAGAGATTGTGTAAGCGATAGACCGAGTTCATTTAATACTGTAAATTTACAGTACCGTAGTAGCTACCTAGTTAATTTTATTGAAAAATGCCAAGTCCTAGTGAAGTCCTGTCAAATATGTTAGAAAGGTCAGGAATTTCATTACCTCCAGCTGGCGACGGGACGTGCCGGCCTTGGGTCCGATCATTGTACGCCATATTTAATATCCTGGAAGGATTGACGCAGTAACGTGTGGCTTTTGAGCCTGAACTTTAAACAATTGTGGAATAAACTTTCACGTACGTATATTATTATGTCTATTCCGCTACTATATGAGATTGAATAGTGGTGCCACAGTGACATTATAAAATAATTAATAATTGCTGGCATAATTGGACGTAGTTAAGGGAAAAGGCATCAATACACCGTGACTCGCACTCGAGTAATTTGCAGTTTTAAGTTCACGGAGCATTTAAACAATGATAGATTGATTTTACACAAAATTATACTATGGAGAAAATCACCAAAAATTGTTTTTCTTTATGTATTTGTAAAAATAATTCGCAGTTTTTCATTACTTTTCGAGATATTAGGACTTAAGTGGGTTGGATCCGTTTTAAGAAAAATGGTTTTGTATGACACAGGTGACACTGGTTCTAGCTTGTTTTCAGCAGTAACGATCCAACCAATATGGACTGGATATTTTTTCCCGATTTAAAATATTATCCCTGCCATAGATGTGGGTTGGTTCCGATGTGATTTTAAAATAACTTGCCGCAATAATTTTCCGGATCCTTTTTGCTGTTTGATAGTCTAGACCCTAAGGATCATCGTGGCATACCTAACTCCACTTCCGGTTGTTTCGATTTGAGTCCTTTTCCCTTAACTACGTCCAATTGGTAATGCGCCTGCATCGGCCCGGAGAGCCAGAGATGTAGGTTCGAATCCTGCCTATTTTTACGCGCTAAAATGTGTTTTGTTCGCTCTGACGAAACTACTTGAACTCGCCGCTGCGATTTCGCTCATTCATCCGACCGACCGCGGTTAAGAGAATAACCCCAGTATTTGAACCCGGGACCGCTAGATTCGTAGGCAGGGTCACTACCAACTAGGCTAACGCGTCGTCAAAAATTATGTATCTACTGACTACGCCCCTGAGTCGCATTTGGTGTCGGTGTGTAATGTGGATTGACAGGGGCAAAAATGTACCAGTGCTAGTGATTCATTAAATGTCGACTAAGTTTATCGACATCGATAAAAAATAATTTTTAATCATCATTATCATAAAGTAATGGCCAAGTTTGAATAACTTTTATATAATGAGCAAACCTCTTTTATTTATACTTATCGCAACTATAAACAACCGGTATCCGACATTGACTCTGGACTCGAGTCACTTTTGACAACCATTGAAATTAAATTAAATAACAAATTCATTCAGTACAACAATATTCTTTAGCATTCCGACGAATTGAGAACCTTTTTTTTTAAGTCGGTTAAATCGTTTATCTTAATGGAAAGCTGATCATTCAGATGTAGAAGATAAAGGTACGACATACTTTTGCAAGAAATGTAAAATCCATATGTCACGAAAAAAGTTGTCGATAAACTTAGTCGATATTTAATGAATCACTAGCACTGGTACATTTTTGCCCCTGTCAATCCACATTACACACCGACACCAAATACGACTCAGGGGCGTAGTCAGTAGATACATAATTTTTGACGACGCGTTGCTAGTTGGTAGTACATTTTTGCCCCCGTCAATCCAGTGTATGAATGTACGTCAAAGAATGCGCTATGAGGCAGTCGTTACATTAGACTCATTAAGCTGACATGAGCGTAAAGTTTGTCGAGCTCGCGACCCGCCTTGTTTCTTTACGAGATGCACAGAGCAAGGACTTTGACATTTAGAGTAACATAGGATAGCGAGATAGAATGACAACCGGGACCTTAAAATTGCTTTTTTCCTTACATTCATTTGTCCCAATTTCTATTTTACGGATAATGTAATATGCTGGAGATATTTTAGAATAAATGAATTATTTAATTGGTAGACCTGAGGCCCGTTTCACGAAGCTATAAGTTACAAATTATAAGCTGAAGTCTTTAGGTTTAAATTATAAGCGATATCGAAAAATAAAGTCTTCTATCAAACCATTGCATTCTTAATTATGAAAATTTGGATTTTTGAATATTGACATTGTTGACAGCAGTAAAACAATGCTAAACTTATTTCATGCGTGTGAAGGAATAGTAATAAGAGCATTGTTTGACTGCTGTTAAAATAAACCATATTCAGAAACTTCATGGTTGTGCAATGTATCAGGATTGGCGTCTAATCGGCCGGGCACTCTTCTCTCTTCTCTTTTCAGCATATAATCGTCCACTGCTGAACATATGCCTCTTCCATGGATTTCCATGAAGTCCTTGATGCGGCGATTCTGGTCCAGGTCGGCCCTGCCGTCTTCTGGATATCGTCCGACCATCTGGCTGGTGGTCTTCCTCTGTTTCGGCTTCCGGTTCGGGGTCTCCAGTACAGCGTTCTTTGGCTCCACCTGTCGTCATCCACGCGACAAACATGGCCGGCCCATTGCCAATTAAGTTGCGCAACTCTTTTCCCGATGTCGGTGACTTTAGTACGTTGGCGAATGACTTCGTTCCTTATTTTGTCCCGCAGAGAAACTCCGAGCATTGCACGTTCCATCCCTCTTTGCGCTACCTTAAGGCGGTGCATCAACCCGATCGTCAGCGTCCACGTCTCACATGCATAGGTCATCACCGGCAATACATATTGGTTGAAGACCCTTGTTTTTAATGTCTGTGGGATTTTTAACTTAAAAACGTCATTTAGCTTGCCGAATCCGCCCCATCCTAGCTGTATACGCCTATCGATTTCAGCATCTAATGGACACTTCTCCAGCTTTATTTTTTGTCCCAAGTATATATACTCACTTACTTAATCATCACGCCGTCCGATTGAATATCTGTTACGTCAGAGGTGCTCATCCACCGCCGGCCGGGCACTATACTATTGAAAAATTCACCTAAACTGTAATAAAACAATTTATTAGTTTGTAAAACGTATATTTAAAAATTGTCTACAAGTGGAAAAGAAATAGTGAGTGGAAGGGTCGGAAGGGGCCGCCCTAGGCGTACTTTTTCGAATCAAATCGGAGAAATACTGGATAAGGGCCGAATTTTAAGTACTTACCCGAAACCGACGTGCGTGCATGACTCGATGTATGAATGTGGAAAAAGCGAAAGAGATTTGTCAAGATCGTAGCAGGTGGAAAGAAGTGGTCTCTGCCTACCCCTCTAGGAAACAGGCGTGATTTAATGTATGTATGTGGAAAAGAAATAATTAAAACAAACGAACGAACTTACAAACGTGTTTAATACTACACATTTTTTTACAAACCACTTCCATTTCCGTTCTCAGAGTGTTGGCAGCGTTGCACTTTGAAATGGCTATGCTTGATCTTTATTAAGCATTGCAGCACACAAGTGTCAAGTGAACACCAGCATTTTGCTCACAACTTGCGTCGACCAGGCGCTTTGAAAGATCTTTAAAAATACGGTGTGCTCCTGAGGGCTTATTGTCTAAAGCATTCGCAATCACAATCGGCTTCAAAGTGGAGCAATTGTTTTCTTTTTGTATGCAGACAAGCCTTCGATTTTCGAAATGAAAACGATCGTGATTGCGAGTGCTTTAGACAATAAGCCCTCTGGTCCCCACTGTCGTAAAGTTTCGACCCCAAAAGGCTCAAATATATAACATCGATCAAATTGATTGTATTTGCGCCTTTTTGAGCAGTTTCCACCGCAAAACCTGCCCTAAAATAGTATCGGTTTTCCAATTTTTTTTATGGTCTAAAGCAGGGGTCGGCAACCTTTTAGCAGCCGAGGGCCACATAGTAGCTAACAAAATTGACGCGGGCCGCACGTGTTAATAATTTATGACTTTACAGACAAAAGGTACCACATTGTCGGTAGTCAATAAGGACGAATTGTAATATACATTTTAATGCAAAGAGCGCCTTGTTAAAAATATACTTACAAATAAATCTCTCGTCCTGCCCGACTATGAATATCTTCGTGGTTGGCGATATCTACAGCCGCAATTACGCATGCTAAGGATTTCAACATTTGTGAGAAAGTATTACAATTCTGAATACAACGACCTTTACATAAAAAAATAGCCAGGAAGGCTCGCGGGCCGCCTGTTGCCGACCGCTGGTCTAAAGCATTATCTTCTTTTTTTATCAGTAGGGTAAAAAGTACAGTCAGTAAAGAGGTTTTACAACCAAAAAGCCATTAGGCCTACATGACTGGTCGGAATTTACTAAATGATCTGAAACTATTAGACCTTTATAAGAGGCGACGAGAAACGTCTTAAACCCCATAGTGAGATATTGTACCCCATTGATCTAGATACGGGATGAATGGGGCGTTACACAATGCGGACAATAGATGGCGTTATCTTCCGGAAAATTTGTAAAAATAACCCTAAAAGCGTGTAACAACTCGCGCCCTTTTAGTAAAAAATCGTTCAAAGGTTTACTGCAACTGAAAACGAATTAAAAATAAGTGTTTTTATAGAAAAAAAAGTTCAGCTACGATCGCGTGTCGCGGAAGACGCCCGCGATCAAGTTGCTGCTGGTAATATAGACTTTAAATACTGTGAACATGATTTAATATCGTTTAAAGACCATACAATTCTTTCCGTTCCGATCCGTTTTGGGCCGTTTGGTGGAAATCGTCCTTTATGGGATTGTTTTGAACTCGGCCGCCATTACTGTCAAGTAAATAAGGCTATCAAAATGTTGACAATACGATAACATGTCAAGGATAATATGGTTTTTAACGGCTTGAATAGAGGCCAAGTAGTTCCTAGAACAAGGTGGGAATTAACAGTAGCAACGTGTAATTAAGTAGGCGAGCTAATTACAGCCGGCGTGTAATGACCTGGCGCTTTAATTAGCACTTTGATAAGTGGTAATTAAATACATGATGTTGTTAATTAATTTACGCTTAATTTATTTTTGTACTTTGAACTAGGTAGGAAAATATTTGTAGTTCTATTGATGTTTATAGATGATCTATGTACACATACAATACATACATAAACTCACGCCTTCATTCCCAGAGTGGGGTAGGCAGAGCCTCACTCACCAACAACTCCAAAAACTTGTTGATAATTCTGTGACCACATTTTGCACAACCAGGCTAAGATGTTATCCAGTGTATTAGTGACAGGTTGCAGACCCATCGCCTAACAGCACTACACAGCCTTTAGTCCCTTAGTCGTCTCTTACGACATCCATGGGAAAACATGTTGTGGCAACATTCTAAACCCGGCACCACGCGGTAAATCTATGTCCTTGCTTATATTATGGTTCAACAATTCGACAGTTCGAAGTTATTTTAATAACGGGAATTTCCGAGGCAATAGCGATGCAGAACTTCAATGCAAGCAGAGTCGTGGGAAAAAGCTAGTATGCATATAAACTTTGCCCTTCTAAATAAAAATGACGCATGTGCAATTTGATAGTCAAAGCAAAATGAACTATGTCTTAAGAAATAAGGTCACTTATACAGACTCGGCAATATCAGATATGCGCTCTTTTTAGGAGGGCAGAACTAACGACACGTATAGACTAGTTGGTTGTGACTGTAGCTAGCGATTCCGGGTTCGATTCCCGGTATGGCAAAATATTTGTGTGAACGCGAGTATTTGTTCCTGAGTCTTGGATGTTTTCTAAGTATTTAAGTATGTGTTTCTCTATATACGCATGTTTATCGTTGTCTAGTACTCTTAGTACAAGCCTAGAGCTTAGTTTGGGACTAGGTCAATTTGTGTGAGATTACCAGCTTATAGTTAAATTCAAAGAACTCAAAAATAATGATTATTATAGTAGCTTTCTCTCGCGACGAGAAAAACTGAACATCCAATAAAGATATCTTTGAAATTCAACACCCAAGGGTTAAGGGGAAAATAATACGAGGGTAAACTGAAAGTTTCGGGAATCTAATACTTACGAACGAACGATTTGTAACACATATTATACCTTTTATAATCTCTAAAGTTTCATTATTTTAACACACTGGCCACATAGAAAAAAAAGCAATGGTTCAGTTTCAATTGTTTCTTGAAGTCGTCGAGTTGCTGTTGAAAATGGAATTTGGCCCATGCAACTAGAGAGCTAAGAGCTATGATTTATTACGACATTAAAAGTGGATTAACACAAAAACAATGTGGAGAACGGATGATTGCTGCTTTTAGTAAGAGTAATGAAGAACCTTCAAAGACGATTATACAGGTGAGTATTCAGAATTTCGACGTGGCTGTGTATCCCTCACGGACCACTTGTGTAAAGGTCGACCAAAATCGGCAGTCATGCAAAAAAACCTCGATGTTGTGCGTCAGTTGATAAAGGAGAAACAGCATGTGACAAATCAGGAGATTCTAGGGTGCTTGGGTATTGAATACAAATTATTTTACAAGAAGAGTTGGTGTGTTAAAGTTGTTTTCCCGTTGGATCCCTTTCTTATTGTCTAACGAGCAGAAAATGACTCGTGTCAATTGTTGCCGCATAACTTCGAATAAATTCGGAGGAAGCTCAAAAGAAGTGCTTAGTGTCGTATCAAGTAAGTAACAAGTCATTGATATATGCATATGAGCATGAAGAAGCATTAGAACCTTTAAAAAGTCCATTTTGTTGACCCCTATTTCAGTGTTATATAACTGCTTTAACTAATGGTTTGAACGCATGAAAAAGTGCATAAAATATAAAGGAGAGTACTTTAAAAACAATACAAATACTGTTTGGTTATTTAATTTGACTGCACATTTTTTACTAAACGTAATAAACAGGTTCTATGAAGACGAAGAAGCGAGAAAAAGCTAATATTTCATGCAGAAGTTTCTTCTTAAATCGCTAAATTATTCAAGTCTTTGTAGTACAAAAACCCAAGGGCTTATTGTCTAACGCACTCGCTATCACGATCGTTTTAATTTTGAAAATCGAAGGCTTGTCTGCATACAAAATGAAAACAATTGCTCCACTTTGAAGCTGGTTGCGATTGCGAGTGCGTTAGACAATAAGCCCTCCGGTTGACTCGCTGTGTAACTAAACGTATCTAATCTCTGAATAAAAATGATTGATGGATTGAAATCTTTTAAAATATCTCGCAAAAAATAGATATTCACAAAATCAGGAGCGGCAAGCTAAATCCGGCAGAATTGCTGGCTTTCCTCAAAATTAAAGGAGCGTTCGCACGAAAATTCACTTCTGGGGATTATGTTTCGAACTTCGCAAAATTCGAACTGAGCTTTATTACGGCTCAGTTTAGGACTTAAAACTGAGACTAATCTACGAGATTTAGGGCCTCATTTGAGCGACAGTTTTATTACACTGGCGGGCAAAAAAAGGCGGTAGAAATAATATTGTTAATGTTGAAAAAATCTACATTATTGAGTATTAGGTACTTCATGAGTCTTGGATGTTTTCTATTTAAGCATGTATTTATCTATTTAAGAATGTTTATAGCTTTCTATTTATTACCCAAAGTATAAGCCTAGAGCTCAACGACGACAAGACGAGGTCACTTTGTGTGAGATTGTCCCTCGATATCTGAAGAAGAAATGAAGAAATATCAGGGGATAGTTTCACCCAAATTGACCTAGTCCCAAACTAAGCTCTAGCTTTTACTATGGGTACAAGACGTGCTTAAAAATATGCAAAACATGCAAGACTCAGGAACAATACTCGCACTCATCATGCAAATGTTTGTCCATACAGGGAATCGAATTCAGGACCGCAGCTTCGTAGGCAGGGTCACTAGCAACTAGACTAAATGCGTCGTATATAGCCAGAATATTAAAATTATCATTACTCGTTGTTAAAAGGGCATTGGGTAAGTTTGTATGAAGAAAATTTACATTATTTTTCTAACGGCCACGGATGATTTTCACAAAGTTATTGAGAGGACCTCTAAATACACATATAATAGCGTTAAATAATATCGGAGCGGAGATATTAAAGATTTAAGTATTCAGTTTTTGTTACTAAAAGTACGCCCAGGTATGAATATTTAAATGCCTCTGCTCCGATGCACATAACAAAATATGTTTATTTTGAATAATTCTATCATAATTCACCACTTTTACGAATGGCCGCTCACCTTGAAAATTCATGATTTTTTACAAATGACAACACTTTTACCTAAACCCGTTTATCGATTTTTTCCGTCAGCCAATTTTCTGTGTCCTTAATTGTATATTTCCTTCATCCAGAAACAAGCTAATCTCTTGGTGAAGGCTGTATACAGCGAGTTGATAAGTTTAATTTTATGACTATCTTCTATCCGGGGCTTCATTTTGCGAAAAGGTTTTTAATTACTCGTGCATTTTGAATGTTTTCTAATTTTGTGTATTTACGTCTTGTTTCAGGAAAAAATTAATTAAATGTTCCATAAAAAATCACGCTAAAAGTGAAATTAATCTTTAGCGACATGTTCAAGGAACCACTTAGACCATTTTGTTCTTGCTCACTTTTTTTGTTTATATTATCTTTTACCTACAGATAGGCCCTTTTGTGAACACACTTCGACCGAGTAAATAAATAGTTTTTTTTTAATAATCCATAAATGCAGTATTTTTCCTTTAAAAAAAAAAGTAAGTATTCTTTGTGTAGACATGACGTGCGCGTTCGCTTTCCACTGCGTTGTATAGTGGCATGTCGTATGAGAATTCATACTATACACCGCAGTGGAAAAAGAACGCGCGCGTCACGTCTACGCGCACGCATCCGGTGTGGCTGGGCCTTTAAGGTAGTTGCCGTCCATGTGGCGTTCGTTTTTTCCACACTGTATAGTTCGCTGCGTTTTGATTCATTTCAATATCCAGTATAAACTGAGACTAACTAAATACGTGAGTGCATACCTACTTAGTAATTAACACCTGTTTTTTTATTAAGTCGACGGCAGATCAACAAATCCTTAAATCAATAGTCAGACCTACCGCAGCGACATGTTCGGATCAAATTTGCATCACAAGCCGACAGCTTCCGCTGTCGACGATTCGGAAATGGGGGGGAAATGAAATAAGTGTCGGGGGAATGGAAGTCAATCGAGGGATTGAAGTTATCCGACTGCTGAAGGTGGAGGGTAATGTGTTTATCAGCCTATATTATGTATGTATGTATGTTTGTTCCTTTGTGGCGCTCTAGAAACTAAACACGTGGAACGATTTTGATGATTATTATCTCAATCGATTTGTGTTAATCATGCGAGTGTCATTTTCTATAATCAAGAGAAATAGCGGTATATATAGCATTTTAGCATGAACGCTCAGTTTTATATTTATTATGTTTAATATAATACAATTAAAAGTTAAAACTAAACTTATTTAAATTAAAATAAAAACTAAGCTACTCAAATATTAAAGACGTAAATAATAATCACCACTATAAAAAGAAACCTGAACCTGTCACTAATACACTGGATAACATCTTAGCCTGGTTGTGCAAAATGTGGTCACAGAATTATCAACAAGTTTTTGGAGTTGTTGGTGAGTTTGTGGCTCTGCCTACCCCACTCTGGGAATGAAGGCGTGAGTTTATGTATGTGTATGTATGTATAAAAAGAACACCCCCTCTAGCAGGTCCGCTCGCGGCATGGTCCCTATGACACTGGCTGCGTTACCTCTCTGGATAGCTAGCCCAATCCTTTGGGAGAGGTAAGCACCAGCTCTAGGATCTCCGGAGGTGTCTATGAGCCGGGATGACTGAGCCTTAAAGCTTTTCATATCAGCCGACCAAGGTCCCATGGTCTCCACTGCAAGCGCCACAAATTCATACATTTTTAAAGATATTTCTTAGTCCATAAATTTCAAAAAACACCGGGTTATTTGGAAATTAAAACAGTCATAGGCGAAAAAATATAACATCCTGTATGTTTGGGACACATATCATAAAGGCATTAAGATGAGTATAATTTCAAACCATTAAAAATACCAAATTATATACGCTGTTAACGTATATTATCGAAAATATAGCTGTCTTCATTGACCAAAACAATTTTTCATTATTATTAAGGACAGTTCCTTTTCAAATGACTATCGTTTATTCCACCCTGTATACAAACCTACTACCCTGCTACCCTACTTCCACATTTGACGGTGACTAATAGTTTTAATTAATACACGAGGGAATTGATTAAAACTTTCTTTACATTCCCAAGTTTGAGATTGTGTGGCTTGTATGTAACAGAGTAACGTATAGCCGAGCCTTAAAGTTACTAGCGTTTAATTTAATTAACGTGTATTTCTGGAACTTTTGCAGTCGAAGGATGGTCTTTACAGTATCCTACCAAGTTTTAAGAACACCCATTAATTGAGAAATACATTGAAAAACTGTGTATCTTATACATGTACCTATGTATAATACCTTCATGTCACAGTGACATAGAGGTATGTAGTGATTTTTGAGTTCTTGGAAGCGTGTATATATTTATGATAACGACTGTACTGTTCTGGAACAATTATTAATAGAGTTCTCTGTGGCCCTAGACAACAAATACATGCGTAATGAGTCACTGCCGGTACTGGCTGAAAATCAGGGCAGTAGGTGTATAGTTGCCAACTTTATTTTAGGAAATTAACTTACATCCAGTCTGACGAGTATAAAATAAAAGTATTTCCAAATAAAAAAAGTACTCTTCAAATTTATTTATTTATTTCTTTGAAAATATACTTTTTTGAGTTCTAAGCACACTGTACTGTAATGAAACTTTACGCACGTTCAGAAATTTCGCAGAAGTCTTGATTTTGCGTTACGGTCATCAATTTCGATCCATTCCACGCATAAGTCAGAAATAAAGTATATTCTATACTTTTTTTAAAATTCAAATGTATAAAGTATAATGAAGCAAAATAACGTAGGATACGTTATTATAAAGTACCTACTGTTGGAAACCCTAAGTAGGTGTCTGACACCCCAGCATTTGGCTGAGCCAGTGTCCGTTTTACTGCCGTGAGGACATAGGTACAATAGCGGCCTGCACACGTAAAGTTCGGACCGCGGGAAACGCCACGCGCCGTTCCAATCTTCGTTCAGAACCGTTCGTGTAAATGCAACTGTAATAGTAAAATAGTAAAAAATGTACGGTTCGGAACGAAGATTGGAACGGCGCGTGGCGTTTCCCGCGGTCAGAACTTTACGTGTGCAGGCCGCTAATGACGCAGCGTGGGTAGGCCTCCAATAAGGTGGACCGACGACCGTGCCAGTATTTCCAGCAGTGAACGTCTTTCGGCTGAAATGACGATGATGGAACCCCATGAATAAATTTAAATGCATTCAGTTTACCGATAACAGCATGCAGCATGCGTAACAAAGTTGCAGTGCAATCATTTTAGTCTTGCGCTGGAAAATATTTACATAGTTAATTAGTGTGTTTTCCAAATGTAATATTTGTCGGGCAACTCACTGTGTTTCCGGATTTTCGGCTTACTTCAGTGTTTACGCTCATGAAAAACAACATAACTACAAAATACGTTCATTCAAATTAAAACCGTCTACTAACAGTAGTAAAGTTTAAAACCACAAGCAGATTTCTTGTCTTGGTTAAAAAATGTGAATTTGATGCTACATTTTGCTCAAGCCAATTTGCTGTTCGTTTTTCGCGTGAAAAAATTAACTTAAATGTTTTGGGTAAATGAAAAACATTAGGGAAATTAGGATGTCTTATCTTGAGCCATTTCCGTAATGAAATCAAGTCAAGCCAAGGATAAATGTTAAAGATGCTTTCATACTTGAAAACACATACCGTGTTTTTGCAGTGTAATAGTGTAAATAAATAAATTTAATCGGAATCATACTCTATGCAGCGTGACCGTGCTTATAACATTCATTAGGCATAATGTTATTTGGTATATCATATATTTAGTATAATGATTAGAATTTAGAACAACATTTGAACTAATGATCAGGTGACATAATATTATATGATATACTAATCAAAATTATACCAGAACAGTTAACAAAAGCGAACTGCTACCAAAACAGTAGGTTACGTTAGGTTAGAAGTTTATTTTCTTCGAGCATTATGAGCTTGGTTTTTATTAAAAAAGTACGTTATGAGCAATAATTACTATACAAAGTGACCTTTATACTAAATTGTCTGTTATGCAGATTCATTACTATGCTACTAAACTATTATTGCTTTTGAAATTATGCAATTCATTTATATGCAGTTTGTTTTTAAACTATTTAATCACATCTGCAGATCAAAATTATGCAATTAATATTAAGAATAATAAAAAATCGAAAACAGTTGTTACTAAAAACATTTCACACTCCGCTGATTGCATTACAAAACACGTTTTAAACACCAATACAATTTCAAACCAGAGCTAATTTTATTTTAAAATCTTACAGCGACGTTTGTCCTTAATGTCTTTAGTTTTAACTGCCACAAATGTCTTCTCCCAACAATCTTGCGCACCTGTAACAAAACATTAATTTCATTAAACAGAATCCTTGATTATAAAACTGGGTAAGTAATTAGAAGTAAGAAGACAATGGATCGTGGACTTTTCTGATTAACCTTTTTGAATTGAGAACTCATTGTGAGAATTACATCAATGGAATTACACCTTTACTTATAAACCTATTTTAATTTATGTATGTGTTGTTCTTATCTGTCAAATGGAAATGTCACAATGACCGATAAGTACAAAGCATATTTCAAGCACACTTAATGGCAGAATACCAGAGGGGCTATTGTCTAACGCACTCGCAATCGCAACCAGCCTCAAAGCGGAGCAATTATTTTCATTTTGTATGCAGACAAGCCTTCGATTTTCAAAATGAAAACGATCGTGATTGCGAGTGCGTTAGACAATAAAAGTTTATAATAAAATAAAACAAGGCAAGTATGTAGAATCAAGACCCTGTGACCTTTGACCTTTCCATCTAGCAAGACAGCACTATTTCCTATCCTCTGTTCGCGTGACGTGTAGATCTCTTTTGTGTAGATAACAAGTGATAGGTATTAATTACATATATTCATTAACGCCGGACAATAGTTGTTTGTCTCTCTTTGTTTAGACGGTAAAAGGAATGTTTAGGGTATATAAAGAGTAGAAGGGTGGGGGGGGGTCGGGGTTGCCAGTGATGACTTATGGAACAGAGACGTGGGGCACGTTTTATAAAGTTACAAGTTACAATTTTACAGGTCTAAACTGGCAACACTGCTCAAATGGCTGGTCGTCATTGGTTGAGGTGTCAAATGGAAACTTGTAACCTGTAAATTGTAATTTGTAGCTTTATAAAACAGGCCCGTGGTCCTTTACAATGGGCTTCATACGAAAGCTCAAGGTCGAATCACCCAAAGGGCTATGAAAAGGGCTGTATCTCTGCGAGAACTTATCAAATAATGAGGAAACTAAAATCACCGACATAGACCAGGTAAATTATTGGAGCGAAGCTCCATTCTTCCCCGGTTCGGATTTTCGTTTGTCCGCATACTCCTCCCAAACTATTAGAGATATCAGGATCAAATTTAGCCCGTATAAAATAAAAGTTTAAAAAACAAAAAAACCGCCTTCAAAAAGCAAAAAATAACTTCATTTGAAATGGTAGGTAATAGGTCAGTCCAACTGAAGTCTGCTTTTGGTTAAAATATTGTTGGACGCCGACTTCAGTTGGACTGACCTATTACCTACCATTTTAAATGAAGTTATTTTTTGCTTTTTGAAGGTGGTTTTCTTGTTTTTTTAAACTTTCATTTTATTTTATACTTTTTAGTGATCATAATTATGCTGTAATGTAGTCCCACTTTAATTAATAAGAATTAATAAGAAACTATAGAACATTGAAATTCAATCTCGCCGCAAGCAACGCCGTGGGAAAGTCAAAGTCATATACTTAAACATACATATGCTTCGTCATAGTAGCTCAACTATCTTAATCGAAATATCTTGTCGCCACCTTTGAAATATATACCGTTTAGGAGAAAAAAAAACATACAGTTGAATTGAGAACCTCCTCCTTTTTTGAAATCGGTTAAAAAGGACATCTAGCCATAGATTATTTAGAAAAAATAAAATTAAATATCAGACATAAGTACCATGGAAGAATAATCTATCCCCCTTACTTATAAACGTTGAGTAAAAAAAAAGTAATAAACATTTATTCGTGACCAACAGACAACAAAACTCAACAAAATACTGACAAAACCATGTTTTGCCCTTATCTGTCATTGTGACATTAGAATTTGGCAGATAAGGACAAAGCATGGTTAAGCTACACCACCGTTATTCAACGTTTATTAGTAAGGGGGTAAGTAAGCTAAACGATGTGTCAATGTATAAAATAATACAAACAAAGTCTAAAATAAGCAAGCTTTAAAAAATCCGACTGTTGCTAACCAACTTTAAATCGATATAAATCCTAAACGATTGTTCAAAATGAAAAGTGATGAAAGAAACGCATAGATGGTTTTTAAATACCTATTCAACGATACCCCATTTGTTATAATTCGGTGATATTTTTATTTTTATTTTTTACAATATGGCGTCTGGTTGCCACTAAGGTAAAAGCACCTATTATGGACAATGCTCCAGTGATGAAAATTTACATTTTTTTTAATGAACTCATTGCAATACCGAACATTTCATTCTAATAATGGTAATCCCGAATAATTTAAATATAATCTAATTGTTACGCTAAAAGCATATCAATCTCGGAAGCTTATATTTATGGGATTGTTTATGACTGAGAGCACTGTCCATAATAGGAGCTTTTACCTTATATTGAATTTAGATTACAGTCATATTATCTTTAGTGACACTCAAATGATTAAGACAAATCGATTGACATAAGAATCATCAAAATCGGTCCACGCGTTTAGTTTCCAGAGCGCCACAAAGGAACAAACATACATATACATAAGTATAGGCTGATAAACACGACCTTCCTATGAAATATAACATAAACCCACATTTAAGTTGAAAAGAAGTTCCTTTGATCATAATAAATTAGATAAAGTTCTACCCACACATTATTTGGATATTTTATGAAAACCATACGAAAAGCCTCTCCATTTAATTTAAGCCAAAGACCCGATTTGGTGTCTGTTTTGCTTGCAAATTAATCATCGGGCATTGAACGTGTTATTATAATACCTTCTACCAAATTCTTCTACCAATCTAGCGTAATAAATATTTTCAAACTCAATTAACATAAATTCTTCCACATGATAATATTTCAGAACGTAAAACATATCCATTGTATTTAGGCCTTTGAACTTGAAGCTACTGTTTGAAAACGGAGCTCAAGATAAAATGGTTTTGTTTTTATTGACTACTATAATTTGGTCTCCGGTTTGGTGTGCATAATTAGAGCTTATATAGATTGGGAGATATTTAATATGTTTGAGAAAGTTTTTAAATAATTTTATATAATATAGGTATATTGCTACTGGAAAAAAAAAACTGACTGCCCAACTTACCCGTGAATCGCGATCGTGTTTACATTAAAGTATCGGGACCAATACTTTAATGTAAACATTAAGATACAGGGCAACTACAGATACAGGTTTCTTACGTTAGGTATTGTAGAAAACTTAATATGATATGCGTGTAGATAAAGTTATGTATGCGGTTTTACATATAATTAGGCATTAAAACATTCGTGTGATCTTATTATGAACCTCACCTTTTAGCTCGTTTCATAAAACTATACTCGTGTAAGTATTAATGTTTCTCATTATGCAACAGTTACATAAACTACAATTTAGAGTAGATACCTAAAAAAAAAAATTCGATTATTAATAAGATTTCAAAAAACTCCTGAAAAAGATTGGAAAAAAAAGTATTCTATATCCGTCTTCATGTAAAAAACTACCTTCATCTCCTCTTGGGAAGCGCAGTACGGGTAGCACAAGTTGTATTTTCTCGCTTGTCGCTCAGTGCGTCTCTATCGTTTCCTATTAGATAGAAAGAGAGATCCGAGTGACAAACAAGTCGCGAACAACATGTGCTAGCAATACTGGTAGATTTTTGACGGGTAAAGGTGCCCGTGCGGCTTACTTACTGAATAAATGTGTTTTAAACACATCCCGTAACACTAAGAAGTGTCCGAATACCTAACTGTGTTCTTGCAATAAACGCATTTGTCTTATAAATAATAATAATAAATAATAAATATTAGGGGACAATGTCACACCAAATTGACCTAGGCCCAAACTAAGCTCTAGGCTTGTACTATGGGAACTAGTCAACGATATAAATACTTACATAGAGAAATATATACTTAAATACATAGAAAACATCCATGACTCAGGAACAAATATTCGCGCTCATCACACAAACATCTGCCCTTACCGGGATTTGAACCCAGAACCGCTAGCTTCGTAGGCAGGGTCACTACCAACTAGGCCAGCGCGTCGTCAAATTCTTTTTATCTTTAAAGGATACGAATTGGATCTATCAAACATACGCCCTGATACTCCGTATTCTTTTTATGATGTAATTTTAAATACTTCACAGCGTAAGGACCCATTCGTCTGTTCCCACAGTACTTATTCGCGTGAAATACTGTATCCCGAACATTCGGAGGGTTTGAACACGTCATAAAATGAGAAAAGGGTGTGTGAGCGTGTGATAGGGACGGGGACAAGTGATGCGCTGTTGGGACTTTATTATGACGCGGAAGTAGAAAGGACACTTCACTGTTAGCAGAGACTGAGGCCCATAGATATTAGCAATGACAGTCTCAAATTACAAATGAGTTGCCAATTCTGAAGACTAAGATGTTATTAGAGAGATCTCTCTGCAGGTGGGTGTTGTAACAAGTCTATTGGGATTAAGTTGCAAATTGTATCTATATCAATGATTATGGGAATCTTCGATAGCGCGATGCAGCGCACTGTCAGATTAACGTCCAATCCCTATATTCAAACCGCGGACAGATAAGGCTTACTTCGGGTTAAAATTTGACACTTGCCCATACAAAATGTGTCAAATTTTAATCCGAAGTAAGCCTATCTATCCGCGGTTTGAATATAGGGTTTGGCCATAAGTGGCACTGTCTGGCGCTGGTTTCTAAACTTTGTTGCTAGATGTCGCTAGGTCGCTTCAGTAATCCCTTTTTGTGATCGGCTGGTTGTTACAATTTGTTACTAGATGTCGCTAGGTCGCTACAATAGTATGCTTAATTGGTGGTAGGACCTTATGTTGGGTTCGATGTGATTCCCACAAACATTTCTTACCCTTCAACCTACCTCCAATCAACTTTGTATGCATTGTTGAGTTCATGTGTGTCAAGGACCCATCGCGCTGTTCCCACACGTGTTTCGCGTGAAATACTGTATCCCGAACATTCTGAGGGTTTGAACACGTCATAAAATGAGAAAAGGGTGTGTGAGCGTGTGATAGGGACGGGGACAAGTGATGCACTGTTAAGACTTTAGGCGCGGAGAAAGCAGAAAGGACACTTCATTGTAAGCAGAGGCTGAGGCCCATAGATATTAGCAATCTAAAAAGAAAACACGTGTGCGTCTCGGGACGCCCGACAGAAGTGATAACTTAAACTAATCTAAGTTGAACTATTTAATATTGAAATTGTTTAACTTAGTGATAGTTTTAGGTTATATGCTCCTGTCAACAGTATTTTATGCTAAAGCCCGCTTTACATTTGGCTAAATTCAGTGTGCTGAATGAAAAATACTCTAAAAAAAGACAAGTGTAAAGGCAGTTGGCATGTTAGTCAAGAGGACGCGCTTATCCCCTCCACGCCGCCTGTCTAAATTTAGCACACTGAATTTAGCCAAATGTAAAGCCGGATTTAGAAACACACGGTGACGTCAGCAGGTAAGATCAAAATTAAATACCGTTTATTTTCGTCCATACCTTGTAACTTAAGATTTGCCTAGAGGCTGAGAGGTAAGTCTATGACGCTGAGGTGCCGCGGTTCAAATCCGATTCCAGCATCATTTTGTATTTTAAAAATTGATTAAAAATAAGTACTACCGCTGCCGTATGCGTGAGAGAAAGGGAAGCCAGACAGTCTGTCATTAATCGCGCGTTACGTAACGAAATGACATATGTTGATAGAAATTGACATAGAATACTTTAACTAAAATAGGTTTATTTAGGTACGTTTATGAATATGGGTTACAGAGTTCGCTGCCGCTTATGCCTAGCAGCATCCGTTTCACACTCTATTACCTTCGAGTACCTATATGTCTACCAAGGAATCCTTCCCAAAGTATATTATTTTTTACATACTTTTTATTTTTCTCAGGATTTGAGGGTGTAAGAAATTCATGAAAAGCTTTGTAAGGTAATGGATTGGTTATTTACATTTCGCCTGCTGTATTTGAGCTTTATTCCTTCGTTTTTTTTAATTTAAGTAATTACTTGCTTTGAAGGAGCATTCGAAGCATTCCTTATTTGTCTAATTCCAATTAGGGTTGATTAACTAGAAATAAGGTGTGCAGGACAACGTTCTGTGTAAATAGTGATTTATAGTGCGCGAGACAATGCTTAAGTGTATATAGTGATTTATAAGTAGTGATTAAAAATAGTTTGTTATTGTTCGTAATTTGTAAGGTAATCGCAAGTAAGAAAAGTTGATTTATGTGTTATACCGTCCAATAAATATACGAATTTGTTGCGTTTTAATAATTTAGAACCTAAAAGCGCGCCAAACGCGTTTACGGCTGCGAGCCCGCGGGAGTGGGGCGAGCATATATACCGCGGAAGCGGGGGACGAGGCACATAAATATGCTCGACCCACAAAACCGCGCGCAGTCGTAAGACGGGTGGCGTGCGCTTAAGGAATGACTGATAATAATGTAAAATGATAGGTAAGCTGTGAAAATAAATGTAAACAAACATAATTATGTTAGATTTAAGATTGTTATTTTAATAAATAAAGTTTGCGGGGTGGGGCAGCTTGAGAGAGTGGGGATAGGCAAAAAATGGTATAAAATGGCCGCCATCCGGCCGAAAAAACGCATTCAACCGACGGAGCCCGAGCGAGAAACAAATAAGAAAAGCAAATCCCTGCCATCTCAAGCCTGCCTGCCTTATTACCACCAAAGGGCGTTTTCTTTCAAGAACCAGTCATAGGTGTCACGCACATGTTGGTCCAATCGAACCGGATAATTTGAAGAGAACATTATTGAAGAAAGAAAATGCCGATCACAAGATCTGCGTCAGGGAAATGTACACTCGGACAACTCATGTTCGGGAGCTCCGAACAAACGTCGTCGTCGGCTGAAACCGCCACTGCAAACGAGTCAACCGACTCGACAACGCCGCGGGAAACCCCACAGCCAAGCCAAGACCCCGCGGCGCCGCCGCGGCAGGACACCCCACAGTCAAGCCCGCGTCCTGCCGCACCACCTCCGTCGTCTAGATCGATCAGAACCACTTCAAGCCGCCGCACACGCCGTCTCGCACAAGCGCGGGAAGAAGTGCTCAAGATCAAACTCGAACTCGCACAAGCGCGCATCGCCGTCATAGAAACCGAGGACACAGACAATGAAGACGCTGAAACGGTCATGTCGACCACCATGCCGGAGCGCCGCATCGACGAATGGCTCGAATCCAATAGCCGCCATGTACTAGCCATCGCCGACGCACCACACAACGAGGAGGAGCCTGAGCCGAACATTACGTCGACTCAAGCGAAGCACACCGCCGAGGACACAGGACCCAACGCCACTGCCGCGCGTGCCGGGCCCCCCGTCCCCCCTCCCGGGACCGTTGAAGAACCCGGGAAAAGTGCCCCCCTCTCCGCCGCCGCTCCAGTCTTCATCCCCGCGCCGCCCGCGCCAACGCCTCGTAACGAACAAGCGAGTTATCCACCGCCGTGGAACGCGTATTCACAAGCGAATACGCAAGAAGACAACGCCGTCATAGTGAAGAATCAACAGAAAATCGATTTGAGCGAGCTCGCATCAGCTATCGCTATCGCCGCACGTGCCGGTCATAGAGAAACAACGCGATATCACGCCGAGCTGCCGCAGTTTAGCGGCTCCCATCAAGAGTGGCTGTCTTTCAAAGCCGCATACGATGAAACCGCCACGAATTACACCGATCTTGAGAAAATATCAAGATTAAGAAGATGTCTCAAAGGAAGAGCAAAAGAAGCCGTCGAGAACTTACTCATATACAACGCCCGCCCCGATGAAGTCATGAGAAGCCTAGAAGCCCGCTTTGGCCGCCCAGACGCCATAGCACTCGCCGAGTTGGAGCGATTACGCGCCATGCCACGCCTCAACGACGGCCCGCGCGACATATGCGTGTTCGCCAGTCGTGTAGCTAACACCGTAGCTACACTCAAGGCGCTTAACCGCGCCCACTACCTCTACAGTCCGGAAACCACACGAGCCATGATGGAGAAGCTTACACCTGCACTACGATACAGATGGTTCGACTATGCAACTACACAAAGAAACGAAGAGCCCGAATTACTGAAGCTTTCTACGTTCCTGCAACGCGAAGCCGAGTACTGTGCACTATACGCCCAGCCGGAGAACATAGACACCGCAAGTACTCACCCAGCGAGAAGAACACAGAAAACCTTCCTACTGAACACCGAAAAACCCACAAGCAAATGTGCCTGTTGCAACGACGTCGACCACCACATCAATAAATGCAGTAAATTCATAGACAAGCCACTCGAAGACAGATGGAAGATCGCCAAAGAACAACGCTTATGTTTCCGCTGCCTGCGCTATCGAACAAGGACGCACTCATGCAAGCGCATCAAGTGCGAAAGAGACGGCTGCGAACATTTTCATCACAAGTTGCTACACTACATGAAAAAGGAAGCGAAATCCGAAGCCGTCGCATCTACGTGGGCAGCCCGGGACTCGAAGGCATATTTGAAGATAATTCCCGTCACTATTTCCGGACCGGCGGGAGAGGTGAACACACACGCACTTCTCGACGACGGCTCAACCATTACATTGGTACACGAAGACATCGCCAGGGAGGCGGGCCTCGGCGGGCCCATCGAGCCTCTATTGATAGAAGCTATCACCATAGAAAAAATCGACGCGTCACAATCACGTCGTGTCACGCTCAACATACGTGGCACAAACCAGTGCCACAAGATTCGCGCGCGCACAATTGAAGATCTCCGCCTATCGCCACAGTCTGTTAACAATGAAGATCTCCGCAACTGCCTGCATCTACGCGACATAGAAAATCACCTCAGATACGAAACAGCGAAACCTAAGGTGCTAATTGGACAAGATAATTGGCACCTACTAGTCAGCAGCGAGACACGACGGGGTCAACAACACCAGCCGGTAGCGTCACTCACACCGCTCGGCTGGGTGTTACACGGTGCGCACACACGCACCATTGGGAAGCAAGTACACGCGACGCATCACGTGACTACGCAAGAATGGAGGGAGCGAGACGACAACATGGATGCGCAGCTCGGCAAATATTTCGCGCTCGAATCACTATTAATCGAGCCGAAATTACCTCAATCAAGCCCGGACGAGCGCGCACGGAACATACTCGCACGATCGATGAGCACTACTGCCGACGGTCACTATGAAGCTCCGCTACTATGGAAGGATGACGACGCACGTCTACCCGACAACTATGAAAACACATTAAGAAGACTTCAGAACATTGAAAAGAAGCTAGACAAAGACGAGAAGCTAAAACGAAGATACAACGAAGAGATGGATGCCCTACTACTCAAAGGGTATGCCGAGCCCGCACCGCCTAACAAGTCGAAGAGAGTGTGGTACCTACCACACTTCGCCGTACTAAACCCAATGAAGCCGGAAAAAGTACGCATAGTTCACGACGCCGCCGCAACCACAAGGGGCGTGTCACTCAACGACCGCCTCCTCACCGGGCCCGACCTACTCCAATCTCTTCCGGGGGTACTCATGCGCTTCCGTCAACACGCCGTCGCCGTCGGAGCGGACATTAAAGAAATGTTTATGCAAGTAAAAGTCAAGAAAGAAGACAGAGACGCCCTACGGTACCTATGGCGGGGCGACCGACGAGACGACAACGCACCCACTGAATACCGGATGACGTCACTCATATTTGGCGCGACATGTTCACCATCGATTGCAATATACGTCAAGAATATTAACGCACAGAAGCATCAAGAGACGCATCCCGACGCCGTGCGAGCGATAATACGTAACCATTACGTCGACGATTACTTGCAAAGTTTCGAGTCAGAAGATGAAGCGATTCGCGTAGCGAGCAATGTACACGACATCCACAAAGAAGCCCATTATGAGTTACGTCAATGGACTTCAAACTCGACGAACGTGCTTCAAACACTGTCCGGGGAGGCCGCCAACCCAACCCACATAGACCTAAACAAAACTGAATTGAAGATCGAACGAGTATTGGGGCAGATCTGGAAGCCGTCGACAGATGAAATCGCCTTTAACTTGGACCTCACCCGATTGCCACCCGGAGCTCTAGACAACACGGAGCCGACGAAACGTCACGTGTTGAAAATTGTGATGTCAGTTTTCGATCCCCTCGGTCTGGCGTCACCGGTCACCATCATACCTAAGAAGCTCCTACAAGAAGTGTGGAGGCGCGGCACGGACTGGGACGAAGAGCTGGAGCCCGACTTAGCGCGCCAGTGGGTGGCGTGGACGCAACACCTACGAGCGCTACGGGACCTCGCTATACCACGCCCCTACCCCCACTACAGCGAAGCAACGTCAAGACAGCTGCACGTTTTCGTGGACGCGAGCGCATCCGCATACACGAGCGCGCTATACTGGCGGACGACCACGAGCGACGGGAGGGTGCATGTGGCGCTTATAGCCGCCAAAGCCAAGGTCGCCCCTCTCAAAGTGACGTCCATTCCCCGCCTAGAGCTCCAAGCCGCCGTTATGGGGAGCCGCATGGCAACCGCCGTGATAGAGGAGCACGATTTCAAGCCCGAGACGAAGACTTTCTGGACCGATAGCCGCACGGTACTCGCGTGGCTGAGAACCGGGGCACGTACCTACCGCCCTTATGTCGCACATCGCATCGCCGCAATAGAAGAGACAACCGCGATAAAGGAGTGGCGGTGGGTACCTACGAAACTCAACGTCGCCGACGAAGCCACGCGGGAGGTGCCGCACAACTTCAACAGCAGTCACAGATGGTTCACGGGGCCGGAATTTCTAAGCGCCGACCCCTCGACATGGCCCGCCGAACCGTCAAAGCCACACGAAGACGACTCAAACGAAGAAAAGGTACATACAATCTCCGCCGCTAAGAAATCAAGCCCCTACGCCTGGTTGCCGCCGCCGGAACGCTTCTCGAAGTGGGAACGCCTATTACGCACAATAGGTCGTGCACTACAGTTCATCGACCTCTGCCGAACCCGACGAGTGCGCGCCCACTACAAGAGAACGCTACGCAACAAACAAGCCGATCCAGAATGGAATAAACAAAGAAAAAACACGTCGTCAACGCCGCCGCCGCAAAAGAAACCCCACACTAACAAGAAATTCAAGTTACTCGACGCATCGTACTTACATAGAGCCGAACAGCTGATCGTTCGAGCGGGTCAATACTCGGCCTTCAGTGACGACATCGATAAGCTACAAAATGATAAGACGCCGGGACCGCATAGTCGACTGCGCCACCTGGCGGTCGAGTTGGTCAACGGAATAATCACAGTGAAGACTCGCATAGGCGCCGCCGTGGACATCGCAAACCTACAGAAACGCCCGCCGGTACTCGACGGTGACCACCCGGCGACCCGACTGTACATAGACTATGTACATAGACAGATGTCACACAATGGAGTTGAAGCTACGATTAACGAGTGCAAACAACAATACAGTATTCTACGCCTCCGCCCTGTAGCACGAATGATAGTGCACCGATGCCTGCCCTGTAGAATAAAGAAAACGAAGCCGACTGTACCGCCGACCGGCGACCACCCACGATGTCGCCTCGCTCACCATCAACGCCCGTTCACCTACACGGGCCTCGATTATTTCGGCCCGATAACCGTGACCGTAGGTCGCGGCACTCAAAAGAGGTACGTTGCACTATTCACGTGCCTAACAGTGCGCGCCGTGCACCTAGAGGTGGTACCGAGTCTCAGTGGGGACTCCGCCGTGATGGCCCTCCGGCGCATGGTCGCGCGCCGAGGGTGCCCAACCGAAATTTGGTCGGACAATGGCACCAACTTTCACGCTGCACACCGGGAGCTACAGGAGGCCTATGAAGAGTCAAACGCCTCGCGAGCCATCAGCTGGAAGTTCATACCTGCCGGAGCCCCTTTCATGGGGGGAGCCTGGGAACGGATGGTCAGGGCCGTCAAAGCAGCCCTACAAGCCGTGCTGCATGAGCGCCACCCCAATGAAGAGACCCTCGTCACCCTACTCACCGAGGTGGAATACACCGTGAACAGCCGCCCGCTCATCCACGTACCCGTGGAGCCCGACGAGCCGGAAGCCATCACCCCGAATCACTTCCTCCTTGGCGGGTCAGCACGAGCCCCGACACCCGGGAGCTTCGACGACACCGCGCTCATTGGCCGCGCCACCTGGAGAACGAGCCAACGCCTAGCAGACCACTTCTGGGGCCGATGGCTCCGGGAGTACCTCCCCGAGCTCCAATACCGGCGGGAGCCCTATGGCCAAGGGCAGCCCATCCGCGTCGGAGATGTCGTCCTTATCGCCGACGGCACGCTACCGCGCAATGTGTGGCCGCGCGGGCGAGTCACCGCCCTGTACCCGGGTCCCGATGGCGTGACGAGAGCAGTCGACGTGACCACCAAGGGAGGAGTGTTCCGGAGACCAACAAAGAAGCTGGTGATCCTGCCTACGGAAGCGGTGGACCTGCACGCAAGTTAATGCAACGCTCACCCGAGCGATGCACGGCGGGAGAGATGTGCAGGACAACGTTCTGTGTAAATAGTGATTTATAGTGCGCGAGACAATGCTTAAGTGTATATAGTGATTTATAAGTAGTGATTAAAAATAGTTTGTTATTGTTCGTAATTTGTAAGGTAATCGCAAGTAAGAAAAGTTGATTTATGTGTTATACCGTCCAATAAATATACGAATTTGTTGCGTTTTAATAATTTAGAACCTAAAAGCGCGCCAAACGCGTTTACGGCTGCGAGCCCGCGGGAGTGGGGCGAGCATATATACCGCGGAAGCGGGGGACGAGGCACATAAATATGCTCGACCCACAAAACCGCGCGCAGTCGTAAGACGGGTGGCGTGCGCTTAAGGAATGACTGATAATAATGTAAAATGATAGGTAAGCTGTGAAAATAAATGTAAACAAACATAATTATGTTAGATTTAAGATTGTTATTTTAATAAATAAAGTTTGCGGGGTGGGGCAGCTTGAGAGAGTGGGGATAGGCAAAAAATGGTATAAAATGGCCGCCATCCGGCCGAAAAAACGCATTCAACCGACGGAGCCCGAGCGAGAAACAAATAAGAAAAGCAAATCCCTGCCATCTCAAGCCTGCCTGCCTTATTACCACCAAAGGGCGTTTTCTTTCAAGAACCAGTCATAGGTGTCACGCACATAAGGACTAACTAAATATAATTAAGGGCTGATTTTTCAATCCCCAGATAAAGCTATCCGGAAGGTAAATTTTAGCTCTGTCCTTTTCTTTCATATGACTTCAGAAAAGGATAGTTTTACATTTAACTGACGGATAGTTTTATCTGGGGATTGAAAAATCAGCCCTTAGTTTGATATAAGATCCCCGCTGATATAATTAGAAAATAGGTACCCTTCTATTGTATGTATAGTCTGTCTCAATTGAAATTGCCAAAGATGTAAACAACTTAGTAACGTTTGACACATAACCTCAAATATTCATCAAGCGTGTTTTTATTTACAATGTCGTATAATTAATAGTTATTAAATCTTAAACTAAATGTGAAAGTAAAGATCAGGTGTAGAAATCATTGCTAAGACCTCACTTGATCTTTAAAAGCACGTGATTATCGAGTAATGTGGTAAACTAGAGGACGCCCGCGACTTCGTACGCGTAGAATTAGTTTCCCGCTACTCCCCCCCATTACTTCCCGTTGGGGGTCGATTTTCGGGAAATCCTTTTTTAGTGCTCACTTACATCATGAAAGGAACCCCTGTACCAAATTTCAAGTTTCTAGGTACAGTAGTTTCGGCTGTGCGTTGATATATAAGTCAGTCAGGTTTGCCTTTTATATATATGTATAGATGTATAGATTGGTTCGTTTAGTTGTGTTTACATCTTTGCCAATTCCAATTGGCACAGACTATAGTATAAGTTATTAAACCTATTATGAGAAAAGTTGGAACAGAAAATCTCAAGTGTATATTGTAAGGAAGTTTTCACCGCATCAAGAAATAATAGGAAAGTTATGTTGGAAATAAAAGGAAGTTAGTGCATGAGTTTATAATTTAGTTTGAGTCTTGTTGAAAACGAGTTACTGTATGAATTTATTGGAGTTCTTTCGACTTGTGATTTTTTTACTGAAGTACTGTGTAGACGTGAAGATTAGAAAACTAATAATGTGGTTGATATTGTTTCTTGGAGAGTTCAGTGCACAAGATTTCTTTATTAATCGAACAAATAATGGAGGAGATTTCCAATATTTGTATGTATATTGCGATTCTTTATTTCACCTTAACTTCTAAACGCCTGAACTGATTTAAATGTGTGTGGTATCGTTAGAATCCTTTCACCATCCCGGGTGACATAGGATACCTAAACTGTTAAAATTGAAATAACAACCATGGCAAAAATGACAATTATTTATGTCAACAAAAAAAAGTTTTCTAATTATTACAATATAGGTACAATTTGAAAGGTCTTAATGTGACTATCTCAAATATACAACGAATATAGTAGCATTAATAAACGGGTTTAATAACAATATCAAAAAATGCAGCCGGGTTTTTAAAGCTTGCTTTCCATTTAGTTATTCACGCATTGATAAACTTAGGTACATAGTGATTTTTAAGTACTTACTTAACTGTTAAATTCACATATTAAATAAATAATTTGTATACAAAAGAAATTTAAGATTTTACGATAGATAATTTATTGTTACACTCACTAGAAGTACAAAATAATAATTATGAAATAATCAAATTTAACCCAGAAAGTATTATAGCATAAGCCGAGCTTGGTTAGAAATAGAAATAATTTAGGAATCGCCAGTTTTTTTTTTGTAAAGAATAATTAGAAAGTCAATGCATCAAATTCAAAACTATTTTCTCCTGTCAATACACGTTTAAGAAGATTTCTTGAATTTTATTTACAATGTGTAATAAATACCCAAAAATTCAGTATGCAAATACGAATATGCATTACGAATTTGCATTACGATTAGGGAATATATTCATGCCTTTTTTCACAGCTGCAATAAAAGCTGATTCATGTAACAAACAGTTGAGAAAGATCATTTTTGAATAGCTGTAAAAATAATCAAGATATAAGCCAAGAAACATTAGTTAATATCTCATTCTAGCGAAACAGAATTTAACATGGAGTTTATATGGCCGAATTGTTACATGACGTCACAGTGCATATAACTTGTGAGCCTAGTATGACTGCGTATCACGTGTCAAATGTGCATAAAGCGTCCGTCACTCTCGTACTTACGAGTATATTACGTGTCAGAAGGTGACGGATGCCTTATCCAAACTTTGTCACGCGAGAAACGCAGTCATATTAGGGCCCAAGATCTATATATCTTATCGCTGACTAATTAGCAGTTTAAAATGCTTGTATCATCCGTATTTCTTGGCCGATTTTAATTTTAATTTCACTTGTGGTGATCATAGGGCTTATTGTCTAATGCACTCGCAATCGCTACCGGCTTCAAAGTGGAGCAATTGTTTTTATTTTGTACGCAGACAAGCCTTCGATTTTCGAAATGAAAACGATCGTGATTGCGAGTACGTTAGACAATAGCTAAGATCTCTTTTTTAGGGTTCCGTACCCAAAGGGTAAAAACGGGACCCTATTACTAAGACTTCGCTGTCCGTCTGTCTGTCTGTCACCAGGCTGTATCTCACGAACCGTGATAGCTAGACAGTTTCAATTTTCACGGAAGATGTATTTCTGATGCCGCTATAACAAAAAATACTAAAAACAGAATAAAATTAATATTTAAGGGGGGGGGGGGCCCCATACAACAAATGTGACTTTTTTTACCTTAATTTTGCTTATGTTTTATAGATAGATAGATAATGGTACGGAACCGTTCGTGTGCGAGTCCGAATCGCACTTGGCCGGTTTTTTTACGGTATTTTTTTGTTCTGCCAAGATCGGAAACGGGAGTAAAGTTCTTTGTGATACCAGAAACTGGTTCAAAACTGACTTCCGAAACCGATCCACTAACTAAATAACGAACAAACGTGAAGCTAAACTAAAGTTTCACGTACTAACTTCTAACACCTACTGAATGCACAGACTAAAGAAAACGGAAAAGTCCCTCTCCATAGTAGGTGCCCGCATTTATAACGATTTATTTGAGTCGATCCAGGCCTCAAAAACTGACCACATTTTCAAATGTAAATTAATAGTACATTATTGCCAAGGCAGGGATGTAGGCAATTGCGGGCCGAGGGTTGGTTTAAACGGACGAGCTTGCGAGTAAAATTTTCATCGCTTGAAGTCATTTTTTCAATTGCATACGAACAGAAACTTCACGTGAAAAAACCATCACTCTTTACCGCCTTTTTGTTTATGACAAGGAGAAACGCAAGCTTTGTTTTTTAAAAAACACAAGCTATTCCAGACTCAGATAAAAAGTTATGTTTTGAATAAAATATGGATGTATAAGACTTGTGCCCTTATTTTTTTAAAAGTTACGAGCTCGATAGTTGTGGGATTTGTATGCAACATGGCGGGCTTGTGTAGCGAGCACGCAATGTTTTTTTTTTTATTTGAGAACTGTCAGTAAACTATGTACTTCGCGTCTTAATATGTCGATAGTAATGTCAACATTTCCGGAAAATTTTCAGAAAAGGCATTTTGCTGCCAAAAAGCCTTATACTCTATCACAGAGTTCCTTGGTAGTTCAATGTGTCGAACAATCTAACACCCGTATTCACAAACAATACTTAAGGGATCCTTCACTGAGTAAATGCACTGCGTTTAATACAGCTTTGTTATTGGTCCTTTTTGACAGACCTTTTGATCTTGAGACGATTTGAACCACCCTGTGCGTTCGTGAGCACTGTGAGACCTCATAGTGACGTTTGTGAATACGATGGGTGTCATAATAACTTAATAATGTTATTAAAAATTGTAACTTAATCAATAAATCCAATAACATAATGCAATTAAATTTATATTAAGAACTAGTTTATATGCTATTGAGTCTGACATTATTATACCTATATTAATGTAATATAATGTAATAATATTAATGTAAAACCGACTATGTGTGATTATTACAAATAAAGAAATCTTATCTTATCTTAAAATCCTAGAAACAATTGGTAAAACTCTCACAAACCAAAAATAAACTTATTACTGAACAAAACCGACTCTGATTTAGAGCGATTCGTTCGAAAGTCGTTTAAATTGAATTTCGATCACTCTTGATTACAACGCTCGTGGAGCGCGCTGATTGGCCGATTTCAAAAACGGAATTCACCGGCGTATTTTTTCGCAATTGGTGGAATTTGTTTTGATTGCGTTTTTATATGGTCAGTAACAGCGTGTTAAATTCCGGTTTACACGAAGAGGTTGCATTTACTTTAGGCTTATAGTAACTATAAACCTAAAGTATTTAGTTATTCCGTAAGTCATCGGTTAAGGTCCAATAAGGGTCGGATTTCATCAACGTAGCGCAAGTCTTATTCTAAGAATAAATCGTAAATAGCCCGCGAGAAAGCTGATTTGTTGGTAGTGGCCCTGCTTACGAAGCTAGAGGTACTGGGTTCAAATCCCGGAAAGGGCAGATAAATTTGTGTGATGAACGCGAATATTTTTTGCTAAGTCATGGATGTTTTTTTATGTAGGTATTTAAGTAAATATATTCCTCTATATACATAAGTATTTATATCGTTATCTAGTACCCATAGTACAAGCCTAGAGCTTAGTTTGGGACTAGGTCAATTGGTGTGACATTGTCCCCTGATGTAAAATAATAAATAAATAAAATAAAATAATCTATATTCAGCAACAACAAGCAAATAAACATTAATTAATAAAAAATAAAACAAAAATGACAATTTTTTTGGTGAAAAGGTGCAGAACTCATCTATGGAGCTGTTTTTCAGTCCTCATCTGGACAGTATCGGTAGACGGCTGTCAAAACAAACTACAGCTATACTTATATCACTAGAGCTATATTATACTCATATTGTAAAATGTACAATGCAAAAACACAAAACGGTGGCAGAGTGAAGGGAAGAGATGAATGTGCAGATATTAACTAAATAAATTGAGACCGAGCGCTATTTGTTATATTCATTGTTATTCAAAACGTCAAGTTAAAATATTACCCGAGCCAATTTAACCCTTAAATGCATAATGATGTATTTATACATCGTACATTTTAAGTTCAATGTCAAACATAAAATTTAAGCAAATTTCAAACTTAGAATTTATGCAGTAAGATTTGAAGCTTAGTCAAAATTTAAATTTGGAAATGAACTTTAATAGTCAAAATTTAAATTTGGAAATGAACTTTAAAGACGCGTTATTCGACATGCTATGCGTTTAAGGGTTAAAAATATGCAGTGCCATTACTTAAGCACGGGACAAACTGTCTATCTTACTTGGGTGCGTGAAGCTTTTATTCCATTTACTCAATCAACGTCACAGAGTAAGGGTGTTACCTCACCAATCGATCGATCGTCGTTTGACGGCATCGATCGACGTCGATCTAAGTAGATCGATTGGTCTGGTAGGAACTATCGATCGACGTCGACTAATCCATACTACTATCGATCGATGCCGTCGATTGAAGATCGATCGATTGGTCTGGTAGGAACTATCGATCGACGTCGACTAATCCATTCTACTATCGATCGATGCCGTCGATTGACGATCGATCGATTGGTCTGCTAGGAACTATCGATCGACGTCGACTAATCCATTCCACCATCGATCGATGCCGTCGATCGACGATCGATCGATTGGTCTGGTAACACCCTAACTATGCAAGAGTAAGGTATCGAAACGAAATTGAAGTTAACTATCGAGTAAATTGTTAGAGTAAAGTTATTCTGCGCCTCTATTCTACGTCGTTAGACGGTTTAATAATTCAAAATGTTTAATAGCAGATGAAGAACGTTCGGCGAATATTTTATATTAATATTGTTTATTTCATTTCAGGTAAGAAACCAGTGGCTTCATTTTAATCATCTGGTAATAACTACGTATCAAAATCCACAAAAGGTAACTCCAAATAAGAATCCATGGCAACTTAAATTTAAAGGTGATGATATAAAGTTTAGAATTGGAGTGAATTCATTTTCGACTTAAGATTCTCTTGTATAAGCCATGATGGGAATTCATAATGGGAAACGGAAGGAAACGCATAAATAGAACATCTGTAATTTGGGAATTAAACACCGCGGGGTGTTTTTCATGCTTAAAAAAGTAATTTTGGCTGGTGGAATAAATATCGCGCGTTTAGGAGGATTTAAATCGACGCTTGGGTGGATTCGACCAAACGAGAATTAATATTATTCTTAGAATAAATCACTAGTTAATCGAGAGTAGGGTAGAAGTACCGTTTGTGGCCACTGTACCCTTTTTTGCCACTTAAGGTTGAAATGAGTATCAAAAATACTGTAAAGTTAAAAATAATATTCATAAATAGTTAAGACTGAAGATTAATATAAAGATTAAATATTAAAATGTTACTGTAATTTCATAATGCTTTACATAATTTAGTTAAAATGTAGGGTGGCCTAAAACGGTCTTAAGTTTAGTTTTACATTTTAAGTAGGTTAGGTAAGGTTACACTTGTGGCTACCAAAAAATACCGGCCAAGTGCGAGTCGGACTCGCGCACCGAGGGTTCCATACCGTCACACATTATTTGTATTTAAAACAAAAACCCTCAATGTTAAACAACTAATGACTACAGTCAGCAAAAATAATTCGACTCTAAAATGAAAATTTTCACTGAAACCTAGGGTGATGGAATCAGTAATGGACAAAGCGCCAATAATGGACACTTGATTCTTATTTTACAGAAGATAAGGGTTATTCATTTGCTTTGCAATAAACAATTTAGGACCGTATGAAATCTGGGATCCTAGTGAAAAAGGGTATAAGTTCTGAAGATCAAGTGAAAAAGGTTTAAGTCTAGTATACTCCGTTTACGTATATACCCTTTTTTTAGTACGACTTATGTCGTCCCAGAAATTCCCAGAAATTTGAATTAATAGTGAAGTCTCCATTACTGGTGCCTGTCAGCTAAAAGTGTCCATCATTGGTGCCGTCACCCTGCATACTATTGTATTTTTATTTTTGTATTCGAAGGTATATTGACGTCATATACCGCCGTTAAAACAACATACAACTTAATGCACGATTCGCCATTGCTTTTAACAGTCCATAATAATTCTGAGTGATTCCATGAATAATCATTAACTAGTTTATTAAGCACTAACGTCACCCTTTCTCGAAACAGTGCTTTCTTCGAAATGGCCGCTAAATTTGATGGACTGTTTGCTTGACTCAAGCCGTTAACTTAACGAGAAGAAATAAATTCTTTAATTACTTACAATGTTAAGTTGGAAAAACAACCTTAAATAGACGACGTAAAGATAGAATTTAAAGAGCAGTATTAAGGTATTTAAGGCGTTGGGAATGTAAGTAGGTAAGATGTTAAGCTTCATCCATTCTAAAGACGTTTTATAAAGGACTAGCTTTTGCCCGCGACTCCGTCCGCGTAGAAGTCGTTTATCGCTGCTCCCTCGAGATCTGTGTAAATTTTCCGGGATAAAAAGTAGCCTATGTCCTTCCCCGGGACTCAAGCTATCTCCATCCATCCCAACACTTCATCTAAATCGGTTCAGCGGTTGAAGCGTGAAGAGGTAACAGACAGACACTTTCACATTTATAATATTAGTATGGATTGTTTTTAATTAAAGTGAAATCAAGGAGCACATGCTGGCATTTACACAATTGCTGGAAAGTAGTAGATATAATGAAGAGCGTTTTAATTCATTAATTAATAATAGCATTTGTAATTGTAATTGTTTAGGATCTGCACCAACAGCTGTGGTTCAGCCAGAGGTGGCTCTTGATACTTCTGAGCTATGTGCCCCAAAAATAGTTTTAGATAAGTCCCCTAGACAAATTAGTAATAATAAAACTATTATTTATTCAGATCAAATAGGGTCTGGAATGGGTTCCATGTTAAGTAATAAATTGACACAAAATGTAACAAACTATTGTTACCATAATGCAAGTCTTATGCAATTATGTCAATTAATATCAAAGGGAAGTTATGACAGTTCTACTACTCTAGTGATTTTAGTAGGAAACAGTCTTGGTATAGATAGATTAATGACAACATTAAGCCTCATTGAAGAGGCCGGAATAGGTAAAATTATACTTTGTGCATTACCATATTCACAAAATATGCCATATAATCATAATAATAAAATAGGATACTTAAATTCTTTAATGTATAATTCTGTATGCTATAATAGCAAATATCACTTCTTTGACTTAAATAAATTCATAAAGCGCCTCACGCTAACATCTGAAAAAATTCATTTGCCAAAGAAATATATTTTAACTTTGGTAGAACTTTTGGCTTTTAATATAGAACCAAATAGATATAAACAAATACAAACAACTAACAAATACCACTCAACAAATATAAATGCCAATCCTGATCATTTAAACTAAAGTATAGGACAGCGGAAACACCTTTGAGTATAAATATAATTCATCAAAATATTCAAGGGTTTTCCAGCAAAGAATTAACAGATTATGTGTATTACTGAACATTGGCTTAGACCACATCAATTAATTTTTGATTTTGTTAATTTTAAATTAGTTAGTTTTTTTGCCAGAAAATCCGCCATTCATGGTGGTTCTTTAATAATTGTTAAAAGTACTGTAAAATCAAAAGAAAGGAAAGATATTGTTAGGCTATCCATAGAGAGGCTTGTAGAAATTTCTAGCGTAGAACTAGAAAATTACATAATCATTTGTGTTTACAGACCACCATCGGCTGATTTCAGCACATTTGAATCCAGTATGGAAAATGTGTTAAAATTAGCATGTAAAACCCAAAAGCATGTTATTGTTTGTGGAGACTTTAATGTTAACTTACTGGAATCGTCAACTGATACTATTAAGATCTTAAGTTTATTCAAATCTTTTAATTTAGGTAATTTGTTTTTTGAACCTACACGGATAGGTGTTTCAAGTGCAACCTGTTTAGACAATATTTTTTGTAATTGCGAATGTTTGGATAAGGAAATATTTAATTGCTTTAATTCTGATCATAGTGGCCAAAAGGCTTCTTTTTTAAATGATTTTCATCAAGAACCACAGACAATAACATACAGACCCATAACTAGCAATCGTTTGGAATTATTCAAAACTAAAGTTCAGAGTAATATCTGTAGGTTATCCTTTTCACATAAGGATTCTAATAGTATTTATAATGATTTGTTCGGTGTAGTTCTTTACCAATTTAATAAAAATTTCAAAATGAAAACTGTTTCTGGGTCTAAAACCAAGTTTAGTGAATGGGCTACTGTAGGCATTCATAGAAGTAGAAATAGGCTTTATGAACTATATAGAGAGAGGGAGGTGAATAAGAATGGTGACTTCTTAGTTTATATTAAGAATTATTCTAGGACCTTCAAGCAAGTTTGCTTAACTGCTAAGTCAAATTTCTTAAGTCTTAAACTCAAAGCTTCTGACAATAAGGTAAAAACTGTGTGGAAGATTATAAATAGAGAAACAGGTAAAACTAAAACTCGCGATAATCAAATCACCTTAAACAAGGGTGACAAACAAATCACGTCAAATAAAGACGTGGCCTAGCGTTCGAAGATTATTTCTCCACCATAGCCATTAATACCACGAAATGTCTTCAATCATCTGCGATTGGAGCTCAAAAATTACTTTGTGCTAATGTTACTAATTGTAATGTAAACTTTGATTTTACCCACGTAGATTCAGTTTCTATTGTTAAGGCATTTAAATCGCTCACTTTAAAAAATACTGAGGATTTATGGGGAACGTCAGTAAAAGTCATTCATCATGTCATAGATATAATTGCACCTCACTTAGCTTTAATCTACAATAATTGCATTTTAGAGGGAGTCTTTCCAAATCTTATGAAATATAGTAAAGTCTTACCACTTTTTAAATCGGGCGAGAGGAGTGATTTAACGAATTTCCGACCCATTTCTATTCTACCTGTTTTAAGTAAAGTTTTTGAGAAGTTAATGTTAAAAGATATGTTAGGGCACTTCAATAGAAATAAACTGCTTAACAGTAATCAGTTCGGCTTCACCAGAGGACGATCCACAATTGATGCAGCATCTGTACTCATTAAATATATATACAATATTTGGGAGACATCTTGTGATGCAATAGGAATTTTTTGTGACCTTTCCAAAGCTTTCGATTGCGTAGACCATGCGACTCTTTTATTAAAATTAGAACATTATGGTCTCTCAAATAATTCTCTAAATCTTATGTCTTCATATCTTAGTGATAGAACACAAACGGTTGTTGTAAACCAAACAAAGTCCATTGGAGCAGCTGTTAAATTAGGTGTGCCACAGGGCTCTATATTAGGTCCTTTCTTATTTCTCGTTTATATAAATGACTTGCCACCCGCGGTAGTTAACCTTTGCGATATTGTGCTATTTGCTGATGATACATCATTGATTTTCAAGGTAGACCGAAAATCCGTCGATTATAGTAGGATAAACGCGACGCTAGGTAAAGTACTTAATTGGTTTACTAGTAACAATTTGCTTCTTAATGCTAAGAAAACTAAATGTGTTAGGTTCGCTTTGCCGAATGTTAGACCGGTAGAATCTAGTATTTTTCTAAATGATGAGTGTTTGGAAATGGTGGATAAGGCGCTTTTCTTAGGAATAACTATAGACAAAAACTTGCAATGGAGTCCCCATATAGCAGTACTAGCAGGCAAATTAAGTTCGGCAGCTTATGCTGTTAGGAAAATCAGACAACTTACCAATGTTGAGACAGCTCGCTTAGTTTATTATAGTTATTTTCATAGTGTTATGTCGTACGGTATACTTGTTTGGGGAAAAGCTGCTGACATACAGACTATTTTCGTGTTACAAAAAAGAGCCATTCGTTCTATATATAACCTAAACTCCCGTGATTCCTTAAGATTACTATTTAAAGAAATTAATATTTTGACAGTAGCATCACAATTTATTTATGAGAATATTATTTATGTCATTAAAAATCAAGACTCTTTTATTAAGAATTGTGACATACATAATTTGAATACAAGAAATAAAAATAAAATAGCTATAAAAAAAATTCGTGTCCGTAAGGTATATAAATCATTTGTAGGTCAATGCATTCATTTCTATAATAAATTACGTGACGAAGTTTTAAAGTTACCATTTCCAGTACTTAAAAATTATTTGAAAAAGTCGTTGATGTCTAAAGCTTACTATAGGGTCGAAGACTATCTAACAGATAAAAATGCTTGGCCTAAATTAAAATTAAACACCTAAATATCTCAATAATAACTTAATCATACAAATATGTAAAACATTGTGTATTGTCTAGGGGACACGGTTTCTGTAGGAAAATGTATCGAAACTATTTATATGTGTTGTTTTGCCCCGTCTAAGTATAATTTTTATTTATTTTTATATTTACTTTTTTTTTTTGAATTTTGAGTTTAGACACATTTTCCTGCTCAACTACGCATGATATATATATTCATATTGTTTGTTACATTCATTGTTTTATATAATGCTAGGTTGAGTTTTTTCTTTTCGTTGTATAATATCATTTATCATAAGCAATATTTAAAAAACGACTGACTGTTGAGTTTCTTGCGGCGTTTTTTCTCAGCAGTGGTCTCTTGCGAAGCGCTGGTAGATTTTTGACGTGTAAAAGTGCCCGTGCGGCCTACTTACTGAATAAACATCTTTTATCTTTTTATCTTTTATCTTATCTTTTAAACTATTCGGCATTTGCTGAGATTTAGAGCAATTAGGTATAAAACATTCACCTGTACACTTAGTGCCGTATTAATAAACTAATCTCGACTTTTAAGCTCGTCTCGAGATGTGTCAAAAATTACAGTTTCCTATGGCCTTGACGTTTCTTTGACGTATCTTGACGGGCACCTCAGCCAAGATAAGTTCATTTATACAGCCTTTAGTATTGAAACCTCAAGATGGAATAGTTGCGTCATTACTATGGAGAATTCGAAAGAAATATTCGTTAATAATTAAAATTAAATTTAATGCCACTCCATATTAATAATCACGTGCGTCTCATCGACCCGAGCCGGACTAAGTCCACCAAACCTTCATACATAATCCAGCGCCGAGTCCCTCGCGTCGCGCGTCGTCCATCCATCACGCGCCGCTAAATGATAAATGTGCCAACAGTACTTGAAGCACTTTAGCGTCCGGGTCAGTAATATAAATGGTTGAAGTAATGTTACGTCAGTACCTATTTCATGTGTTAAAGGGTCTGGGGTTCGACTTTTAGGAAATATTGAACTCGAAAAGTGTAATTTTCGCTAGAGTTACGTGTCCCTCTACAGCCAAAACTACAAGTCATAAAAATCTAAAAAATATATTTAATGAAAGCACATGTAACGAACTTAAAAGGAAAACTATCACAACTAAGTAGACTTGATTTTTTCCTGAGATACTGGCAGCTAAAGAGTTTATACCTACTAAAAATCATCTAAGACAGCACCAACTAACTACTTCAAAAAAAAAATTCGTTCATACTTGTGCTTTCATGAGATAGTTTTTTGTGTTTATAACTAGTAACGATTTCGGAACCCTATACTGAGCACGTTCGTATAACGTTTTTGTTTTTCTACAGTTTCTATAATAAAATGTAAGGCCACTCCATATTAATAATCACGTGCGTCTCATCGACCCGAGCCGGACTAAGTCCACCAAACCTTCATACATAATCCAGCGCCGAGTCCCTCGCGTCGCGCGTCGTCCATCCATCACGCGCCGCTAAATGATAAATGTGCCAACAGTACTTGAGGCACTTTAGCGTCCGGGTCAGTAATATAAATGGTTGAAGTACTGTTACGTCAGTATTTCATGTGCTAAAGGGTCTGGGGTTCGACTTTTAGGAAATATTGAACTAGAAAAGTGTAATTTTCGCTAGAGTTACGTGTCTACAGCCAAAACTAAACTTAACTAAAAAATCTGAAAAATATCTAAAATGAAAGCACATATAACGAACTTAAAAGAAAAACTATCTCGACTAAGGCTGGGTTTTATAAAGATCCGTTAGATCAAATACCGGTCAGGAATGTCAAAACTTGTATGAAGTTACTAAAATTTGATCTGACATATTTACTAACGGACCTTTATAAAACCGGCCATAAGTACACTTGATTGGGTCCTGAGATACAGGCTGCTAAAGTGTTAATGCCTACCAAATATCATTTAAGACAGCACCAACAAACTACTTCAAATAGAAAATTAGTTCATACTTGTAGTTTTTTTGTGTTTGTAGTAACAGTATCGGAACCCTACACTGAGCACGTTCGTATAACGTTTTTGTTTCTCTACAGTTTCTATAATAAAATGTAAGGCCACTCCATATTAATAATCACGTGCGTCCTATCCTCCCGAGCCGGACTAAGTCCACCAAACCTTCTTACATAATCCAGCGCCGAGTCCCTCGCGTCGCGCGTCGTCCATCCATCACGCGCCGCTAAATGATAAATGTGCCAACAGTACTTGAGCCACTTTAGCGTCCGGGTCAGTAATATAAATGATAAGTACTGTTACGTCAGTATTTGAGCTGCTATAAGGCCTGGGGTTCGACCTTGAATCAGGGGCCCCAATATGCCTGCGTTTATAGCGTGGTAAAGTTTGGATAAGGCATCCGTCACCTTCTGACACGTAAATAAATACGAGAGTGACGGGCGCTTTATCCACATTTGAAACGCGATATAGATGCGGCCATACTAGGGCCGCTGATTAGGAAATTTTAACAAAATGGCCGATTTCTACTTATTTCTACTGTTATTAATCTGACCGGTGAAAACTATTCTCACGGGTTAGTAAGACTTGCCGTATCCACACTTGTAATTTAAAAAAACACTGGGTAAGAGAACGTTGGCACATGCTCAGTGGCAGGGTTCCGACGCCGTTTCTACAAACTCGAAAAAACCGGGGAAGTGCGAGTCGGACTCGCGCACGAAGGATTCCGTACCATTATCTATAGATACAACATTAGCAAAAAACGGCAAAAAATAACGTTTGTTGTATGGGAGCCCTTAAATATAAATTTTATTCTGTTTTTAGTATTTGTTGTTATAGCGGCAACAGAAATACATCATCTGTAAAAATTTCAACTGTCTAGCTATCACGGTTCATGAGATACAGCTTGGTGACAGACACAGATGGACAGTGAAGTCTTAGTAAGAGGGTCCCGTTTTTACGGTACGGTACGGAACGCTAAAAACTATCTCGTAAAAAAAGTATGAATGAATTTTCTATTCAAAATTGTTTGGTCTCTGAGCTAAACTCTGAATAGACGGAGAGACGGACAGACTAACACACGGACATACGGACGTGGCGAAACTATAGGGGTTCCTAGTATAACTGTAATGATTTATTATATAACTAGTGACATTTTAAAAATCGACTCCCTTTTTCAATCACGGCAGTGTCATCAATTCATCATATTGTTTTTAAACTTGTCTGTCATTACTGTCAAGTTAATAAAAACTATCCTAACGCAACGTATACTATAGCAATATTGATAAAGAAAGTAAAAAATGGGGGCCTAATATGGCTGCGTTTGTAGCGGGATAAAATGTGGATAAAACATGCGTCACTTTCTGACACGTATGTAAGTACGAGAGTGACGGATGCTTTATCCACATTTTGTTACGCGATAAATGCAACCATCCTAGTCCCGCAGGAGCCCTATTCTACTCTGATTTTACCTAATTGCGTTTGACATGACAGTTGACAATACAGAACTATTATTTAGGGTAATACCGGTTTTGGCCAGCTTTGCAACGTTTTTGGCCACTCTACGTTTTAACTAATATGTAAAGCATTTTGAAAAAAAAAACATATTTTTTATCTATCTTAATGAATATTATTTTTAATATTACAGTATATTTTTGATACTCATTTCAAACTTAGTGGCCAAAAAGATACAGTGGCTACACGGTACTTCTACCCTACTTAGAAAGTAATAGCGGCTATAACAACACGATAAACATGTCAAAAGCAATTGGGTTTTGCCGAGTAGATAGCTCCTGGTATAGCGACGCGCTGACAATTAGGTCATTCTGTCAATAGCAGCAAATCACGAATGGCCGTCGGCACGTGACTGGACTCGATATCTCCATCGACAGGAAATTTGTTTATAACTAGAGATTACAATGAGCTAGCGCCAGCTGTGACGTATTGATCGTTGCGCCTTTTTAATTAAGAGAAGGTATTAATTCAGAATGCACAACCGAGTCTAATGAAATTTATTAACAACCGAAGCAATAAAGTCGCCGTCAATAGAATTTGCTAACTATGTAAACAAAACCGAACGAACCAATTCACCATGATTACTCAATAATCACGTATTTTTAAAGATCAAGTGAGGTGTTTGCAACGATTTATACACTAAATCATTATTTTCATATTAAGTTTAAGATGAAATAACTATTCATTATACCTACGTTATTTTGAATAAAAACACGCTTGGTGAATATTTGAGGTTATGTGTCAGACAGGGGCTCTACTTTGAAATCCGTAATTCGAACTTCGGATCGCCCCGTCACTTTCTTGTGAATTAGTTACGCGTCGAGAGCGAAAGGGATAGCAATAGATGAAGTTCGAACTACGGATTTCAAAGTAGAGCATCTATACTATTTTTTTACATAGTTAGCAAATTGTATTGACGGCGACTTTAGGTGACAATATTGTACGCAAGATCACACGCGACTGCACTCGATACGATCGTTAAGTACGGAGTGGTTATTGTCTAACGCACTCGCAATCACGATCGTTTTCATTTTGAAAATCGAAGGTTTGTCTGCATACAAAATGGAAACAATTGCTCCGCTTTGAAGCTGGTTGTGATTGCGAGCGCGTTAGACAATAAGCCCTCTGGTCCATCCTTCGTGCTTTGGTTTCATTAAGGCTTAATTTCGTTTTAACCTTTTACCATTATCATCATCATCATCAGCCTATATTAGTCCACTGCTGGACATGGGCCTCTCCCATTGCACGCCAACGAGCACGATTCGTGGGCACTCTCATCCAGCTCTTGCCAGCCAGCGAAGATCGTCGCTCCACCTAGTCTGAGGGCGTCCTACACTACGTTACCAATACTCTTAGATTTCAAAAGGACTAATGCCCGCCATATACGGACTGCTTTAAGCAGTCGGGAACCGACTGCACTTCGTTGCTATTGGTCGATTTGCAGTTTCAATGCTCTAGAAAGTGCAAATCGACCAATAGCAACGAAGTGCAGTAGGTTCCCGACTGCTTAAAGCAGTCCGATGGCGGGTCTAAGTGTAAAATCATGATTTCCCAACCAGCACTTAGTAAATTATAGTTTAGTTTTCTTTATTTTTCTTTTGTGTTTTGGTAATTGAGCCAAATTATCGATGCTAAAGTTAGTTGGCTAAGTAGGTATCTTTACTTTAAATATGTTTATGTAAGGTATTTGCATGTAGTTTTTGTAATTATATTGCCACTAACTATTAGTATTTTTTTAATCGTCTATAATTATATATTTTTAATTACACTATTCGTTTAGCGTACCGTCCGTCTGTCACACTCGGAGCTGGCTGAAAATCAGCGATGCAGGTGTTTAACACCTCAGCATTATGCTGAGCCAGTGTCCGATTCACTGCTACGAAGACACTGACAACAGTGACAACTTGTTTATTTTTGTTTTCTGTTCTTTTTTCTGTGTGTCTTGTGTGTGTAGTGAATAAATGTGTTTTTCTTTTCCTTTTCTTTTCTATTTAAATGTAATTTTACGGATTTAAGTAAGTTTTTCTAGTTTACATATTTTTACAATAAATTTTATAACGGATAGCGGCCCGCCTGTGCACAGTGGCTTCGCCCCCGCTGCAAATATCCGACATTCCTGGTGGATTTTTCAATCTGTTATACAAACCTTGAGCTGACAATAACGAACAGAAAAAAAAAACATCCAATTTGGTGCAGTCGTTCCGAAGTTATGCGCGTACATAGAAATAGAATTCTTTATTTCATACTAGCTGTTGCCCGCGACTTCGTCCGCGTAGAAAAATAAAACATAGCCTTTGTTACTCAGGGATAATGTAGAATTCTAATGGTGAAAGAATTTTTCAAACCGGTCCAGTAGTTTCGGAGCCTATTCAATGCAAACAAACAAACAAATGTTTCCTCTTTATAATATGTATTATTAAGTGTAGACAAAGTTGATAACAAGAAACAATTTCATTCATTTCGGACGTACAATATAAAAATAAAAATGTGCTATTAAGTACATAATTATCGGCGATTCATTTTTACATAAATAGATAAAGAAATTATGTATAAAGTGCTAGTCACATAATAAAGCGTCCCATTAAAGGGATTGCGAAGCTAAACATTTCCATACAAAATGCGATAACTTTTCTCTCTCCTTAAATCTAGTCCTATATTTTTGAATATGTTGTAGGTATTAAAAATAAGGTTCGTACGTTTTACTTTGCAAGAAAATATTTCTTAGAAAGAATAAAAAAAAACGGAACACCAACATCATCATAATAACAACAACATACAAAAATCGTGAAAATTGGACTTGATTTAACGGGTGAGAAACGTTATAGCCCGGAGCTAAAGGGTGTAGCAGGATAAGCTTTAAAAAATTGCCCCCAAAGCTTTGAGTTCAAAACTACTATCAGTTGATGCCCCGTCAAATGAAAATAATTCATACCAAGATTTCATAAAAAGATCGATTACGGATGGCTTCCCGGTTGGCGGGCCGATATCTTTTACTAATGTCGTCACCGTAAGCGTGTTACATACATGGTACGTACTGAACAATACCTATATTTTCACACTGTTCCACCTTTGTTAATTACATGAAACTTACATATTATGTAGATAGGTATTTGGTTAATATTTAGTAAAAAAAATGGTGATAGTACAACGAGCCTGAATTGTTATACAGGATGTTTTAATTTTTAATTTAGGTTTTTTTCTAGGAAAATAAGTAAGTAGAGGGCTCATTTTTTTTTTGATAGTTTATATTGATTACATCAACATTTGTGCAAAATTTGACAATTCTCCTTTTTATACTTTTTGAGAAAATAAATAAAAACGTTTTAGGGTTAAATGAATGTCGTGGGGTTCCAGGTGGCAGTAGAGGGTTAAAAATTGGTATGAATTATTTTCATTTGACGGGGCATCAACTGATAGTAGTTTTGAACTCAAAGCTTTGGGGGCAATTTTTGAAGGCTTATCCTGCTACACCCTTTGTATGGAAAAACATACAGCTACACGATTTGAGCGTCGCTTCCCAAGCCACTTAACCATCTCCAAATCTCTGCTATCAATACAATGGAATGGCCACCAAACGGCTATTTGCCATCGAGAAACAAGGCAGATCGTGACCGGACTGCGCGCAAGCAGATTCTCGCTTTACGAAGGATTAATGGATTTTGCGCGATCTGGATTATTGTGGTTAATTATATAATTCAGTGGTTTAGTATATTGTATAAAGTAAAATGACATGGATAGGAACAGCGTAATACAATATTGTTCATTTGGTTATTAAGAGGCCACAGGACATGAGGTAAAATTAATCATTCGTTCGTAACCCAGCTACGTAGAAGGAAATAAAAATTCTTAGTTTGTAACGTAGTTACTAGGGAATGCAAATAACCGGTTATAACCGGTTTTAACCGGTTAGTTCCATACAAAAACGGTTGATAACCGGTTAAATTGCATTCCCTAGTAGTTACGCAGGCAAACAAAACCATCAAAATTGAATTCTTCATTCGTAACCAGGGTAGTGATTCTCTCATAAGCAAAGGTGAGCCAATGCAGGAGTGAAGTCCAAGCGGCGAGTTTAAGTAGTCCCGTCAGAGCGAGCAAAACACATATTAGCGCGTGTATTCTCAATTAGGCAGCCTTATACGTTCGAGAAGCCATGCTGCCAAATTGAATACACGCGCTGAAATGTGTTTTGCTCGCTTTGACGGGACAACTTAAACTCGCCGCTTGCACATTACTCCTGCGTTCGCTCACCTTTGCGTTTGAGAGAATCAATACCCTGGTTACAAACCAAGAAAAAAAAATCCTAGTTCGTAGCTAGTTACAAAACTTAGTTACGTACGCGGACGAAGGGGAACATAAGCGAACTGAACTATAGAATTTCTTCCAGTTAACCTTGGAGTTGAATAAGTCAGGACAATGCAAGAGGGTTATAAACTTCGTCGTCCATCTTAGTTTATTCCAACCACAATTCCAAGCTTTTAATTCTTTGTTCAAACTTAATTAACTAATGACAAATATACAGAATAAACTCAAATGAAGTCAGATCACGACGGCGAACTTTAATTACGTTTTGAGACCGCTAGATACCGTCTCAAGTCTTAAATGGATTCAAACTTATGCATCTCATTGACAAGTTACAAGTTTTGAGTCTTTATAGTTTTCTCGTTGTTTGGGAATATAAGACAGATTGAAAATAATTAGTTTTTGTTTGTAATTGTAAGGAGAAATAAAGCATTGGATTGTTTCTGGGCCTTAACTTTTTAAACTTTGAAATGCAGAAAGAAGAGGAGGGATTAACAAGGTTATGTTTTTTTTTTTTAATTTTATACAGGGAATTGATTTGAATAACAAAAAACGCAATGAACTTTAAGAAGGTTTAAAATTCTAAACTAATTGATTTATTTCTTATGTAAGAATTAATTAATATTTGCGGATTAACTGCGGCTGTTTGCTTTCAACATTTGGACGTATCTTAGTTAAATATCAAACTCAAAATTCAAATTTTTTATACAGTAAATTTGTCACATCACAGCGGTTCTTTTACACGTCAGTATTATACAGGATGAAATTCAAGTCGTGGATCGTATCATCACCTCTGTGTTCTACCCACGAATATAAACAACTTTCTGTATCATAGAATAGTTCAACAAAATACTCGACCAAAATACCTATATGAAGCAGCTGATTTTTTTTTGTGATTTCAGAGTTGGTCCCATAGTGAAAGTTGTTCATATTCGTGGGTAGATCACAGATGTGATTATTTGATCGACGACTTAAATTTCACCCAGTAGAGTGAATCTACAAGCGCTTCGGACAAGACCATCACTGCGGAGAAGAAGCGCCGCAGCAGAAGGTAATTTTTTCAATCATAAAATACAAAAATACAAGTAATTTAAATTATAAGGTAATAAAATAATAAATAAATATTATTGTAACTAGCACAAATAACAATCATTACAAATATAATGTCAATTACATACAGGGCTGATTTTTCAATCCCCAGATAAAACTATCCGTCAGTTAAATGTATTGCTATCCTTTTCTGAAGTCATATGAAAGCCAAAGTAATAGAACTCGCTTATTTTTCGACACATTTTTTTATATCTTAAAAATATAGGTAACAATGGTCTCTACTCAAAGACTGTCTACAAACGCTGGTTATATCAACATGCAACTATTGCATTTCTGGAGACTGTTTCCAATTTCGCTGAACCCGGTTGTTTGAGACCTTTATATTGAGACTTTGTTCTCAAGAGCTCGAGGAGCCCGTGTGTAAGCACTTTGTATCTTGAAAGTAGAATGTGTTTGGTAGTATTCGAAATTTAATGTTTATGTTGTGAGTAGATGAAAGACCGGATTTACACTTGTAAGTTATTACTGTAAGTTTTGAAACAAAGTTATATGCAAGACGGAGATGCAGATATTTGCCACTCACTCTTACCCATAGTTGCATCTCAAAACTTACAGTAATAACTTACAAGTGTAAAAAAGCGCACGTAGTTAAGGACGATAATTAGTTAAATATTTATGTACTGCCCTCATACGCCAGTAGGCCGTATCTCACATTCAATAACCTAAGCAGTTGCAATCCTCACTCGTTAGTGAAATAGTTGTATTTGCTTCAGGAGTTTTTAAATGGCACTATTTTTTTAATGACAAATATATGTAATTACTAGAGGACGCACGCGACTTCGTACGCGTAGAATTAGTTTCCCGCTACTCCCCCATTTCTTCCCGTTGGGGGTCGATTTTCGGAAAATCCTTTCTTAGTGCTCACTTACATCATGAAAGGAACGCCTGTACCAAATTTCAAGTTCATAGGTACAGTAGTTTCGGCTGTGCGTTGATATATATATGTCAGTCAGGTTTGCCTTTTATATATATATAGATAGATTGTGACGTAATGGAAAAAGTTACCGTTTGTTAATTGAAGTCCTTAACTCCGTGCGCTTTTTTTGGAAAACGCCCTTTTTCGGTAGGGTGAACCGGAGTAAGTATTTTTCATTCAATTTTGTATTGGCCTCTTTTACCGCTCTTTTTATCGTATTGTTAATGTTATTGTAGCTCTTATTGACTTGACATTCAAAGCGACCGTGTCGTAAACAATACCATTACAATATAGGTAAAAACAAAATGGAATAGAGATATGGGCCCTTTCTGATAAATTTGTAAAGAGTGACATATAAATAACTATAGATCCTTTTAATAAAGCTACAGAACGATATCGGAGCTCTTAATATCCTTCGGGTTTGTACAGTCGGCTTTATAAGTAGGTGCACATTTTAGTACCTTGTCGCTTTAACGCGTTTGACAGAGAAGTAAAGCAGTACAAACATGACGTTACACTGACAAAGCACTAAAATGTGCAGCTTATAATGCCGACGGTACTTTTTTCTGAATCTCTCTCAGTCACCCATATATTGGAAATCTGGTAAAAAGAGCAGTTTGCAGTCGACGTCATAAACATGTTTACACTTTAGTAAGATTGTCTCAGTGAATGAAAGTGACAAGGTACTAAAGTGTAAACATGTTTATGACGTCGACTGTACCTATTTTAAGAATGACCGAGCCCCTCCCACCTTTAACCAAAACTTGCTTTGACATTATCCAAACAGCAATTGGGTTTTTAAAGCTTGCTTTTAGTTAAGGTCGATACGGGTAAGTGTGGCATACTTTTCGCTAAGTTGACTTTGAACTAAAAAATTAAGTAAAATAAGGTGGAATTTCCAACTATCTCCAAAGCCAAAATATATTGTTGTTTAAGCTTAGCTGTAAACAATGTGTTTTATTCTATTTAAATACTTATTTGTAGGTGTTTGAGGCTGAAAATGTGAGCACTGTCATAGACACACTTTCCCAACAAAGTGAGGTAAGTGTGTCTACCTCGTTAAAGCACCATAGACGGTTGTTTCTTATTGTAAAATGCCATGACCATGCTACCTAGACATGACAATTAATCAGTTCTCATCTAATTATATTACTTATGCAGTAAGTTATGATCATTAACGATTAAATAACTATGGGGTAAGTGTGTCATACTGTGCTACAGACAGGGGTTGCAAACATGTTTTATAATTATTTTCTCAATCAGGCGTTACTTCGTGGAGATCTATATTTACGTCTACCTTGCTGTGCTAAAACAAATATAGGTACGTCGCATAGTACGTAGCTGTTTGAAACCACACGGAGTAGGAAGGTATTATTTTTAGCTTACATAATATGTTTATATCGTGCATAAAATAATAAATGTTTGTAACCTCTGGCATGAGGCAAGTGTGGCATATAGACACACTTGCCTCAAGGAAAGTAGACACACTTTCCCGTGCACTGAATTTTGAGGTTATAATTTTAAATGCTCATAAATCTTTAGTTTTTGCTAATCCATATATGTATAATAATAAGAGTAATATTAAGATCAAGAAGTATAGAAAAAACTTACCTATTCAAAATACACGGATTCGTCGACGACACCAAGATTTTTAGGAATTTAAAATCACGTGTGAACTGCAACTCGTAAAAAAAAAATTCAAAATGACAATAACTACGAAAAGTTGGTCGGCAACGCCATGTATAGGACAAAAAGTATTAATCAACACTTTCTTAACTCACACCAATAGATGGCACTTAAATCAGAAGTTTTTTAGTTTTCGTAATATAACACGTAGTCACACTTACCCCCTAGCTACACTTACCTGTATCGACCTTACACTTTTTTGGAACATAATTTTAATATAGGTACAAGATAAACGATCATAACATAAGGAACTAACGTCTGGAAAACACGAAATCTAGACCCTTCTAAGACACGTGACGGAATCCTTGTATTCCATTAATCACGACCAGCCCTACAGACAACGTAAGCCAACCCACGTCACGCTGACACGCTGAATGCCAGGGGATTGAATGGATTCATGTCAGAGTTGAATAGTGAAATAATAGATAGAGCATTTCAAAATCTGATGAGTCCTGACTAGGGTTGCCAACCGTATATAGTATTGTATAATATATAGTATTGTAGGGTCTATATCGAATGGCATACAATTATTAGTCCTATCGTTGTGTCGCATAACGTCTTTTGTCCTAATAATTTGTGGCATACACTTTGTTCCGCATATTTTTGATTGTCCGAAATTGTTGCTCCTATTATCGTTTGTCCTAAATATTATTTGTCCTATCGTTTGATGTGGCTAAAATTCAACTGTCGAATGATTGATGTGCATAATTGTAATATTCCTAATATTTATTGTGCTACAATTGTTTTGACTACATGTCATGTCATATTGTCAAACTTGTTGGTTCTGGCGTTTCGCTCGCTCGTTAGGGTCACAGTTCTACCTAACACTCCTCCTCGCTTCGCTCGTCGTCGTACCTAACCTAACCGAAATCTGACCTGCCTGAAGGTAGAATACGTAACGATTCTGACTTCACGCCTACCATAGTTTAGTTTAGGTGCTGTAATTGTAGCCAGTTTAATAATAGGCAAAATAATTATTAGGACAATTCATGTTAGGAAAATTATGCTTTAGGTAATTAGACTTTAGAGTTATCAATATTAGGACAAACTTGCTTTAGGACGTTAAATGAGTATGCGCAATAATTATTAGGACAAACGAGTAGTATGCCATTCAACAGTATGCCAAACATTCTCGGCCAAACATTTTTAGGACAAAAAACGTTATGCGAAACGACAGGCGCCCAGTATTGTACTATATTTTGACTCTGTGTACTATATACTGTTGAAGAAATATATAGTACGCAAAAATACTATATTTCGGCCAGTCCTTAAACATATGCGGTTTGGGTTGGAGAAATAGGTTTTTTTCAGCTCAGACAGTTGCTCCAATAACAGGCAGAATGTTAGTAAGTAGTAAATATTGTGCATTAGATTTAATGAACAAATTTACAAACTTTTTAAAAGTTTTTCTTCAAAGTACTATATACCTTTATACCTTTTTATACCTTTGGCTGGAAAATACTATATTTGTCCAAGAAAAAGTTGGCAACCCTAGTCCTGACTCAGTCATGTTTCAAGGTTATGATAAAGTTTATACACCTTATTCATAATCCTACTTTAAAGCTATTGTTGTGGTGATTGAATAAGGCGCTTTGAAAGCGTTTTCGGCAGGCTGAATTATCGTTTCAATCCGTTTCAGACCTAGCTCTATTACATACTATAAGTATGTTTTCCTTGTCTGATCTACAGATTACGAGCCTAGAGTTTATTTTGAGTCTAAGTTACTTTGTGTGAGATTTTCCCCTGACGTATTATTAAACTAGCGACCCGCTCTCGCTTCGCTTCGGTTTATTGGAGTTTTCAGTAACCGTACATATTCTAGAAATTATAATACCTACATAAAACATTCCTCTTGAATCACTTTATCTGTTGATGAATACCGCATTAAAATCCGTTGCGTAGTTTGAAAGATATAAGCGGAAATAAACTGAAAAAAAAATTTGGTCGATTCTAACAAGATTGTGATTGTTGTTCATATACGTCTCGATTCCATACGAGCCTGACAAGGCGTTAGATACATCAACAAAGATGTTAGTTGAATCAATAAAGAAATTGCTGTTGTTACTATCAGCTTTGGTTGACATAACTAATATCTTAACTGTTGTATTCATTTTTTGTCAACTAAGAGAAAATCTCTCTTTGTTAGCTTTTATTTTTTTGAGTGTACAGAGGGACAGACGGTAAGTAACTTTGTTTTATCTTCTCTATGGCTTGATTTCACCGTTCACCCTTTCATTAACCGTATCACACATGCGCACAGATTATAAACGAAAATGTCGACATTAAAGTTGCCACATTTTAAGCCCAGCAAAATTTGACGACTGGCAATTTATCTATGTAATTTATACGCAGCTCTTAATGGGTAACTGTATAATTACGAAGGTCCCAATTTGGAGGTCTCGGCTTAGTTGAGAGCTATGGATTAATCTCAAATTGGGGCGTGAATGTTCGCATTAAGCTCTTAAGGGCCCACAAGTTAGTTACGATCAAATTCAGGTTTATGGCAAGGTTTGGCGTGCATTGATTGTGTGAGGTCAAAATGGAGGGTCCAGGAAAATCTCTTTTAAGTGTAGTAAAAGCAAGGCCAAGGTAAACGTCACATTAACATTAAAATTACTAATAACAACAAAAACAAGCTTTAAAAAACCCGACTGTTGTTGCTAACCAACTTTAAATCGTTATAAATACTAAATGCTCGTTCAAAATGAAAAATGATGAAAGTTCAAAAGGAAAAAAACGGAAACCATATAAGATCACTTTGTTGTCCGTCTGTCCGTCTGTCTGTATGTCAAGACCCTTTATATGGGGAACGCGTGAAGGTATCAAGTTGAAATTCAACCATATACTCCGGTCTACAGTCTCTTGAAGCTGTGAAAAAATCAAACTTCTACATTTACGTAAAAAAAAGATACGGCCCTTTATGTCGCCAAAAACGTGTATTTCGACACTCTCGAGGGAATCAAAATGTATAGGGTATTTCCCATTGACCTAGAACTATGAAATTTGGCAAGTAACACCGTCTTTTACTACAAGTATAGGAAAAAATCTGAAATCTGTACATTTTTAGTTAAATCACAAAAAAACCAGGGTCCTTATGCAAGGAACGGCGGCACGAATTTTGAATTTAGTAAACCGTGTCATGTGCGGAACCCTCGGTGGGCGAGTCCGACTCGACTTCTCTGGTTTTTGGATACCTATTCAATTACCCCATTTGTCATAGTTCATCGACTTTTTCTTTTGTACAATAAAGCGTCTAGGTGCCGCCATATTGAAATTTAATTACTGTCATAACTTTAATGACACTCACAAGATTAGGACAAATCGATTGCTATATGAATTTTATATGATAACCAGTATGTTTTTTGGGAGGCGATGCAAATTTATAAAAACAACATCATTTTAAAATTTGAAGCAAATCGCTTGAATACATCCCAAAAAACAGTACATGAAAAAAAAACATAAAATATGTAGGTACTCATAAGTCGAGAACTGATGTTGATACTCACCATAAATATTCTTCATAATAAGAGGTACTCACAAAAAAAACCCGAGCCCATTTGATGTAAGGGCGGACTTACAATGGAAAACCGAAAATGGCCTTTCGGAAATAATTCTTCGCTCCATATCTTATTAAATATTGATCCCAGATAAAAAATGTAAAATATCATTTTTGTAGAGAATTTTATGCAGATTAATCATGAAATGGTTTTTTTTTTGCTATGGGCCATTGTTTACGAGTTATTTACGAAAAACTAAAAAAAAGGGACCTTTACACCCCCCTCCACCCGTTAGCTCCACCCCCACCCATCAGTACTTTTAGTATGTGGTTTAATACACCTAATATGGTGGTGGTAATATGCTTTCATTTAAGATATTTTTAGATTTTTAGTACCTATTTGTAGTTTTTGTTGTATTTTTTTGCCTTTGTCATTATATATTTTAAATACTACTTTGTTGGCGTGACTAATATGTAAGTGTATTAAATAATGCCAAATAATAGCTTTCTAGAACTAAGAGTTTTGAGCTAAGCTGCGGACGGATGGACGGACGGACGGACACGGCGAAACTATAAGGGTTTCTAGTTTGACTACGGAACTCTAAAATTATTCCTTATTAACAAGGTAGGTACATTATAAATATGTATAACTCGATTTTATCCAAAAGGAATGTTTTGCTCGGACCAAAATTCCCTGGAAATATTTACAAATTGATTTATGCGTAAAACGTGCGGCGGCCATTTTGATTGGATTTCCATGTTGCGAACAGCGCTATCCTTTTTACCCGACTGCCGAAGCAGGTTGGTAATGTCTTTATCAGCCTATATATGTTTGTTCCTCTGTAGCACTCTAGAAACTAAACGCGTGGGCCGATTTTGATGATTCTTATGTCAATAGATTTGTCTTAATCTTGTGTCAGTAAAGATATGACAGTGATCAAAATTAAATATGGCAGCAACCTGACGCCATACTGTTATTATTATTATTTATTTATTTAATGGCGTCTACATAATAACGTAATTTTGCCAATGTCAAGTATATTATAAGCAACGTTGTATGGTGAATCCTGTCCTGTCGTCAAAGTCTTCCAGTCATAGTCAATGACCCTTGAAGATGGCGAGCATCCACTTCAATGGCTTGGTGTGATCTTGACCGCTTCCTCATTTGAAACCATCTTTTCACTGTTATTTTATTCAATGCAAGTTCTTCATCAATGTTAAAAGTTGTCCCACAAAACTGGTCTGGATTTGCGAACCAAAATCAACGATAAAGTAATTTACAAATAAATAAATAATTGGACAGATGTTTTCAGAATGACAGCCAGCCATAGACCCCGACGCCTTACTGTAAAAAGAAAAAAAATAAGTCGATGAACCATTACAAATAGGGTATCATTGAATAGGTATTTAAAAATCTTCAGGTTTCATTCATCATTTTTCATTTTGAATGATCATTTAGGATTTATAACGATTTAAAGTTGGTTAGCAACAGCCGGGTTTTTAAAGCTTGCTTTTTGTTATTACCCCCAATGCAGAGAGAGGGGTGTTTTAAGCTTCACATGTGTATCTGTGTATCTAAGGTATTGTATCTCCCGAACGGATGGACTAATTCGCACGTTTTTTTTAAAAGAATGTTAGTTTATTTGAGATCGTTCTTAGCTAAGTTTTTATGGAAGTACGGGTCGCTATTATATTGGAGTCAGTGAAATAAATAATTATTGGGGAAAAATCTCACACAAATTGACCTAACCACAAACTAAGCTCTAGGCTTGTACAGTCACCAGCAATAATATATTATCCAACATTGGTCGCAAAAATATCTGACACGCTCTTATACCCCTACTAATAAAAACGTTACGTGTCAGATATTTTTGCGCCTAATGTTGGATAATACCTATATTATTGCTGGTGACTGCACTATGGCCACCGCCAACGATAAACATACTTATATGAAGAAATACATATACTTAAATAAAAAGAAAACATCTAAGACTCAGGAACAAAATAATCGAACACATCCTGCAAATATTTGGCTTTACCGGCAATCTAAACTGAGACCATTTAGCTTCGTAGGCAGGCTCTCTACCAACTAAACTTATCAACTTCCCACATTCGATTTTTAATCATTACATCACTAACATGGACTGTTTCTTACAGTCATTACGCTGGCAGCGCCAAATTGGGCCTGTCAGGCACTTCGAATCACTGTCAGTTCCTATTTCTATTCTCCCTTTGTGTCAGGGATTTGTAACGATTGAAAATATTTTTACGTTTTTGTTGACAAAATGTGAAGTGAAAAGGCTACTTTTGATTTTTTTTATCGTATTAATGAATTTCCAAGATTAATGGTAGAACCTTGTTACATTGCAAAATTGATGGTTTCTGGAACTTTGTCACAGTATAAACAAACAAGAACACCTTCTAACGTTAATTATATTATATTATTATGTTATATTTTATCGTGCGGTTACTTTAACTAACTAACGTAACTTTAAAAAACATTAATCTAGGTAAACTTTCTTTAATATTCACATTTGATTCCACCTTTCTTTATTACCTGCATTGCGGAAACCAGAAGCAATCTGCAATAGGAATACAAAAATATACCTCTCAGGCTCATTTGTCACACGAGAGAGCGAGCGAGGATTACAATGTCAAATGTCTAGCCAGGAGCGCTGACTAGAACGTGATCTGTTTAGAAATCTAGTTCAAACACGTGAGAGCGCTGGTGGCCTAGTGGTTTAGTCGACTAGACTAGACTAGATGTAGCCAGCACGCTACAAGTAGCGAACCTTCACAGTACCGTGTTCGAACCCTCGCGGTCACCAGGTATTAATGAGTTTTTCTAACTTAAGAACACTACCCTATACACCTATTACGGTGAAGGGAAAACATCGTGAGGAAACCTGCATAGTCAAACAGATGAGTGTGTAACAGGGTAATTACACAATCGATTCTAAAAGGTTAAATTGTATCCGAAAGACGCCATCTGTAAGATACAAGTACCTATCTGGATCTGTAAGATGTAAGACAAGTACACGTGGTGCCACTAAGGTGACGGCACCAATGTTGGACGCTTTTAACTGAAGGCACCAATAATGGACACTTAACTATTAATCCTAAGATCATAAGGTTATAAATTGACCGTCTCAAAATAAATGAATGCACGTGAAATGTAAGAATCAAGTGTCTATCATTTTTTACATTGTTTGTATTGCATGTCATTAAAGTATCGGTTACCGAAACTTTAATGTAAACATTAAGATACAGGTACATTAAGATACAGGTTTCTCACATATTGTAGAAAACTTATGATATGCATGTAGATAAAGTTATGTATGCACCAGTCTTATCGCAGAACAGAAAAAACAGTAGAAGTGTCATGTGAGCGTGTAACGTGTGGCATAGTTATGCGGAGTTCCGCACAACCTACCATACTTTTGCCGCGACCGCTTTTTTCGATAATTCGATATTTCGATATTTCTAAAATAGGAAATAAATCCAGAAGCATGTCTTATTGTGCTATTTTGGAATGTAAAAACGATAGCCGCACCAAAAACATTTTCCGTGATGGCGTGTTGTTTTGTTGATAGTTTGAGTATTGGCGATAACAGAGGGGCTAGACAAGGTGCATTACGCTAGCTAGCGTTTCTATTCGTTACGTTTTTAAACCAATCGCGTCACTTGTAGATGACGTGATACGAAAAGTGACGCGATTGGTTTACAAACGAAACGAATAGAAACGCTGGTTAGCGTAATGCATCTTGTCTAGCCCCTCTGGTCTAATACTAAGCGAAGCTCATGCCACTTCCACTGTTTTTGCTATTCCGTGAGTCTTATAAAGTATTATTATTAATAGCCTTAAAATGTCACCTGTAAGTGCGATAAACATGAAAAAAAACAAGTAATTACATTATGAAATTTCCTTAAAAGGTACACATCCCGGAAAACCAGGAAATTAAATGACCCAAGTCCCGGAAACTGAGGATTACGGCGACGTTTTTTTGTGTTTTATAAATCGCAGTACCTATCAACTCCAACGCTTGCTAGTTTTGTTTCAACTTTATAGAGTTGGTATTAGAATTGATTTTAAAATACAGATTTATTTTGAGATGTTATATTGTTAAGATTCCAAACGCATAGGTGATAACAGAATTGTTACTTGCTTGGCCCACATTAAACTATGTATGTATTTAAATAATAATAATTTGAGATTCGTGGGCACTCTCATCCAGCTCTTGCCAGCCACCTTGCGAAGATCGTCGCTCCACCTAGTCTGAGGGCGTCCTACACTACGTTAATAAAACGCACTACGGTAATAATATTATAATGACACAAAATACAAGTTCCAACCAAAATACCAAGTCCAGCAACCATTTACTAGCCATCTGAACATAGTAAGGTTACGTTGGCAATCTCATTGATATTATTGGATATTGGGCCCGTTTCATACACGTAACTATGACCCTTGTGACTCCGGGAGACGGCTTCCATTTATTATAAGTACGGTTTGGGGCAAATGTCAGCTATTGCTAAATATGGCACGAAATTTTAGTAAGCCCTTCTTGAAGTTTTTTTTTATGGCATAGAGAAGGCAAACGAGGACACAGGCCACCTGATGGTAAGTGGAAACTGTGACCCATAGATATTCGCATTCACAAGACTGCAATCCTAAGACTGCAAATGCGAGCTCGAACTTCACGATATTTAGTGGCAGTTAATATAAAGGGGCTTCTAAACGGGCCATATTTTCTCTGCAATATGTGGCCGGCAACTATTGGTGTCCCTCTCTTACTCGTATGTAAGAAAATACACACATCAAAAAATTCTTGGGATACTCAGTATCCCTAGACAAATTTGATGTTTTGACTCAGTAGTAATATGCCTATATTGAAATGTTCAAAACTGTCTAGGGATAAAAAATATCCCTAGGCACTTTTGATGTATGTATTAAGGGGTCATATATGCTGCCACGCCCAAATAGAAACAAAGGAATGGCTTAAGTGCTTTTGCACGAAAAACGTGAGGTGGAGATAGTTTGCGCTCGCCTTTGTTGCGTCAAATTGAAATAATTGTTGTTTACAATAAAAACTCAATAATTATTAATATTGTATTAACTTGAATATTTTTTGTCCCTAAATAAACACCGTTATTATAACCAGCCAAGTGCAAGTTGGGCTCGCGCACGAAGGGTTCCGTAACATTATCTATACAACATTACACAGACACTATACCAGAGGCCCTTGCCAAGATGCATTACGCTAACTAGCGTTTCTATTCGATTCGTTTTTAAACCAATCGCGTCACTGGCAGATGACGTGATACGAAAAGTCACGTGATCTACCAGTGACGCGATTGGTTTAAAAACGAAACGAACAGAAACGCTAGTTAGCGTAATGCATCTTGTCTAGCGCCTCAGTTGCCGTTATTAATATCCAGCATAAAAACGGCAAAAAATAGCGTTTTGTTGTTGTAATAATAAAAACAGAATAAAATAAATATTTGAGTGGGGCACTCAAATATTTATTTTATTCTGTTTTTATTATTTGTTATTATAGCGGCAAATGATGTATTTCACATCATCTGTGAAAATTTCAACTGTCTAGCTATCACGGTTCATGAGATAAAGCCTGGTGACAGACAGATAGACAGGAGTTTTAGTAATAGGGTCCCGTTTTTACCCTTTGGGTACGGAACCCTAAAAATTGAACTTGCAAAAGTAAAACCAACTGTATTCTTCGGCTTATTTCCCTCCGTCCGGCCAGAATGAGAATTGAAATGGACTCGTGCAAAGCCTTTCAATAAAAGTTTGTATTCAAAAAGATTCGCAACTTAAATTAGGCAATTCGAAACCCCTGCCTCGGAGTGACAATCTGACAATGGAAAGTATGGATTTTTCCTTATTCCGATCATTTCAGCGCCCGCTAATGGAATGTCATACAAAATGGAGTCGGTTTTTTATTCTTTGGACTCCTATTGGGCACTCAACTTATTGAAGTGTCTGAGGGCGAAGCGAATTTACAAAGTTTGAGGGTAGTATTTGGATAAGTTTGGTACAAGATAGAAGAAAAAGCGTTTTTTTGTTACTATACGAGTACGGTCACGAGCGTTAATTTGGGACCCATTTCAAGAAAAATATGCTTGAAGTCGTCAATGTCATTAGAGATGTCAAGTCATTTGTACCTTTTAGGAAACTAAACCTTATTGTTGTAGAATGTCAGATTGACTTTGGACCTAACGTGGGTACCAAATTAAATCTCGTGACTGTACATAAGATTTTTTTTAGAATGATAGACTAAAGACACATTTTTTTTTTGTTTAATATTAGGGCGACTTTATTGTGTAGGTACAGTCAAGGACTTTAATTGTTATGCCACTATGGAACACTGTCATAATGACAGCGTCAAACCACATGAAAGAAATTACGACAAAATTAATGATTAACGTTATGCGACAGGGTTCCATAGTGGCGTAATAATTAAAGTCCTTGACTGTACTATTCATATAATATTAGCAAAAAACTAAAAAATAAAATGTTGTACTACAGCTAATTTATAAAATAAAGCCCTCCATTGCGCCCACTTGCCGCATCGTGCCGAGGACTCTCGCAGCGTTACTCCGCTGCACTGCGATGCGGACTTTGGGCAAAAAAGGAGCCTTGCCTGTGGTCGCCAGAGACGCCGATTAATTTATCTGACACTTCCTTAATAAATTTCTTTGTATGTGTAGTGCAGCAAATACGTAGCCTTAATATTATGTAAACCCAATTACAAGGTTTACCCTTGAATCACCGACACTAATTTCATCGAAGTTTCATTTCATCGAACAGGCATTTCCACGTGCTGGAGTTATAATTTTTTGGCGGTCACACAGTAGGAGATCCGAATAGGAGACGATTTGCACCGGGCTGCTTATTCGATCAGAAGTATTTTATATCAGATTTGATACGCTAAATAATATGTGGCGAATAGGTTGCCTGAAAAATTTCGGTCCAGTATATGTATAATAAAAAAACAAAAAAATAACTTTGGCTTAAAAAAATGCAATTGCTTGTTTAATAGACAAATTACATACCAATCGAAAGTATGAAGCCTATAGAACTTGCAAACGTTAGGTTGACTATTTTTTTCCCGTCAAACTATTGGATAGGCAGGTATAAACAGGTAAGTCGGTACTAATAATTTGCACCAAACCGAACGTTTGCATATTCTATAGGCTTCATACTTTCGATTAGTATATAATTTGTCTATTAAACAAGCATATGCAATTTAAAAAAAAAGTTCATTTTTAATAAAAACTTTAATGATTTAAGTACTGGACTGAAATTTTTCAGCCAACCTATTCGCCACATAATATTTAGCGTATCAAATTTGATATAAAATACTTTTGATCGAATAAGCAGCCCCGTGCAAATCGTCTCCTATTCGGATCTTAGACCAACAGGTCTTACCTAACCTAACCTACGTAACCTATGCTTAAGATAGCCAAAAACAATAAGGTTTCAGCAGAAATTAGCTTTCGATGTAATGAAAATTTGACGAAACAACGCATTCGATGAAATGAGTGTCGGTGATTCAAGGGGCATCCCCAATTACAATGCAATGATATCGTATCATAGAACTGATCAAATGATGCAGTCGGAAGTTGACAACATGATCTCCGCTATACTTAAAGACCAACGTGGTTTGGTCTTAGTATAGTTTAAACTTTTTGAACTGAGCTCTTCCACTTATCTGTAAACACAATGGTCATTGTATTTGGACAATGGTTATTGTCGAGCGTCGGGCGGTTGTAAAATGCAAAAAAATGCTTGCCATTATTCTATTACTGTATTTTGTAGTCTATTGGCCAAAAAAAATAGAGTCGATAATCCATGTTAACCTTCGAAGGCGGTTAAAAACTGCTTTTACTGCGAGCTCGTTATCCTAATTTGTGGTTAACTAGACAATGGCTTTGTATTCTTAAGTGGATTTGCTCAGTTGAAAATTTTAAACCATACGCAGATAATGTCTTTGCAAAAAAAAGTACAATCGACAACAAAAGCTTGGCCAAAATATATTTTTTTGACAGAACCTTATTGTTAAATTTTAAAACTGTACATAATTTGGCTGTTTATAACTAAATAAATAATTCCTTTTGTGACTTGGACCACATTTTCCGGGGTCATAGTTGGGTGATCCTTTTATTTTTATAACGACATTGTTAGCAAAAACTTAGACGCATTTTTTTGAGGATTCAAGTTAGTGAATATTATAATGACAAATGTACTGTCAGTTGCGAGTGCAACTCTATGATATCAATAGCCAGTCAGACGCTACAAAGAAGCTGGGAGTACGGTCGGCCTTTGTCATTTCAACGTCATGTTTGAACTGCTGCACTATCTGTCAAAGGCATTAAAGCGACAAGGTACCAAAGTGTGCAGCTACTTTATAACATATACAGTCGGCCAAAAATGTCGTCTACCACCCTACGGTTAAAGTTCATTTGCACGTCATGATACTACAAGTTCGATTTCCCCTTGCAATAGTATTATGACCGTGACAAGTGTCAACCTTAGCGATAATTAGATCTCACAGAAACTTTTGTCAAAACTGGTAGACCACTTTCTTGGCCGACCGTACCTGTAGTTATTCGCTATATACGTCAAAACTGTAAAATATAAAAATTTTAGACGTTACCCTTTATTTTTTTCATTTTTTTATAGTTAGGTTCTCTATTTTTTCTTTACGTTTAAGTATGTATTCATCTACGAGTATATAAGTATATGTATCTTGGTCTAGTACCTATATCACAAGCCTAGACTTTATTTTGGGATTAGGTTAATCGGTTTTAACACTAGTTTCTGTCCAACTAGCCCTTGTCTAGTTTAATTAATGTGCCGTAAGTAATTAATTTAAAACTTTACAAATACTTCGACCTAAGCTTAATTTAGGCCAGACTTTTGTTAACTGGTGCGTTATATTATATCAGCTTACTATAATTCGTATAATTAATAAACTTTAATTAACATAGCCCACACAAGAGCCTAATTTAATGTCCATTTATTATTAATTTAATTACTATTCTAAATGAAAATTAACGACTAGTTGTTGAACGCGGTTCACAAAGGAAATTATAATTACTTGTTAATTAAGAACAGTCCGAGGGTTGTCCGTTTAAATTCGGCTATACGGGGTGTTGTTTCCTTGGCGACGTGTTTGGCCTAGTTGGTAGGGACTCTGCCTACGAACCTAGAAGTCCAGAGGGCTTATTGTCTAACGCACTCGCAATCACGATCGTTTTCATTTTGAAAATCGAAGGCTTGGCTGCATACAAAATGAAAACAATTGCTCCACTTTGAAGCCGGTCGCTATTGCGTGTGCGAGAGAAAATAAGCCCTCTGGTTCGATTGGGGTAAATGATCAAATATTTTGTGTGATGAGCGAGAGTATTTTTTTACTGAGTATATATTTATCTGTGTAAGTACGTTTTTCGTTACATAGTGTCCTTAGTACAAGCGTAGAGCTTAGTTTGGGACTAGTTTAATTTGTTTGAGATTATTCCTTGATAATATTTATTTGGGTCTCTATTGGATCGCATAATTTTTTTACGCATAACGTATTTTTACGCATAAAATCGTTTGACCTAAAACGGTTTTTACAATAGAAAACGTTTTATTTTAATTATTTTAAAAATCTAACCGAGCCTAACCTAACCTAATCTACACAATAGATGTTTATAAAATTTTGAAATGTCAGCCTAAAGTGTGTTTATGCGAAAAAAAAATATGCGTAAAGATACATTATGCGTAAAAAGTTTATGCGTTTCAAAGGGATCCCTATTTATTTATTTATTTAAACAAATCTGTTTGTGCCGTGTGGTGCCGGGTTTAGAATGTTGCCACTCCATGTTTTCCCGTGGATGTCGTAAGAGACGACTAAGGGACTAAAGGCTGTGTAGTGCTGTTAGGCGATGGGTTTGCAACCTGTCACTAATACACTGGATAACATCTTAGCCTGGTTGTGAAAAATGTGGTCACAGAATTATCAACAAGTTTTTGGAGTTGTTGGTGAGCTGTGGCTCTGCCTACCCCACTCTGGGAATGAAGGCGTGAGTTAATGATTGATTTGCTTGGAGAACGTTAACGAGGTATTAACCAGGGGGGCTAATATGGCTGCGTTTCTCGCGTGAAAAAGTGTGTATATTAGGCATCCGTCACCTTCTGACACGTAAATAAGTACGAGAGTGACGGATGCTTTATCCACATTTGACACGCGATATAGACGCAGCCATACTAGACCCGCTGGAAATTAATGTTGCCACGTGCTGATATATATTTTTATTTACCTATTTTATTTGTTAGCTTTATTTTATCCCTTCCATATTGTTTTTATCTATTATTTTGTATTTTTTACTTAGAGTACTTGTTAGTAATGTTAGTTTTGTACTTATGTATCAGATGAGTATGTCATTGCGTGTATAGTGCTGATATATATAAGGCAAAGTTATGTTTCTACAAGTTAAGCTAAGTTGCGTCGTTGACGAGGCCTGCGATAAAATCTTCTAGTTTCTGTATGATTATTTGGTTGGCTGGTAGAGAATGCCATTAGGCATTAAGTTTGCCGAAAATGTTAATAATGCTCTTACGGGATAACTAAGGCTCTCAGGTTAGTAATTCGTCAACGAATTGAAATTTACTGTAACGTTTTAACATTTCGTTGCGTATGGTTGTTTTTTATTGCTTCACTGTTTTTTTCAATTATACAAAAAACACACCTTATGACATACCTACACACTATAATAAGTTTTCCCTTAGTTGACATTAATTGAATAAATTACTTATGATAATTATAACAACTAGCTAATAGTTACATCATTAGTTCATTGTTGTTAAACTTGAGAAATAGAAGAATAAGCGGGAAACCAATTCTACGCGTACGAAGTCGCGGGCGTCAGATTACGTATAAAAACCTTAATGAAGAATTTTAATATCTATAACTTTTTATTTCCCCAGTCGCCATTTTAATTTTATTATCTTGGTGACAAATAATCCTTGGTAATTCTCCCTTCCCACAGGGCCGCAATAATTGCCTGAAATAAGGGCATTATCTAACCCCACTCAACTGCGGGACCTTTTTCATGATGACATAATTTTCTTTTGGTGTAACAGAAGTTAGCACGATTTTGAATTAACATTAATGGCTGATTTACATTGGTCCAGCAAAAGCATACCAGTAGAAGTACATTGACGAGTTGGTTTTCACATTTGAGGCGAGAGCTATTGTAACGACTCAATGTACCTACAGTCACCCAATAAAAATTATAAGCATACTTAGAACCTTGTCACAGTGAACGTCATTGTCATTGTCATGTGTGTCATTTGATGTTCTTTGTGAAGTTTACTATGACAACGCACTAAAGTGCTTAACATTTTCGTTGGGGTACTGTACTTCTACTGGCATGCTTTTGCTGGACTAATGTAATTCAGCCATAAAGGGCCGAATTTTAAGTACCCGAAACCGACGTGCGTGCATGACTCGATGTATGAATGTGGAAGAAGCGAAAGAGATTTGTCAAGATCGTAGCAGGTGGAAAGAAGTGGTCTCTGCCTACCCCTCTGGGAAACAGGCGTGATTTAATGTATGTATGTATTATTATTGGTATGTATGTTTCGTTCATTAAATATTGTGTTAAGTAGGTTTTGCTCCCGCGTATTCCCGACGTTCTCTACGCAGATAAATTTTTTACTATTCCCGTTCGATTTTCGAAATAGAAATCCATCATAATCATAGAAATCCCCCACAACATGGGATGGCTATATCTAATTCTACACGGACGAAGTCGTGGGCAGAAGCTAGTCATGAAAATTGATTCAAAAAGTGTTCAAAGTGTGTAGAGTTCGGACCGCGGGAAACGCCACGCGCCGTTCCAATCTTCGTTCCGAACCGTACGTGTAAATGTAACTGTAATAGTAAAATAGAAAAAAAATACGGTTCGGAACGAAGATTGGAACGGCGCGTGGCGTTTCCCGCGGTCCGAACTTTACGTGTGCAGGGCGCTTATGTAGGTATTAACTAATTTAATTATAATTTTGATCACTGGTCTTTTAGACAAGTAACAGCGAATGCGAGCGAATTCATTAAAAATTGCAAAATTTGAATAATGAAACACTCTAACCTTCACCGCTAGAAACTGTGTGGTAATGTTTTTTTTTATGTGACAATAAATATATTTTTTGTAATTTTTTAATAAAGACTTATATATCTTACTGCCGCACTCAGAGACGTCAATTTAATTTAATGCTTGATTAACCCTTAAATGCATAATGATGTATATCTGCATCGTATACTTTAAAGTTCATTTTCAAACATACATTTTAAGCAAATTTCAAACTTATAATTTATGCATTAAGATTTGTAGCGTTGTCAAAATTCAAATTTGGAAATGAACTTTAAAGACGCGTTCCACTTTTGAAATTCTATGCATTTAAGGGTTAAAGTTGCTGCTGTCACTTTCTTTGCTGCAGCAATAGAATAAGACAACACGTCACTAAACAAGCATTAAATTTAATTGACATCTCTGAGTGCGGCAGTTATTGTAACATGATTTTAATCACTTTACTTTTAATATGATTCAACTTACATAGGTGATCATAAGCGTAAGTCAAATTCAAAGTCACCGTTTGCGTTTGAAATCTTCAGATTGCAGTCTTGAGATTGCCTTTTTCATGCCATAATAAACATTTGATTGTTACAACCTAAATGAAATTACAAATAAAGTCACAGGAAAACGCCAGTTATAAGAAATATTCAGGTATATTTCGTAAATTGGGTTGACCTTTTACTTTATTGTATTCTGAGTATTTCAGTTATACCGTTAATTTAATTAGTTTCAATTCTCCTTTTATGCTTTTTAAGTAAGTATTAAATTGAATGATAACTGGAGTTGGTTTCATATTTTTAGAGTTCGTAATGAATTCTGTAATAACAATTTTAACTAAAACAAGCTTTCGAAACCGTTCAAGTGCGAGTTGGACTTTCGGACCGAGGGTTCCATAGCAACCGACTCACATGTGGCTGGTTTTGAAATTCCTTTTTTTTTAGGGTTCCGTACCCAAAGGGTAAAAACGGGACTAAGACTCCGCTGTCCGTCTGTCTGTCTTTCACCAGGCTGTATCTCATGAACCGTGATACCTAGACAGTATAAATTTTCACAGATGATGTATTTCTGTTGCCGCTATAACAACAAACACTAAAAACAGAATAAAATTTGTTGAACTTTCTTTTATCTTTTAATTATTATTATTTTATTCCTTTTTTTTTGGTGTTTTTTCGGTGAATCTGCCTCTTTTTTTGTAGAAAAATCAATCAGCTACCTATCTATCTAATTACGATTCACAAGATTTATCAATGTAGGACAGACGAGTAGACAGACGGACGGACAGTGCTGTGTAGGGTTAACCCAAAAAAAAACATAACTGCCCATGTTGTTGATAAATTTCGAATTGCCGTTTAATTAAAGCTCTTTACTTTAATACCTCTACTAACATCTTAACTTAACTTTTAAATTTTCCGGGATAAAAAACCTTTATGTTAATCCAGAGTTTGAGCTATCTACATTCCAATCTTCATCTTAACCCTTCCAGCCGTTGCAGCGTGAAGGAATAACAAAATAACACACACACACTCACAAATTTTCGCATTTATAATGTTAGTACCCAATAATAGGTACTTGTAACGCTTCAATAAGGCCCGATTTAGACCAAGCGAACGAACAAGAATTCTATGAATTATTATCTCTTACGTTTTCTTTATTTATTTATTTATTTATTTATTATAAAATCTTCAAATAATACTTACAGACAAAAAAAAAGACAAAACATGTTCTAGAGCATTCGCTCGTTTGATCTAAACCCACCATAAATCTAACGTCAAAGAAAAAAGGAGAAATAGTCGAATAAAATCAAGATTTCGAAAACAAATATAAAGACAATATAAAACCCAATAAAGCTGGCACGTGTTGAAATTGGTTGCACTTACTGTTAAACCACAATAAGTGTAACATTATTCTGAATTACTTTAATCTTCAATAGCAACGCTACGTACATGACATTTAAATGATCTCATTTTGTATTCTAACTTAAGCTTGCCATCCATTTAAAATTTACACAAACTTTATGTATATCTCTTTAAACATTTTGTAAAGTTAATGGGTTCATAGAAAAATGACTTTCGGACAAATGAAATTTTCGGGCAAACGAAACAGCGGACAAAAGTTTTTCGAACTTAAGATAGGTAAGCATTTTTGGGATATGAATTTGCTGCCGACTATACTTTTATTTTTGCAAAAGTACCTAATGAAGAATGTCAGTAGGTACGCCAAATCGCTTGAAACTTTGTAAGAGTAAAGCTTATAAATAAACAAACATACTACTTTTTGTTTCATTCAAATAGACCCAGTAGTTTTGATTCTACGAACGTATGAAATTACGGTCAAAAATATTAAAGGGTGCGGGCGCCATCTTACTGGAGTGACGTCATGGTTTCGTTACGGTACGGCCCCTTATATGATTGAGTAAGTTTACAGGGCTATATTTTTTTAACCGTTATAAGTAACCAGTTGAAATTTTCACAGATTACGTGTTATTATAAACTCTATTGTTTAAAATTACAAAATGAACAATAAATCAAATCCCAAGAGGGGTCCCCATACAAGAAACATGACAAATAACCAGTTTTTTTAGCATTTTTATACGGATTATATTTTTATAATGGCTTATTATTTTGATGCTATTTTAAGCTTAAATTGCAGTCGAACTTTCATAGTTTACGACTAAATAACAATCTCAAGTAAAACTGCTAAAAATATTTGACCAAACTGATTTTATCAACACGATGTTTTAAGCGGTCACTCATCCTGTTTTAGAATACGCTTGTAAGTAGGTAGTTGCTTAACTTTGGAAGCCGAAGTACGGGTTGTATTTGTAGGTATTATCTTTTTATTTCGGTGTCACACAATAATCTAAACTCCATACTTACGACCAAACAGTAATCTGTAGTAAAACAACAAACAACAAAATCTTACACGATGTTTAAGCGGTGTTTACTTAACTTTGGTGATAGCCCTTTCTTTACAAATGTCGTATCTAATGTAGAATTCATATCGCTAGGTACCGTATAAAATAATGAACTATAAAACATGAGTTTTTGATTGACCTAGGTAGTAGTTCTGATATTTTGTGTACCTACTTATTCATTTCATCGATTTCAAATTTCGCGGGCGGGCGCTGCCAAGTGGCTCACTCGCCATAAGTTAGGTACCTAGACCGCCTCTCTCTCTCTCTCTCTCTCTCTCTCTCGCTAGTTGTTGGTATTAGCGGCCGCTGTAGCAAGTAGGTAGTTTTTGAACTGTTTTTGAGCATTATTACTGTTATTTCGTGTATGCAAGATAGCTTAGATAGCGTGCGTGTGTGTGTGTGTGTGTGTGTGTGTGTTCGTGCGTGCGTGCGTGCGTGCGTGCGTGTGTGCGTGCGTGTGTGTGTGTGTGTGTGTGTGTGACGTGTGTCCGTCTATCCGCAGCCTAGCTCAGAGACTCTTAGTACTAGAAACGTGTAATTTGGCATGAATATACATATTAGTCACGCCAACATAGTTAAATAAAAGTAAAATCATGTTTTTTTTTTTTTACGTAACGTGGGGAAGTTTTTTTTTCTCGTCTACCCCATAGTGTGGGGTGTCGTTGTATAGGTCTTTCCAAAATATTGCGGATTTGTGAAAACAATATTTCAATAAAGGTATCCGTTTATGAAAAGCTTTAAAGCGCAAATTTTTGTTAGAGTCAAGTGTCGTCGTCCCCTCCCCACTACAGCCAAAACTACAAATAAAAAATATGAAAAATATCTTCAAAGGAAAACTATCACGACTAAGTAGACTTCATTGGCTCTTGAGTTAAACGGTTTAAATGTTTATACCTGCCGAAAACTTATTTGCGGTGTTGGTAAACTGACCGCGACCTATATCGATGTATGGGGATAACAGTTTTCCAACGGCAAAGTTAAGTTTGTCGCGAGGTCTAATTTGTTTGTAGTAACGGCTTCGGAACCCTACACTGAGCATGGTTCGACAGGCTGTTGCCCGGTTTTTTGCATTAATGTTTTGGTCTTTTTATGTAGAATACGGTGAACCCTAAATTAAAAGTGCTTGATTATTATTCTATTTTTATTTAACCAACTTATTCGACAAACATTACAAACAGAAAAGCCGGTCAGCAACGGACAGTTAGTTTAGTTAAACAGGTTAAACTGTACGTAAAACAAAACAATGGATAACCATAACTATCATAGTCACATCAAAACAAATTCGTAAAAAATTACGACTTCCAAAGTTAAGCAACTACGAGCGTAATCTAAAACAGGATGGGTGACCGCTTAAAACATCGTGTTGATAAAATCAGCTTTGTCACCTATTTGTAGCAGTTTTACTTGAGATTTCTATTTAGTCGTAAAGTATGAAAATTAGACTAGAACTTAAGCTTAAAATCGCATCACAATAAGAAGCCATTATTGAAATACAATCCATATAAAAAAGCAAAAAAAAATGGTTTTTTTCATGGTTTTTGTACGGGTCCCCTCTTGGGATTTGATTTATTGTTCATTTTAAAAATTTAATCGATAGAATCTATAATAACACGTATTCTGTGAAAATTTCAATTGTCTATTTATTACGGTTAAAAAGATAGAAGCCCTGTAAACTCACTCATTCATATAAGGGCGCGTACCGCAGCCAAACGATGACGTCATCATCCGTGAGCGCTAGCCGCCGGGTTTCGAGCGCCGCATACGAAGTTTAAAATTCAATATCTCGGAAACTATTAGACGTATCGAAATGATTTTTTTACAGCATTTTTTTGTTTTTAATGAAGAATACGATAAGCCAAAAATCTAAACTAGTTGACATTCTCTATTACGTATAACTTGAAATAAAACACTTGAAATTTTGAAGGACAACATAGTAACTTATTTTTTTATCTAATAACGAAGATAAAAAATAAGCGATTGAGTACTTTTACTTAAACCTATTCAAAGGATTATTTAAAACTGTTCTACCAAGTTGCTTTATATGTTATTAAAACTTAAGCTCTTGCCTTAAGCCTTAATAATTTATCAAGTAAGTGTCAACAGAACAAGCGAGTAAACTTTATAAATCTTTTATGAGTACCACACGTAATGTAATATATTGTTTTTGTTTTGTTGGAATTGCCTAAAAAGAATGTTGGTGACTTAATTTTTACGCGTACGTATTACTTTCGAGACATTGCGTAATTTGTTATAGAGGTTGAAATTCTAAAACACTCTGATAGAGGTTAGTAAAATGTTGCTTTTAGTCTTGTTCGAACTAACAACATTAAAGGACATAGGTTTTTTTTAAAAAAATATTTGAGGAGACAGTGGTAATTTAATATATCGATAAAACCATTTATCGAGACTTATCGCCATGATGGTCCATGTCTTTTATGCAGCTATGTAGATGATGGTAAAAAAATAAAAATAGTTATAAGTGCAATTATAACTAATTTATTTTTAAAAACAAAAAATACAGTCATCTTAATCTCTATAATTGTATTCAATTTGAATATTAGTTATAATAATAAAATATACTTCACAAACAAAATTAATAGCGATAACTAGTTTAGGTAACAAATATCGATAAATAGCTTTTTCGATACACAAAATCAATACTTGTCAAATGGTTTTACCCCGAAAATTCCAATATCTGATTATAAATATCTTTTGTATTGGCGCAATCAGTAGAATCAATCTAAACATTCAGCACCTAAAATGTAACTAGAGCGAAATGGTTTTTTTAAAGACCCTCTGGATTATTTAATTAAGAATACTTTATAGCTTTAATTGCAAATTATAAAGGAGCTACTTAAAAGGGTCTTTGAAACTTCGGCTGAGGGTATGAATCGAATTACGAGGTACTCCGAGTTTTGGGCAACTGTCTGTTCACGGTTTCAAGTTAAATTGACACTCAATTCTAGTTAATAATGAAAGTGACTTTAAATGATTTAAAGTCAGGAAAAGACAATGTTCTTCTGTCCCGTTTCAATGTGTTTCTTTATGTCAAACTTTATCCAATAATTTACCAGTCGGTCAAATGTACAGTCAGCACTAATATCGATAAGACTATCGCGCCAAATATATGAATACATAGACCTTATTTTCAGTGACATAGGGTGTGAATATATTTTTGACGCCTTGGGAATGTACACATAGGTACATTAAATCACTCTTGTTTCCCAGAGGGGTAGGCAGAGACCACATCTTTCCATCTGCTAGATCTTTACAAATCTCTTTCGCTTCTAAACGTAAAAGTAAATGATTTTTTACCGCAAAAGTGTATTTTTTTTTGTAATTTATTGTCACTGTTGGATTTAAACGTGCGATAGTAAAGTTACTTATTAAATCCATTCGTAAAATTCAACGTTTTATAAAAGCCTAATTCATTAAGTCGCCGCGTATTCAGGTCTAATTTTTAGTACTCAGGTCTGAACTACTCACTGTGTCTGACTACTCATTGCTAATTATTTCGTTCCTAATTAGGTGTTATAAACATACACCGGAACGACGCGGGCAAAAATGTACCGGTGCTAGTGATTCATTAAATATCGACTAAGTTTATCGTTACATATGGATCTTGCAAAAGTAAGCCGTACCTTTATCTTCTATATCTGAGTGATCAGCTTTCCATGATGATGAACGATCTTTTTTCTTTCGATGCATTTTTAACTCACTTGAAAAACAAAAAGGTTCCCAATTCGTCGGAATGCTAAAGAATCTTGTTGTACTGAATGAATTTGTTATTCAATGTAATTTCAATGTTTGTCAGAAGTGACTCGAGTCCAGACTCAATGTCAGATACCGGTTGTTTATTGTTGCGATAAATATTTAAATAAATGAGGTTTGCACATAATTAATAATTGCTTTTTATCGATGTCGATAAACGTCAATCACTAGCACCGGTACATTTTTGCCTGCCATTTTTGGTTATGAACGCTAAACATACAGAAAAAATACAAATAACAAGGTATCACTTCAAAAGTTACAAAGCAATGGAAAACTTTCCGTCTCGAGCGAATAAACCCTTTTTTAACCAACTGCAGGAGGAGTAGGCTAATGTGTTTCAGTACCAATTTCACCAAACGATGTTAAGTTTAATCAATGTTAATCGACTGTTAGTTCATACATTTTGACAGCTGTTAACGCCCTAATCGTCCATTATGTGGTTAACATTGTTCGGTGAAATTGGTACTTATTATCTTATTAATAGTACATTCGGTAGTTAGGGTTGCCGCTGTTAATAAAACACAGGAACGAGGTGAAAATAATATGCTTAGCTAAAATAACGCAGTTGTTTTAGAGCCATTCTAACACTATTAAAATTTAGCGCAAACTAACATCAAATTACGAGGCTTCGTATCCCAATTTTTCCAACAGAATTAAAATTCAAAACACGTCGACAAAATTTGCTTCGGACGCCGGGCGGGGATAATTGGGGAATAGGATATAATCTTTTATCGAGGCTTAAGGCTGGTATAAAAAATATAAAGCTGACAAGAAAATACAAATAAGGCGCAATTTGGTATAAGCTCTGGCTGAATGGCAGCGAAACTTTTTTGTCATTGCAATTAAAAATAATATTTGGGTTATGTGTTGTTGACCTTGTTTTTGGAATGTTGGATAACTTATAAAGATTTTGGAATGTTTTACTTAGACTGTAGGGTTGGCAGCGCTTTAGCTTTAAGATAATACCATTTTAGGAAACTATATTTGCTTGGTAATGTCTCGGGGAAATACTGGAAAAGGGCCGAATTTTAAATACCCGAAACCGACGTGCGTGCATGACTCAATGTATGAATGTGGAAGAAGCGAAAGAGATTTGTCAAGATCGTAGCAGGTGGAAAGAAGTGGTCTCTGCCTACCCCTCTGGGAAACAGGCGTGATTTAATGTATGTATGTATGTCTTTTGGTTTGAAAACCTTAAAGGTCAAAAATAAAAGATCATTTATAACCAAAAATGTAACAGTTTAATATGGCTCAAAATCCAATAAAATACAATGTTAAGATGAAAGTCTTGTAATATTGACCTTTTTTTTAAAGTCGGTCGGTTCTTAGTCTGTCGTATTATAGCAAAAATAAATGTCATTCAGTTTGTACTTCAATGACTTCAGTTTTTTATCTTTTTCCTAGTAAATACAGTATGTAAACTAACTAAAACCATCTCTTAAAACCAGTTGATAGCCAAGTCGAGTTAAGTGTTTTAACACATGTTTTGCTAGTACGGGTCGAATATTTTGAATTTTATCATTGTTTAAAAATTATTTAATCTTACCTTTTTCAAAGTCGGTTAACCCTAAAAGTATCACACTGTATGTAATGTTTACGTCGTGACAGATTTATGTCATTCAAATTTCACTGGTGTCACTTTCTTGTCAATTATAAGGGCGATTACCAGACTGCGTGACAATGAAGGAGCGGTTCCGGTTAGTACCGGATAGTAGTAGTAGTAGTGGTGGGCCTCGTCCTCGTATTGACGTCAGAACGGAAAAAAGGATCTACAACCATTTTACAGAAAATCTTGGCTTCAGCACTAGAAAAGCGGGGAGTTGTATGATATGGTACGTTTGCTGAACCCCACACCTCTAGACTATTTCTTCTGGGGATGGGTGAAACAGTTAGTATTTAAAAAAAGTGTCGAGTACGGAGGAAGAAATATGAGGCTGCGGATTGTACAAGTTTCGAACATAATCAAGCGACGTGCCCGGCAAAATCCAGGTTTGATGCGTAGCGTTCACTTGAAACAACCATCGTCGCTTGGTTCAAATAACGGCCACATTTGATCTAATCTACGTCGTATTTAATCGGAAGTGTGCACATAGCCTTACTTTAACTGACATTGAAAGTGTTGAACTTGGCCTTGACCTGACAACCAGATGACAAATGTTACAATTGTAAACAAATAATACAGGATGTTATTGAATCATGTATAACTAAAATGATATTTTTTGTATTACAATTATAAATTCTAAAAAGCGTTAGAATTTCAATAATTTATATACGAAGACCTTATTTATCGCCTAGACATGCCCGGATTGACACAAATGGTTTTAGTAAGTTTACATACTGTATTTCGCAAAAAAATCCTTATAGTGAAATAAAATAATAATATGTCAAATCCGAAAATACAACTAATACTGAAACTTAGATATCTGGTGAGTAAAGGCTCTCTCATTTTACCTGCACCTATTTCTCAAATAAAACAGATAATTGAATAAACTCTATTATTTGTTTGATAACATGTCACTTTGAATCAGTCTTCTGTATCATTATAACAATATCAATTTGTTCGGTAACCAAACTCCTAAATTGGCTGTTTATTGATTAAATAAACATTGTACCGGTAACCACAGTATAAATAGAAAAGTAGGTTACCTCCGGCACTTTAGGAGTTTCTGTTATCTATTACCGCTCGGGTACTTAAGGTTGTCCAAACTTTGGTTTTCTATCAGTTATTTACTTGGTCGTACTTTGGTCTATGATTTATTAATCATAGTAATGGTTATGATCACACAGACCTTAAAGTAAGTGTTAATATTGATCGGTACCTAGTTTCAACTATTAGACAATTTTTCAACTGCTGACATTATATTTATAAATATGTGATGTGTAGACTCCCTTTTATCATCTTTTGATTACGCCGATTGCATATGAGTAGGCTTCCTTTGACTATTGACGGCACTGGCAGCACTCGCCACGCGGCATTTTACAAAGAAGTTCATTAGATTTTTGCGTCGATGCGCTTATTTATCCCTCACTCGATACGCAACCAAACGCCGTTACTTCACGTTGGCCTCATCTTGAGTTGTCGAGGCATGCACACATGCACGTCGCGCGATGTACCTTTGTTTGAAGATGAGTACTGTTCTATTTATACTATGTAGTAACTCCGGTCGATTTGAATATATTATCCCAACCACCTAAATACGACCCACGTCGCCTCGCCCGTCGATCACTTACTGGCGACGTTAATACAGCAATACGCGTGTAGAGTTACGCAAATACAACAAAATAACAGGATTATTGTTGTGTGGTTTTCGGATTTTAGCCCATAACAAAAAAAGAGAAATAAGATTAAGATAGGAATTGCTAGACTAACACTCGTATTCACAAACGTCACTATGAGGTCTCACAGTGCTCACAAACGCACAGGGTGGTTCAAATCGTCTCATAAACAAAAGGTCGGTCAAAAAGAACCAATCACAAAGCTGTATTGAACGCATTGCGTTTACTCAGCGAAGGATCCCTTAAGTATTGTTTGTGAATACGGGTGTTACTTTGCAGTGGGCGGGACACATCGCTCGCAGAAAAGTTGGCGGATAGGGTCGAAGACTTCTCGAGTGGTGTCCGCGTACCGGAAGACGCAGTGTGGGTGGGCCTCCAACAAGGTGGACCGACGACGTGACTCAGGTTGCGGGAAGCGCAGGATCGGTTCTTGTGGCAAACCATGGGGGAGGCCTATGTCCAGCAGTGCACGTCTTAAATGATGATGATGAAAAGACGGGTGTACAATATAAAACAATACATTTCTCTTTATTGCACACCAAAAATAGTAACAGTTTGAAACTGTTTCTAGTATTTGTATCTGTGTAGGTATGAGCGCTTTCACATTTAGGCGATGTTGTCACGGGACTGAACCGCTGCACAGTGAATCCCTTCACATTACAGCGACTACTCGTATAGCGCGGCGCAAAAATAAGAGTTATCAAAACGCCGAGAGTACAATAACATGTCAGAAGCAGTAGGTTTTACCACGTAGAATAGATTCACGACTCCTAAATACAAGATCATCATCATCATCATCATCATCATCATCATCATCATCATCATCATCATCATCAGCCTATAGCAGTTCACTGCTGGACCATAGGCCTCTAACATGGCTCGCCAACTGGCTCGATCCTGGGCTTCCCTCATCCAATGTCGTCCGTCCATCTAGCTGGCGACCTACCCACACTACACTAATAACTAATACAAGATAACTCACATCATTTCTAAAAGCTTTAATAATAATGAAACAGTTAAATAAAAAGTTATATAAGCTAACGGGTTCCAAGTTATTCTGGTCGACGGGTTCGATAAACATCTTTAATTGCATTAAGTGGTTTCTGCACTCGTGCTGTTAAATTGAAACACTATGTAATGGTTTTACTTTACTTCGTACAAGTAGTTCTAATTTAGTACTTAGCATTAGTACTCGTTCTTTGTGCTTACGGTTTTTATTTTTAAAAACTGCATGTATACATACATTAAATCACGCCTGTTTCCCAGAGGGGTAGGCAGAGATCACTTCTTTCCACCTGCTACGATCTTGACAAATCTCTTTCGCTTCTTCCACATTCATACGAGTCATGCACGCACGTCGGTTTCGGGTACTTAAAATTCGGCCCTTATCCAGTATTTCTCCGATTTTATTCGAAAAAGTACGCCTAGGGCGGTCCCTTCCGACCCTTCCACTCACATTCGCTTTGTATATCTCTTTCGTCAATCTTCTGTCATCCATCTTTTCCAAATGACCGAACCATCGAAGCATACCCTTTTCAATCTTAGTCACTACATCTTCTTTTAGTCCACATTTCTCTCTGACTTCTTCATTCCTTACTCTATCATTCAGTTTCACACCACACATACTATGCAAAGAGCGCATTTCAACTGCATTTATACGACTTTCATGCTTGTCCTGCCACTCCCAACCCAAACTACCTACTTATAAAAACATATTCCTTTAACTTTCGTAAAAACGAACTTTAAAAAAAGCTTATCTGCAAGTAAGCTCCCAGTAGCTTCATCTCACAGCTTAAACACGAAATATAAAATTTATGTTGAACATAAAAAATATATCTCAAAGCGTGTCTTTTATGCACTCGTTAAAGCTCTTTCAAGAGCGTTTCGATACAATAGCGATATATTACATACCTACGTAAAAGCAGTGGATAAGTACAAAATCATTGTTTGAAACACGAGACAAATATGCAGACATTTTCGTTTAAACCTTTTAACATTGTGCCCTTTGAGAAAAACCGTATGTCTTTTGTTTATTCCCTTTTTAAGTGAAAAAATCGAATACAAGAAGGAATTGAAACGTCTAGTAACCGCTAAGCTATCTTACTAGACATAATACGTAAATTGGCTGGGTTATACATTTTCCACGTGTCATTAGTCGTGTCACGCCGGGACATTTCGACGCATACTGCCAGAAACGCAAATTACCTGATACGCGGAGGACCATAAAATACGTACCTAAGTATGTTTACGTTATGTTAGTATGATTTAATATCAGGTAGTGTCGACGGAGCTCCTATTTCTGGGTGGTTTGGCCCTCCGGGCCTGCTGCAAAACTAACATAACCTACACCTACCTACGTATTTTATGGTCAACCGCGTATCATTTACGTATCTGGTACTATGCGTCCATAGCCGCCGGGTAATGTATAACACAGCTAATTTACGTACAATGCCACGCTTGGTCAACATGATGAACAAGATGGAATGTCTCTAATAATTTCACGGGTTGTCTTATCCAACAGCGGAACACAACAATGCAAATACTGCTGCTTGGTGAAAGGTTAAAGGGTAGATGGTAGTAGCATTCCGAACGGACCCTGCGGATGGTCCTACCATCACTAAAACCACTGTGCCAGTCGCATTTCCGGGACCCTCATCAGACCGTCTGTCCACCTAGTGGAAGGCCTGCCATCATCTTTTCCCATTCTAGTGGTCACCATTCTAGAACCTTACCACTCCGAAGGTCATCGTTTCTACCAACCCCACTTTTCGCCACTTAAAAGGTTGTCACTCGCAGCATACAAACTAAAATGCCCAACAAATTCAATAAAAAAAATAACTTACTTACTAAGAAGTCAAATGGCAGACTTCAGGTCAATTTGAAATTTCATTCAGTCAGACGTCAAATAAATGGGTTACCTCAACGGATGAATCTTTTGCTTGGGAGAAAATTGGAATTTTCGGAGTAACGCCACAGTAAATTCAAAAGATCAGTAAACATTTTTTTTACTAGCTTGTGTGACGCTCAATTTAAACGTCAAGGCGGCAAATTTTTGATGTGATTGATGCACTAAAATTCGGTAGTTGACAGCCTAAGCTATACAGACAGTCATTTGTAGCACGGGATTTTATTTTATGCTTCTTAACTTAAAAAAGGTGAGTTCTTGATTTAGCTTCTGGTCACAGTTTAAGTCTAGACATTAAACAGTCTCTGAGAGCAATATATTTGTACATCCAAATTAAGTACTCTGTTTAAAACTACATTGAAAATAAATGCATCTTTGGTACCTATTACTTAGCTAATCTGAGAGCCCTTTTAATTTCATGTCTTGCAAATTTGAATTTAATTTTAACTGTGTTATTTTTAGTTAAAAACTAAGTGTAAGTAGGTTATCAAACATTTTGATACATATTTTAAATATAGCAGTATGAGTAAGTAAAGACGCGTTGAGGGAGCCACAAATGCGAAATAGTCCGAGAAAATGTTCTTACTGTGTTTGTAAAGGACACTGTGAACAAATGGGCTATCATGTCTGCCCCTGACAGCGATGGATTACCGCATTTAACCGCCCGTAGGTCTTTCCGGACTGACTGTACATATAACCTTAACCTTTTTCCTTGTTTGGTTGAAATATAAGGAATAATCGTGGGCCGAGATGAGATCCTTGTGACACTCCGAAGGTAAAATATTAATTTCGAGTTTAAAATTACGAATTGATACCTTAAGTACAGTTCTGTTTCGTTATTAATGTAAAGGAGTTTTAGAACTATTGTAAAAATATAGTTGTAATGTGTTTTTGGTATTTTTTCCCTTAAATATATAGGAAGAAGGCTCTTTGAAATACCTTACAAAGAGATAGATAAGAATTTAATAATAGCAAAGTATTAGGATAATAAGTATTTCACTTATTTCAGGGACAAACACGAGAAATAGGGATACATAAAAATACAATTAAATTTTAACAGTGTACTAATAAAAACCACTCAATGTGCTTCTCAGATATTGACCTTCAAAGCAACTAGAACCTCCAATTTAAATCAAAGCTTTTTTATATCAAAAAAATCCTAAAACCCTTTAATTGAAATCCTGTCTAAATATAGCCATTATTCTGTTAATTACTCGCTTTTTAAGACAAAGCCTTTTGTCTGCCGTTTTCTCTGACACCTTAATCTTGGAAACAATGGGTCGCCATCTTGTCTAATACTTTGGTAAGTCGAGATCGCTTGGTCTCAAAGGGTTAACAAATATCGTCGGGAATAATGCCGATTTTAGAACGATACGAATCAAATAGTCCAGTTGTAAGACTTTCATTTAAAAAAAAACACTTTAATTTGTGCAAGTGCAAATTCACTCCTGACACGTTGTACAACTATGAATTTTCTGAATATTGTTAATGTTGACTGTAGCAAAATAATGCTAAACTTATTTGTTGCGTGTGAAGAAACAGTAATATTAGTAATGTTTTAAAGTTAGATAGATAAAGATAAAGATAAACATAAAGAGACATTTGTTCACAACAATACCAATACAAGATTACATTAAGTAACAAAAAGAACAAGACAGAGAAATTGTTGCGAAACGGTCCCAACTCAGCATTTGCTAGCCGTAAAGCCAGCACTGGTCTTCCGTTGGTTCCGTTTTACTGCTGTCAACATTATGAATATTTAGAAACTTCATGGTTGTGCGTGACAGGAGTGACTCTTTCTTTCTTTTTTTCTTATACTTTGTATTTTGTAAATGAAAGGCAGTTATTAAAATTACTAGAGGACGCCCGCGACTTTGTTCGCGTAGAATTAGTTTCCCACTACTCCCCCCTATTTCTTCCCGTTGGGGGTCGACTTTCGGAAAATCCTTTCTTAGTGCTCACTTATATCACGAAAGGAACCCCTATACCAAATTTCAAGTTTCTAGGTACAGTAGTTTCGGCTGTGCGTTGATATATAAGTCAGTCAGGTTTGCCTTTTATATATATATAGATTATTAGTCCTTAACTGGGTACATTTTTTTTTCAAGAAACGCCCAAATGCAATACAGCTATTAAATTATAATTTGGTAGGTTTCAGTAACTATGTAAAGAAAAACTTCACATAATTATTGACATAATTACTCCCATTCCCAACAACACTGCAAGAAATAAACAAGTAAAGTTCTTGTTTGTGTCTTTTGAATAAAGTTTTCATAGTAAAGTTCCCATCTCCATATGCTATAGTAGCCCCCCAACGTTCTTGACTATAACTTTTCCTTCTATCTTATTGCATTCTTCTCAAGTCGCTACGTGACATGATTGCTACATAAGTTAGAATCCTCGCTCTAGACATGGATGGGTAGTCAAGGAATTTAATTGATAAAATTACTTTGGAACCTTAGCACAGTAAGCCAATGAAGCAATTTAAATTGATATTTTTTAGGGACGATGTAACTTCATTATGGTAGTGTAAGCGAAATAAATAATTAAGCACATATAATATTTTCACGTTATTTCATAATGTTTACTTAAACAAAACAAACAATAGACAAATACTTATTTCATAATTACAAAAAAAAACAAGTTCATAAATAGAAAACAACAAAGGAAAACAATAAAGACTACGGGCATTTTAACGTAGCAACTCAAATAACGTTTTCTTCTGTAATAAAATTTAAAGTTTGTAAGTATGGTAATCCTTAAATCACATGCATTTAAATAACATTTGGCATATTGAAATCGGCCACTGAACATTTATTAGTTGTTTATTAATGTTGTCCTTGATTATTTGAGTGTTATTTTTGTATTATTGTTTTATTATTTTGTATTAACGTTGACAATATCAATGTAATTTCGTTTTTTTTTTGACATGCAATGCAATTTATATTGTAATATTACATTGATGAATAAATAAACTAAATTAAACTAAACTATTGGTTGTTCTAGCCCACATTAACACAAAAAAGCCGTTCTATCCAGAAAACAATGTAGTTCTCAAAGATCTTTTTACGATCTTAAAGTTGAAAGGTGTATGACTTCTTGTAAATGATCACTATCAATGACCCTTTCGACCTGTACCTATCTTATAACACGGCTTTACTGTTTTTTTCCCTATGTCCTTCAAAATATCATAAAAGCAAAGCATCGTATTCGCAAAACATGACATTCGCAAATCATCATAGAGCAAAACAACACATTAGCAAAACATCATTATTAGTAATCTAAGACATGAATAAGACAGTGTCGAAGGAGGTCCGCGCTATTTCTGGGTAACTGTACTGTAAATATATCATAACCTTAACCAACTTACAATTCTTTAATCAATTTCGACTATTTGTAAATATCATGTTTTGCGAATATCGTGATTTGCTAGTATAATGTTATGTGCATAATGATGTTTTGTTAGTATGATGTTATGCGTATAATGATGTTTTGCGAATATGTACAGGTCTTCACCCTACTTACTGAATAAATGTCTTTTATTTTTATATTTTTTTATCATCTTCGTAGAATTGACTATTTCCAATATTTAAGGTAGTGGCGTCCATGTAACGTTCGTTCTTTCCACCCTGTATAACCATTATTGATTCTCTCACGCTAGTAACGAGGTCGCACCTACTACAAATGCTTTCCGCTACTGCCATTACAGCCGCTATTGTGCTGCCATATACCAAAGAAAACGGCTATATGCAAATATAGGTATAGGTTAGAGCGGGCTAATTTTCCGCAACTCAACTTAATTTATGCGCCTTTTTTGCGTGCTGGGTTGCTGGCACTACTCTTGCCAACACAGTTGTACCAGGAAGCCTAGCAGACCCTTGATGTTGCCGACGGCTTCTGGTAGTGATCTCGGTGTTCCGAGGAGACGTGCTCATGTTCCCACTTCAGGGCAATCCATGATGCCCAAACCCCGGATTGATTGGAGAAAAGATGTATCAGTGCTAGTGATTAATTAAATATCGAATAAGCTTTATCGAAATCGTTCAAAAGCAATTTTCAATCATCATAATTAATGACATCTTCTAATAATTTGCAAACTTCTTTTGTATAAACAACCGATATCTGACATTGACTCTTTGACTCGAACATTTTGACCACCTTTTTAAATTAGGTACATGACAATTAATTCAGTGCAAAAGTATTCCTTACCATTTTGTCAAATTGAGAACCATCCATCCGTCCGTCCGTTCATCCGCAGCTTAGTGCAGAGACTCTTAGTTCTATAAGTAGAAAGCTATTATTTTGACATGAATATACATATTAGTCACGCCGACCAAGTGGTAAAATAAAATCTTGAAAAAGAAATTTCGGTTTGACTACGGAATAGTTGCGATAAGTATAAATAAAAGAGGTTCACAAATTATTAAAAGGTAAGTATATAAACTTGAACATTAATTATGATGATTGAAAATTGTTTTTTAACGATGTCGATAAAACTTAGTCGATATTTAATTCATCACTAGCACTGGTGCATTTTTGCTCATGTCAATCCGGGTTTTGATGATGACGCGGGCTGCGTTTTCCTCCGCCGTCATACAGGCTAGGTACAGGGGGCTGTCTGTAATACCTAATGTGAACAAGTGCTTGTTAAACAAGACATGGCCAGTTATGGCTCCAGTTAGAAGTCGGTAACTGCAATGGTTTAATGTTTTGTTTTATTTGGGCACAAACGGTACAAATATAACTTAAAGATATATAACCTAACCAACAAAATGTTGGAAAATCCCCTACATTGACATTTCAAAGTTCAATACTTCAAAAACGGCTGAACCGATTTCGATATAAAATATAAAACCACCGCTAGAAAACCTGCTTTCAAATAAAAAAAACCGCATCCATATCGGTTCATCCGTTTAAGAGCTACGGTGCCACAGACAGACACACACACACACACACACACACACACACACACACACACACTTACACGTCAAACTTATAACACCCCTCTTTTTTGCGTCGGGGGTTAAAAAGAACATGAATTTAACATTAACCAGTGAAGTTACCACAAGTTACAGAGATATATTAAAAATAAAGGAAGCGTGGGTACAACAACAGGAGTATTTAACAGCAAAAGGAAACAATATAACAAACATGCAACGAGACTACACTGCTTACTCTAAGGGATGACTTAAATGAAGGAAGTGCAAATTGCACTACTACAATTTGCACTTCCTAAATTTAAGTCAGTAGTAGTTAAAGCATTTTATACTCTATTAGTAACCATATTGAATTTAAAATGCTTATAATACTATACTTTGCCCCTTGCTCCCTTTTTGGAATTATGACAGCAGCGTGTTTAGCATGGCAGCAGCCACAGCTGTTATCGCCTGAACGCGTTATAAACCTTCTTGTACAATTCTTGCTGCTCTGGACCTATAATATTATTTTTATATCAGACGTGTTTTGCAAACATAAATAAAATAAGGTTGGTTACATACGGCGCGTTTTTGCTGCAGCATTTTACAAACGCGCGACTTTATTGCGACTCTTGCGATTAATAGGCATTTGTGTCGATTTAACTGCGCGATTGTATTGCTGTAGTCACGATTACGCTACGTAACTCCGAATTGATTAAAATCCGGAATGTTCCAAATGCAAAGACTGTATTTTTACTATGCGTTTAATTTAAAATAGCTCTGGCATAAAATCAATTCCGGAAAAATTAAAATTTGAACAAATTTCAAGGTGTTCCCCAATACTTAAACTCGTATTCACAAACGTCACTATGAGGTCTCACAGTGCTTACGAACGCACAGGGTGGTTCAAATCGTCTCATAAACAAAAGGTCAGTCAAAAAGACCAATCACAAAGCTGTATTGAACGCAGTGCGTTTACTAAGTGAAGGATCCCTTAAGTATTGTTTGTGAATACGAGTGTTAATCTCTCTTATGAATCAACCGGATGACGTTTACGATTTTATGAGCGTAGAATTAGATCCCGCGTCTCTAATTCTTCCCGTTGTGGATTGATTTTCGGAAAATTCTTTCATGTGACCCAAAGTCCTAGAGTCAACGGCTTACTGTGCGTTGTCCGTCAGTCAGTTAGTCACCGGAGATTTTTGTATGTACAGTCACCTAATAAAAATGTTGAGGATACTTAGAACCTTGTCATTGTGACTGCCATTGTTATTGTCATACTTGTCATTTGATGTTCAGTTTGAAGTTTATTATGACAGTGCACTAAAGTGCTTAACATGTTCGTTGGGGTACTGTACATTGTAGTAGTATAAGTTAAAAGTTGTGTCAAAGTAAAAGCGCGTCTGCACTACGATCAAATACGATTATCTTTTTTACCGCCTAAAATAGAAGCCCTGTTGCCGTGTCTATAAACGACTTGGTAGCGACTATTTCACCTTTGCATCGCCAATGTATAGGTGCTTTAAGTCGCACGTGTGTGTAAAGGATTGACTTCACTAACACCCGTATTCACAAACGTCACTATGAAGTCTCACAGTGCTCACGAACGCACAGTGTGGTTCAAATCTGGACGATTTGAACCACCCTGTGCATAAACAAGAGGTCGGTCAAAAAGGACCAATCACAAAGCTGTATTGAATGCAGTGCGTTTACTCAGTGAAGGATCCTTTAAGTATTGTTTGTGAATACCGGTGTGAAGCTCAGATATACGTCCTTTTGGACGTTCGAATTTTGACGCAGTCCAATAATTACGCAGCTTTAGCAAATTTACGCTTGGGTATAATCGATCATATAAACAGACGATTAACGACATTATCATTACTGCATCGCGACCGAATCGCAGCTAAAAGTCGCCATGTTTAACCGCTCTAATATGGTATGTTTGCGTCGCCGGTTACTTTGGCAACGGCGTAACTTTTTGCAATTAAGTTGAGTACCACATTGTGTAGAAAAACATGTCGCGTTCTAAGAATAACAAAGATTATATATATTTAAGCAACACTGTTATCTTTTTTACTGTAAATGATATTTAATATGAAAGCTTTGAAGTTATTATCATTAAATATTTGTTTTTGTTTTAAAGGGAATAAACGCTTGTAGTATTGTTAGGCGATGGGCTTGCAACACAGAACAGAAAAAAACAGTAGAAGTGTCAAGTGGGCGTGTAACGTGTGGCATAGTTATGCAGAGTTCCGCATAACCTACCATACTTTTGCCGCGATCGCTTATTTCGATATTTCGATATTTCTAAAATAGGAAATAAATCCAGAAGCATGCCTTATTGTGCTTTTTTGGAGTGTAAAAACATTTTATCTACACTCATATCATAAGTTCTCTATAATGCGTTCAGAATCCGTAGACAATGACCAGCATTACTTGATACAATTTTACTATGATATGTTTTCTTACCTGTAGCTGTAATGAAAAGTTAAAATTACGATACAACTTTTGATAAAGTAATGTTGTTCAAATTTGGAACATCTTCCAAAACCTACAAAATTCAAACAGGGGGCCAATTCTAGTATCAATTGAACGTCGACTCGGTATATTTGAAGTAAAGTGTCGTACGCCATTTTGATTTCGAATGACATTAGAATAGGGACTTTGTTAGTTTGTCTATGATTTAAAAAAACATTCATATTCGTGACACAGGTTAGCTTTGCCGCCATGTTTGTTCTGCCGCCTACTGAACGCATCTTAGAGTACTTATAATATGTGTGTAGATAAAGTAATGTATGTAACTGTACATAATTAGGCCTTAAAACACTCGTGTGATCTCATTATGAAACTCGCCTTCAGCTCGTTTCATAAAACCACACTCGTATTTTAAGGACCCTCTTTATGTATCAGTTACATAAAATACTATTCCTTGGTGGCGTGTTGTTTTTATGATAGTTTGAGTATTGGCGACAACAGGTCTGATACTAAGCGATGCTCATGCCACTTCCACTGTTTTTTCTATTCCGTGGCTTGCAACCTGTCACTAATATACACTGGAACACATCATCATGAACACTGCTGCCTGGTGGTAGGTTGAAGGATAAGATGGTGGTAGCGATCACGGACCCTGCACAAGGTCCTACCACCACTCTTTGTTTTGACGCATCGGTTTAAAAATTCAAATAGTAATCTTCTAATTACATTTATGTCATTTGGCTTTTATAATATTACTAGAGGACGCCCGCGACTTCGTACGCGTAGAATTAGTTTCCCACTACTCCCCCCTTTTCTTCCCGTTGGGGGTCGATTTTCGTAAAATCCTTTCTTAGTGCTCACTTACATCATGAAAGGAACCCCTGTACCGAATTTCAAGTTTCTAGAAGCAGTAGTTTCGGCTGTGCGTTGATATATAAGTCAGTCAGTTTTGCCTTTTATATAAGTACTAGAGGACGCCCGCGACTTCGTACGCGTAGAATTAGTTTCCCGCTACTCCCCCCATTTCTTCACGTTGGGGGTCGATTTTCGTAAAATCCTTTCTTAGTGCTCACTTACATCATGAAAGGAACCCCTGTACCAAATTTCAAGTTTCTAGGGACAGTAGTTTCGGCTGTGCATTGATATATAAGTCAGTCAGTTTTGCCTTTTATATAATATATAGATTAGCGATTTCATTTACCATATCAATATTTCAGTTTTATCGTCATAATTTTTTGTTATGAAAAAACGCTAGGGTTCCAATTGGCTAGGCAATATTTTTGCAAATGGCGGCCCGAATAACGGTCATTCGAATAACTCCGAACATTTTCCATTTACAACAACAAATTAAATTTAGGGGTCGCTTTCGGAGTTTGAAAACAATTTTGAATATGGACATGGGACACGTTTATAATTATAATATATTTGTTAACTGCGACTATCAAGTAATTATTTGTATTGCCAAATTTATACAGGGTGACTTCAAATTGGTAATACAAAACACTTCATTGTGGCTCAGTTAATGATCAGTGTAGGTATTATATTAACTCAATTGTTTAAATTAGCCTTCTAGCCGCCAGTGTCAGTCAGCGCAACTAAATCTGACAGTGCCCTACATCGCGCTAACGAAGTTTCCCCAGTCAGTTGACATATACAGGGTGACTGCAAAGTCATGATCCTAACTTAATTTTCACAACTCAGTAAATAATTGAGATTCTATTTGTATTATTTTTGAAACATTTAAGTTTAGCATTTTATTAAAATAATATTGTTTTCCTAATTAATACCAAAATTATGGTCATCTCACATTTTCATATTATACCCTATTTGAAAATCAACTGATTAGACAAGTGACAAATTAAGTATGTAGGGTGGCCATGATCCTGAATAAAAAGATTTCATTTAATGTTTATTTAAATAAAAATCAAAGTTATTGTCTAAACGCTTTTAAATCTATTACGTTTTGTTCCTAATGGTGTAGTGAGTTTTAGTTTATTTTGTTGCTACACTACCCCGCAGTTGCCTGTATATATCCTCGGACATATTGGTACAATTCCCATATTTGTACAATTCCACATTGGTAAAACTCCACATTTGTACAATTTGAAATTCATACCGAGGAAGCTAAAATTATTTTTATTCTGCAAAAGTAGGTAGGTTAAGTTCGTTAGGCATCTTTAGATGCCCGAAGGGCAAATCGCCCGTTAATAGGAGGCTCCGCCGAAAAGCTGTGAATTTATAATTAGGACAAAAAAGGAAAAATTACTCATTATAAATTGTACAAACTGCCAATGCATTTGCAAATATGGAAATTGTACCAATGTGTTCAAAATCCTGTATACACTTTCCTACTTCATCCCAATTGGACTTCGGTACCAGAACACTGAAAAAAAAATTGGTCGCTTCTAGCAAGATTGTGATTATTGTGAACAAGCGTCTTGATTCCATGAGCATGACAAGACGTTAGATACATCAACTAAGACGTTAGTTGAATCACTAAAGATCTCGCTGTTGTTAATATTAACTTTGGTTGATATAACGCATATCAACAACCATTATTATTTTATTCATTACTAGAGGACGCCCGCGACTTTGTACGCGTAGAATTAGTTTCCCACTACTCCCCCTACTTCTTCCCGTTGGGGGTCGATTTTGAAAGGAACCCCTGTACTAAATTTCAAATTTCTAGGTAGAGTAGTATCAGCTGTGCGTTGACATATAAGTCAGTCAGTTTTGCCTTTTATATATATAGATTTGTCAACTAAGAGAAAATCTCTCATGGTTGTCTTTATTTTTTTTGAGTGCATGTCACCCGCCTGGAGAGAGATCTCTCTATTCTCTCTCCTATACAGTCCTCAATTGGCCAGCGAAATATTTTACGCATTTATGTTTCATTTGGTATTCTGATTGATGTAAAACTTTTGTGGAGGAAGTTTGCAGCGTCAATAGCTTTTGGTGCTTGAATCGAATACGTAATGTATTTCTAGGGTTCCGTTGTTACATCGGGAAAATTTATGCATGTATGTAAACTTTTTATTGCACAAAAAAAAATACAAGTAATTTCGTGCTTAAACTTCAGATTAACATGTACAATCATGAACCTGAGGGCTTATTGTCTAACGCACTCGCAATCACGATCGTTTTCATTTTGAAAATCGAAGGCTTGTCTGCATACAAAATGAAAACAATTGCTCCTCTTTGAAGCTGGTTGCGATTGCGAGTGCGTTAGAAAATAAGCCCTCTGGATTGTTGAGCCACTTGCCATTGTTCGTAATTTAGCCGTGTATGCAATAACCGATGTCACCGACAGGCTAACAGCTATTCGATTTGCATTACACGGCCAAATTATAAAATTGGGTAAGTGGCTCAACAATCCCGGTTCGCGACTGTACAGTCAACAGCATAAATAAGTGATAATTTATGTACCTTGTCACTTTAACGTCGTGTTTTAAATGTTATACGAAATTGTGAAACGTTTTAAAGCGACAAAGTACATAAATGATCACTTGTTTATGCTGTTGACTTTACTATCAGCCCCCACCATAGAAGGGTGTCACAGTGACATTATAAAAACATTTGTTTGACACTTCTTACGACTTGAATCATAACGTCACTGTGACACAGTTCTATGGTTTGATTGGTGGGTCAGAGGTCTAATGCGCTGGACAATGTCGAACTTATCCTTTATAGGAATCTCTTCCAATTAACCTTACTATATTTTAGGAAGCTGTACGAGGATAGGCAAAACTTACCACTATCTGTTTTAACGTTTGATTGTTTTTCAATACCTAACTCAAGTCTTGATTTTGAATTGAGAAAACATGCAAGTGGGAAAAATCCAAAATGGAATCTCAAAAATGCGAATGTAAAGTTTCATCATCATCATGTCAGCCGAAAGACGTCCACTGCTGGACATAGGCCTCCCCCAAAAGGAAAGTTTGCTACGCGAAATTAGTCAGTTAGGGTAACCGATCTATTTTCTCGATTTTACAATGCTTATAATCAACAACGTACCGTAAAACTACACAACTGTGGTCCTGGTCTACAACAATAGTCCAATTTTACTTATTTTAAAAATATGATAGCTTTAGATATAGCTAGAGTTTAGAGCAATCGATTTTAGGTCAAACAATACATATACCCAGCAATAATAGCAGTAAGGTATTATATTTTAGAATAATGTAACGAGGAAAATTGTACTATTGTTGCAGGCTAGGACCATAGTTGTGTAGTTTTACGGTATATAAAATCAGACGTACCTCTAAATTACTTCTAATCCTACTAATATTATAAATGCGAAAGTTTGTGTGTGTGTGTGTGTATGTTTTAGGTTGTTACTCCTTCACGCTATAATGGCTAGACGGATTGGGATGACATTTGAAACGGAGAAAGTTCCCTGGATTAACACAAATGCTACTTTTCATCCCGGAAAAAAAAAGGTCTCGAGGGAATAACCATAATCGAAATGTACACGGACGAAGGCGCGGACAGAAGCTAGTACTTAAAACTCATGTATTTTAAAATACCCATGAGACTGCAAAAAAAAAGTTTCCGAACAGCTGTTGTTGACGTTCACGAACCTAACGAAACAAAACAAACATGGTGAAGGTTGTCCACCTTTATTTGTAACGTTTCTGTCTAGACTTTACTTTGAGATAGGTTACACGAACGTGTAGTAATATAAATACATATTATTTTATGTATATTTTTAGGGGCTGGTTTTTGCTTCAAATTGTTGTCGTATTTGATTGATGCTTTTTAGGGTTCCGTACCAAAATGGTACAAAAGGAACCCTTATGGTGAGACTTCGTTGTCTGTCTGTCTATCTGTCTGTATGTCACAGCAGGTTTTCTCAGCAACTACAAAATGATATCAACTTGAAATTTGGCATAGTTGTACAACTTGCTTGCCCGCATCTATTTGTAGTAAAAAAAATATTAAATTAATTTTATTAATAATTGAAAAGGGGTCTAGAACGGGGGGTTCAAAAATGAAAGTGGTTCGATTATAGCAAATGGGGTGTCATATGAAAGGTCTTAATCTGCACATTTCAAAAAAAAAAAATGAAACTTTTCTGTGATGTACTTTTTGATTTATAGCCAAAAATGTACAAAAAATGACCGTTCCCCCCCCCCCTTTATCTCCGAAGTTTATAACTCAAAAATTCTGAAAAAAATCCTAACGTATTGATAATTACTTATATTTTCTGGGAAAAATAAAATAAAGTGTTCATTATTTACAGTTTTTGAGATATAACAAAAAAACTAAGAAAATCTGTATTAAAATTTAGGCTAGTCAAAATCGACCTTATTGCCTAGAAAATAAAGCTCATAACAAAATGAGTATTTCCTTTTGCGGTTACCAAGCATATTATCTTCAATACGGAACCCTCGGTGCGCGAGTCCGACTCGCACTTGACCAGTTTTTTCAACATATTCCTGATTGGAGATATTCATGTTTTGATGCATTTCATTTTTACCGGAATGCCAGTCATATTAAGCAATACGTACCTACCTACTTACAGGGCCTCTATTCCCGGCGGTAAAAACTACAAAACAGAAAAAACAGTAGAAGTGTCAAGTGGGCGTGTAACGTGTGGCATAGTTATGCGGAGTTCCGCACAACCTACCATACTTTTGCCGCGATCGCTTATTTCGGTATTTCGATATTTCTAAAATAGGAAATAAATCCAGAAGCATGCCTTATTGTGCTATTTTGGAGTGTAAAAGCGATAGCCTCACCAAAAACATTTTCCATGGCGGCGTATTGTTTTTATGATAGTGTGAGTATTGGCTACAATAGGTCTGATACTAAGCAAAGCTCATGCCACATGCCTTGGCTGTTCCACTGTTTTTTCTATTCCGTGGTAAAAACCATATCGTTTTTGTACTGTTATCGTATTGTCAACGTTTTGATAGCTCTTATTTACTTGACAGTAATGGCGGCCGAGTTAAATACGATCCCGTAACCGGTCAAATACGATATTGTTTTTACCTAGAATAGAGGAGCTGCGCCTCTATTCAACACGGTAAAAACGATATCCTAGTTGACTTGTTATGGTATTTTTATCACGTCAGATGCCATTACTGTCAAGTAAATAAGAGCTATCAAAACGTTGACAATACGATAACAGACCAAAAACGATATTGTTTTTACCGAGTTGAATAGAGGCCCTGAGGGGCTATTGTCTAACGCACTCGCAATCACAACCGGCTTCAAACTGGAGCAATAGTTTACATTTTGTGTGCAGACAAGCGTTCGATTTTCAAAATGAAAACGATCGTGATTGCGAGTGCGTTAAACAATAAGCCCTCTGGTTAAAAGTTTTATAGAAACTGTAACATGGCGGTAACATCTACGAAGTGCTACGGGCTACGCTTGTAGCACGTAGCACTCCGTAGATAGAATCTGCTACGAACAAATAGTTATTAGAAAAGTAGCATTCTGGGCTTCTATTATACGACGTTAAATAATATTGCTTTTGACGTGTTATGACATTGTTTTTAACTCGGCCGCCATTACTCGTACTGTCAAGTAAATAAGAGCTATCAAAACGATGACAATACGGAAATACGTCAAAAGTAATATTGTTTTACGTAGTAGAATAGAGAACCTGCATAATTAACATATGTACACTCTTCGCTAATTAAATTTGAATACGCGTTAATTGCTGTGCTTTAAGCGATTTGAAGGTACCGAAGTGTATTTGTTTATTTGTAGCCATGTAAAATAAAATGATTAAAAAAATTATTTGAATCCAAATTTTTAAAGTCACCTGTTTTTAAGTAGTTTTAAAAAAAAACCTTAGTGAAAGCATAATATACTTGCTAACAATAGAAGATTCATTCAAAACATTCATCATAGGTATTAAAATACAGTAATCTCCCATCTTAACTACATTAATTTTTTATACGAAATAACCTTGCTTCTAATATTGTTCCATTTCAAGATTGCAAGCAAAGCCGCAAAGTACCGCCTAGTGTTGTAATACTGCCCGAGTGAAAGTATTTATTGTCTGTGTCGAAATGTTGCTACCTTTAGACGGGAGAGTTCACTCGCCTGGGAAACGGCGAGTAACTAGAAAATCAGTTGGAACTTGACCGAGAAAATCACCTGCGTTGACTTTAATACTAGCAAGGGTAAGAACAGATTATGTAAAAGATCATTTGACTTGTTTAATTTTATAATTAGTGATGCATATTTCAGTAGTGGTAAGAGCTTGTGCAGAGTCCGCCTGGATCACTGCTGCCTGCCAAGCAGCAGTGTTTGCATTGCTGTGTTCCGGTGTGGGGATAAGACTACCGGTGAAATAACTAGCAAAGAAGCATTCCATCTTAGCCCTCGGTGTTGTCGTTTTTGTGGTCTCAAACTGTTGTCATGATAATGTAAATCTCTATGGGTCACAGATACAACTTCCTTTGTGTGCTAGGTTTGCCTTCTCCGTGACATGAAAATGCCACATCTTTAAATTGCACAAATCGTTCTGCTTCTTCTTTTATTGCGATCAGCTAAAGAGTGGATTTGCTTCTTTCATCTGTGATTCCTGAGAGATATAACTTGGGTAGGCTCTTGTTCAAATAGGCTATTTTCGATCCACTTAAAAAAGAAGACAAATAAAGCTTTTACAATTATGAGTAGTAAAGTAACTGAAAAATAAGTTAAATTATCTTCTCACAATTTTACTGTCATTAAGTTACACATTAATATGCATATACATTATTATCATCGTTTATTTATTTATTTTTCAAACTAAAAACATTTTTTACAGGTACTAAGCCTAAAATAATAGTATTACTATGGACTTAAGAGCGGCTTTGCTCGTGAAGGTGACGTAATTTCCATGCTACCCTTTTCCGAGCCCAATCTTTAACACACGGATTCTTCACAACCTTTTCTTTTACTAAGTCTAGATAATAAGCTTTTTAGTGTTTCTTTTGTCCTTTTTACGTCTATTTCGCCTACCTAATGGTAGACGAGTACCCAAAGATCATAACAGGTGTAGACCAAACATCTCTCATCTATCATATTTTACTATTAACAATAAAATTGATCACAGTTCATAAAAATCTTTCACTCACCATGCCTTACCAACACGAGCTACTAAATCCCAGTACTCGCCCAACTAAACTCGCCCGGCACAAGTCACCCGGGTCGATGCTCCGCTGCGTCATGTCCGCATCGGTCGCACCTCTGCGGAAAACGGAACGGCTGTTGTTGTCGCATGTCGCCGCTAGATGTCGCTGGGCACTGTGTTTATACAAAGCCATTGTTGAATAAAGGTCGGAGTCATTTAAAAACAAAAACTGGTCAAGGGCGAGTCTGACTCGCGCACGAAGGGTTCCGTACCATTATCGAGCAAACAACGTCAAAAGAATGACGTTTGATAAGATAAAGATAAAGACATTTATTCAGTAAGTAGGCCGCACGGGCACTTTTACACGTCAGGAGTCTACCAGCGCTTCCCAAGAGGAGACCACTGCCGAGAAGAAACGCCGCAAGAAACTCAGCAGTCAGTCATTTTTTAACCATATTTCTTACTACAATGATACTACTTAGTCTAGTATTATATAAAGCTAGAAATATTAAATTAAATATAATATCAAATATCATGCGTAGTTCAGCAGGAAAACATGACAAAAATATTAGGAGAGAGATATAGAGGGAGAAAAAGGAAGAAAAATACAACCAAAGTTTATACAAAGCCATTGTTGAATAACACCCGTATTCATAAACGTCACTATGAGGTCTCACAGTGCTCACGAATGCACAGGGTGGTTCAAATCGTCTCATAAACAAAAGGTCGGTCAAAAAGGACCAACCACAAAACTGTATTGAACGCAGTGCGGATTTAAGGTAGTTTCCCTCCAGGGCCCAAATTATTTTTCCACACTGTATAATATAGACGGCAAAAAAGGTTTTTAAAGCTTACTTTTTAGTACGCTTTTGAACGGAACAAATGTTTTAGTTTATGTGGGATCTCGTCAGATATCCGGATGTATCGGGTTTTACCCCGCAACTATCCGCGCAGAAGTTATTTATCCCCCACGGGAGCTGGTTGTTTTTCCGTTATTGTACCCTACGTCAGTCTTCGCTATAAACTATTGTACCAAATTTAAGATCGATGAAGACATTGAACCCTATAAACATTATTATTATTATTATTATTATTATTTATTCATGAACAATACAGGATTGTGTTTGAAATATACAATTATATGAGGTGCTTAAAATACTACGATGACATTAATATTGTAACTTATATGTAATCACTTACAACATATTTGACTCAACAAAATTTACAATATAGATAATATACATAAATAACACTGGAAAGGTTTACAATTTATACTAATGACACTGTTCAAATATTTCATCAATACTATAAAAACAACCTCTTAACAGGAAGGCTTTTATTTTATTTTTAAATAATGCAAGGTTCGTGATCATTTTCAGCTGAGTAGGCAATTTATTAAATATTTTGATAGCCTGATATCTGGCACAATGTTTTACCTATTTTTAGTCATCCGGTATAATCATTCGAGAAATTTACGACAAAATTATAACCTTAAATTGTGTCACGGACGAAACGAAGTGTTTTATGTCAATAGAAATATCGAGCTATAATAATGGCCTTCCGTTTACATATTTAAACCGCAATCAATCATCGTTGTGCAAACAGACGGACAGGTTGTTCGCTGTACACATACGTATAATTCAAGGAAGAACACATAGGCTTTGTTTCTATAGTGTTTTAGTTTGAATAGATATATTATAACATCGTTTTAGATGTATTGTTGTGTGTTGGGAACTAATAATATATATTTTTTATTTTTAATATGCCGAAAGTAGCCCATTGTTTATTTTTGAAGCGGGTTGAATGTGATGCATGTGAACCCTAGGGAAGAAAAGTAATTTGACAAAAGTCGTTAAATGACCACATGGTTTTTTCCATCGAAATAGTCATTTTGCAACTGTTACTTTTTGAGATGTAGTCGCAAAGCTAGATAAGGTCGTATTGCGATCTAGGCACAAAGCGATGAAGTCAGATCGAGATGTAGTCGCAAAGCGATCTGCCCCCTATTTCACCATCCTGACAATGACAGGTGACAGGTGACATTTCAGTGTACATAGCGCAGTTTATATGTAACCCAGCGATATATCTGCGTATTAACTTTGCATTGTATACCAAATTGTCACCTGTCACGTGTCATTGTCGAGATGGTGAAATAGGAGGCTGGTCGTATTGCTACCTAGTGCTAGCGAGATTTGGACTTAAAGTTTCGGTAGGTACCAAAAATAATTATTTCAATAGACCTTTGGATTTCAATGGAGATTGTAAAAAAAACTAAGCCTGTAGTGAGCCATGCTAAAATGTCATTAATTAGCCACTCTTTGGTAAAACTATACTAAACTTTCTTTTATAAGTTTGATTATCAAGCGTCCTCATAGTCGACATAAAATTAGTGTTTAACATTTATTTAGCATTCGATAAAATGGCCTTTATGAAATCGATGCGTTTCATCCCTTGGGTTAAAGTTGCCTAATAGCATAATAATATAATGGCAATATACAGGATGTCCCAAAAATAGCACGTCATAGTGACACCGGAGATTCCCAGGCCTAAGTTAACCATACCAGCCTAACATGACCTCAGTAAAAGTTGAGCCTCTTTCCTTCACCGTAAGACCATCGGATAATGTACTTAAGTTAGAAAAACTCATTTGTGCCGTATGATCTCGAGTTGACCCCTAAGCTAAATACTAGGCCACCGTCGATCTCAAACGGGACCATTACTGTTTACGCTGTCTATCTGCCTGTCTGCAGGCTGTATCTCTTGAACCATAATATGAAGATATAAACCCCACAAAATATGGGACCGTAAAACAATTTCACATTTTTATAAAATAAAACCCTTACTTAAAGAAGTTTTGAAGTATTAAAGCATTATTCTCGTAACAAGGGAGTTTGAGAAAATATAAAAATCCCCAGGGAGATAAAACTTCAGTGCGATGACGCCATTTTGCAAAGTTAAGGCCCTTCTAGAACTTTTTCATGTCATCAAATAATTGAAATATATCACGGGATATTTCACACAAATTGACCTAGGCCCAAAGTAAGCTTTAGGCATAAACTATCGGCACTAGATTGCGATGGACATACTTGTTTAGAGGAATACATACTTAAATTCGCGGACGCGCATGTGGACGGTTTCCACGCGACGCTGCGCAAGCGCTGCGCCGCGACGCTCTGCAGAGCACTGGACCTCTCTTCATTTAAGTTTAGATACTAACATAGTTATTTAAGTTCTGTGTGTAATACTAACAATATATGGATTCCGTGGTCTGAAATAAATGCATTTTATTTTATTTTATTTATTTATTTATTTAAATACATAAAAAAACATCTAAGATCCAAGAACAAATACTCGCGCTCATCATACAAATATTTACCCTTATCGGGAATCGAACCCAGGACCGCTAGCTTTGTCGGGCTTTGTAGCTCATTAACAACTATGCAAAGCGTCTTCAGATTGGTGTATACAAAGGTTTTCTTATGTATTTATATCAAACATCGTGAATTTCCCATCAAAGAAAATTTATTTAATTACAAGGCAGGGGGGTTTATTTAATAAAATAACAACCAGCTACCTATTACAGTTTATCAGATATAGCCCTAAAGTATAGGACAGACGGACAGACAGCATATAGCCTTGGTAATAGCGTGTCATTAGCACGCGAAATGAAACGAAACCCTAAAAGCATTGAAACCAATTGGAAATATTTCGTGAACACTGTTGCTGAGCGAAAAGCTTAGTATTCCTGGCATAATCTACAATGAAGATTCACCACCAACAAAAAAAAAATATCCTACTGATATTAAAAAATATCAGCCCGCCCGGGGTAAAGTAAAGTATGGATTTATTTAGTATTTTGGATTATCGTTTCCCTCGGGAACTTTTAAATTTTCCGAGATGAAATGTAGCCTATGTTTTAATCCAGGGTTTGAGCTATCTCCATTTTAAATTTCATTCAAATCCGTTCAGCCGTTGCAGCGTAACACCCGTATTCACAAACGTCACTATGAGGTCTCACTAGCGCACAGGGTGCTCCAAATCGTCTCATAAAAAGGTCGGTCAAAAAGGACCAATCACAAAGCTGTATTGAACGCAGTGCGTTTACTCAGTGAAGGATCCCTTTCGCATTTATAATATAACCTTTCGCATTTATAATATAACCTCTAGTGCGATTTAAGCCCCCTTGTTTCACCGAAATTCATTTCATAGAACGTATTGATCGAACGTAGGTTCGCATAATCTTCGATTCATAGAAAGCTATTTTCTGCTGAACCCGTGTCGATTTCAGGTCTATCCTAAATGTGATTTACGTAAGTTAGTTTAGGTTTGACGTAACCACCCGAAGATAACCAGATATTAACACGGATTCAGCAGAAAATAGCTTTCTATTCTTCTAAACGAAAATTCTGCGAAGTTATACAGTCTATGAAATGAGTGTCGGTGAAACAAGTTTAAACCTCCTTTTAAGTCTTGCTTTAGTTAAATTTGGCATACGTCGGTAATATTCCAATACCTCGTAACTAACAAATTAAATAAGGTGCAAAATACACCTAAGCACATAAGTCAGTAAGGCACATTTCGCAACTTATTGAATTTGTTAGTTACGAGGAATTGCAGAATAACCGGCAGAATAACACTAGGTTCACAATGCCTACATTTCCAGCCACTTGTACGATCCAGTAATTGCGCTCTTACTGGCTTGGTCCAGCGCCAGAAAGGCTCGCGATTGAATTATGGCCGCCAAATGTAGCTTCGTATGGGCATTATTACCCCCCATTAGATGGGTACTGCGCGGAATGGGCGGTAATACACTCATAGCCATTTACTTTTTTTATGAAATAAAGAAGACAGACATGCAGGCCATCTGGGCCTCTAGGGAAACAATATCGCCTTAGACGTATTAAGGCATTGTTTTTAACTCGGCCACCATGAATTTACTTGCAAATAAAAAAACCGGACGAGGCGAGTCAGACTCGCCCACCGAGGCTTCCGCAAATGACACGGTTAACTCAATTCAAAAGTTGCACCGCCGCCGTTCCTTGCATGAAGACCCTGATTTTTGTGTGATTTCATTATTAATGTTGGGTTTTTAGAATTTTTCCTATATTAAAAAAAAAAAAACATTTTAAAATTGTATGTTTTATGCTTTCACAGCTTAACCGCTAAACCAATTTCAATGAAACTTGGTATGGTGTGAGTTTGAACCTCGCAAAAAGACATACAGTCTGTGAGCACTTAGAAGGTGCCTGCTTCGGGTTTATACTTCTGCGAGTGAGAGACTCGCACTTAATAAGAGCTTATGATAGTGAGTGAAAGACAAGTATAAACCCGAAACACCTTTAAAGAGCTATCACACTGTAGAGTACTTTTGACACCGGAAAATTGAACAGTTCCCGAAGAAATTGCTATAAACGACTTACACCGACGGTGTTGTGGCCATCAAATAGTTTTAAATTTAAACACTGTTTAAACCAACATAACTTCCCAGTCAAAACAGCCTTCGAAAAAGATATGATAATGACACCTTTTGTCCAAAAAATGCAAATTCGTTTTTGCAAATAAACGAGCGGCTTGGCTTGGATCCAGCTACGCAATTAAGTTCTCACTGCATCCGGCCACGGGCGGAAACGACCAATTTTGCCATAACAAAGGAATAAAATTGATATTCTATTAAATTGGTGAAGGAATATCGTGTATCGGTGACCCGCTATACGAAATAAGGTCATAGAAGTTGTATGAATAATTTAATGAATGTATAATGAACAAACAATGTGATGTTATAAGAGTCTATATTGGAATCCATAATATCGTTTCTCCTTATCGACTTTTGTCCTAATTCATTGTTTGTCCTAAAAGCCATTTCCGCCTGATGTTTAAAACTTTTTAGTGTTGTTATAAGGGCCCGGCTCCACGCTCAATCATACTAGCGCAAATTCCAATTTGCACAAGCAAGCATGTGCATAGTACAAGGCTAGAGCTTAGTTTGGGACTAGGTCGATTTGAGCAAGATTGTCTCATGGTATTTATTTATTAAGTTTCTGTAAAAAAAAGACAAGTTCTTGCTTTGCGCTAAGAACAAAGCAAGCTAAATAAATGTTATTTATAAGAAATATTTCTTGAAACCGTAACAAGTCATAAATTTTCAACATCTGTACCGCAGCAGAAAATTTCTCCATCGCCGACAAAGCCAAGAAATTTCCTAAAACACAATTATTTCCAAATTAAATTTGAATGCCGCCGTACATTCTTAAATACCAGTCCCTTAAGTACAAATTTGAAGGAATTTAAACTTTAACTCAATTCATTAAGGCTTGTTAGGACGACAGATGCGTTTTGTATACAAAGCATTGCATTGTAAGTGCAGGGGAATTCTGGATTAATGCCAAATTGCAGAGTATAGGTATAGAGAAGTTTCAGCGGTTTTTGTTATTGTTGGAAATTCTTCAAAGTGTCTGCTGTAAGAGTTAGAAACTATTTAGAGTTCTGTACAATTGTTTTATCCCACGAAAACGGGTGAGCTACACTTGTAGTTGTAACACGTACAGACACGCACACTACGGTGTCGCTTAGGCTTGATTTCCTTCTTCGCTGACATCGGTCGCTAACGTCGATCGCGTATGACAAAAAAAGGTCCCGCAGTGCGAAACCGATCGCTGTACGGAACATCATGCGCCTGCGCTGCGCACACCAGAGCCCTAGACATGATGCATTACGCTACCTAGTGTTTCTATTCGTTTCGTTTTTAAACCAATCGCGTCACTTGTAGATCACGTGACTTTTCGTATCACGTCATCTACTTACAAGTGACGCGATTGGTTTAAAAACGAAACGAATAGAAACGCTAGTTGGCGTAATACATTTTGTCTAGGGGTTTAGAGGGCTTATTGTCCAACGCACTCGCAATCATGATCGTTTTCATTTTGAAAATCGAAGGCTTGTCTGCATACAAAATGAAAACAATTGCTCCACTTTGAAGCCAGTTGCGAATGCGTTAGACAATAAGCCCGCTGCTAACAGTCAACCGGTCTGCTTTCCACTAAGCGCGCGATGGTGGTGTATAGCACGTCAGCGCACCGACGTACGCGACACGCTGACGAGTGAGACCGACGGGCGCCATTAATGCGTAGCAATCAATCTGCCGCGGACGTCAGCTTCGTTGTGCGGTATCTCATAGAACATGGTATATATTTGTACATTCGACCGACGTCAGCGACCGACGTCAGCGTTGGAGAGAATCAAGCCTTAGCGACGGCAGCTCAGAGACGATGTGCATGTGCATCTATACACAAAAGTATGGCACACGTGGTTTCGTGAAATAAAACAAAGGTACCATTTACTGATTGGAAAACATTTGACAACAACAGCCCCGCCTACAATGGCAATGCTAGAGGTTTCGATTGCCGGTGACGTCAATTATATTAATGTGATGAGCGCGAGTTGTTCCTGAGTTTTTAATATTTTCTTTCTATTTCTCCGTAAAAGACATACATACATACATTTAATCACGCCTGTTTCCAAGAGGGGTAGGCAGAGCCCACTTCTTTCTACCTGCTACGATCTTGACAAATCTCTTTCGCTTCTTCTACATTCATAAGTACATCGAGTCATGCACGCACGTCGGTTTCGGGTACTTAAAATTCGGCCCATTTCCAGTATTTCTCCAATTTGATTCGAAAAAGTACGCCTAGGGCGGCACCTTCCGACCTTTCCCCTCACTTTCGCTCTGTATATCTCTTTCGTCAATCTTTTTTTATTCATCCTTTCCACGTGACCGAACCATCGAAGCATGCCCTTTTCAATCTTAGTCACTACATCTTCTTTTAGTCCACATTTCTCTCTGACTTCTTCATTCCATACTCTATCAGTCAGTTTCACACCACACATACTACGCAAAGAGCGCATTTCAACTGCATTTATACGACTTTCATGCTTGTCCTGCCACACCCAACATTCACTACCATAAATCAGAGTAGGGGCCAGTGCATTCTTACGTAAAAACAACTTATTTCACGGCTTCTATCATGCTTTTATCGTCCTTACAACCATCAATGTATCCTTATTGCAATTTACATACATTCATACATACATTACACAAACGCCTTCATCACAGAGTGGGGTTGGCAGAGCTACAGAATTACCAACAACTCTAAAAACTTGTTGTTAATGTTGTGTTGTGTAACCACAATTTTATTGCAATTCAATTAGTTTAAAAGGAAGAAAATTCATTGGTAGGGGTAAATATCAATCAGAAATGCATTCTACGGTACACATGCACTCACAGAATTCAAGGCACGTCATATGCTAATGGAATTTCCGCAGCGAAGTACAATCTTGAATACAGCGTTGGGAACATTACGTTTCGTAAATGCTAGTATGTAGGGTTTTTATTAAACTATATGAGATAAACGAGGCGTAACGAAATGTAAAAGTTGGTGTTATTCCACTCTGAGATTGTATTAGTTGGTTTAATATTGTACGCAATAGCATTAAGAGCATAATACCATGCATTGAAAATACATGTACGTATAAACATAGGCACATACAATCTATATACATAAAAGGCAAACCTGACTGACTTATATATCAACGCACAGCCGAAACTACTGTACCTAGAAACTGGAAATTTGGTACAGGGGTTCCTTTCATGATGTAAGTGAGCGCTAAGAAAGGAGTTTCCGAAAATCGACACCCAACGGGAAGAAATGGGGGGAGTAGCGGGAAACTAATACTACGCGTACGAAGTCGCGGGCGTCCTCTAGTAAATAAACATGTTCCCTCGGATGGCAAAAGACCCGACGGTTGCACTTTGGTGCCATGGTGTTTGGGCCGCCCCTTGGCTTGGGACGTAACATGCGTGGACACGTTAGCTCCGTCTCACGTCGAGGGATCCGCTCGTCAGCCTGGGTCCGCGGCTGACCGGGCCCAGACCATCAAGTGCCGCAAATACGCTTTTCTAAAAGAAAATTAATTTTTTGAGGCACTTGCAATGGAAACTTTGGGTTCTCCGACACTAAGAAGTTTGTAAAAGAGGTGTTGGAAAGACTTATTTTGGCGGCGGGTGATCTCAGAGCGGGCTCCTTCTTTGCGCAGCGGCTCAGCCTGGCTGTGCAAAGGGGGAACGCGGCCAGCATTTTAGGGACCATGCCACGAGCGGGTGAACTGCAAGGGTTATTTTATTTATAGTTAATATTTTAAGGCTTTTTGTATTTTTTATTTTTTTATGTGTTATATGAAATAAAGATCCTTAATATATAAATAAATACATTAAATACCTACATATATAAATATATAATGAATCATGTACAAATACATATTATTCTTGATGGTAAAAACCATGTACCGGCTCTCTATTCATTTAATAATTTTCGCACGCGTTTATTAAATACTTTAAGCAGAAAAATACACGTCTGTTATTGATACCTGAATTATAATGAATTCAGTTAAACCCAATCATCATACATAACTATTTCCAGGAATTATATTCCAACTATATTTCAATCTGTTCGATCCTAAATTAATATTCCGCTCACAAAGTCCGCTTCGATATTAGTATCAAGATTATTAGAAAAGGCAATATTTAATCGCGGATTTTGTCTTTCTAAGGTCTATTATACTCGGCAAAGCTTAATTGCTTTAAACATGTTATAGTATTGTTCTCAACTAAATTCGCCGTCAATAGAACTTGTGAACGATGTAAACAAAATTAGTACTGTTTGACACATAACCTCAAATATTCACCAAGCGTGTTTTTATTAAAAATAACGTATAATTAATTGTTATTTCATCTTAAACTTAATATGAAAATAATGATCTAGTGTATAAATCATTGCAAAGACCTCACTTGATCTTTAAAAGTACGTGATTATCGAGTAATCACGGTGAATTGCTTCGTTTAGTTTTGTTTACATCTTTTGCCAGTTCTATTGACGGTGACTTTAGGTCCCCATAATTACTGTCAAGTAAATAAGAGCTATCATAACGTTGATACGATAACATGTTTAAAGCAATTAGGTTTTATCGGGTAGAATGGCCCCTGTACAAATAAAGAATCATTTTTATTGCTAAATGATTAAAGATACAATAAAAGCTCGGGCTATGGTCGTAAAATCAGTTTGTACGTCTTTATGGAAATGGTTTGGTCGTAACTCGATCATATAAACTCATACATATTTCCATAAACATAATTATGTATAATATACCTTGTACATACAGCATGTATGCAGTGCATTTTGTACGGCATAAGAAAAGCAAAAGAATACAACAACACACCTCTGAAGCCTATTTTACATTTTGAAAATTTCCAGATAAAATGTGATAACGTTTTTCTTCCCTTAGACCTAGCCCGACTTTTACGATTTTTGAATATGTTGTAGATTATGATAAACTAGGTCTGTACGTTTTCTTTTCCAAAAAAAAGTTTTGGAAATAAAGAAAAAAACAAAACCTAGTTTTCCATAACAAATCCAAAAATCTTACTAGACTTGATTTAGGGGGTGAAAAACGTTATTGCCCGGAGCTAAATTTGTATGGGAAAACTTTGACAGCTACGAGATTCAAGCGTCGGTTCACAATCCTCTTAAGACACAAATTTCCTGTTTGAACTTTTTCCTGCTTATTGTATTTATTTATTAATTATATTATTAGTTATATCGTATATATATATGTGTTTATTTATTATATCTGTTAATATTTATAGAAAATTATTTTAGTGTTGTACTTATTTGCTTATTCGTTGTAATTGTTATTTCTCAATCGCTCAAAGGTTAACTGGAAGAGATCCCTTAAAGGGATAAGTTCGCCTTTGTACATTACTGTTATATTTTTGTCTATTTTATAATTGTTATCTCTTTTGTTTGTACATATTTTTTTTTAACGTTTGTGTCTGTGTGGCATTGTAGCTCCTAAACGGAAGAACCGATTCATATGCGGTTTAATTAAAAAGAGAGCTTGATAAATCGGGATAGTTTTTAGTTACATTTCATTAAAATCGGTTAGGCCGTTATCAGCTCTGTGTAAGTAGGGGTCGATATTGGGGGTATTTATTCACCCATTGTGTGTGTGTGTGTGTGTGTGTGTGTGTGTGTGTGTGTGTGTGTGTGTGTGTGTGTGTGTGTGTGTGTGTGTGTGTGTGTGTGTGTGTGTGTCTGTGTGTGTGTGTGTGTGTGTGTCTGTTTGTGGCCCCGTAGCTCTTAAGCGGGTGAACCGATTTGGATGGAGTTTTTATTTTATTTGAAAGCGTGATTTCTAGCGGTGGTTCATGAAAATCAGTTCGGCTGTTTAAGAGATATCAGCGTTGAAAGAAGGGAACACCTTTTTAAAGTTTAAATCTATCTTATGTCCCCTTTATCCTCGTATCCGGTGTGCCATTTATATAATATGAGGAAAATAGTCAAGACAATTACTTTAAACTGTATGTTTACGACTTTAACGTTCATTTTATATTGTTTCAAAATTGAAAATGGTATTTAAGAGCAAAGGAAATTTAACTGTATTTTCTTGGAGTCAGATTCAAATTATCTCTTACAAAAAACTTCCTATTTGTATGTTGGGCCTTACCTACGAGGATATATTTTTTTGCTTTTTTTCAAATATCTTTATCTTTTGTTTCAGTTCACAATGAAGAATCGTGATATAGTGTTGATTGTGATACTGAGCTGCGGCGCTATAGCCGTGCTCTTCGCACTCGCTGCATACCTGTATATGCGCCGGCGCAGGAGAAAGAGAGAGGACGACGAAGACGGCACTAGTTGTGCCATCAGGTTAGTGACATTATAATCCGGACTTTAAAAAATACAGATCGTTGTTTTAAACCCCTTAAATTGGTCTTAAACAACGCAGTTACCTGAAAATATGTACCGTTTTTAGGGTTCCGTACCCAAAGGGTAAAAACTGGGACTATGGGACTGTCACCAGGCTGTATCTCATGAACCGAAAAATAAATAAAAAGATAAAATAAAATAAATATTTACCCCCTTACTAATAAACGTTGAGTAACGGTGGTATAGCTATACAATGTTTTGTCCTTATCTGTCATTGTGACATTTGAATTTGACAGATAAGGACAAAACATTGTATAGCTATACCAACGTTACTCAACGTTTATTAGTAAGGGGGTAAAAGGGGACTCCCATGCAAAAAACGTGATTTTTTATAGATAATGGTACGGAACCCTTCGTGCGCGGGTCCGACTCGCACTTGGCCGGTTTTTTTTGTTTGGTTAGTTGAACAAAAGCTCAGGGTACCTACACAATAAGTAGAGCATACGTTGAATTTTTTTAATAATATATTTGAAAGAAACCACTAACATGACAGGTATAGAAGACTTTTTTACAGTGATGAAAAAAGTAGGTAAAATATAAATTATCACTAATTCAACTACTTGCGTTCATTAAATATATATATATTAATTAATAAAAGTTGAAACTGAAAGAGCGAAAAAACTACGCTAAATAGCTTCCTTAACTTAACAATTAATCTAAAATATACCCTCACGTCCGCAAATTCAAAATGGCGCCTTCCGCCATCTTGAAATCTTTTCAACTCCCACTTGGTTCTAAACTACAAAGCACCTGTTGATAGCTACTTATTGACACAATCTCAAAACAGCATCCAAGCTTAGAGCTAAAATGTTTCCAAGTTGTTTTTACCTGCCTAAGTATAAAGTTGAGAACTGATCAAGTTGCTAAGTCGTCAAGTTACTTGAACGAACTTGCGGTCAGTAAGTAGTTTAGTCAGTAACTTAGTGGTAAGTATTTTGAAGAGGGGTTAATTTGGAGGTAAAAAGTTTTGTAGCTGTGGCTAAATAGGTAAAAAACTATGAGTCATATTCACGGAATAGAAAAAACAGTGGAAGTGGCATGATCTTCGCTTAGTATCAGACCTAAGGGCTTATTGTCTAACGCACTCGCAATCGCAACCGGCTTCAAAGTGGAGCAATTGTTTTAATTTTTTATGCAGACAAACCTCGGTTTTCAAAATGAAAACGATCGTGATTGCGAGTGTGTTAGACAATAAGCCCTCTGTTGTCGCCAATACTCTAACTATCATAAAAACAACACGCCACCATGGAAAATGTTTTTCGTGCGGCTATCGTTTTAACATTCCAAAATGGCTCAATAAGGCATGCTTCTGGATTTATTTCCTATTTTAGAAATATTAAAATATAGGTATCAAAAGTATGGTAGGTTGCGCGGAACTCCGCATAACCATGCCACACGTTACACGCCCACTTCACACTTCTACTGTTTTTTCTGTTCTGTGTTCATATTATTAAAGTTTCGCTGTCGAGTAACTTTTTATAGTTTCTGAGAAAAAGTGAGTGTGACATACAGACGGACATGGCGAAACTATAAGGGGTCCTACTTTGATTTCGGAACCCTAGAAAAGATTCCAACCCGTATTCTTGTGATAAAGCTCTGGCTGTGTGGCTTGGAACCTTAAAAATGCAGTTTTACCCATTCAGCCATTCCAAAACGTCCTTTAAATTTAAAAACCAAAGCGCCAACAACACCTTTGTCTGAACCGCACTCTAAATCAAGTATTTTAAGGTGCCAATTACCTTGAAAATTTACTGGCACTAAGTATTCTCAAGGTCAATAGTTTAGCCCATTGTTTCCCGATTTCTGTAGTAAACAGAACCATAAATTCAGTTTCAGGGTCCCGCGGCAGCACCCGTGTTAGAATATCGAATGGGGAACCCTTTAGGTGTATTTTGGGGTTCATAAAGCATGTATGAACTTGGAGCGAGAGGTTATGTTGGCAGAAACGTGGAATCGGTTGACGCTATTTATAAAATATAACAAAGCTTCTTTTGTTTAGTACCCCAACGAAAATGTTAAGCACTTTAGTGCGTTGTCATAGTAAACTTCAAACAGAAAATCAAATGACACACATGACAATGACAATGACATTCACAATGACAAGGTTCTAAGTATGCTCAACATTTTTATTGGGTGACTGTACATACATATACACACACTAAAATACAGGCAACAGGGAGACGACGCTTGAAATATTCACAGAATATTAAGTGTTTACTAATTAAATAAATAATTAAATAAAAATAAAATAAATATTTAAGGGGGGCTCCCATACAACAAACGTATTTTTTATGCGGATTTTTGCTAATGTTGTATAGATAATGGTACGGAACCCTTCGTGCGCGATTCTGACTCGCACATGACCGGTTTTTTAACCCCCGACGCAAAAAAGAGGGGTGTTATAAGTTTGACGTGTGTGTGTGTGTGTGTGTGTGTGTGTGTGTGTGTGTGTGTGTGTGTGTCTGTCTGTGGCATCGTAGCTCTTAAACGGATGAACCGATTTGGATGCGGTTTTTTTTATTTGAAAGCAGGTTTTTTAGCGGTGGTTCTTAGACATTTTATATCGAAATCGGTTCAGCCGTTTTTGAAGTATTGAACTTTGAAATGTCAGTGTCGGGGGTTTTCCAACTTTTTGTTGGTTAGGTTATTTCTTATTAGTAAAAAATAATATGAGAAAACACCCACATTCCTCATTCTGCATAGGTCAGTTAAAAAGGGATTATAGAATAGCACGGTACTCTCAGTGCGTTAGTTCAGCTCCCACTCGTCAAGTTTTTTAATGAGTATTTGTATAAACAGCGTACTTGAGACCTGGCTGGGTTGTACTCAAGAGTGTGCTGTAATGATGCAATTTGTTTCTTACTCTTTTTAACATCGTTGAGAAAAAGCACAGGTACCTTTTTTTATTACAGTAAATTCGGCCTTGTAACCACAGTAATAAGGTCGCGATTACAACAAAAAATCTGACCGACACGGCCATTTTGACGACCGTCGCCCTCTCAACTGGTACGTGACAATTACTCGAACTAGAAAATATTTGAAAATTCTTATATTTTATCATGAAACGTAGTGAGTTTAATACATCATATTTCAAATATCACGTTGAAGTAGGACCTTTTTTAAGACGTACAATTCTTTAGTAAGTATTGCTTCAAGGCAACACTTTTTTTTCCAAATTATGAAAGAAAAGAGTTCAATATTTCCTAAACAGTCCCCAAATCTAATGGGAAATGAATAATAACATATATATATATCATGATTTTTGAGAGCTTTATCTGAAGGTATTTCATTAAAAATGAAAAAAAATACGTACCGAAAAAAAAAACAAGATATTACTTTACAAATTTGTCAGTGTAGGTAATTTTAATGTATTTATAATGTTGTATGCCAAATTACAGCTTTGTAGTAATTAGTATCTGAGTTAAACCGCGGACAGACAGACAGACAGACAGACAGACGGACATGGCTAAACTAAAAGGGTATAAATGGCAAAGCGCTAAAGTTTGCAGATACTAAAGGCCCAGCCACACCGGATGCGTGCGCGTAGACGTGACGTGCGCGTTCGCTTTCCACTGCGTTGTATAGTGGCATGTCGTATGAGAATTCATACTATACACCGCAGTGGAAAGCGAATGCGCACGTCACGTCTACGCGCACACATCCGGTGTGGCTGGGCCTTAGAAGGTAGTCCGTACGGTAAACTGCAATCTATTTCTGCGATTTGGCTTCGGGCTTAACCTGATTTTTCCTCCCGGCTCATATTTCTGGGTACCTAGTAAAACGGGTATAAGTCGACTTAACTTGGTCTGCAAAAGGGTATGTATATAAATGGAGTGTACTAGACTTACACCCTTCTTCACTTGATCTTCGGGAGACTTACACCCTTTTTCATTAGGACCCCAGTAGTATAATATTGGGCATTCTGGCCCACCTCGTTCGATCGGGCGAAAATTTCGCCCTCCTCACTCGTGTGATCCAAATGCCCAATATTATTTTGTGGATTTCAAAATTTGGGTTTGCGCAAAATGAAACAATCGCGCTAACGTGCGCGTTTCGCAACATGTAACGGAAATTGGGTTTGTGCTTAAAATAAAACGATTATCTCTCGCGTTAACATACGTATTTAACAAATAACACGTCGTAACGGAAATTGGGTTTGCCCAAAATGAAATGATCGCGTTAACGTGCACGTTTGCAACGGGAATTATTAGCTAAAAACAATCGCATCAAAATTGTTATATATATGTGAAAACGTAGTCGTGATTTCCCTTAATTGGAATAAGTCTTTCATGCAAGTAAAACGTACCTATGCATCGCTTGAGAAATTTTGAAGAAATATGAAGTTTGTAAAACAAAATCAGAGCTTGCAGTTGGATCTTGTTTTTTCAGCTCGCAATAAGCCTTGTGTACGTCATGGTGAACTTTTACCTTACAATATTCGCAGTATAATTTGCGGTCCTTCTAATTGCGGGAAAACTAATTTAATGGTTGGTCTTTTACTTCATGAACAAGGGTTACGGTACCAAAATGTTTATGTTTACTCAAAAACCCTTTTCCAACCTATGTATCGATTTTTAGAAGAAGTATTAGCGTTAGTTCCAACGGTTACATTTCAAAAATATTGTGAAAATGAAGAAATACTTAGCCCAAACGAAGCTAACTATAACTCAATCATGATATTTGATGATGTGGCTTGTGAAAACCAAAACAACATAAGGGATTACTTTGCAATGGGAAGACATAAAAATATTGATAGCTTTTATTTAAATCAAACGTACAGTAAAGTACCAAAACAATTAATAAGGGATAATGCTAATTTAATAATTCTTTTTAAGCAAGATGATGTTAATTTACGTCATGTTTATGATGAGCACGTTGGAACCGATATGTCATGGTCGCAGTTTCGTGAAATTTGCGCTAAAGTATGGAACGCACCTTTCAGCTACTTGGTTATAAACAAGGATTGTAACAAAAATTCTGGATGTTATAGAATGGGGTTTGATACATTCATTACTGTAGATTAATATACTTAAGTACATACTTATTGAATAGTATTCGAATAATCGTTTATTATATTAAATGAATCCAAAGAGAACGGACATGAGCTCGAAAGTCGAGAAAGTTAATGAAGATAAAGTGCTAAAGGAAAAGATACTCCGGTCAGCCGAAGCAGTTAAAAAGAAGGTTAAACTTATTCGCGATGTAAAAACAAACAATGATATGATTCTGGAATCTGTTTTAAAACCAATTACAGAACCGCTTAATGAAATAGTTAAAGTTAAAAATGAGAATAATTACTTCAATACTAATGATGATGATTTTGATGACGGATTGCAATGGGGAAAGTTAGTAAAAAGAATTAAATATAGCCCAAGTGAAGAAAAGAAGGAATCTATAACTGATCAAACGGTTGTGAGGAATTTTTCTCAATCTAGCCTTGTTAATAAAAATGATGAGGATGAGACATCAAAAGATAATGAAAGTGATGTAAGCGATGAAGTGGAAAGTGAACATTTTAATGATCAGGATTCTTCAAATAATATTTCATTTAAGACGACTGATTCTTACGCTTCTCCTCGTGACGATCCTAAATTTCAAAAGCAATATATTACCAACTTAAATATACCTTTTGGTATTCGAACGGAACGGGACAAGCTAATGTTGGGAACCTGTCCGGTATACACTACAAATGACAAAAAACTGAAAGTAAATGGTCATACTTACTATTTAACGCCAGGTTTATTCGAACTGCTATATAAGAAAGTACCGGATTTAGATATTGTAACTGAGGATGACAGATGTAATTATAAAACCTTATTATTAGAAACTAATGCACATAGAAGAGAGTTTAATCCTAATAAACCAATAAAAAGCAACAAAGGCATGAAATATTTATATGTAATAAGACCTCTTTTTAAATTAGCTAAAGAACGTTCAGTAAGTGGTGAAGGACTACCGACGATGAAAAATGTTAAAAACGATGTGTCATATGTATATTGGGATAACCCAAACGAATTAGTAGAAAGGTTAAAATTACTTATAGCTTCTCGTGATGCTGGTAATACAGGATTGGATAATGAAATCATATCTATTATTGAAGAACTACAAGAAGCGGGATTAGTGAACAATGTTAATATATAAAGCAGTTACTTTACTATTATCGTTAGTCGAAGCAGAACTTTTGGCGTAAAAATATATCATAAAATGAACATAGATAAATTTGGTCACCATGTTCATAAACGTTTACGTGTAGCAGGTGTATCTGAAGTCAACGAACTTAAAAGTCAGGCTTTGCTTCGTTCAGAAGACGGAGATTTTGATTTACAATCACTGAGATTAAAAGGCGTTGCTCATCCTTTGTCGGCTGATGATGCAGTAAATAAGGAGTACGTCGATCAGCTCGTTCAGAACATTTATGACAAGAAGTATCTAGATTCTTTAATCAAAGTTATAAATTCTCAAATTCATCAGCTCGCAACTCAGTTGAAATTGAACTTTTATACAAAAAACGAGGTAGATAACATTGTAAAACAATTAAGCAATGGCAAAAGAACAAGTAGTGAACGAGATCCACAGATCAGCTCGTAAAAACTTTAAGCGACGAGCAGTTGTTTTAAAAGGCATTCACGATTTGTGGCAAGCAGATTTGATTGACTTACAAAAATTCCATAAAATAAATAAAGGAAATAAATATATTTTAGTTGTCATTGATGCATTTTCAAAGTACGCGTGGTGTATTCCGACAAAATCGAAAACTAGACAAGAAGTTAAAAATGCATTTCAACAAATTATAAAGTCAGCAATCCAAATTCCTAGAAACTTGCAGACAGACTTTGGAAAAGAATTTTACAATAGTGAATTTGATTGTTATTTAAAATCTTTAGGAATAAATCATTATTCAACTTATTCAATTAAAAAGGCATCAATTGTTGAAAGGTTAATAAAGACGCTTAAAAACAAACTGTACAAATATTTTAGTTTAATTGGAAATTATAAATGGGTTGGAAAACCTTTAGATGATATAGTCAAATCTTATAATGAAACTTTTCATAGTACAACAAAATTTAGACCAAATGATGTTAATTTTGAGAATGAATCGGAAGTAAAGAACAATATTAAGAAACGTCAACAAAATCTATATCATAAATTAAATAAATTCAATGTGGGAGATCGTGTACGTATAAGCAAGTATAAAAGCGCTTTCCATAAAAGTTATACGCCTAATTGGTCAACAGAGCTATTTACTATTAAACAAGTCAGTAACACTCAACCGTTTACGTACCATATAGAAGATCAGCGAGGAAACACTATTCTGGGCACATTTTACGAACAAGAACTTCAAAAAACTAAGTACCCGGACGTTTATCTCATTGAAAAGGTGGTCAAAAAAAAAGGGAATAAATTATACGTTAAGTGGTTAGGACTTAATGATAGTGAGAACAGCTGGATTAATAGAAGTGCCATTGTATGAATATATTTATATAGTTACTCGCACAAAAAATGTCATTAACATATAGGATATGAAAGGAAGAGGACTTTTAAACAGTGTAATTAATCACTTGCCTTTTGAATTACACTTACCTGGTTACAATTATTGCGGACCAGGCACTAAATTGCATAAACGGTTATTAAGAGGTGATAAAGGAGTTAATGAATTGGATGACGCGTGCATGAAACACGATATAGCTTATGATAAACATTCTAACCTAACAGATCGACACCGCGCAGATTTAGAACTTTATAAAATGGCTAAACAGAGGTTGAAGTCGAAAAGTGCTGGAAAAGGAGAAAAACTTGCTTCATGGTTAGTTAGCAAAGTGATGAAATCTAAAATGAAAGCTGGTGCAGGCATAAAATCATTTAAAGGTTTGGTTACAAAGATGCGGAAGGAACTGAAAAGAAACAAATCAAAAGATAAAGGCACTACAATCACCCGAGCTCTTGCGCTCGCAAAGAAAGTATTTACTAGAAACAGTAAAATTCATATTCCGCGTTTAATACCGATTCCGAAAACTGGCGGTATATTACCACTGATACCTATTTTTGCGGGACTTTCTGCGTTGGGATCATTGGCTGGAGGAGCTGCTGGGATAGCTAAAGCTGTTGGTGATTACAAAGCTGCAAAGAAAAACTTAACCGAATCACAACGTCACAACAAAATGATGGAATCTATTGCATTAGGTAAAGGATTGCACATTAAACCGTACAGAAATGGAATGGGATTGTGTTTAGAATACTCAAAAAACTAGTCAACAGGCTTCCCAGACGTGCTCTCACTAATATAGATATTTTAAAACACTCTTCAGATATTCCTCATTTCCGTGGCGTTTATATGAGAGATAATTTGCCAAAGCGTTCGAATAGAGTAGAGTGCGCAATTATTAATTTAGATAGTTCTGAAAACCAAGGGACACACTGGGTAGCCTATGTCAAAGATAATAATTACTGTGAATATTTCGATAGTTACGGCGATCTTCAGCCTCCAATAGAATTAATAAAGTATTTAAAAAATAAAATTATTTCATACAACTATGTCACTTATCAAAAGTTTAATACTGTAAATTGCGGTCATTTATGTTTGAAATATTTAAAGCAATTTTGGAGTAACCGTTTAAATATCTCTGTTCAATAAAAACCATATCATTCACATGATGTCTTTCACTTTGTCCATAACTGGAACCTCTTCTACCCTGATCACAAATCATTCACCAGCTTTTCAACTAAATGGTGAATATGAATGCGGGTTACTATATTTTTCGACTTTTAACTCTATACCTAATATAGACTATAGAAATAATATGTTTTATTATGGCCAAAATGAAGTAGTTGAAATTCCTGAAGGGTCATACGAACTTCAAGACCTCGACGATTACCTGAAAAGACATCTGAAAGGATGTTCATTTTCACTGACATGTAATAATAATACGTTAAAGACGTCTATATTGTGTTCTAAAAATGTGTATTTTAATAAAGAAAATTCGATTGGTAACTTACTAGGTTTCGGTCAAGAAACTATTCAAGCTAATATATTAACAGAGTCTCCTTTTCCTGTGTCCATTCTCTCTACAACTATAGTGCGAGTTGAATGTGACATTGTGAGTGGTTCATTTATTAACGGAAAACCAAGTCATATTATTCACGAGTTTGTGCCTAATGTACCACCAGGCTATCGGATTATAGAAACACCTAAAAACGTTATTTATTTTCCTCTTAATCAAAACAGTTTAAGCTCTTTAAAGTTAAGAATATTGGATATAAACGATAACTTAATCAATTTACGCGGTGAAGAGATCCAGATATATTTGCATCTCAGGAAAAGATGATAGATTTCAATAAAAGATTAGTTTCGCGCAGTACAATTATTAGTACGCATTGTGCTGTCAAGAAAAGAACACCTAAAAATCAGCTTACGAGGCTTTCCAAGGAAAATAAAGAATTTCTTAAAACTATTGGTTTATTAAAATGAGTATTCTAAACTTAACAGAAACTTTCGGCTACGATAACACAATAGAAAGTTTTGAATTCCATTCCTACAAACCTTACGTAACAAGTTTCAATTTTAATGATGAAATCCGTATACCAATAAACCAACAAGATCTATACGTGTTACCTTCTGAGAGTGCCTTATACATAGAGGGAAACATGGTAGTAGTCAACAGAGAAACAAAACTACCGGTGGCCAGTGTTCAGTTTACTAATAACCCTATACTTCATTTGTTTCAAGATATTCGATATGAGCTTAATGGAATCGAAATAGACAAAATTAAAAATGCTGGAGTTACAACTACTATGAAATCTCTCTTATCTCTAAATGAACATGAATCGAGAATGTCAAAGTCATGGGGTTGGGATGTCAACGGTACAAAAGTTACGCATGGGTCGTTTTCTGTATGCATTCCTTTAAACAAGATTCTTGGTTTTGCAGAGGATTACAATAAAATAGTTATAAACTGTAAGCATGAACTTATTCTTTTGAGATCCAATACTAATTTAAATAGCGTTACATTAAATACAAATGAATATATAGATAACATTACGATATCTAAAATAGTATGGCGTATGCCACATATAAAAGTTTCTGATCGGGAAAGGTTAAATTTAATGAAGTGCTTGGAAAAAGATCGTGCTATTCAGATAGCATTTAGAAACTGGGATCTTTATGAGTATCCACTTTTACCGAAAACATCAAAACATTCCTGGGCAATCAAAACTTCATCTCAAATTGAAAAGCCACGATATGTTGTTATCGGATTAAAAACAGATAGAAAAAATATGACTAACAAAGATATGACACACTTTGATCATTGTCATTTAAGAGATGTAAAAGTTTTTTTAAATTCAACCTATTTTCCGTATGAAAGTTCTAATGTTAGTTTCGCAGCTGAAAAATTCGCTATATTATACGATCAGTATGCTAAATTCCAACAGTCGTATTATAACCGCAGTCAAGCGCCGTTGCTAAGTCCGCAAGAATTTAAGGATAAAGCACCTCTGTTTGTTATCGACTGCTCTCGGCAAAACGAAACCTTAAAAACGGGTTCAATAGATGTGAGAGTTGAATTAGAGTGTGAACAGGACATACCCGGTAATACTGCGGCTTACTGTCTTATTTTGAATGATAGCATTGTAGAATACAAACCGTTGACCAATATTACCCGAAGGATATCATGAGCTCAGACTGCTTGTTTGTAGATCTCCAGGGGTTTAAATCATCTACAAATGAATTTATTCTTAAAGAATTTGCGTATAGTACAAATGAATACACGCAAGTATTTTTAATAAAACCTCCGTATGCATTTTTTACTTTATCGGAAAAAGAAAAAAGTAATGTTATATGGATAGAGAAAAACCTCGGTATCTTATGGCGTGAAGGATTCATTGATTATAGAGAGTTTAAAAGAATGATTTATGTTCACTTAGAAAATAAGAAAATATTTGTAAAAGGGTTAGAAAAAATTAAATGGGTTAAAGATTTGTGTGATAATTGTACTGTAATAGACTTGGGTGAAAAAGGTCTTCCTAATTTTCAATCAATGCATCAAAAATATTGTAAAAACAGCGGCACATATAATTGTTTAATTCATAAAAAAACTTGTGCGTTAAAAAATGTATTATGCATTAAAAAATGGTACTTTGAAAATAATTTAGAACTGTATTCTCATATCTGATTTCAAAATAAATGATATTATTGACAAACATATTTTTTATTTCACCTATTCAAAGAGAATTATCAATTACCGAAAAGTTTTTCCACTAAATTGAATTAATATCGCTGTCAGTCGAGATGAAGAAAAACGTGTCGGTAAAAAAAAAACTCTTAAGGTCACTTGCAGCTTTTTCTTAGTCCAGTAATGTTAAAATATATGATAGGTACTATTACTGTTAAATCTAGTTTAAAAGTTATATCGAAATTTAAAAAAGCTGCAAGGGGCCATTAATAACTGCAAAATGAAACAACAAGTTATTTTCATTATATTTATTTACTTACTATGTTAATTACAACAAAATTAAACTAAAACTACAAACTAGCACTGTATCCACTCAGTTTTTTTGAAATCTTATGTATCACACTTTCGGCATGATCTATAACTTCATCGTAATTATCGTCCGCCAAATATTGAGCACTCAACATCACTTTGTCTTCATCATCACTGTCTTTGTTCAGGTCAATTATCTGTATTTTTAGTAGTCTCGTACCTTTCCCTGCTTTATTATTTATTATAAATGATGGCAGACGGTCGTGACCACTTCTTTTAAAAACTTTATTGGAAAAGTTTCGTTTTGATCTTTTTTCTTTATTTTTTTTCTGGATTCCGCTTTTAAGTTTCTTCACCAGCTCGCTGTCTTCTTCTTCTTCCACTAGGAATTCCTCCAATGGATCCTGAGCATATTGCGAAAATAGGAAAGTGTCTTGTGTTCCTTCCATATTCTGAAACAAGATAAATCAAAATAAATATTTTAATATTTTGCTTGCTATTTGTAGACAAAAAAAATAAAAATAAAAATGCAAGACGATAACATTTACATAAATAGATCGAGTCTAACTTGAATAAATTGTTAATATATAAATATATCAAATGTTTGCTTACCACACCGGGGCTGAGGATATGAAGCTCGTAACAACTTGTAAAAACTTGTAACTTCGTTCTGAAGATAGACTGATGTTTGGCTGAGTATTATATGAGCCTTTATTTATAACGATTAGAATTCATGAATCGACAAAATTACACCACAATTGACGAACAATTTCAGTCAGTATCGTATAACGCGGTCATAGCTGACTCGACAAGGCGTCAGCAGCTAACCTGCTGATTGAGAAACATGCTAATTTTAATATTTCATTTTAAGTAAGTATTTTTATCGGCTAATTAGAAAGACAATAAATTTTAGAATACCGGTGTTTTTAATTTTCACGCAAACTTTGATTATCATTGAAGAAAATCTATTTTTAACATTTAACTGTCTTTCTTTCTTTAGCTAATAAATTCACTTAATTAAAAAAAGAAATATAAATCATTTTAATGAATAGGTTTGTATTTTACTCATATAAATTAAAGTTCATTCATTTCACAAATAGCTCACTAATTAGTTTGGAGTTAAATAAAAAAATAAAAATAAACATACACCTCTTGTGAAATGGAGAACCAATTATTTATGAGTAATTAGGTAATTAAAAATCCAAACACAAATTGCACTAGGCATATGTACGTTTATTCAAATAGCAGTACTAATAGGTATTTACATAACATATAATCATAAATTGTTTCTTAATACTAACATATTACTTATTTTAACGGTATACATTTCTGGTAAAGTTGTAGATTTACAATTCAATTTATTTAACGAGATTTGAATACATTCGCTTATAATTTATAAAAACTACAATATCGATCTATGACCCCATGCTTTAGTTGAAATTTTGTCTTTTAATGTAAGTCGCTTATCGTCTTTACTGGATAACGCAATTTTGTTAACAGTTTGCGTAAAGATTTCATGTTTAATAGATTTAAATAATATATTTTTTTTCCTAATAACCGTATTCTTGAACAGAACATCCTTATAGTCATCTAATGTTAATTCTCGGACACCAGGCTTTTTTACTCCTTTTGCTTTTTTGAGTAATGAATTTTCGCTTTTGATACAATACAACTTGGAACGTAGCCCTACAAACTCAGTGATAAGCTCGCCCCCTAACTCGTCTTTAAATAATCCCGGAACCTTTTTATTTATCAAGGGTATCTGAAACTCATTTGATTTGTTATAATTACTTGTATCAAAATAATGTATAAACTGATTTTTCAAATCGTCGTAAAAGTCAGTGGTTTTAATATTATAAATGAAACTGTCAGTATCTGTATAACAGAGAGAAACACTTTCATTATAATAAGGTTTTATTACAGAGTAGTGGAATTGATACATGTGACTCTTAGAAAGCTCGAGTATCGCGAATCCTATGTATATCGGTTTATCTAAGACAACTCTCTCCGGTTTCATTTGAACAGCGACTAAATTATCCGAAAATGTCGTGGCGCTGTGAAAATTTGGTCGTGCTATTAATTTACTTGCTGTTACAAACTTCTTTGTAGAGTTTCTCTCATCACTCCACTGATTTACTAACTTAACATCTACACGTCGTTCACTATCCTCGAGAGTCTTGCCAAAAACAGCGTTATTTTTTAATTTAAAAAGATTCTGTTGAAATGGAGTTTTTGCATTTTTTCTTAGTTCTGTATTTAAATCTATATATTTTTTCAAAAAGGGGCTTTGTCGGAAGGTGATTACCCGGTGAATTTTATTAAGAGTCAAACCATTACGCAAGCACGTTTTTAAATGTACATAATGAATGACGTACTCATATTTATCATACAAATTTGGGATTAATTTCGAATTTTTCCCTCCTGGAGGTACAAATTTTTGTGCACAGAAGGGATAATCGTTATGCAAATGATGTAACTCTTTAGGGTAAACTAAGTCGACCTCAAGAATAAATCCAAATTCTGCATCGTCTGAAATTGACATAAAGTCTAATTGCTCTATTTCCTCAGAATCTAGAAAGCGAAAATCAGATATGGGTAATGAATGACTCATACTATATCCGTATAAGTTGTTACAATCAATGTATACAAGAAACGAGTCGGGTTTACTGTCATCATAAGTTTTCATATATTTATTATTAGCAAGAGCATGTCTGGTAGAGCACATGCAAATTCCGCCTCGAATGCCTTTTTGAATAAGACGAATGATTTCTAAATCAGATATCAACTCTAATTTTACGCCAGTTTTCAATAACATCGCGTCAAATGACAAACTCGGCACGGTTAAATAGAATGCAGGATCTAATTCATAATGAATCTTACAAATTTTTCGAAAATTTTCAAATATGTCTGACAAAAGCAAAACGTCAGTTTTAATATAGAGATCTGTATATTCACCCATGTTTCTTATTTGAAATGTCTCCCATACACGTTGAGCGTGCTCATAGTCAGAGTCTGTAATTTGTTCCGCAGAAAGCGAGTTATAAAACGAACTCTTTTCAGGTAGCTCAATTTCTGTAAATTTATCCCAGCCGGTCATATAATCGTAAGGATATACTCCTTTGCGTAGTAATAAATTAAACTCTTCTAATCGAGGATAAAAGTTACTTAAGTGGAAAAACTCTGATCTACATAAACCCTTAGCTAACTCTTCTAAACTAGCACCTAGAAATTTAAATGAATCTACAAACCGTATTTGCACATACTGATCATTAGATAACCTTAAAAATTTTGTAAATGAAATATAGTTTTCTTTATTTTTAGGTATTACTTTTATAGGTCCAGAACATTTACCCAGTTCTTTGATAAATAAATGACAGTCGTATCCAGACAAATTGTGGAAAAATATAGGAATAAGTTTAGGCACTCGAAAACGTAAGTTACAGTATTGATGGGCCGCTCCGCGATAAAACCCTGTTAAATGACAGTGATCTCTAACTTTATCACCAAACAAAGGGGTTTTGCAAATGTGACAATTTTTTGCATTTTTGTACGCTAAAGCATCTTCATCGTCGAAAATCATAGGAACCTCTTTATTTAAGATCTCATGTATTTCATTTACATGTCTGTACAAGTACTCTAAAAACTTGGATACGCAATCGGGTCCGCGATACTGAATAAAACGATTCAGACTTCCGTCATAAGAACAAACTATGTAATACGCAAAAGCTGCAGGCTTATGAATTTGTTTATTTGAGGTGAAGCTAATCGATGGTGCTTGCTCGCAACCCTGGTAAGGTTCAAGAATAGTTTCAAAGTCAGCGTACACTACAAATGGTACGTCTTGTTTACGATCGAAATTTTTAAATTGCAGATATGTACCTTTATCTGGAAGTACAGTAGCAATTCCACTACAAACATGCATATCATATTTGTATTCTGATACAAAAAATATGAGACAGTCTTCGCAAAAATAAAGTTTACCATGATGCTTAGTAATTTGAGAACGTACAAGACGCGACAAGTCACGAATCAAAACATAATGCGAGTTATTACCGCGCTCGATTAAAAGTAAATTGATCCTATGTTTCCTTTTGTACTCGGACCTGTAAAGAGGTCCTACAACAGTTCGATTGTTTTTTAAAGAATACACATTAATACTGATATCAGTATTATCGGATTCAAATGTCTTAATATCAGCAAAGGTGACAGGGAAACTCATATTATCAGTTTTTAAAACAGTCTTAAAATAGGGATACGACGATGTACGCTCACTATGATGTGAGGACGGGTAAATGGCGGCAACAATGCACCAGAGAAAACAATAGTCATCGTTATTGCGAATATTTATGCAAGCCTTTTTATTTTTTATTAATTTAGGCAAATCCACGTAAGATGACGCTTTTAATGGATCAAATTTATTGACATTTATTTCTAAATACAAATTTGATAAAAATGTCCAACCAGAATCGCGGTCTTCAAATTCCTCTACCTTTTTTCTTATAGTTATAAAGAATTTTTGAAAAAGCTTCTCCAAATCATAATTTTGATGCACAGAAAAATTTTTTGTTGCGAAAGACTTAATTTCTTGCCTGTCATCTTTGAATAAAAGAAAATTGCAAAAGTATTCGAAATTAACTTTAAGGCTCACTTGTTTTTGAAGCGCATTTTGTAAAATTCTTAAAAATTTGCATTTCAAAGAGTTCAAAAATACGTCAGGTAAACAAGTTTTAAAATCATCAGTAGCAATTATCCTATATGACGATATGCGACCTTTAAAAGCTGAGGAAATTTGATAAACCTCATCGTTTAGTTCTACAACGGAATTATTTTTATGTTTATTACTTTTTAAGTGACCCACCCACTGTTTTCTTTCTACTCTGATGGAGCACTCTGAGCAAAAAGGCATATTTATGTAAGTTTATTCAGATTACAACACAATAAAAAATAATAAGAGCAAACAGACATTTTACGCAAACGTTAAAATAATACTGAATTACTTGTTGTTAGAGTAAAATTTAACGTCAGCCTCTACAAAAAGTTCTTGAAGTCGTTGAACAAATTTTTGCAACGAGTTCCACTGTGGTGTTTCACTGTTGATTTGAGCCTTAACTGCAAGAAGGGCTTTCTTCCAACGCTGATCGGGCAACTCACCGCGAATGTCTTCGGTGTGAGAGACCTTCAGCTCCACGAAGAAGTCTCCCTTCAGAACGCATGCTCGTTTCGTTGCTCCTGTCGGCAGTCGGTTGATTATAGACGAGTCGAGCGCATTTGAAGAAACAGAGGGTTTCGGCGTAATATTAAAATCTTCCGGGAATATACCAAACAAATCATGAGGGTTTTGGTTTCCTTTTATCTTCGATGCGGCAGAACTGTAAAAAACAATTAAATCAGTACAACCACCTTGATGTTAGAAGGTTTACTAGAATTACCTTTTAAAAAGATAATGAATAAGATAGTAAAAACAAATACCTGGTTGATGATGATTTTCGTTTCTTAATGGTTTTTTTCGATTTGAGATTATCTTGGCTTACGCTGTCCTCTGAATCAGATCTAAAACAGGATATATGGATAATTATTAATCGTTTTTGTTTAAAAACATACATTAACAGTGAAAACAAGTCAACGGGAAATATACCTATTTGCTGCACTTCTTTTTTGTTTTCCAAATTTTGAGGTGACGGGGGTCACGTTAGCAGCAATGATGCTTTCAAATTCGGTATCAGACCTATAAATAATAAATAATTGATATAATTAAATCACTGAAACATTTTAAAGTTATTTGGGAAAAAAGTGTACTTACTCACATTTTAACAGTAGCGAGATGAAACAGCAGGAGGTGGTAATGCACTGGGCGGTAAGCTGGCGGACGAGGTGTAGGGCAGCGGTGGCGGTAGCTGGAAGTCTCGGAGCACAAAAAGAACGCAGTTGTGGAAGTTGACAAATAAATAGCGAATTCTTGATGACTTTGTTACATGCGCCAGGGGTGTTACTTGAGTAATTTTGCATAAAGCAGTTAATATCGCTATTATTAATTTAATATTATTGCTATTTCTATTGCACTGGAAGAACCAGTGAGAGAAGATTCCATCTTCACATCCATATTGTGGTAATTAACATTATTTTTATTATAAGTAGTGTAAATTGGTTTTTTTCTTTAAGCTTACATGTTGTGATAGTTTGAATGTTTATTCCAGTAACTGTTAACATTTAACTAGGGTTTCTCACTGGTAAAATAATTATATCAAGTTTAATGAACGAAATGTATTCAAAATGTTCGACACAATTAAAAGTATTGTTACCAATTATAACATTATTTGATACATTTACGATAGTGCCAGCCCTCAAAATGTATATTCTTGCATATTTTTAATGGGGCCACCGGCGTTGTGCAATTTCCTTCACATCGATTGAAAAAAACATGTTGCGTAATTGACCAATGCCTAATTAATAAAATGCAGGAATATTTGTTAAATCAACAAATGAAAAAAAATATATATATTAATTTAAATTATTTACGCAAATGTACTGGAAACAGAAAAAGTATTTTCCCGAACAAGCGAACTTGACAAATCGATTTCTTAATCCAGAAAACACCTGTAATTGTAAATTTATTGTAATTCCAACATTGAATACAAAAATTAAATATTACCAATATAAAGAATTTAACAATGGTTTCATCATAAGCGCCCTCTATAGGCTAAGTACTGAACTAATATAATAGCTTAATGAATGCATTACACTTTCATATAAGTTGCAAATGGTTTCGATTAATTCCGATAGATTAAGCAAAATATTCGTTATTCTACGCCACCTATGTTCATTTGCGTGAAATCATCACAATAATAGCGAGCGTCCATAGTTGAAATGTGATCGCGGATCTCATACCGCCCGGTCTTCGAGTTCTAATTACAATTACGCAAAACATTGTATGTCGCATGCGATTATATTTTTAGCTAAGCTTAATTTTGCACACAATAAAACTGATTTTACATCAATATGTTAAAGTGAGATATGTTTTTTTAGAAATGTATTAATATATAACGTTCCTATAGATGGCATTACAATAGCATTAAAATTAACTGGAGCACATTTATGCGTTGTTTTCTTGCGTTTTGGTTTTACAAACCAAAAATCAGTTGAACTAACGAATTGTTTATAAAACATCTTATAGTTTCGTAATTTAAATGATGATAAGACTGGTTTTATACAACCGAAAACCAGTTAAAACCTACATCACGCTATTGAAGTTTTTATACTCAGGTTGATATATATAGTAAGAACTTTACCAAATGCATAAGTGTCTTAGTACTCCTTGTGACCTACCGGCTTGGTTGTGCTAAGTCCCAGCTTGTCAATCTCGATGCTCGATTTGATCACCCTTGCACTGAGTATTGCTGAACTATCTCGAATATTTGGGAGGGATTCTGTTACTATGCGGTGGTAGATAACGGATGAACTCGTCCCTGGTGAAGGATGCAAACTCACCATGTACACAAAAGCGGTCATACGACCACCGGGAACTAAGCGTCCTGGGTGACCCGATCTTGTCTGTGGAGCCTGATCACCTTCACGACAAGTTGTACAAACGCGTCTGCGCTCCGGCCAAGTGCGAGGTGTTTAAGCTTTTGCATTTTACGAAATCAACTAATATTCTTAGTTTAACTTGGACTTTAAGAATGTATAAAATCTATACCTCCATTTTACGCAAACCCAATTTTGAAATCCACAAATAATGTCAGGCATTTGGATCATACGAGTGGGGAGGACGAATTCGCTCGATATCGAAAAAGGTGGGACAGAATGCATGCATGAATTTCATTTTGCGCAAACCCAATTTACGTTACGACTTGTTATTTGTTCAATACGCATGCGAGAGATAATCTTTTTATTTTAAGCACAAACCCAATTTCCGTTACATGTCGCGAAACGCGCACGTTAGCGCGATTATTTAATTTTGCGCAAACCCAAATTTTGAAATCCACAAATATCGCTCGATATCGAAAAAGGTGGGACAGAATGCATGCATGAATTTCATTCTGCGCAAACCCAAATTTTGAAATCCACAAAATAATATTGGGCATTTGGATCACACGAGTGAGGAGGGCGAAATTTTCGCCCGATCGAACGAGGTGGGCCAGAATGCCCAATATTATACTACTGACCCCATATTTTTATTTCCTCGGTTGTTCCATCTACTAGTTTATTCATCCAATACTGCAGCAAAATAAACGCAAATCAACGTCTGAATATTTCCAGCTGACAATTAGCTTAGTTTAGACTGGAAATCTGACAGCTAGACCGAGTCTGACTGTCTAATTATAAAGCATAGAAAAATAAACTGTATCACCAACCGTTAGAGTCCACGAAAAACGCTGCCAATATAGAAATCATCGAGGTTTCTGCAGGTTATTTCAATTTTAGACCGAAAATATTTATCTATTGAAAATAGACTTTATTAATGTCAGTTAAGGTCGCAATTGTATTGGACATTTGATAGACAGTTATACGTTTTTCCGACCGATTGCTACGTATTTGGAAATATAAAGCTAATTTTGTATTGTTCTGCGATTTGACAAGACACTTAAAGATGTGTTTTATTCCTATTCAAATAGAGTTCCATTTTCATTGCAGTACGTTTATCGAGAAACTAAGGGTGACTTGGAAATATGTTTCTACATATAAAAGTGAGCTGTGCAACGTTGTTTTAAGGTCGATTTTGCAATATCTGCTCTTATACAGGGTAGAGGCCGTTTCGGGCTACGCTGAAATTCAGTACAATTGCGGGATTCGAAGGTTAAAGTTGTATCTTACGTCAAAACGTGTTTGACCGCGGACCTTTGCCGATTCTAAATTTAAAACTTTAAAAAATATCGTTTGAATTTGTTCTAGAATGTAGATTCGAATTTGTTTTTGGAGTGTTTTTAAAGGTTTAACAATTTATGTGATTGTTTGTGAGTGCAATTTTGTGTCGTTTCGAAGATGAGTCTTAGAAAGTAAGTTTAGAAAAACTTTATTTTTTTTGTTTTTAATGTGTCGTTTTAATTATGGAACGTAGTTTAGATAGAAGTATGTTATTTCTTAGTTTTTAATGAATAAAGATAAAGTTTGGTAAAATTCCCGGTCAGGGCACATTAAAATTTGTATGATGACTAGTGATGAGCACCAGCATTTGTTTCTGAGTCTTGGGTGTTTTCTATGAATATAAGTAAGTATTTTCTAAATAAGTATGTTTATCGTTACCTAGTACATAGAATAAGCCTAGAGCTTAGTTTTGGGACCAAAAAAAAGTATAAAACAAAGTCGCTTCCCACCAAATAATAATTTATTACGAAACGGCGAAAAATTATTCATCTCTTGTAGCCAATTACGAAACCGCAATTACGAAAACGGACTAAACGAGATTTCCTTTCCCAATTTAACTCATGTCATTTAATGGGCCTTTTTACCCGACTGCGGCAAAGCCCAAAAAGAAGGGCTATGTGTTTGATATGCATGTATGTCCGACTCTAAATTCCCGCGTAACTACTAAACGGTTAAACCGATTTTAATAAATTAAACTCGGTTAGACTCGTCTTAACCATTAAAATGTCATAGGCTATATTAAAATTATTGGAAATCAAAATGGCGGAGTTTTGGCGCCAAATTACGCTGCATGAAATCTAACATTATGTTGACGACTTTATTCAAACAGCCGTTGGGTTTTCAAAGCATGCTTTTGTTAGACTTGTTTGTATGGGGTGATGGGGTGTCATTTTGCGTCAAGAACGTGTTAATGTTATGCATGAGTGCGTCATACCACCCTAGTCAAGTTTCAGTTTAACTGTTTAGGTACATATTAACCCTTGACGCAAACAAAATAGTGTTTATCGTGTATATCTGCGTATCTGTGACATTGTAGCATCAAAACGGATAGAGTGATTTAGGGCCATGGACGGTCTGCTTAAAGCAGTCAGGACAGACAGCTCCGTGGTCGCTATTGGTCAATATGCAATTTTAATGCTCTAGGTTCGTATAGTAGGAGATCCGAATAGGAGACGATTTGCACCAGGCTGTTTATTCGATAAAAAGTATTTTATACTTATCAAATTTAATATGCTAGGTAATATATTTGCCCGTGTGGTGACGGGTTTAGAATGTTGCCACTCCATGTCTTCCATTGGATGTCGTAAGAGACGACTAAGGGACTTAAGGCTGTGTAGTGCTCTTAGGCGATGGGTTTGCAACCTGTCACTAATACACTGGATAACATCTTAGCCTGGTTGTGCAAAATGTGGTCACAGAATTATCAACAAGTTTTTGGAGTTGTTGGTGAGTTTGTGGCTCTGCCTACCCCACTCTGGGAATGAAGGCGTGAGTTTATGTATGTATGTATGTAAGTAATATATTTGAAAAAAAATGCCAATGCATGTTTAATAGACAAATTACATACCAATCGAAAGTATGAAGCATATTGAAATTTCTGATTTGCCCAAAGGTCAACTGGAAGAAAATGCCATTAGTCATTAAGTTCACCTTTTGTACTCTAATTTGTATTTTTGTGCAATAAAGATTAAATAAATAAATAAATAATAAATATGCAAACGTTAACATTGACTATTTTTTTCCCGTCAAACTATTGGGTAGGCAGGTATAAACAGGTAAGTCGGTACTAATAATTTGCACCAAACCCAACGTTTGCATATTCTATAGGCTTCATTATGTAATTTGTCTATTAAACAAGCATTTGCAATTTAAAAAAAAAAAAGAATAATAAAAAGTTTAATGATATAAGTACCGGACTGTAATTTTTCAGCCTACCTATTATTCGCTACATATTATTTAGCGTATTAACTTTGATATAAAATACTTTTCATCGAATAAACACAGCCCGGTGCAAATCGTCTCCTATTTAGATCTTAGACCATATTGAAACTGCAGATTGACCAATAGCGACCACGGAGCTGTCGGTCCTGACTGCTCTAAGCAGTCCTTCTACGGCGGCCCTTAGACGCGATTATAAAAAAAAATGGTCAAGAGTCGGACTTGCGTACCGTGGGTCCCGTACCGCCGTACATTAGGTACCTATTATTATTATATAGTTTTGAATGGAATCAGCGCGAGACCACTCATTCTTGAGCATTTTTTAGTTTTTGTTGTTTTTCTTCAGGGTTTGTAAGTACTGTAGTCATACCAAATTTGACGCTTTTTATTTCCGTTTTTTTTTGAAAATATCTTCATAATTAAATTCCTAAGCAACTTAAACCGCCCATTTTTTTTTCAAATGATGCTCTAATAATGGTTTTATTTTAAAACGAAACAAAAACCAGAACAGGCAAAAAAAAATGGGCCCTTAAAAATATGACAACCTGTGGAAAATAACTTCCTTTAAAATACCGTAATACACACAATTTGAAAAAAACACCCGCTATCCAAAGATACAAGCTCTTTAAAGTTAGGAAGGACAAACGGATGGACAGCTTGGGGTATATCAATAGGGTCCCATTGGACCGGGTATGGCACTTTAAACATACATACATACATTAAATCACGCCTGTTTCCCAGAGGGGTAGGCAGAGATCACTTCTTTCCACCTGCTACGATCTTGACAAATCTCTTTCGCTTCTTCCACATTCATACATCGAGTCATACACGCACGTCGGTTTCAAAATTCGGCCCTTTTCCAGTATTTCTCCGATTTGATTTAAAAAGGTTGTTAAATTGAGGAATCCAGTTTTTAGCTAACTTTTATGAAAATCAGATTAAAAGTTAGATTGTAATTATTGTATGGTTTGTTAATTTTTAATTAAAGTTGTTCTAATGGCTATAACGTAAAAGGTATAAACGGATAAAGTCAGTGGAAACAACATAAGTAACTAGATTATGCACGCCCACCCGGGTCCGGCTGAAACACCCACGCTAGCTTAATCTGCTTAATAATTTTCCCGCGCTTAAATAATTAAAATTTAACAACGTTTTACGGCTATTTTAGGGTTCCGTAGCCAAATGGCAAAAAACAGAACCCTTATGGATTCGTCATGTCTGTCTGTCTGTCTGTCCGTCCGTATGTCACAGCCACTTTTATCCGAAACTATAGGAACTATACTGTTGAAACTTGGTAAGTAGATGTATTCTGTGAACCGCATTAAGATTTTCACACAAAAATAGAAAAAAAAAACAATAAATGTTGGGGGTTCCCCATACTTAGAACTGAAACTCAATTTTTTTTTTTCATCAAACCCATACGCGTGTGGTATCTATGGATAGATCTTCAAAAATGATATTGAGGTTTCTAATATCATTTTTTTCTAAACTGAATAGTTTGTGCGAGAGACACTTCCAAAGCGGTAAAATGTGTGTCTTCCCTGTAACTTCTAAAATAAGAAAATATCAAACTAAAAAAAAATATGATGTACATTACTATACAAACTTCCACCGAGAATTGGTTTGAACGAGATCTAGTAAGTAGTTTTTTTTAATACGTCATAAATTGTAAACCGCATTTTACCTTTCACGGAACCCTTCATGGGTGAGTCCGACTCGCGCTTGGCCGCTATTTGTGTTTAAAACATGAATAATATCTACCTATCTGTATAAAATGCAAACCTGACTGACTTATATATCAACGCACAGCCGCAACTACTGTACCTAGAAACTTGAAATTTGGTACAGAGGTTCCTTTCATGATGTAAGTGAGCACTAAGAAAGGATTTTCTGAAAATCGACCCCCAACGGGAAGAAATGGGGGGAGTAACGGGAAACTAATTCTACGCGTACGAAGTCGCGGGCGTCCTCTAGTGATATATAAAAAAAGGAGAAACGATTTTCTCGACTGTCTAAGGAGTTTAATAAAACAAATGTAATAAAGTTGTTTGTGTACAAAAAAGTATTTTATTATAATGAATGACCCACGTTTATTTCCAAACGGGGTACGGTATGGCCGTGATCCTAGATTTAAAGGTAGGGTTATATTGTACCTTCGTAACCTTCGTTACTCTCTGACAGGGGGACCTCGACAATATTATATTCGCTTCGTCAACTTTTACAACTGAAAATTATAGGTTCTACCTGCGACTTTGCTTGTACAGAAGTTTATCACATTTCCATTATGGAGAGCTGTTTAAATTCCCATAATATAAAGTACCTATTGCCACTCAAATATTAAGATGTAAATAATAATCAACACTATAAAAAGAACACCCCCTCTAGCAGGTCCGCTCGCGGCATGGTCCCTATGACACTGGCTGCATTACCTCTCTGGATAGCTAAAAAGATAGCTTATTTTTATTTTTATTTTAATAAGTTTAGTTTTAACTTTTAATTGTATTAATTTAACAAATGTTAAAACTATTGCCAAAATTTTGTAGCAAATATTTTATCAATCGGTTGATGCGTCAGAATGTCAGAAAAAAACAAACAAAACACACTTTTGCATTTGTAATTACTAATTAGTAAGGAATCATTTCGTTTAATATTTTTTTTGAAACTATAATTTGCTTGCTTCTTACCACAGAAGTCCCTTCATCAGAGTATGAATTAAATTGTTAAAAATATATTGCAATAAAAATATGACTTATACCACTCATTTGATATATAAAATAAACTTTATCCCTTAATAAGGTAGAGGCTGTATATTGACCACATTACTATAAGCTGAAATTGAACTTCACTACCTACTTTATAATACAATTTTAATTGTATTTTCCTGAAATATAACATCATAATATCATTCCTCTTTAGAGACTTGCGATTCCATGACTGTATTTCATTTTGGTCTAATATTTTTAGTTTAACGGGGCCTTATTAAGCGCAGTGTTCACCAACAATTAAACGGATGGTAAGCGGTTTAACGGTTGTCAAATGTATTGACTAACAGCTGATTAAGACTTAACCGTCTGTTAAATTTGTTGGTGAACTCAGCCCTAAGGGTTAAACAAGCATGAGACCATAATACGCAAACTAGGCTCGTATAATGAGTAAGTATAACGACACACATACATCTTTCTTACGTATTATTATAAAGATGAAAGATAAAAGATGTTCATTTAGTAAGTAGGCCGCATGGGCACTTTTACACATCAAAGAAAAATTCTACCTACCCAAACTTCCCAAAAGCCACTGCTGTAAAGAAGCGCCGCAAGAAACTGAAACCGCAATAACGTCAGGTAATGGCGCGACTTTTACACTAATTTCTTACCTATCCTATACCTAAAATTTGGCCACAAAAAATCCAAGTCGGCTTCTTGCCAGCGTCTAACATACATATAATAATATTGTGTTACCAATCTCAAACAACGTATCTATTGCATATAAATGTAACTTACGAACGGTTTCCGAAAACTTTTCGGGAATCTGGAGCATCCACAAAGTTATAAATTATTGGGCAAGTTTGCCCACATCCCAATATCTTGGAACAAAAAAGCGAGAGAGACACCGGCTGAATGTTTTATTGAGTTAGCTGTAGGCTGTAGAACTTGGGATCAGTAGGGACCTATAGGGACTAAACTATAGTACTAAGCAGATAAGAAGCCAATCCTGACACATTGCACAGATATGAATTGACTGAATGTTGATAATGTTGACAGCAGTAAAACTATAAACATGTTAAGGGTTAGAATAGTGCCACTCCATGTCTTCTTGTGGATGTCGTAAGAGGCGACTAAGGGTGTTACCAGACCAATCGATCGATCGTCGATCGACGGCATCGATCGATGGTAGAATTGATTAGTCGACGTCAATCGATATTCCTACCAGACCAATCGATCGATCGTCGATCGATGGCAGAATGGATTAGTCAACGTCGATCGATAGTTCCTTCTTCAATTAAAGCCATCAGACCAGTCGATCAACGTCGACCGGCAATCGATTGATTGGTTAGTCGAACAACATCCGTCGATGCCGTCGATCGGCGATCGATCGATTGGTCTGGTAACACCCTAAGGGAATAAAGGCTTACAGTACTGTTAGGCGATGGGCTTGCAACCTGTCACTAAAACGCTGGTAAATATCAGGCGGCGTCCTAGGTGAGCGAATTCCACAAATGCGATGCGAAGCGAAGCGGCGCGAAACAGTCGACAGTTATTGAAGTGTCCTACGTGACCAATACAAGCGCGGCGGGGTGCGTGCGGCGCGGCGCGAAACGAAGCGAACGCGATCAAAAGGTTTTTATATTTTTCGCTCGAAGCGATGCGGCGTCGGTTGTCGTCGGCGGAGGTAGGTCCCGCGGCGGGGTGATACGCGCGATTTGTTCCGGATTCGTCATATTCCAAATTGGTCATCTTCCAAACTCGACAATTTCCTAACTGATCATATTCCTAATTCGTCATATTCCAGATTCATCATCTTCCAAACTCGTCATACCATGTACATTTGCCTGCACAAATTTATTATGGACATCCTCTGTGGTAAATGTTATGATAAGAACCTCTTTAGATAATTAATTAATTTTGGACTCCGCCTTAAGTAAATTATTGTCTAATAGCCGTAGTACAAAGTATAACTACTAAGTACAATCTGTCCTAAAGTCCTAAGTAATACTTATTATTCCTGTAAGCACGTGTTCGCGATTTAATTTGACTGTATAATGACGAGTTTGGAAGATGATGAATCTGGAATATGACGAATTAGGAATATGACTAGTTAGGAAATTGTCGAGTTTGGAAGATGACCAATTTGGAATATGACGAATCAGGAACAAATCGTTTAACACAACAAAAAGTATTACGACGCACTACTACATCTTTCTCACGTATTAATAAAAGATGAAAGATAAAAGATGTTCATTTAGTAAGTGGGCCGCATGGGCACTTTTACACGTCAAAGCGGCGTCGGTTGTCGTCGGCGGAGGTAGGTCCCGCGGCGGGGTGATACGCGCGCACGTAGGACAAGGCCGTCGCGTCGCACCGCATCGCATTAAAATCTCGTGTGACTGCATCGGATCGCTTCGCAATTCTATTCGCTTTGAATCGCTCAAGTAGGACGTAGCCTTACCCTATTAGTGCAAAATGTGGTTACAGAATTATCAACAAGTTTTTAGAGTTGTTGGTAATTCTGTAGCTCTGCTCTGGGAATATTTAAACATCACCGAATTTTAAGTTCATCGACAGTGCAGGAGTTATGATATGGTATTTTTTTTGGATGTAAATTGAAACGGCCCTTGTCCTCAACGATCAATATCATCACGCAAAAAATATTGACGGGGTAACCAGAGACTATACAATATTGCACAATATTAACCCTAAAATTTAAAGTTGTGCAAACTTTTCTTCAATCATCGCGCAAACAATACTAACCTTAAACGGTCAATAAGTTTGAGAAATTTGGGTATCATAATTATTGTGTATTTTTTTTTTCTTTTATTTAGTTGTTCTTAATTTACTGTCTTAATAATCACATGTAACATAATACTACAGAAGAGCGGGGTCTCCTGGCACAGGTATATCTTTACTTACAAGGTGACTTCAGCCATGAAAAAAAAAAAAAAATTAACAGTAGCAACAAAATTTCTCAACATTAGGTACCTAATCGGGGCCGGTGTCTCTTTTTAAGTATGTGGGATACCTGTGTTGCCATGGATGTGATATTATGTTAGCAGAAACAAATAAACATATTTTCTATTCTATTCTATTCTATTCTATTCTGATATAATTGATCGTTAAGGGCTGGCTGGCCTAAGATAACCTAAAAACAATGTCGGTAATTCAAGCAACAAACAACGTTTGTTACAGTGTAATTTCTTTTTTCATTACCACACGTAGATCTTACAATCCGCCTTCCGGCAAGATAGACTTGCCCGACCAAATTTAGATCTATACCATCTCTATCTATCCCAAAACTTCCAACTCCGAACTTACCCCTTCCCGAGCACGTGTATTACCTTACAAGGTAAACCCTTACCTAATTGAATTATTTCGGTTAGGGTAGTTCTGGAATGATTATACCCTCTGGGTACCGTGTACCCTTGCTGTCATACAATTAACTCTCAGATATAATTAGGTTTTTGTTCTAAATTTAGAAAGTTATCCGGCTCGAAGGATCATGTTATAATCAGCAGTTTTGGTTCGAGTACTGTGTAATATTTCACCCAAGTTAAACACTCTACTTTTCATTTCGACTTAGAAGAAACTTAGCAAAAATGTGACAATTACATATAATTATCACGAAATTATTTTGTCATAATTATTGTCATATAAAAATAATGAGTGTCATTTCATTCTTGGCGCTTATTAAAAAGAAGTTTAAACAAAAAGTCAGATTTATTTTGTAATGGCTGTTGAAGATACTTCCAAAGTATAGTGGTGAGTTAAAAAAAAATGGAGCCTTTGTTCAAATCTATTTTTAAAATCATTTTCTTTTTTTAAAATATAATTCAGATAGTAAATAATCCTTATTAACCAAACAGAAGAGTTCAAACATGTCACTTAAGCATTATGTCAGCTGTTTTTCGAATACCTTGTTTACAAGAATATAACACATTCCGACATTTTGAAAGTTGGCAGCAACGTGTGTCATAAATCTTCAGCCATAAAGGAAGCTGTTCACGACACGACGTAAGGAAACAATGCTGGCCGGCATGTTGGTCAGCATATCTTAATCTCATTTAAAATATAGGTACTGTCAAATAGTAGTTAGAAAATTACAAGGCTTTATTTAAATTTTATTCTTTAAATACAGATTACGTTGGATAAATAGGTCGTTTATTAGATGGATTATGTAAACCCTATGACAATTAACAACACACCAAATTTCGTGCTTCATAAGCTGGTTTTTGAGTGTCGTTAAGAAAATAATGCTGGTCTCTGGACATACCCAGTGATCAGAGGCTTCAAAATATTAAATAAAAAAGTTTCTTGGTTAACAAAGACTAACCTTTAAAGCGTTTTCAAAAATGAGAAATTTTCAGAAAAATCTTGCGTAGTTTAATCGGTGCTGGCCGTGAATGTTAGAAGATCGTATCGTAAATTGCGGCGACTATGTGAAATGATTATTAGTTCCTAAAAATGTACATTAATTTAGCTTTAAATTTTTCTATATTTTGAAATTAAAAAATAAACAGAAGTTAGTTTTATTTGACTAAACCTTTGTGACAGAACTTAGGGATCAACTAGGCACTGAGATGGGACAATTTAGGCTCACCTGTTAATATCTAGTGGCTCGTATACTCATTACTAGTTAATTAGCACGCATTAAATTTCATCATTAACCGTAAAAATAACTGATAGTGAGTAGACCTCATTAAAGCACCAGAATGTTACGATAAATAACTTAAGATAAAACGTTACGTGAATTTCACGCCAGTTTTCGTAACAACATATTTTCCTCAAAAATTCTTCACACGGTATTTCATACCTTAAACTTGACGTTCAAGGTTTAGTATTAACTGTGTATTTTTATGGTTTTCCTCAAATATTTTTACGAAGGAAGTGTCACGGGTTGTGTAGTCCCAAGGGCATCTATTCTACTCGGAAAAAACATATGCTTTTGAAATTGACGACGCGCTGGCCTAGTTGGTAGTGACCCTGCCTATGAAGCTAGCGGTCCTGGGTTTAAATCCCAGTAAGGGCTGATATTTATGTGATGAGTGCGAATATTTGTTTCTGAGTCTTGGATGTTTTCTATGTATTTAAGTATGTATTTCTGTATGTACCTATATATTTATCTCGTTGTCTAGTACCCATAGTACAAGCCTAGAGCTTAGTTTGGGACTAGGTCAATTGGTGTGACATTGTCCCCTGTTTTTTTTTATTGTGTTATTGTATTGTCAACGTAACGGTAGCTATTATTTCAGTAAAGGCAGGCGAGTTGAAAATAATACGATAGCATGTCAAAAGCAATATGGTTTTACTTATTGGAATAGAGCCCAAAGGCGAATATTTTGCGCTGAATAAATTTGTTTTTGGAATGCTTTGTCGCTTTCTGTCAACACCCCGCTACTACCTAGGTGACTGCACCTCACAATTGACCCTAAAACTGTTTTTTTTATATGAGGAATCCACTAACGGATTTTATATTGTGTAAAAATCTTGTGGTGACATAGGGTAATTTAATTATATTAAAAACAAGAAGGCTTTCCTTGACCAAATGGCGTTAGGTCCCACTTGCTATTAAGTGGCCAGTCATTTACGGCTGCGTCATTTCATAACCCAGCAAGGGACATTGAGCTAATTTTACGGGAGAGCAAAAAAACATGTTTTGTCTCAGACGTACAAAATTTTGCAATATTTGTTCAAGAAGTGATACTTTCTCGGTTAATTAGATTAAGACCAATACGTTGGTATATGTATATCTTTTCTTAATTGCCTGTATTACAAGTTTTATGTGCCATACTAGCTTTTTAAATTTAATGCAACTAAAAAATAGTGAGCCGATGATTTTGAAGCCTCTCTGTTTTTTTACAAAACCTAGTAAGTGCAAGTCACATACTAGGTTTTTGAAATAGTTTTGTGACATACTAGGTTTTGAAATGGTCTAGCCCGTTTTTTTGTGCACTTACAAGGATTCGGGGTGTGGGTAAATGTGAACCTGGGTGAGATAGGGCTTATGATTTTGCATCCCGTAGGGACTTGCTAGAAACCGCGTTTTATGCAAAAATCGCAAAATTAAGTTTTTGAGACTTACTAGGTTTTGAAATGGGGCAGCCGGTTGGCTCCTCCATTCCAAAAAATATCTATTACGCCACAAAACCTAACTTTACGTAGGTAGTTAGAAACTCCCTTCCGTTATTAAAACCCCATCCAGCCTGAATAATTTCCCAGAAGCCCGTCTCTAATATTTCCGATGAAATTGAAGGCATAAATCAGCCGGCATGTTAACCCAATGACAAACAGCCCTGGATTATCTCACATTAAGTGTACAAATTATGGGCATTTTCTAACAGGCTAAGTTAAATTTATGCGAATATTGATTGCGAGATTTAAAGGGCGAAAATTTCACTTAAATGTAACGTGAAAAAAAAACAAATTTAAATAAATTAATAAATTTATCTGCCATTTAAAGTTGGCTCTCGCCTTGTCTATTTCCAAGAGTAAGAAAGAGAATGGGCTAAATTTATCTGTCAAATATGCAATTGTGAAACAGGCGGTAAATGTACAAGTTTATGGGCTTGTAGTAGGTAGGTACTGTTAGGCGATGGGCTTGCAACTTGTCACTAATATACACTGGTAAACATCTTAGCCTGATTGTGCAAAATGTGGTTACAGAATTAACAACAGGTTTTTAGAGTTATTGGTATATTCTGTAGCTCTGCCTACCCTAATAATGGGAATGAAGGCGCGAGTGTATGTATGTATGTAAAATTCTTCATCATCATCATCATCATCATCATCATCATCATCATCATCATCATCATCATCATCAGCCTATATTAGTCATTTTCTGGACATAGGCCTCTCCCATTGCACGCCAACGAACACGATTCGTAGGCACTCGCATCCAGCTATATAAAAAAAAACTTACGAATACTTAATTTAGGTACTTAAAAAATCCTCTATACGAAAATTACGTACCAAATTACCAAATAATGGCTTCTAAATTTCAAATGGAAATAATATGTCAAAAAGTTATATAATAGCTATCCAGAGAGGTAACGCAGCCAGTGTCATAGGGACCATGCCGCGAGCGGACCTGCTAGAGGGGGTGTTCTTTTTATAGTGGTGATTATTATTTACGTCTTTAATATTTGAGTAGCTTAGTTTTTATTTTAATTTAAATAAGTTTAGTTTTAACTTTTAATTGTATTATATTATATTAAATATGAATAAAAAAAAAAAAAAAAAAGAAAAAAAATAAATAAATAAATAAATACGTAATTTCTATCTTGTCACCTGACGCTATCATTATGACAAAGTTCTATGCTGGATCAACATTTAAAGTCCTTGATGGTACCCTTCATAGTAATCAGTTTATCACCATTGCTGCTATTAAGTTTGGTTTACACGGAAAGAGAATGTTGCCGTTCATGTAGCATAGAGGCATTTCATTTTAGCCCTCAAGGTTGGCAACGCATTTGCGGGCTTAGGATAGCAGTCTTAAGATTGTAGTCTTGACGATGAAAATGTTTAGGGGTCAAATATCCCAGTTACCGCATTAAAAAAACCGGGCAAGAGCATGTCGGACCATGCTCAGTGTAGGGTTCCAAAGCAGACCTCACGACAAACTTAACTTTGCCGTTGGACAACTGTTATCACCATACATCGACAAAGGTTGCGGTCAGTTTACCAACACACCGCAAATAAGTTTTCGGTAGGTATAAACATTTAAACTGTTTGTAACTCAAGAACCAATGAAGTCTACTTAGTATTGATAGTTTTCCAAAAAAAATTTTTTTCAAGATTTAATTAACAACTTTGTTAGCGTGACTAATATGTATATTCATGCCAAATTACAGCTTTCTATTACTAAGAGTCTCTGAGTTAGACTGCGGACAGACGGACGGACGGACGGACATGGCGAAACTATAAGGGTTCCTAGTTTGACTACGGAACCCTAAAAAACTACACATATTTTTGAACTTTGCCTCTATGCACCACCATGCCCTTCGATTTTCCGAAAAACACCTAAACCTATATCACACACAAACTCGGAACCACTGTTGATTTTAAGTATTGTTGGACAAGCCCTTGGTTCTTTCTAGGAAAGGCTTTTCGTTTGATAACTACGTAAGGAAAAGAACGTGTCAACACTTGAATAAACAGTCAACAAAAAAGGGAAAATAAACATGGACGATAACTGCTTTATCCCAACAAGAGATATGTGGAACAGTGGAATATAATACGTATAAATCTATGTTAACGTCGCAAAGACGTGAGTCACGTGACATTTGTTTGTACAATGGTACCTTAAGGCCGGCCGCATACATTCGTTTTCCGTATACGGTTTCCGAATACGTATTTGGACACCCGAAGGCATGGAATCAATGTAAAATACATTTACTGCCGCACACATTCGTTTTTTTTCCGAACGGAACAAATTCCGTTCGTACGTTCCGAAGCAAGCCTCTGCGTTCGGAGAAACTTAATGACGTCATGCGGAAAAAACCTAATGACGTCATGCTGAATGCAGCACTTCGTTTACCTACTTACCTTTCGTTTGTGCTGGCGCATACATTCGGAAGTTTCGATCCGTATCGCGCCCACAGATTATAAGAGCTGTCAAAAACTAACGTCGGAGAGCGAGGGAGCAATCTGTGGCTATATATTTATTTGTATTCTCGGTACACGATAAACTATAATTTTAATATGTGCGAGGCAGAAACACTAATATTGGCTATTGAAAAATACCCCTGCCTATGGAATATACATGACAATGACTACCACAACAGAGATGTCAAAGATTTGGCCTGGGAGAATGTGATCACCACGCTATCACTATCTATCCGTACCACAGATCCGAACTGACTGATAAATTCCGAATGAAGAAAAACAAATGTGTGCGCTAGTCTCACAGAATTCCAATTCGGAATTCCGCATTCGGAAAACGAATGTATGCGGCCGGCCTAAACACCTACACAAGCCGAACAATCCCAATTGGGATTGTTCATATTTTTACAATTACTCTAATTCGAAAACCATTTCAAGGAATGGGGTTTTAAAGCCGTTCTGCATTATTAAGTTTTTGAAATATTTATCTATATCGGATATTTCAACAAAAGTATATTTAACCTTTGTTTGACTTTCGTTTTCGGCTTGAAGCCCTCCTAGGTGTATCTTACGGGTTAGGCGAAAACCGCTTAAAATGGTATGTTTTAATAGACTATTACAATCACTTTTTATGTTTGGATATCATTTAATTGTTGTAATTTATTAGAAAATGCCAACCCAAATTTTAAATAATCATGTCATCCATAAAATATCTTCTAAATAAATAAAGATATTAAAACAACTATAGGGTCTTCCATTAAGAATCAGTGATCTTTAAAATTAAATAAAACAACGATATTATTAATAACGTTAATAGTTTTTATTTATGTGAATAAACATGGTTTGCCATTACTTATTAAATAATATCTCACTCAAATAATGTCCGCGGTGTTTGATTGTGCTCTGTAAACGAATGGTCCAATTTTGCATTTCTTTTACACACATTTGAGGCTCTATCTCTCGAATAACTCAAGTAACGTTTTCCTTAAGCGCAGTAGTTGTGCGTGGCCTGTTTGCGTAGACTAATGATTTAACATAGTCCCACAAAAAATAATCTAATAGCGTTAAATCACAAGATCTTGGTGGCCACTCGATGTCTCCAAATCTGCTGATTTCACGTCCATTGAAATGCTCCTTCAATAGATATATGGCACGAAACGTTTTTCTAATCGAACTGTCTCTTTAATAATACAGATTTATTATTTCTAAACGTTGGTGATCTGTATACCGTTCCATAATTAAATGGCAGATACTGACGTTGAATTTTTTCACAAAATGGCGGCAAAAAAATGACAAGTATTTTTTTGAATTATTGGGCAAAGACACTTACTCTTAATGAAAGACCCTGTACTTACTATGGGTACTAGACAACGATATAAACACTTATACAGAGAAATAAATACTTAAATACATAGAAAAGATTTAACACACACCATGTGTGTGTCCATCACACAAATATATACCCAAATAGTTCTATAATGTTTCAAAGTATTTTCCTGACACATTATTTACTGGTTATTTTTTCGAAATCCTGTCGTAAATAATACAATTTTGGAAAGAAATATTCTTTAAAAATGAAAAGGCACTCCGTACTGTCAACAAATAAGAACTTTTGTCTTGTTCGTGTGCTGCCCTTACCTCATATCCATATTTTAATAAGATATATCTCCTGAGGACCAAAGAAATAGTTTCGCGTTGTAATAGTCACGTAGAATTTGGTCCCGGGTTACCATTATTTTACGTGCAGGGTAAATACCACTCTAACTTGATACGTAAGTGCAAAGGGATTATACGGAGTAACGTATCTACAATCTTGGCACAGGCAAGCATTACAAACGAGGATTAAGGATATTAACAAACACGCTCACACACACTCACACACACATACATTCGCGCGCGCGCATAATTACGATGTTTAAAGCTGTGCTTAATTAACTGCTCTCTTGGTATAATAACTTTAAATTCACCATATTTCTTTTAAGTTTAAATTTATCAGTAAGTGTACTTACTTACTGCTGCTTGGTTTTCCAAATAAATAAATAAAAAACAAAACGAAGTTAACAGTACAGCACTAAACACATTTCTTTACTTTCAAGAAACTAAATGAATATAGCACTTTTGTAACTAGACACGTAGCCGACACTGAATGCTTACTCGTTCAGAGATCAAGATAGACTTGCTGTTGCGATGTTATAACGACGATTGTGATCGTCAAATAATACCACCCCTGCAGGGGTTGGACATGGGACCCGTACCGCGTTATGTATTAAGGTTGGAAAAAGAAAGATGGCGGTCTTGCTTGTCACTTTTTTAATAGGCTTGTAGTAAATAAAATAATGTAATTTTTACTATTGGTAAAACAAACTTTTTTATGGCAAGGAAAAGGCATAACATCAGGCCCATAGACATTTACTTTATAGTGTAAATGATTACGAGACTGCAATGCTAACTGCCGCACTAAGAGAGCACAATTAAATGTAATGCTTGTTAACTAACGTGTTGTCTTATTCTATTGCTGTAGCAAAGAAAGTGACAGCAGCAACTTTAATCAAGCATTAAATTAAATTGACGTCTCTGAGTGTGGCAGTAAGTCTGCAAATGCTGAGCACTAAGGTGGGAATTAGGGAATGCTAATAACCGGTTACAACCGGTTTTAGCCGGTTATTTTCATACAAAAATGTCTTATAACCGGTTAAATTGCATTCCATAGTGGGAATAATATAATATGCCAGAATAGCGCTCCTTTTGAGTCTTAAACAAATCCTGCGGCGACATTCAACAAATTCATTAAAGCATTATGTATTAAAGCTACACCACTACTTCAATACTTTAGTTTATTAGATTATAAAAAAATATATATTAGAAAACACAATAATAGTAATGAGTTAGTCTTAACATCAATATATATACCTAAACACATCCTTATTCTCACGGGTCAGCATATAGGCCACTATTGACTTTGTCAATGTGACGTTGTAAACCAAATCATAAGAAGTCTGTAACGTTTGGTTGTCAACGTCACTTTAACATAGTCCAAAGTGGCCTAGAAATCAAAATTGGTTGACTGTACCTACAGAAGTCAATCACATGTATGTACTTCACTTTTCATACCTATGCTCGGCGGTCGCTCGAAGGTTGTCAACTATGGCTTATGCACAAAAAACTATCGTGGTAGTGGCACTCGTATCTAGTTGTTTGATTTATTGTTGAGAATGAAACGGGAAGAATGGAAATATAAATTAAGTAATAATAACTAAAATATTTTAATTTTAACTGTCATTGTTATACCTATTTATATTACTTTGACCATCGAAAATCCCTAATAATTTCTAAACGGATTACCGTAAAGTAACCCTAGTTATACAATTTCCATTGCCCTAGCCGTTTTAGACCTAAACCTATCAAATGAAACTAAAAACGACACAATAATCTACACAAACAAAAAAACATGTTTTCAACTTACGTAAGGTGGCGTGAATTTACCTTACAAAAATTTAGTTGCTTCGTTTATACTGATTTAAAATAGGAAACTATTATATAAATTGAACTTACACCGTTTAATGTTGAATTTAAAGAACCGTCCACTGAACAGTTATAATAACTTTTTTTTTTGTTGCTCCATTATTGCACAAAAAAGTTCACAGACGCGTGTCTCAAGCGGATGGCACTCGCGCCCGCACCGGTCCCAACCGGTCCGAGATATCGTGTCCGTGAGCAGTGTCTATGTGTGCGTTGCTGGAGCGCACTTTGTATGTACCTAGATTGATTTCTGTACCTATCTGTTTTGTGGTATAGGCTAGTTGGTAACATCGACGATTGTGATCTTCAAGATGTTACCACCCTGCAGGGGTTGAAAATGGGACACGCACGTGATGAATTGAGGGTGGAGGAAGAAAGATGGCGGTCTTGAATGTCACTTTTATAATGGCCTAAAGGAACGTTGAGTGATCTATATATATAAAAGGCAAACCTGCGCCTCTATTCCCGACGGTAAAAACGATATTGTAGTTGACCTGTTATGGTATTGTTATGACGTCAGACGCCATTACTGTCAAGTAAATAAGAGCTATCAAAACGGTGACAATACGATAACAGATCAAAAACGATATTGTTTTTACCGTGTTGAATAGAGGCCCTGACTGACTTATATTATACAGTGTGTAAATGGTATACGGGCGTTCCTTTTAACTGTGGTAAGAATAGCCCCTAATGAGCACATTTAGGCAGCTTTTGTTAAAAGTAAATAAAAAAAAATTAACTATACAAAATAATTTAACACGCAATGTATAACAAAAAAAGCAATTAATTAAAAACGCAATTAATGATGTTTCAAAGTTATGACAGATGGAATTAGATGTACATTGCGGGTCGATGGTATGTTCAAAAATTAATAACGGTGTATACGTTAGCATAATCAAAATAATTCTTTCTGTTTATGATTATTAGAGTCTTAATCTATGTCCATTTTTAATAAATGCCCGTATACCATTTACACACTGTATATCAACGCACAGCCGAAACTACTGTACCTACCTAGTAACTCCTAGGGTCCTAGATAAAATAAATACTCGTAACGCTAACGTAAACTGTCATTTATATATATATATATATATATAAGGCAAACCTGACTGACTTATATATCAACGCACAGCCGAAACTACTGTACCTAGAAACTTGAAATTTGGTACAGGGCTTCCTTTCATGATGTAAGTGAGCACTAAGAAAGGATTTTTCGAAAATCGACCCCCAATGGGAAGAAATGGGGGGAGTAGCGGGAAACTAATTCTACGCGTACGAAGTCGCGGGCGTCCTCTAGTAAGCACATAAATATCCTTACATTTAAATGTAGTTGTGTGTTTGTTAGTTCTGTTTTTAGGGTGCAACGCCTAAACATATCCAAAATGTGGTACGATCGGTCTTGTTTTTTCACTTTAATGTCATGATTGAATTGCTGCAAATTCAAATTCAAATTTAAATTCAAAATATTTATTCAGTAAATTGGCCACATGAGGGCTCTTTTACACGTCGGTGATATGGAGTGGATCTACTAGCGCTTCGGACAAGACCGTCATTGCGGAGAAGAAGCGCCGCAAGATACTCCAGCATAAAGTCATTCAGCGTCGCCGTAGAGCAAAAATTCACCAAGTCGCAAAATGGTAGAGTTATTAAATATTATTAATGTTATCAAAATCGCTTTTTTGAGTGAACTAAAGTGAGACTTGGTGAATTTTCGCTCTATGGCAACTTATGATTGAAATTATCAATCAAAATACTTAAATGTAAGTTATTATACCGATCATGTTGATATAAATAATAATTATATAATAAATATCAGGGGGTAATCTCACAAATTGATCTAATAGCAAAGTAAGCTCTACGATTGTACTTTGGGTAAATGACAACGATAAACATACTTGTACATAATTGAGAACTAAATACTAACTACCCATAGATACCCAAATAAAAAATAAAAAAACACCATGCTGACAGTTACAGGTGACAGGTGACATTTTAGTGTACATGGCGCAGCTTATATAAAACCCACTCATCTATCAGTGTGTTGGCTTTGCAATGTATACCGAATTGTCACCTGTCACGTGTCATTGTCAAGATGGTGAAATAGAGGACAGGTAACCAGCAGGTGCTTCCCTTTCTTATAAAAAAAAGCAAATGCTCGCGCTCGTTGTCTTTTTTCGTTTGTTCTTTGCCCATTCTGCCAAAGAAACTAGGTAGGTCATAAACAATTGCGTGTGTTTTTTTTCTTACGTATAATGCGTGGTTTTACCTCGTGGTTCTAACAAAAGACCAGCACTGAATTAAATGCCAGCATGACGCTGAGTTGAAACTATACATACTTCAAAAATAGAAAAACGTTCAACACTCAGAAAAATATTCGCAGCCATCACATAAAATTATAGTTCTCGAGGAAATAATAATAAACGTAGATGTGGACAAAGTGAAAGTAATTACTAAGAAAGTAGGTAGGTATGTTTCGTGATTAGATCTCCCACTGTGATACCAATCTGGCCCGAGCGATGTTAAATATTTTACGAGCTGCTTAAGGTATTTCGGGAGAGACTGTCTAATTATTGGACATATTGGCTTTAGATATCGATTGTGGATTATACCTCTATTATAAGTGTTTACTTTCTAGATATCTTAATATAAAAATACCAAGATATGTTGTTGCGATTTTCAGAGCTGATAACTCTCAAACAACTTAACCGATCTTCATCAAATTTAGCTAAAAAATCACCCCAAATGAAATATATTTCTATAATAATAAAATCCATTAAAAAAAAAACCGGGCAAGAGCATGTCGGACCATTCTTAGTGTAGAGTTTAGACGCCGTTGACGTTATAAACTTTTTTTTTTAAAATGAATTATATGTTTTTGAAAAGCACTATACATACCTCGCCGTGAAAAGGGGTTGCCAGCCTCGTAACTATCCGGCCTCTCTTCGCTCGGCCGTCTATATGAACTCGGCCGGCAACCCCCTACTTCCCGGCCTCTGTAGTAATGTACTATTTAACTTCAATTTCAGACCATCAAAGTATCATCATCAATCATCAAAGTAGCAAAACATTATTGGATACCTCAGAGGCTTTCAGCCGTAAATGTGACCTTTCCCGGCGCCCCATACACTCGTATTTCTCAGATCTACGTCGTGTTCAAACCACTGAGTAGAGGTGAGGCGTACTAGGCAAATCACGTACTGAGTCTTCCGAGTACGCGTCCACAAAAAGACTAGGTCTAAAGACTAGTTCCACGAGTATTTAGAAGTACGCGGCTTATGAGTAAAATATTTGATTCAGAGTCTTTCCGAGTTGCAAGTGTTGCGAGTCTTAAGTATTAAGAGGTTTTTCTCGGTACGCGGACGCTGGCGTCCGGCCCAGGTTTTAGTGACAGAGTTTGAGAGTACATATTTAATATATATTTCATATAATAACTCGAAAACTTATAAAAGTAAGACTCAATATTGAATTGACAGAAGTTTTAGTATAATCCAATATTATGTTTTTTGTGAATATTATGGCGGTTACCAAAAATGGTCCACATACACGCATTGAATTGGGTTAAAATGATCCATACACAATTCTTGAATTGAAAAAAGTTAGTTTTTTTATATAATCTTTCTTCGCCCGGTGAAACGAGTCTTTACCTACTCCAAATACACCGCGCTCTTTTCGCGTCCTGATCCCGATACGTGTAAAGACTCGGTACGCGTTGGCGCACTCTGATGGGATCGCGTATTTGGACGTCCAAGCAAAAACCTATTCCAAAAACCTATTCCAGTATATACGTCTCACCTCTACCACTGAGCTCTCTCGTTTGTAAGCCTATTTACTTGATTGGAATCTATATTTATCCATTGATTGTCCCTTTTATTGGGAAGAGACGTGTAGATTCTGTAAGAATACATGAGGTTATTTGAGGTTCAATTACGTCTTAATTTCATTATATCCTGGTACGAATTCGTCTAGAACTCAAAACAACTTTGTGTTATAATACCTAAATTACCTGGTTTTTTTTCACAGAATTTCAAATTCCTACCTAATATGTTGACAAATTGTAACACCTTTCTGGCAAAACTTACTAATCCAAAACGATATAATCATAAAACACCTGAAATTTGAAACAAGTTGATTGACGCTTTGCCCAGCAGTGATACACTAAATAGAGATTATAAGAATTCAGGCAATTTGGAAATTTGACGTTTTGGATCAGAGCCGTTATGAAAATTTGGGTTTTTCTCGCTTCGCTTCGGTTTCTGAGAGTCGCATCTGACGGGGTCGCAGTTCTAACCTAACCTAACCTACTTTTCTGGTAGCAAGTCGTTTCTGAAGGGGTCGTGCCTAACCTAACCTAACTTTCTTTACTGTTAGCAGCTCATTTCTGACGGACTGACATTTTCTATTCTACCAATCAAATAATTTTCGATTAAAAATAATTCTACTGTTTGATAAGTTTGTTAAATAAAAAAACGAGATCATAAAAGTCATTGAATTATGTTTCTGTGAATTATGTTTTTTTCGAGTAAATAGTCGTTGAAACAATAATATCGTAAATAAAAATACAAGGACTAAGGAAGGATTATATGAAACATTTTCTGCGAAACAAAATTCTATGATTTTTTGTCTGCGACACAACACCAAACTATAAGGTTGGTAACCTATTTTATTCCAACCACGGAATAGACAAAACAGAGGAAATGGTATGAGCTTCGCTTAGTAACCTGTTGTCGCCAATGATACACTAAATGGAGATTATAAGAATTCGAGCAATTTGGAAATTTGACGTTTTGGATCACAGCCGTTATGAAAATTTGGGTTTTTCTCGCTTCGCTTCGGTTTCTGAGAGTCGCATCTGACGGGGTCGCAGTTCTAACCTAACCTAACCTACTTTTCTGGTAGCAAGTCGTTTCTGAAGGGGTCGTGCCTAACCTAACCTAACTTTCTTTACTGTTAGCAGCTCATTTCTGACGGACTGACATTTTCTATTCTACCAATCAAATAATATTCGATTAAAAATAATTCTACTGTTTGATAAGTTTGTTAAATAAAAAAACGAGATCATAAAAGTCATTGAATTATGTTTCTGTGAATTATGTTTTTTTCGAGTAAATAGTCGTTGAAACAATAATATCGTAAATAAAAATACAAGGACTAAGGAAGGATTACATGAAACATTTTCTGCGAAACAAAATTCTATGATTTTTTTGTCTGCGACACAACACCAAACTATAAGGTTGGTAACCTATTTTATTCCAACCACTGAATAGAAAAAACAGTGGAAGTGGCATGAGCTTCGTTTAGTATCAGACCTGTTGTCGCCAATACTCAAACTATCATAAAAACAACACGCCACCATAGAAAATGTTTTTGGTGCGGCTATCGTTTTTACACTCCAAAATAGCACAATAAGGCATGCTTCTGGATTTATTTCCTATTTTAGAAATATCAAACTAGGTATCGAAAAATCGAAATAAGCGATCGCGGCAAAAGTATGGTAGGTTATGCGGAACTCCACATAACTATAGGTATGCCACACGTTACACGCTCACTTGACACTTCTACTGTTTTTTCTGTTCTATGATTCCAACAAACGAAATCAAATAGCAAATACACAAAAACGCCACTTTAATAAGCTGACATTCAACGCGAACTTTGAAACTCAGTTGGACATTTCCACACAACACAGTGGCAAATTGAGACAGACGTTTCACTCGTCCTTTCTCATGGATGTGCATTCGGTGCCCGAGACAAAAATTGTCAAAGATTTTGTACTGGAAACGGGAATCGTGGCGCTTAACTGTTTTGATAGAATTACGCTAGCGTCACTCGAGGAAATAATTACTGGAATGCATGCAACCTAGTTTAGGCTGTAGCGCGGGACGTGCTAACTTAATCTGGTTAACTTAGTTGTGAAGCTTTGTGGGAACAGGGTTTGTAATGGTATGAACTTTATAAAATACTATAAAGTGTACTTTTTAGAATTCCGTACCCAAAGGGACCTACCATCCAAAGGACGTTTTCACTAAAAAGTGTACCCAATTAAGGACTGAAATTAAGGAACTTTAGCTTTGTCAGTTTTGTGACGAAAATTAACTATACATTACGGCCGTCAATGTATGGCTAATATTCGTCACAAAACTGACAAAGTTAAAGTTCCTTAATTTCAGTCCTTAATTGGGTAATTTTTTTAGTAAAAACGCCCCAATACGGAATATTTATGATTTTTAGGGTTCCGTAGCCAAATGGCAAAAAACGGAACCCTTATGGATTCGTCATGTCTGTCTGTTTGTCTGTCCGGACGTATGTCACAGCCACTTTTTTCCGAAACTATAAGAACTATACTGTTGAAATTTGGTAAGTACATAGTGGTATAGAATATTTGTATGAAAAGTTCCTTTTGTGTTACCAAAAACGTATGAATATCGGTAACACAAAAGGAACTTTCCATACATATAATATTTTGGGATACATTAGAATATTATTTAATTATTGCATAGTTTGGTATTCTCTACCTACTTGCCATTTTTTTTTTAATTCTGGAGATGTCACTCATAGTGGCAAAAATGCTCAGCTGCCAGGCGGTTGCATGGAGCATTTATATCATTTCCACATATATTAATAGAGGACGCCCGCGACTTTGTACGCGTAGAATTAGTTTCCCGCTACTATCCCTACTTCTTCCCGTTTGGGGTCGATTTTCGGAAAATCCTTTCTTAGTGCTCACTTACATCATGAAAGGAACCCATGTACCAAATTTCAAGTTTCTAGGTACATTATATATACGAGTATGTATATAATATATATATATATATATATATATATATATATATATATATATATATATATATATAGATATATATATATATATATATATATATATAGATATATAGATAGATAGATATATATAGATGACAGTTTTCGATCACCGAAGACAAGAGTTTCTATTTTACCATTTTAGTACAGAACTCTATCAAAACTACTCATGTGCCAAACCGAATTTCCCAAAATTGCGGAACATTTCACGTAGGAAAATTTCGGAAACTTCTCACAATTATGCGTGGGGATTGAAACTTTCCGTTTCTTATATTTAAATTTCCTATATTTCAAGTGAAAGTTTCCGGAAATTCTTTCAAACTTTTCCAACATTTTGGAAACTTTCCGCAACTTGCACATCAGTAATCAAAACCAGAGATAGATAAGTACCGTACTCTCAAGAGACGTGAATCATAACAAGCGACTATTATGATAGTACCAATATACGTATGCCTATTATATATTTTACGACTGTTGCCATACAGTTACGGTGTGAGCGAAGGCGGAAATGAATATAGGAATACGCTATTTTCGCTCATTGAAAACGGACACATTCCAAAATAATTTGCTCTTGCATTGAAAATCTTATAATAATAATAATAATAATAAATCATTTATTCAAAGAAAACAGGCATGGGACATTGTAATTCTTCGCCAAACTGCACAGTCAGTTTGTAGGCGAAAACTGGGTACTCTCAGACTTATCGCCTTTGTTTTTACACATTTTTTACAAATATTTCTTACATGAGTTATGGGTTACATAGTTTCTTATTTCTGATATGTTATTATTGTTATTCTAACTAGATATTCATACGAACGATATACGAACAGCTTCTAATTTTAAAATGCAACACTGACTGTTTTCGGAATGTGTCCGTTTTGTATTCATTGAACGTTTTAGTCTCGTAGCATAATGGCAAAAACGGAACCTTTATAATATTGCATGCCCGTCGGCCTGTCTGTCAAAGATAACTAGGGATAATAGGATAGTCAGCGGGCCTGATATGGCTGCGTTTAACGCGTGACAAATTTTGGATAAAACATTGCCACTTTCTGACACGTATGTAAGTACGAGAGTGACGGATGCTTTATCCACATTTTGTCACGCGATAAACGCAACCTTACTAGGCCCGCAGATCATAAACATTTTAGTGTGTAGGGTGACGGCACCAATCATGGGCACTTTTAATTGACAGGCAACAGTAATGGAAACTTCACTCTTAATTCAAAATCAGTTCTAAATTGATTGTTGCAAAACAAATGAATAACCCCTATCTCCTGTAAAATAAGAATCAAGTGTCCAAGTGTGCCTTGTCTATTACTGGTGCCATCACCCTACCTATCGATTTCATGTGGTCGCTGCATTCGTCAACCAAACAGTTCAGCTAAAGCGGTAGATAACTGTGACTTACATTCTTAGCGCTCGGGAAAACTTTAGTGGTGGTGGTAGGAAAGGTTCTACCACCACCTACCACCTACAAGGGTACAGGGTCCGTCCGGATCGTTACCACCGTCCTATCCTATAACGTACCGCCAAGCAGCATTCGCATTGTTGTGTTCCGGTGTGGGGATAAGCAACCGGTGACATTACTAACATAGAGGCATTCCATCTTAGTTCTCAGGGTTGGCAACGCAATAGCAGTCTTAGGATTGCAGGCTTAAGATTGTTGTCTTGAGAATGCTAATTTCTCTGGGTCTCAGATCCCACGCACAGTCCAGGGCATAAATAAGTATACACTCCAAACTCTCAAAAATATGTGCACAGACCTTATTACTATGGCAATAAGGTCTATGTGTACATATTTTTGCACCTTTGTGCGGTTTTTTTTTACCCTTAACTGAACCATCAGGTGGCCTGAGTAATAAGGCGTATAAAAAAATTAGCCGCTCAATACTTAGTCGATGCATTCAAAGCTGAGAATAACCCCATATCGCTTGTAACTTGCTCCTCCGCGTTTTATCGCGGCGTGATAAGCTCGAGGCGACATCTGCCGGGGACTGGCGTTATCGACTCGTTCCGTTCACTACGCTACCTTGTCACTCTCATGTGGAGTCTGGATTTTAAGATAGGAACCATACCCAGAATATTAGTGTATTTCTTCGTTGATTGTCGTCGGGGTTGGCAACGCATTTGCAGTCGTAGGATTGCAGTCTTGGGAATGAAAATTTCAATGGGTGTCAGATGTCACTTACTTTAGTAATCTGAGAGATAATATATTTAAGTGATATTTACCTGTGTTCTAGTAGTGCGTAAAATCTGAGAGAGAATCTATTCAAGTGACCCTGTACTTTTGTCCCAATAGTACGGGTTATCTGAGAGAGAATTATATTTAAGCTACGTGTACCCGTGTCCTAGTAGTACGTGAGATCTGAGAGAGAATATTATATTCAAGTGACCTATACCTGTATCTTAGTAGTAGGTACGTGAGATCTAAAACCGAATATTATATTATTCAAGTGACCGATACCTGTGCGTGTCCTAGTACTTAGTACGTGAGATCCGAGAGATATTCAAGTGACCTGAACCTGTCTCGTAGTCGAACGTAAGATCTGAGAGAAAATATATTCAAGTGACCTATACCTGTGTCCTAGTAGTACGTGAGATCTGAGAGAGAAAATATTTAAGTGACCTGTGTGCTCATTTGCCGTCTCATTCATATAAAAGTCCTTTTCATCGATACTATGCTGCTCCAAATAAAAAAATATCGCTATTAACAAAAAATACCTTCAAAACATTGTTAAGGAAGCCCTTAATGATCCTGAAAAATGATCCCTTTGCCCTTGTAATTAGTAAACCGTTAATCCCGGGACAAATGCGTTGTTATTCCCGGGAACAAAAGAACAGGACACCGTTTCTTTCTTATTCTTTTTCGTCGTTGTTCTTTTCAGGGTCCCGTTCCAGGACGGACTCAAGTAAAACGGGGTCCGTTCATTTGACCGAAATACGTTTGGCCGAATGAGTCGTTTGGCAACTGCTTCATTTCCCAACCCGCTTATATTTCTGTAACTGCAAATATTTCAGGATTTATTTTTGTACCATTGTGTATACCCTATCGGTTAGGTTAGCTTACTTTTTATAAAAATTATGAAATGTTTACTGTTACAGAAATATAAGCGGTTTGGGAAATGAAGCAGTTGCCAAACGACTCATTCGGTCAAACGTATTTCGGTGAAACATTAGTGAACCAAGTAAAACATTTAAGTTTTTTGTTTTAAATCTGAATAACACAGCATTCCCTGGGTGATTCAACGAGAATCCTTTGCTTGTATTTCCACAAAGCCATTATAGTTATAAAGTAAGCCCGTAATAAATTATAGACCCCAGTTTGACCTCTTTGGGAAGTAGTTGCCCAACTTCCGCTTTGGGATTGAATAAGGAATAGCTTTTTTTTTTGGTATAGACTTCAATGGAAAACATTACTTTTAGTACCTATTTCACAAAACGACGCTCATCAATATTAATCGACTGTTAACGAATGCGGAGTGAAATCTGAGCGGCTATTGTCTAACGCACTCGCATTCGCAACTGGCTTAAAGTGGAGCGATTGTTTTCATTGTGTATGCAGACAAGCCTTCGATTTTCAAAATAAAAACGATCGTGATTGCGAGTGCGTTAGACAATAAGCCCTCTGGACAAAGTTTGAACCTCTGTTGAAAATATTTAATTCCCCTGAATTCCTATGTCTTGCATGTTACATGAAATAAATGATTTGAATTTGAATTTGAATTGTGATTTGCTAAATGAGAGGGTAATACTATAATTGACTTTTTACTTGCGAACACTATACGTTCCCTTTTAGTTTTGATAGTTTTGAGTGAGACAGCATAATCTAAGTCTATCTAATTAATCACAAAACTTCTAAGTGCTAAAATGACGCAGCAATGACGCGGCATAACATTCACAGGGTTATATAACTTTACCAATTACAACTTACATCAAATATCAGCCATAACTCTTGAGTATAAGCTCCAGTTTCGAATAACCAAGAACCTTTTACAAATAGCAAATTCACCAATTTAGATTTGCGTTCTTAGAAGCCTTTATTAAGTCTAGTTAAAGTTGATTTTGGATAACTTAAGCGCATTTAACTTTTTGCTTAACACGTTCAACGCTGCGAACACAAATAGCGTGTATAATTTTCATACTAATTTTACTTTGTGGCAGACAACGCAGTGGCCATGTTGGTTCTGTATTATTTGGCCTAAGTATTTCTTTTTTACTTTAAACTCAAATTAATTAATTTTGTACGGTCTAAAATTACATGATATATCCATACAATTCCTTTTAGAGATAACAATTAATAAATATTTTTGACTATTATTATTCTCCATAAACATAATATTGTAATGTAATAGTAATTTTAGAATTGTTCTGTTTATAACAAATGACTATAGTTCTTGACAGTTATAAAAAACTTATTTTAGTGCATGTGATGGTTATGACAAATGAAATTAGATATTATGGAGTTATCATGCAAGGCCATATCAGACAAGCATATGAAAGAAACTATACTACAAAGAAAAATATTGTATTTCACCAAAAGATAGTTTTTATGTATAAATGGATGGAAGTGTCCTCAGTCTATTAAATAATAGTTTTAGGCTTTAACAGATTGTTCGCAAGTAATTTTCTAAGTTAAGTGAGTTTCGTGATTTGTTACAAACTACGATATGGACAAGTTTCTTATTGTTACGTAAATGCTAGATAAGAAAATATTAAAGGTAGAAACTTAGGCAAGATACATTATCGGAGCTAACCCATGGAGCTAACCCCATGAGCTTCTGTTTAGTCCACCAATACTCTTTTCTTATCGTGTGATGTCCATGAACTTATTTCTTAGGGGAGACCGGAGAGCTTATTGTCTAACGCACTCGCAATCACGATCGTTTTCATTTTGAAAATCGAAGACTTGTCTGCATACAAAATGAAAACAATTGCTCCACTTTGAAGCGGTTGCGATTGCGAGTGCGTTAGACAGTAAGACTGCGCCGAGCAAACGTCGACCGTCCAATGGCGCCCTCATCACTATTATTGTGTTTTCTAATTAACTAAAGAATTTCCTTGCAATCGGACGATGCATTTTTGTAGCGCAAGTAAAAACACAATTTATGGGATACGTATCAAACTTTGATAACAATTACCCTATGAGTAGTCAGCTTAACGGGAAAAGGTGGCCACTTTTTTCCGTTAAGTTGATAACTCAAAGGTCAATTGTAATTAAACTATGTGATATGTCCTATAAGTTGTTTTCATTTGTATTACAAAAATGCACCGTCCGATTTCAAGAAAATACTTTATTTTATTAGAAAACACAATAATAGTGATGAGGGCGCCACTGTACATCCGGCGTACGCTCGGCGTAGTCGTAAGCTCTCGGGTATGGTTGGTTGTCACAGGCAGAAAACTGAAGGAACGAATGAGTTCATCGACTGGTGTGGAAAGACCGCGAGCGCTATATCTCCCTCCCTACTTCACCTCAGTCCTCTCCAGAAATTCTGGATGGCTGGAGGATGGCCGCTGTGACAACCGTACCCAGTTTCCCCTACATATGAACGTGCCACGAAAATTAACGGCTCTGATAATCATCATCTGCCCTTAACTTAATTATATGGTGGATTAATTATACTGTGTGAAAGATGATACCTATGGCTAGAAATGGAGTGACCACCGAGATGACGACTAATAGAAAAGTATGGAAGAAAAATACATGTCGCGTCGACCCCAAATAAGTTGGGATGAGGGCAGGAGAATGATGATGATGATGATGATGATGATGATGATGATGATGATGATGATGATGATGATGATGATGATGATGATGATGATTATGATGATGATGATGATGATGATGATGTTCATGATGATTGTCTAAAACTGGACATCGGTGAGATAGAGATTTTTAAAAGGACTGAAAACCATTAATAAGGAAAAATAAACTTATTTTATACTTATCTTGTATCTTAAACGAATACTCGAACAAATATTTAACCTAAATTATAAAATTGAATCCTGGCGTACAGGGTTACTACCAACAAACAAAACCTTTACACGTGGAATACATACGGAATACATTTAGTATTCAATACACATAGCATTAATCGGATTGGGTAGAAAGACGAAGTTACGTGGCGCCCTCGTTAAGTTCGGGAACTAAACTAGCTAAGGTCAAGGGTGGCAAACAACGCGATGAATTTACTAATGGACCTTTCCAAGTCGTTTCATGAGATATGGCGCGAAAGGATTGATTGGTAATCGAAATTATGTATCTTCTCTCTAAACATATATTCACAAACAATACTTAAGGGATCCTTCACTGACTAAACGCACTGCGTTCAATACAGCTTTGTGATTGGTCCTTTTTGACCGACCTTTTGTTTATGAGACGATTTGAACCAGCCTGTGCGTTCGTGAGCACTGTGAGACCTCATAGTGACGTTTGTGAACACAGGTGTAAGGCTGGTTGGTTTTCTGAATTAAAATTAAATAAAATGAAAAACCAGGGCTAGGAAACCTGGTTATTTTTTTTAACCAGCTCGTTAAAAACGCATAAGTAGGTACATTTCAAATAGCATTAATTTCGATTACGCTCGAACAGAATCGATATTATTTCGGTTCTGATCAAAGAGCAAAATAAAACTGTTCCAACGGTTATTTTTGCTCGTTTATTTGTTGCCACCGCCATCGTTTTGTTGTCTTTCCCTATTAACTAGCTCTTTAGTTGCATTTTCACTTGCTCAGCTTGAAGTCAAGCCGGCCTTATCATTTTAAGCCGCCACGCCATCAAACTGCGGGAACAATCAAAAACTAAAAATACCTGGTTAATCCCAGCGATTACAACGCTCGCAAATCGATTCCGCTCGGAGCGAGTGTTTACGAAAAACCTGCTTAAGATCCATAATAAAATTAACCGGTATTTTTCGAACGGTTTCGAACCCCTGAAAAAACTACCGTAACCGAATGTCTGATTGACAACGCCTAAATAAATAAAAAACCGGTCAAGTGCGAGTCAGACTCACGCACCGAGGGTTCCGTACCGCTCCACAGTAGGTTATTATATTCCGATTTGAACTCGATTTCGAATCTAATCACGCGAGCCCAACTTACACTTGAACATTTTTAGTATTTGTTGTATTTCTTCAGGGCTTGTACTGGTATAGTATGTGTATGTTTTACCGTTTTTAAGATATATAAAAATAAAAATATGTTGAAAAATAAACGATTCTTGTATCGGGAGTATCGGTACCCCCTTTATTACTTTAATTTCTTTATGTTTTTATATTTATCAGTAAATCCGCCGTAAAAACAAATATTTTGAAAAAAATTAACCCGCTATCTATGACGGTTCAAAAGATACAGCTGTTTAAAGTTATGACGGATGGACGGACGAACGGACAGCTCAGGCATATTAATAGGGTCCCGTTGGGCTCCGGGCACGGAACCTTAAGAAACAACTTTGTACCGAAAAAAACTTCATAAAATTAACATGCGTGTCCCCCATTATTTGCTAGCGGTGCCGTTTGGCGCCCTATGTCGTGGTTTGAATTTATGCTTTATTGTTCAATACATTAAAAGTCAAAATTAAATTGAATTATCAAACAATTCCACCCTTAATGGGAAGTGTCTAACAAAGATTGATAGCAAAAAACTCATCCTCCGAATATGACTGGAAAGTTCATATTGGGATAGACCAAAAAAAATAACTCACGGTTTTACATTCTAATTCGAAAGAATAGAGACCAATTTCATTAATTTTGTATTTTGACCCAATAGTTTTGTTTTAATATCTTTATTTATTTAGCAGACATTTTATGGATGACCTGATTATTTTAAATTTGGGTTGGAATTTTCTAATAAATAACAACAATTAAATGAAATCTAATGATAAAAAGTGATTGTAACAGTGTATTAAAACTTACTATTTCAAGCGGTTTTCGCCTAACTTGTAAGATATACTTAGGAGGGCTTCAAGCCGAAAACGAAAGTCAAACAAATGTTAAATATACTTTCGTCGAAATATCCGAAATATATAATTATTTCAAAAACTTAATAATGCAGAACGGCTTTAAAACCCTATTGCTCAAAATGGTTTTGGAATTAGAGTAATTGTAAAAATTTGAACAATGCCAATTCTTTTATTTATTGAAAACGAAATGCCATTAAAAAAAATATTAATAACCAATAATATTTCAAGGTAACTAAGTTTTAGTAAAAACGTCATTCCCAAACAGTTTGGCTAATAAGTAAACAATATAATTGCCGCACTCAGAGACGTCAATTAAATTTAATGCTTGATTAAAGTAGCTGCTGTCACTTTCTTTGCTTTAGCAATAGAATAAGACAACACGTCACTAAACAAGCGTTAAATTTAATTGACGTCTCTGAGTATGGCAGTAACTGTATTATTCAAACGCAGCACGCCACTGCATTTTCACTCCACCGCCATCTGTGTCGCAGTAACGAAACTAAAGTGAAAACTCTGAAACTGTTATTACCAGCCGCTGAAGTGAAAATGGTTCCGGAAAGTTTAGATAGATGGCGCTGTCGTGTGTTGTTCCGTCTTGATTCATTGTAATGACGTTTTCGTAGCGCATTATGGACGCATTCGAGAGAATAAGGTCACGCGAGGTTTAGTGTTTAGTTCAGTTAAAGAGAAAATGCATACATTTTCTATAATGATGCTCAACAAAATAGATGTTTACTGGCCTAGTCAAATAATAATTTGGAGGTCACCAATTCAAGCGCATAGGCAACGACGCTATGGCAAGAAGGAGTTTCTTTAAGGGATTTCTTCCAGTTAACCCTTGAAAAAATGGTACAAGAAGCAAGTACTCTAATGACTAACAAATAGTCACAAAAAACACACACACACACACACACACTGCCGGAAAAGTTTAAATAAATAAATATCAGGGGACAATGTCACACCAATTGACCTAGTACCAAACTAAGCTCTAGGCTTGTACTATGGGTACTAGACACCGATATAAATGTACTGTTCCTTGTTTTGTTTTCTGGTGTTCAATAAAGAGTATTTGTATTGTATTGTATTGTATAAATACTTACATAGAGAAAAATATACTTAATTACTTACATAAAAAAACATCCATGACTCAGCAACAAATATTCGCGCTCATCACACAAATATCTGCCCTTATCGGGATTTGAATCCAGGATCGCGAGCTTCGTAAAGTCGCCGTCAATAGAACTTGCAAAAGACGTAAACAAAACCAAACGAACCAATTCGCCATGATTACGCGATAATCACGTACTTTTAAAGATCAAGTGAGTTCTTTGCAATGATTTAAACACTAGATCATTATTTTCATGTTCAGTTTAAGGTGAAATAACTATTCATTATACGTTATTTTTAATAAAAACACGCTTGGTGAATATTTGAGGTTATGTGTCAAACAGTACTAATTTTTTTACATCGTTCACAAGTTCTATTGACGGCGACTTTAGGCAGCGTCAATACCAACTAGGCGAGCGCGTTGTCAATGTTCAATGTCCAATTCATATCTCTTATATTCAATATCTCTTTGATAAAATATCTTTCCCCTAGTAAAATAAAAGCCTTGAATAAATTGTAGCTATCGAGTTCGATGCTAGTTTTGCGCAATGGTCCGCAATTCTTGAAATAGCTAGCTATTTGAGTCCAATGACCTGGAAACTTGATAAAAAACTGCCAATAACTAGCAAAGTGCTTGTAGGGAAAGTTAACAATCATATCATTGCGTGATTTTATCATACAATAATCGTTTTGATAGTTCGCCATTTTACCATTCCTCGTCTGTAAATATTGTATTGCAATTGGGATTGTTCATATTTTTACAATTACTCTAATTCGAAAACCATTTCGAGGAATAGGGTTTTAAAGCCGTTCTGCATTATTAAGTTTTTGAAATATTTATCTATTTCGGATATTTCGACAAAAGTATATTTAACCTTTGTTTGATTTTCGTTTTTGGCTTGAAGCCCTCCTAGGTGTATCTTACGGGTTAGGCGAAAACCGCTTGAAATAGTTTGTTTTATTACATTATTACAATCACTTTTTATCATTACATATCATTTAATTGTTGTAATTTATTAGAAAATGCCAGCAAAAATTTAAAATAATCATGTCATCCATAAAATGTCTGCTAAATAAATAAAGATATTCAAACAAAACTATTGGGTCAAATACATAAATTAATGAACTTGGTCTCTTAAAATTACCCATTCTTTCGAATTAGAATGTAAAACAGTGAGTTATTTTTTTTGGTCTATCCCATGTAACTCATGGTAAGGGTACAGAAGCGCGAAACATATCGAGCGTTTTTCGACTTTATTTACGTAACCTGTTGTGATTTATTAAATATGGGGAGGCCTATTAGCCTAAGGTCCGAATAGGAGACCACCTTAACCTAGCTGTTTATTCGATAAAAAATATTTTATATCAAATTTAATATGGTAAGAAATATTAGGCGAATAGGTTGACTAAAAAAAATTAGTCCAGTACAGTAAATAAAAAAAAAACCTTTTTTAAAATTTCTATTGCTTGTTTAATAGACCAATTACATACTAATCGAAAGTATGAAGCCTATAGAATATGCAAACGTTTTTTATTTTAATTCTTTTTTTTTAAATTATGGACTTTACTGGACTGAAATTTTTCAGTCAACCTATTCGCCATTACTTGCCATATTAAATTTAATATAAAATACTTTTTATCGAATAAGCAGCTGGGTGAAGGTCATCTCCTATTCGGATCTCGTACTATTATGTTCAGCAGTGGACGACTACGGGCTCAAATGATGATGATGATGATGTATTAGTAGATTGTTCAACAAGAGACTAAAACGAGCCTTAATGACACGAGATGTTTAGCCACGCGAGCGAGCCAGCGAGCGAGAGTGGCTATAGTTCGAGTGTCATTATGGTTGTTTAGTCTAGCGTTAAACACTCTACTTTTCACTTTGAATGCGAGGAAAAAAACGACGGTCTATACAAAATTACAATATTTAGCAAATAATGTAAAAAAGTCGCTGTCAAAAAAAATGTTTCGCGGTTAGACTTGTTAGATTTTTGTAAAGTGATACTTTACAAAGTGATACAAATGCTTGCATATTTAGCTAACAGATACAAACTTGAAAACTATTTGGACCATGCCTAATAAAACAAAATTATCCTTAATATATTTAAATAGATTAAGAATAATTTTGTTTTATTAATCGTGTTTCACGATATTAAATCATTATTTTTTAAATATTTTTGCACAGTTGTCATTTTGAAGTTATTTCCACAGCTTAAAAATGGTCCATACACAGTCACTGAAAATGGCAATTATCCTCCATTCAAACACCACAAACGCCGTGATTGGTTGTTTAGGAATTTCCAAAGTAAATTTAAAAAAAAACTTTAATCCCTAGAGATTAATAAGGAGTTTATCACGATGTGCAGAGACTAAAGAAACATTTTAAAAGCATGAGAAGTGAAAAATAAATTGTTTACATATATAAATAATAAATGAATAAGTATCATGAGACAGCGATATAAATATTAATTTATTTAGAGAAATAAAAACTAAACGTCCTTTTTTTTGCAGAATCGACCAGCCGGACAGTGGAGGGAAGACCCTGAACCGGCTCAACGGTTTTCTGAACCTCAAGACTCCTCTGATCAGCACCAAGACCTTGGGGTAAGTCGGAAATTCAGCGCTGCTACGGCAAATGTCGGTATCATAGAGAAAACTCCCGTAGCGAAAGCAACCTCATTAAAAACGTACTTACTGTAATAGAATCTGTTTTGGCTGTTAAATTTGAGATAACGCCTTACGCCCTTTAACGTTATGTCCATGAGCTTTCTCTTAGGAATTGATAATGGACCAATGTTCCAGGCATTTTTACTTCGTCTCTTAAAATAATTTATTTCAAAACACTATCTCTAAATTTCAAGCGCCAACTAAATTCATTCCGTTGTCGCTCCTGACGATCATCAATTTTAAAAACTATACCTTAAACCGTGCCAAGTCGATCCATAATTCATTGCAGCGGCCCGTTATCTGACCTGATGTAAGATTCATGGCGACATCTAGCTGCTCTGGGGGCAGGGTTAAAGTATTACGTTTACATGTGATAGAAACTGGACCTTTATTATCGTTTTCTATCGTCTTTGACCTGTTATTGTATTTATCTACACACGTATCATAAGTCCTCTATTATGCGTTCAAAACCCGTAGGCAATGACCAGCATTACCTGTGGTAGAGTGACAGCGATGACAGCTGTTAATTTTGGAAGATGTTCCAAATTTGGATCTCATTACCTCACAATATTCGATAACGTAATGAAATTACGTTACAGCTGTCATCGCTGTCACCTACTACCACAGGTAATGCTGGTCATTTGCCTTTCGGCTTCTGAACCCATCTTAGAGTACTTATAATTATGTGTGTAGATAAAGTATTTTACGCGACTCTGCGTAATTGGGTTTACAACACTCGTGTGATCTATTATGAAACTTCCCTTTCATGTTGTTATGCCTGTCACTACGCAACCGTCACTACTATTTCAACATTGTAGCTCTTAGAAGATGTAGTGACTAAGATTGAAAAGAGCATGCTTCGATGATTCGGTAATTTGGAAAGGATAAGAAGATTGACGAAAAAGATATACAGAGCGAAAGTTAGTGGAAGGGTTGGAAGGGGCCGCCCTAGGCGTACTTTTTGGAATCAAATCGGAGAAATACTGGAAAAGGGCCGAATCTTAAGTACCCGAAACCGACGTTCGTGCATGACTCGATGTATGAATGTGGTGTGGAAGAAGCGAAAGAAATGGTCTCTGCCTAGTTGCTTACCCCTCTGGGAAACAGGCGTAATTTAATGTATGTGTGTAGCTCTTATTTAATTGATAGTAATGACGGCCGAGCTAAAAACAATAAATGAATATTACTATGAATATGAAAACCATAACACGTTACGTCAAACGCAATAATAGTTTTGCCGTGTTGTATAGGCCCAGAGGGCTTATTGTCTAACGCACTCGCAATCACAATCGTTTTCATTTTGAAAATCGAAGACTTGTCTGCATACAAAATGAAAAAAATTGCTCCACTTTGAGGCTGGTTGCGATTGCGAGTGCGTTAGACAATAGCCCCTCAGGTTGGATGTGATTATAGTTCCGTAGTAACTTCACGCTTTACGCTTAGTTCTAGTTACGTAATTATTGTTAAACTCTATTTTGACGACGCGCTGGCCTAGTTGGTATCCCTGCCTACAAAGCTAGCGGTCCTGGGTTCAAATCCCATTTGTGTGATGAGCGCGAATATTTGTTCCTGAGTCATGGATGTTTTCTGTATTTAAGTATATATTTCTCCATATACGTATTTATATCGTTGTCTAGTTCCCATGGTACAAGCCTAGAGCTTAGTTTGGGACTAGGTCAATTGGTGTGACATTGTCCCCCTGATATTTATTTGGTATCTAACTTAGCCGCAGTGTACACAAGTAGGACAGAAAGATAAACGGACAGAGAGACGGCATATTCAAATCAAAAATTAAGCAACCCTTTTTGGACATTTAGATAACAATGTGTACCCTTTTGCCAATTTAATGTGAAATTGCTTTAGCTAAATCAATATCCAGCTAATAAAAGATAACCCAACGCCGATATCGTCTGATTTATACCTGCTCCCATTAAATTTATAAAGCTTTTACGCAATTTAATGGTGTGTAAATATTGAATTTGGAATTTGAGGTTGTTATACTTAATTTATTATGTTTTTAATTACCCGAAATCGACGTGCGTGCATGACTCGATGTATGAATGTGGAAGAAGCGAAAAAGATTTGTCAAGATCGTAGCAGGTGGAAAGAAGTGGTCTCTGCCTACCCCTCTGGGAAACAGGCGTGATTTAATGTATGTATGTATTATGTTTGAAATATTTATTTCGGATCATTTTTTATCCTTCGACGCAGTCTTATGCTCCAGACACACGACGACACCTGACAGACCTTAGGGCTAATATATGATGCGTAAGGTTGGTATTGACCCGGACGGATATTTTTACCCGACTGCGGCGGAGCCCAAAAGGAGGGTTATGTTTTTCACCGTCATGTATGTATATATGTCCAGTTCTATGTTCCCCGCTACAGCAAAAACGGCTTGAACGATTTTGACAAATGAGGTATCATTGGATTCGTCTTCGCAGCGAGAGTGTCGTAGGCTACATTTTATCCCGGGAAAACGTCCCGTTCTTTTTTTTAATTAATAAAACTAAAAAGAGTGAAATAAATTAAATTATTTAAAAAACAAAAAACCCGACTGCAATAAAAAGACTGAAAAGCGAAAAACAAGCTCTATAATTTATAAAGAATTGTAGGAGCAATGTACTTATTGATATTTATAACAATTTAAATTTAACTTGAATATTGGAAATGGCATTGCAGGCGGGGACAAGCAAGTCCAAATGTTAAATTATATCAAGAAATAGGATTTGTAATTCATTACTTGTCCCCGCCTGCAATGCCTTTTCCAATATTCAAGTTAAATTTAAATTGTTATAAATATCAATAACTACATTGCTCCTACAATTCTTTATAAATTATAGAGCTTGTTTTTCGCTTTTCAGTCTTTTTATTGCAGTCGGGTTTTTTGTTTTTTAAATAATTTATTATATAATAATAGCTGACAAATTATAATTTTACGCATACTTATATAAATCCAATGTCTCCTACATCTTGGCTCATATTAAACATCATAATATTTTACTTGAAATATTAACATTAAACCCAAATTTTAATATTTGAAAACATACATTTTGGTGAGCAGATGAATTGCGGTTTCCATAACGCGTTGCCTACTTTTAAAACCATGTAAACGTTTAAGTATAACAGATCTAATATGTGGTTAGGATTGTGTACACTCAGCTCACGCGTGTTTACTGGGTTGACTGTACCTATATTTGTGTTATAATATAATATTGTAGGTTGGAGGCTTTTTCTTTGATCAGCTGTCGTAAAGACGTGTAGCTTTTATGAATGTAATTTTTTTATTACTTTATTTATTTCCTCCGTTAAACGTTTCACATTTACCAATTAATTTTTTTTCGTTTCGAAACCTTTTAACTTTTCGGAGACTCTAGACAATTATGCGTAACGCTAGCGTAAATGATTTTCGAAAACTGTAAAAATTTATGGAATTGACGTAAGCGTTTTTGGCGCTTTTGTATTTAAGCAGCGATGATATGAAATATGGTATCCCTAATTAGGGAAATTAACGTGTGATAATTATCCGTATGCTAAATGCTAACAGAAGATAGAAACAGACATTGACATTGAAATCTTTTAACTTTTAACAATATCCAACGTTACTTAGCATTCATTTCAATAAACAAAACGATATAAAAAGCGTACTTGGCAGAAAAAGCGAACTTTTCTTTTCCCCAAGTAATTAAAAAACTGGGAGATATCTCGGTGCTTCCTTGATGTACGAGTAAAAGCAACAATATTAAAATACCTACTGCTTTTTGTATTATTTTTAGAAAAAATATAAGATATTAATTAACGTTACTGTCGGCGTCATTACTGCATTAAAAATAATATACTAAGCATGATAGGTAGACACTTAAAATTTAAAAGTTACTGAATAAAATTTAGATCCGGTTGTCGCCAATTAAAAATGCATATGGCGTACCACAAGGAAGTGTTCTTGGGTCTTGATTATTTGTACCTAATGAAAATGATGTATATAAGGTTCTTTCAAATAATTGTGCACTGTTTGCTGATGATACTACCATAATTATGGAAGACAAAGATCCCAGCGCATTTATTAATATTGTTTATACAGATCTGACTCAGACAATAAACTAAAAATATAATTATATTCCCAAAATAGTTTGTTAAATAACTAGATGTATTACAAAACAGGTAGCCATAACCAATGTAAAGAAGCAATAACATAGTTTCGTTTTAAATACATTTTTGTATAGTTTTCAGAGCATAGATTATAACTATACCAAGTATTATTTTATTAGTTGATATAACACTAATAAATAATAGTGATTCATTAATGAACGTAAATTTGTGTGTCAACTTTTTTTTATATTTTTTTTTAAATACCAAGTTCATATTTTTTACATAATATTACCTACTTAATTAGTATTTTGTGTACTACTGAAATGACGGGTATAGCGAAAATGACAGTTATTGTATGTAATGTAAATTCCTACGTAAATTTCAAACACAATAATGTTTTATGATTAAGGCCAACAAAAACCAAAAAATATAAAGAAACCCAACTACGAGTAGGTAAGTAGAAGTGTCATTATAATGAATAATGTGTAGTTCCCCTTCTTCCCCTTCTTTTATAGACAAACATTTCGTAGACACTATCACTTCACAGAATTTTCATTTCATAGAAAACTATTTTCTGCTGAACCTTTAGATTAGGTTAGACATGTAACCATCACCAGATAAACTGAAATCAACACGGGTTCAGCAGAATGTAGTTTTCTATGAAATGAAAATTCTGTGAAGTGACAGTGTTTATGAAATGAGTATCTACAGGGTGTCCCATCATTGACACGTAACCCTGACACCGGAGATAGCCCACCCCTAGACCTCCCAAACCTGCCTAATAATATATTTTTTATTTTTTCCAATTATTTTTTGTTTTGGTAATAATTTTCATACGAAACTAATTATCATTATTGGTAATATCTCAAAAACCGTGCAACTTTTACTGAGGTCATGTTAGGCTGGTTTGGTAGGTCTAGGGGTGGGCTATCTCCGGTCAGGGTTACGTGTCAATTATGGGACACCCTGTATAAAACAAGGGTAAACCATTGTTTCTACTCAGACTGAATGTCTTGTCCTAGCTCTAGTAAATTCACTCTAAACTTCCAACGCGTAAATGACCCTTACATTGCTTCACTGTTTGAATATCTAATTTAATCAACTTGTGCAAAAAGCTTATAAAACAGAAAGCATAAAAAAAACGTATATTTTAAGCGGATTTTATATTCCATCTCGTTATCGTGACAATATGCGTAAAAACAAGGAGTCGACAACCTTTTTATCAACTGCCAGTGCCAACAAAAACACGAGAGCAAATATTATGTCCAATGTTTGGCCACCTCTGCTTTACATAATGGGGTGCTATGGGGCGCGCGGGTAAACATGCTCGAGTTCGAACTAGGTGACGTCAATGACAAGTAGACCGGGAGCTTGGACTTAGAATAAATTATAGTTTTTGAATACGTTTGCGTCGTCTCAGAGTCATTCTTATTTGTTTATTTAGGCATGTACAATATTGTAAGTCTATTATTAAGTTACATTATGCCTATATTAAATATATTAAATTATATTGTGCTGTAAAAACCGTAAGCAATGAGAAGCACAATACGAACATTTACACGATTGAAATTTCAAAACATACAAGCATTTAAAATGGTTGGTTTTCAACCATTGTCTATTTTTATTGAAATTTTTACTATCCTTATCAATTTATCCTAATGTAAATTATAATAAGATAGTTTTCCTTGTTTACTTTTTAACATTAATACTAAAGTTAACTCATATTTTTCTGTATTTTTCATTTTTATGAACATGGCGAATCTGACTGCGCCCTAAAAACATTTTGTATTTTTAAGTTCCAGTAGTTATAAAACATTATATATTTCCCTACCATAAGTTAAAATTTAAAATAACTAAAAAACGTACAAAAGTTTCTTTGTTTTATAGATAAAGGGTTTTAACCTATCAAAATGATTTATTATTTTCTACCACAAACTCCTGTACTATAAAACTAGGGATAACATTCAATGTAGCAATTGTGGCGACAGAATCGCTTTATTGCCGCCTACTGTCTCGTGTCTACACCCGACTTCGCCTACAAGACTACAAAGGTTTCGTGTTTTCTAGGCATCTATGAAGGTCACGAAGTAATATCTCTCTCCTTTATATAAGCCGAGCTATTGTCGGTGAAGTAATCGTCAATGGGTCCAGTCTTCTGACTTTTTTTTTGTGAGAAAATGTTTCTACTACCTGCATAAACGGTTTTGTTATAATTGTATGTTTAATATTTTTTAATTTTTTATGATTTATTAAGTATGTATCTTAAATTAAGTTGTGATCTATGTAATGATAAGATACTTATTTCAAATGCAATGTACATTGTTAATGAATATATAACTATGATTATGACTATGAAATGCTTCATTTTCTATTTCGACATGACCAAAAAAAAAGTTGTTTACCTTATATTTCGGTCTTGATAAGCAGAAGATCATTTTGGATCATTTTTAAAGATTGGATGAAGTTTTTTTTTTACAGAAATATTATTCACACGCTCTGCCAACCTTGGTCGCCAATTTCATGCCCATGCTAAAAAAATATATTTTTTTCTGTATTTAATATGGACTCGTTTGTTTTTTACAACCAGATGTTCATTTTGCAAAAAAAGTACAGTCTGCAACGAAAACTTGGCTCAAATTCGCTTTTATTTGACATTAAAAAGAGCCCGAATAACAAGCTTTTAAAACCCACCAAGTTTCAGTCAATTAAAGAGAAAGAGAAGTCATATAACTGTCTCTTTCACAGCCGAGGACTTGACAGCTTTTGACAGTCGTTAGTACCCCTCTTAAAGCTTTAAGCATAAAGATGAAAGTACCGTAGCTCATCTCGCTGGCCCGGGGTTGTTTGTAAATCATAGAAAATGGAATCATTCACACGCCCCACAGATCCTGGTCGCCATTTTGATGCCAAGTGAATTCCACATTTTTTCTCTGTGAAATGATGAGTTGTTTAAGTCATAGGCGAACGAGTTAAAAACACCCGCCTGCATATTTTGATGTCGTCTTTGTACAGTCACGAACGGAATGGGGAATATTGAGCCACTTGCCATTGTTCGTAATTTAGCCGTGTATTCAATAACCGATGTCACCGACTGGCTGACAGCTATTCGATTTGCATTACACGGCCAAATTAGAAAATTGGGTAAGTCGCTCAGCAATCCCGGTTCGCGACTGTACGTAGGTTATTAAGCGGTAATCCCAAAATATCAGAATTTTAATATAACATACATACATTCATTCCCAGAGGGGGGTAGCCAGAGCTACAGAATTACCAACAACTCTAAAAACTTATTGTTAATTCTGTAACCACATTTTGCACAATCAAGCTAAGATGTTGGCAGGACAAGCATGAAAGTCGTATAAATGCAGTTGAAATGCGCTCTTTGCGTAGTATGTGGTGTGAAACTGACTGATAGAGTAAGAAATGAAGAAGTCAGAGAGAAATGTGGACTAAAATAAGATGTAGTGACTAAGATTGAAAAGGGCATGCTTCGATGGTTCGGTCATTTGGAAAGGATGGATGAAAGAAGATTGACGAAAGAGATATACAGAGCTAAAGTGAGTGGAAGGATCGGAAGGGGCCGCCCTAGGCGTACTTTTTCGAATCAAATCGGAGAAATACTGGAAAAGGGCCGAATTTTAAGTACCCGAAACCGATGTGCGTGCATGACTCGATGTATGAATGTGGAAGAAGCGAAAGAGATTTGTCAAGATCGTAGCAGGTGGAAAGAAGTGGTCTCCGCCTACCCCTCTGGGAAACAGGCGTGATTTAATGTATGTATGTATGTAAGCTAAGATGTTTACCATGTATACAGGGTGTTAGGCAGAAGGTCGGACAAACTTCAGGGACTAACTCTGTAGGTCATACTCATCAACTTTTACTATGGGACCAACACCCAAATCGCGAAAAAAAAAAGCTGTTCCATACAAACTTTGAGAACTAAACAGCGAACACACACTGCTGTTTTTTTTTTCGCAATTTGGATGTTGGTCCCATAGTAAAAGTTGATGAGTTTGACCTACAGAGTTAGTCCCTGAAGTTTGTCCAGCAGCCTTCTACCGAACACCCTGTATTAGTGACAGGTTGCAAGCCCATCGCCTTACAGTTCCTTAAGCCTTTATTCCCTTAGTCACCTCTTAAGACACGGAGTGGCACTATTATAACCCAGCAACCAAACAGGCCAGTTTTACAAGTCTTTAAAAAAAAGAATTCAGAAAAATGCATTTGTAACCTATAAACTTTCGAACAAATGAAACAGAATGAGAATGAAACCAACAGAATGATTTACAATACAGAATACTTCAATATAACCGTAGAGCATAATTAGTACCAGTGGTGCCACGGAATAGAAAAAACAGTGAGCTTCGCTTAGTATCAGATCTGTTGTCGCCAATACTCAAACTATCATAAAAACAACACGCCACCATGGAAAATGTTTTTGGTGCAGCTATCGTTTTTACATTCCGAAATAGCACAATAAGGCATGCTTCTGGATTTATTTTCTATTTTAGAAATATCGAAATAAGCGATCGCGGCAAAAGTATGGTAGGTTATGCAGAACTCCGCATAACTGTGCCACACGTTACACGCCCACTTGACACTTCTACTGTTTTTTCTGTTCTGTGAGTGGTGCAAACATTTGAAATACATTTTTTTTTGTTATTTTATTTATTTATTTATTTATTTATTTATTTATTTATTTATTCGAGGAGAACCAACAGCTTTACATAACAATATGAAAACATAGGATAGCATCAACTAAGCCAATAACAGGATCTCGCTTAACCGCTTCTATCTTGCACCACACAATTCTATCTCTCGGAATGTAACAAGAAGCTTGTATCTCGGATGGGTTCGCCCTTCAAGTGTTTTGATGTAAGGGCGAATGTTCGAGGTCGAAAAATAGTCCTTACAGCTCAAATCACATCTTGTACTCAAACAAACATACAATAAACACAGATTCCATTTGTGTTTGTTTGGATAAGTAGTGTCATTTTTAGGGCTCCGTACCTCAAAAGGAAAAAACAGAATCGTAATAGGATCACTTTGTTGTCCGTCCCTCCGTCTGTCTGTCTGTCAAGACCCTTTATCTCGGGAACGCGTGGAGGTATCGAATTGAAATTAAAACCATATATTCAAATCTATAGTTTCTTGATGATGTAAAAACACAAACTTCTAAGTTAACGTAAAAAAAGATACGGCCGTTTATGCCGCAAGAAACGTATATTACGACACTCTCAAGGGAATCATAATTTATAGCGAATTTTCCGTCGACCTAGAACTATGAAATTTAGCAAGTAATACCGTCTTTATACTACAAGTATAGGGAAAAATCTGAAAACTATACTATTTTAATGAAATCACAACAAAACAGGGTCTAATGCAAGGAGTGGCGGTCTAAATTTTGAATTGATTTAACCGTGTTATTTACTAACAAAATATGGATCATTGGTCTGAAATAAAATATATTATTATTATTATTTATTATTATTATTATGTACCCCACATGATGCTCGTAAGAATATTCAATGGGACAAGCTTAAACAGATTATAATTATTTTTATGATGTATAAAAATTTGTATGGAATCCTCGGTGGGAGAATCTTTTTTTTTTAAATTCTTGGTGACAATGACACACACTCATTGTCCTAGTCCCAAACTAAGCTCTAGGCTTATACTATGGGTACTAGACAACGATATAAATACTTATATAGAGAAATATATATTTAATAAATAGAAAACATCGATGACTCAGGAACAAATATTTGCGCTCATCACACAAATATCTGCCCTTACCGGGATTCGAACCCAGGACCGCTAGCTTCGTAGGCAGGGTCACTACCAACTAGGCCAGCGCGTCGTCAACTCTGACTCGTACTTGTCCGGTTTTTAATATTCCGTACCCAAAGGTCAATGAAACCCTATTACAAACCATTTACTATTTCAAATTATTATTTTACTGAGTACCTAGTTCAACATTGTAATTTAAGAACACGAGATATTTTTCGTCTTAAAGCTTATCTCACCGTAGAATAATTCTAATTGACCAGTTCAGAGCTGAAACATTTCAAGTAACCTTTCTAAAACAAATGACTCCTAACCGTAACCTGACATTTTTAAAGTGGGTTTTGGGAAAACGTTTTTAATTTTATAAATCCTTTGCTCATTTAGTCCACAATTCTAAGCGTAATCGTCTGTTAAGGGTAAATGGCGCATTTTATCTGTCCTAACTACTAAGCCTAAGGCTTAGAAAGAGATTGTAAAACACGATGTCTACATTTTGTTTTAAAAATATTCTAACTACAAGACGCGACTTCGTACGCGTGGTTATACTTTCCATCCCTAATGCTTATTGGGGATAGATATATCAAAAATCCTTTCTTAATATGACATATTTATGAATTTTTTTCACAGCTTCAATAAAAGCATACAACAAGTAGATGAGAGAAATCATTTTTTGATTAGCTAAAAAAATAACAAGATACAGTCGAATTCATAAATATGTCTATATTTTAGTACCTTGTCTATTTAATGTCATGTTTGACGGCCATATATGAATTGTCACAGCGATTAAAATGAAAAGGTACTAAAATGTACACATTGCCAACAAAGTATATGACAAAGTTCTTACAACAGAGTTTATATGGCCGACGTGTTGCATAACGTATCGGATCTGTCTGTCATTGCAGACTAATTAGCAGTTTAAAATTCTTGTATCATCCGTATTTCTTGGGCGATTTTAATTTTAATTCCACTTCTAGTGATCTCTTTTACGGTATTTTCGTATTTTGATGAGAAATGCGATTTAAAAATCCATGCGTATACTCTAATCAACTCAAGGAATATATTCTCCAAATATCAAGCCCATAACTTGTTTAGTCTATGTTGTCTTGCTAGTCAGTCAGTCCCGCATGAGTTTCATTATGTAGGTAGGTATGGGCTACAATTTATTGTTTTAAATTCTCGGATATACACCCTTTTACTCTACAGGCTGATTGGTAATATAATTATTATAATTGTTTTTTAATATTATAAATTAATTATAATTTAATGTTCACATTAAAGTATCGGTGACCGATACTTTAATGTGAACATTAAGATGCAACCACATTAATAACCGATTATTTAATGACATGCAATACTTTAATGTAAACATTAAAATTACATTAACACTCATAACATTATCGTTTTTGTACTTATTTCTGTGCAATAAAGAATAAATAAGTAAATAAATAATAAACATTATTGTAGGGAAGTTATGATGTGGATGTAAATAATGAATGAAAAATTTTAGAATAAGAATATTTGACAACAGTTTTTTTTGTTTTATCACCACCACCATACCATAACAAGTCTAAAGCAATATTGTTTCAGCCGGTAGAATAGTGACCCAGTATTAATATTACCTTTACTATCAGCACTAGGCACGTTCTAATACCTATGTCTAGATATAATCCGCAACTCATTAGATTTCTGGTCACGTAATTAACTACCCGACCGCTCGTGTTATGTCCGATAATAACTGATTCAATGCTGCTTCTGTATCGATATGGTTATATAGACAGGATTATAGATTAATTAATACACTGACTATAGATTAAAACCTTTTTTAATACAGAAACATATCAAAAACTAGACTTATTTTGTAGGTTAGGAGGACTGGGGACCTAATATGGCTGCGTTTATCGCAAGACAAAATGGACGTAGTTAAGGGAAAAGGACTCAATCCACGAAACAATTGGAAGTGGAGTTAAGTATGCCATAATGATCCTTAGGGTCTAGACTATTATTATTAAATCACATAGGAACCAACCAAAATCTATGGCAGGGATATTATTTTAAATCGTAAAAAAGATCCAGTCCATATTGTGTATTGTCTAGGGGACACGGTTTCTGTAGGAGAATGTATCGAAACTTTTATGTGTTGTTTTGCATCGTCATAGGTAAGTATAATTTTCATTTATTTTTTATATTTACTACTTATGAGTTCTTGTAGAAATTTTGAGTTTTGACACATTTTCCTGCTCAACTACGCATGATATATATATTCATATTTTTTGTTACATTCATTGTTTTATATAATGCTAGGTTAAGTTTTTTTTTTCGTTGTATAATATCATTTATCATAAGCAATATTTAAAAAACGACTTACTGTTGAGTTTCTTGCGGCGTTTCTTCTCAGCAGTGGTCTCTTGCGAAGCGCTGGTAGATTTTTGACGTGTAAAAGTTCCCGTGCGGCCTACTTACTGAATAAACATCTTTTTTTTTATTTATTTTTTTATTTATTGGTTGGATCGTTACTGCTCAAAACAAGCCAGAACCAGTGTCACCTGTGTCACACAAAACCATTTTTCTTAAAACGGATCCAACGCACTTAAGTCCTAATATCTCGAAAATTTATGAAAAACTGCGAATTAGTTTTACAAATACATAAAGCGAAACATTTTTCAGTCATTTTCTCCATAGTATAATTTTGTGTAAAATCAATCTATCATTGTTTAAATGCTCCGTGAACTTAAAACTGCAAATAACTCGAGTGCGAGTCACGGTGGATTGATGCCTTTTCCCTTAACTACGTCCAAATGTGGATAAAAAGTCCGTTACTTTTCGACACGTATCTTATACGAAAGTGACGGATGCTTTATCCACATTTTGTCGGGCGATAAACGCAGCCGTACTAAGCCCGCTGGTAATATTATATTAGTCATGTCAACCGTAAACACTGTTTGTCGATGGTCAATTGTATTTGAGAATAGATTTTAAAGACTATGTTTGCGCTTGATTGCTTAAAAAAAAAAGTATTTTTATATTACATACATACATACATTAAATCACGCCTGTTTCCCAGAGGGGTAGGCAGAGACCACTTCTTTCCACCTGCTACGATCTTGACAAATCTCTTTCGCTTCTTCCACATTCATACATCGAGTCATGCACGCACGTCGGTTTCGGATACTTAAAATTCGGCCCTTTTCCAGTATTTCTCCGATTTGATTCGAAAAAGTACGCCTAGGGCGGCCCCTTCCGACCCTTCGACTCACTTTCGCTCTGTATATCTCTTTCGTCAATCTTCTTTCATCTGTCCTTTCCAAATGATGAACCATCGAAGCATGCCCTTTTCAATCTTAGTCACTACATCTTCTTTTAGTCCACATTTCTCTGTGACTTCTTCATTTCTACATTATTATATTATTTTTCTAAAATAAACTCTCAAAACAAAGTTGCTTCCCGCCATCTGTCCCTCTGTATGTACGCTTAAATCTTGCAAAGAAAATGGATTTTAATACAGTTTTATGGACGAGTGTTACAGAACACTCACATAAACCGATACGAAGCCAGGGTGGGTCACTAGTATATAAATGAAAATAAATCGCCGAAAAGTGTTTACGCGTATAACTTCCAAACTACTGCAGCGACCAAATTGGATAACTCTTTTTTTATTATGTTCGTTATTGTCAGGACAAGCTTTAAATGAAAATAATAAAATTCACCGGGAGAGTCAGAAATTTGCAGCGGAACAAAGCTGGCGAGCCAGTACTTAATTGCAAATAACACTGCAGTTTTATTAAAATAATAATTTATATCACGTACATGATAACTTAATAAAACGAGACAAAGACATCCTATACACTATCATAATCGCATCTGCATAACTAGTTTCAATTACTGCTACGTGTCGTTAAAATCTGCCAAGTTCCACGAAACGAACACACAAATAAATCTACTCAATCCATGCAAATATTACAAACTAACTGCGCCTCTATTCCCGACGGTAAAAACGATATCGTAGTTGACCTGTTATGGTATTGTTATGACGTCAGACGCCATTACTGTCCAGTAAATAAGAGCTATCAAAACACTGACAATACGATAACATATAAAAAACGATATTGTTTTTACCGTGTTGAATAGAGGCCCTGTTCCCGTGCCCACTTCGTTGGGCAATTTTTTTTTTTGTTTATATTCAGGGTGTCTAAAGAATATGTTCCTTTCTTTTAAAATACTATGTTACTTAAGAGGATTTTTTGTCTATTCTTTCGATTGGCATAATAAAAATAGGGGGTGATTTTTTTCACATTTCGGTTCGATCAAACGAAGCAAGTATTTTTTTCGAAAATCTTTGAATGCAGTACTAACTTTTAAAAATAAAATAATGTCTTCTTTCAGGAAGCTTATCCTATCTACGATATTTAAGGTACTTTCCCTTCATGTCGCATAGTCTTGGCACGACCTGTATAGGGTGACGGCACCAATGATGGACACTTTTAGCTGACAGGTGCCAGTAATGGATACTTCACTCTTAATTCAAATTTCATACGGTCCTAAATTGATTGTTGCGAAACAAATGAATAACCCTTATCTTCTGTAAAATAAGAATCAAGTGTCCATTATTGGTGCCTTGTCCATTACTGGTTCCATCACCCTAGCCTATGACACTCACAAATAACGTGGTTTTCTAATGATAAAAGAATTTTTAAAATCCGTTCCGTAGATCCAGAGCTTACCCCCTACAACGTCACAAACTTCATAGTAATTAGTACTAGTATTAATAGTATAGATACAACACAACAATAAACATAGAGAAATACATTCTTAAATACAAAGAAAACATCCAAGACTCAGAAATAAATTATACCTGCTCACGCTCATTACGCAAATATTTACCTTGACCGGGAATCGATCCCTAGAGCTCAGCTTCGTAGGCAAGGTCATCACTAACTCGGCTAACTGCACCGTCAAGAAATGAATAATAGTAGATTGTTCAACAAGGGACTAAAACAAGCCATAATGACACGACACGTTTAGCCACGCGAGCTGGGTGAGGGTGGCTATAGTTTGAGTGTCATTATGGTTGTTTAGTCTCGCGTTACACAATACTTCTTACTTTGAATGCGGGGGAAAAAAAACACGTTGTTTGTTTCTTATAAAGTGACGCTTTAAATTCTTGCATATTTGGGCAATAGATTCAAAATTGAAAACTATTTTAAAACGTATTGGACCATGCATAGTAAAATGAATTCATCCTTAATAATAATTAATATATCGTCGGCTTATTGCAAGAAGTCATTAACCCACAAAAACTGAAGTCCGAGAAAAACGGGCCTAAAGTTTTGACTTAGTCAAATGAATATTATTGTTATAGGTTCGGTTCTAGATGTAAAAATTAAATACAAATGTTTAGCTAAATATATTTACTATAGAATCCAATTAAAAACTTTGTACAATAATTTCAAATTACGTTTTTAAATGCCTAAATATGTAGTTAGTGACTTTTTGTCTTTCTCGCTTTAAGGGAACTTACAATTAGTTATTTTTTATTTTAATCACAATTAAATCGGTAAACATGGTTTTGAACCAAAAATTTGAATTCATTAGTCTTAATTATTACCTTGGAAACTTTACGAACATTATTTAACAACGAATAAACAGTTTTAAAAATTCGACTTCACAGATAAAGTCGGCAAAATCACAAAAATAACACAAATTTCTCAAAATGACGTTATTTGTAACTCCAAACGAAAATAACTTAAAAAATATTCATTATTGATAGACGAACTTGATCCTTACCAATATTATAAACGTGAAAGTTTGTATGTATGGATGTTTGTTACTCTTTCACGCTGCAACCACTGAACGGATCGGGATGAAACTTGGCACAAATATTGGTTAGGCCCTGGAATAGGACATATTTAGGATGGATTTTATCCCGGAAAATTGAACCATTCCCGAGGGAGCAGTATAAACGACTTCTACGCGGACGGAGTCGCGGGCAAACGCTATTATCCACTAATCGTATTAATGCGAGTATCCTACTAATCCTACTAATGAGACTTATCTATATTAGTCATTACGTTTGACACGTTAAAGTGACATAAAATGCTACCGGTCGCCGATCATTAAATATTATAAATGCAAAAGTTTGTATGTTAGTTTGTTACTTCTTCACGCTGCAACGAATGGATGGATTTGTATGAAGTTTGAAAAGGACACAGCTCAGCACACGCGTGAAGAGTGCCCAGCCTGGGTGGTGCCTCGCGCTGCTCTGTCCATGGATATAGGAGCAGACGTCTCACTACCGACCCTCGCGTAATATCGCTAAGCGGCAGAGCGGGAGCGAGAAGATGATTTTAACTCGCTTCCAATACGCCGCAGAAGACCAGGCAGACGGCGGTTGGAACATACCAACCGGTTGCCGCCGTAATGGGGACCCGTGGGCGATGGGCCGAGGAATCCATCGCTTACACTTAAGGGTCCCGAGCTGGAAGGCTGAGGCCGAGTGCTCCGGAGCGCCTTTATCGGAGGAGGGAAAAAAAACCCTGTTGAAGACGAGCCCGTAAGGGCAAACGCTGATAGACGAGTTAGCGGATGGAATACAACTCCCGCGACCTCGTCCATGGTGAGAGAAGGAACACCTCAGGGGTTTTAGTCGGTATGAGTCCGACATAACCACTCGGCCCCTCCTGGTCGATTGGTGTCCATAATGGATTTCCCCTGAGAAAAAAAAGAAAAAAAAGAATGGTATACCCCGGATTGAGCCCGGATAAACAATCATCGGAATCAACGCAGAATAAGTCGCGGGTAGAAGCTTACAAATAAAAATTTATAACTTTTTAGTACTTTGGAAAAACTAAACCTAAGGGGGTAAAGGAGGGTGTAGATTTTTCTAAGTATAAAAGTTTCGTCATTTTCGAAGTTAGAAACGTGAAAATTGGTATAACGGCTACTATTTACAAATAAAAACTAATCTTTGTTCTTGAAAAACTAATTGGGCACTTACTACACCTACTATAATACTTTACGCATTAACATCTAAATCATATAATTCGTTCAGTGTGAAATTGTGAGACTTTAGTTTATTCATGAAAGTACAGCGGCAAAGCTCTTCGCAGTGTCGCGGACGCCGGGAGTTTAAATAGGAGCGGCAAAGCCCGCACGCGCTCAATGCGCTCATTCATTGAAGAACTTCACCCTTATTGCTTTGTTTGGGAATATTGTGATAAAACACCGCAAACCTTCCTTTTCCTTTTTGTTGTATTGTAAAAAAGATAAACCACACAAGCTTCAAAATTTGGTATGATTATACATCGTACAAATCCTAAAAAAACAACAAATACTTAAAACCGGTCAAGTGCGAGTCGGACTCACATACATACCAAGGGTATTTTTATCGACTACGATTTCGACCAGAGCGATTCTGTGCGTTGGATGTACTTACCTATTTACGTCCTATTCTACATTATAATGCGAAAGGTTATTCGTGCGCGAGCTTGTTACTTCTTTGTTAAAAAGGATGGACGATTAGGAATAAAGTTTGCTTATACACTGGATTAACACACAGGGCTCCCTTAAATCCCGAAATAAATCACTGTTCCCGTAGGATGGCAAAATTACAAATTCTACGAGGACGAAGTCGCGGGCAGAAGCTAGTAAGTATTTCACTAAAGGTGTTCAAATTCAAACAACTTATTTGTCAAAAGTCACTAACCATAATTTAATCACGTGAATTACATGTCTTTGGACATATCAAAAATCGATAACTATCATTGATTACTTTAAAAAATCATGCTGATTGCCATAAATGCTGTCTCCTAGTTTTGTTAAACTTTGTAAAGTACTTAAGTTATTTTATACTAAAGTAAAAGGGGTAATGTGCATCCAAAACCCATTTTGTTAAAAATCATTAAAGAATGATAATAACTTTTATTTCGTTTTACGGTTTGCTAAAAGTAATTAAATGCATTATAATGAATTCTAGCTCAAATACTTTAAAAGCGATATTCATATTGTTTTATTTTTAAAACTTAATAAGTAACGTAAGTGAATATTTAAACAAAATAAAAAGAGTAAAAATAATAAATTTGTTTTATTTAAAGTTACTAATGGTCAAAAACCAATTACGTCAATTCAATAAAGCAAAAAGTGCAGTTAATGACTTAATGTCATGGCTGTAACATCGAAATTACTAAAGATAAAAAGAAATGGGTCCGTGCGTTAGAAAGAGTAAGTCGTAGCGAATCCGCCCGTGTTTGTACCTGTACTTAGTGACTTTATGCCATTAGTGACTTCTTGCAGTAAGCCGACGATATCCTTATTCAGACTAATCATTAATCGTGTTTCATGAAATTAAATAGTTAGTATTTTCCTCTATTTAAATGTTTGCACAGATGTGATTTTGAGGTTATTTCCACGCACTAAAAATTGTCTATACGCAATCACTGAAAATGGCGATAATCCTCCATTCACAAACACCGTGATTGGTTGTTTAGGGGTTTCCAAAGTAAATAAAAAAATACTTTAGTCCCTAGAGATTAATAATGAGAAGTAAAAAGGTATTATTGCTTAATGGTATACAATAATAATTTTTATTTTTTTATTTTGGCATGAAGTAGGCTAATGAGCACACATTCCAAACTGAAAGTGAGTGGGATCTGTGTCCTAAGACTGCAATCCTAAGACCGCAAATACGTAATTTTATCGGTTGCCTTATCTGTCTGGAACACAACAATGCAAACGCTGCTGACTGGCGGCAGCAATTAGGTATTATTATATATTATGTCAGGCTGTTTGATGTAACTACTAACTTCTGGCCGCGATTTCTTCCGTGTAGATATCAAATATCGTTATTCCCTCAGAATCTTATATTTTCCCGAGATAAAAAGTAGCGTATGTGTTAATGTAAGTTATAAACTATCTCCATTTCAAATTATATCCAAATCCGCTTAGCCGTTACAACGTGAAGGAATAACAAACAAACACTCACACTTTCGCATTCATAATATTAGTAGGATACTCTAAAAGGGCGACTATACATACATACATGTAGGCATAGCTACAGAATTACCTACACATCTAAAAACTTGTTGATAATGCTGTAACCATATTTTGCACAATAAGGCTAAGATGTTTACCAGTGTATTAGTGATACGTTGCAAGCCCATCGCCTAACAGCACTACAAGCTTTTATTCCCTTTGTCGCCCCTTAGGACATCCAAGGGAAGACATGCACGGCAGTTGCACTATTCTAATCCGGCAACGAAAGGGGCAACCAATAGGGTGACCAGAGGGCTTATTGTGTTACGCACTCGCAATCACGATCGTTTTCATTTTGAAAATCGAAGGCTTGTCTGCATACAAAATGAAAACAATTCCTCCACTTTGAAGCCAGTTGCAATTGCGAGTGCGTTAGACAATAAGCCCTCAGTTCAGCATAAATGCTGCAGCATATAGCCACAGCGCTGATTTACAGCTGGCAAAGACTAAGCTATGTGTATTACCAGCAAATGTGTCCTTAAATACATTCATACATTAAATACCACCTGTTTCCCAGAGGGGTAGGCAGAGACCACTTCTTTCCACCTGCTACGATCCTGACAAATCTCTGACCTGAAATAAATAAACATATTATAACATCAAAAGGATCTGGTCGTCGCATCTTCAAAGGGTTGAATTGAATACTCAGTTCGATTCCTCCGTATCTGCTCAGCTGGTGCTGATTAATTACCTAATCCCGTCTTATTTAATTAACGTGGATAGGGAAATAGTGAAGCATGTGATTAAAGAGTTCCCAACGAAGCTTTTTCTCCCGAATTATGGTAGCTTCTGCGTTACGTTTTTTTTAACAAATTAATAAAAAATATATTAATTTTATACATTGACATAATAATACAGTGTGTAAATGGTATACGGGCGTTTATTAAAAATGGACATAGATTAAGACTCTACTAATCATAAACAGGAAGAATTGATTTGATTACGCTAACGTATACACCGTTATTAATTTTTGAACATACTATCGTCCCGCAATGTACATCTAAGTCCATCTGTCAGGTAAGTAATTTTAAAGTGCACCGTGCATGAAAGAGTGTTATACATTGCGTGTTAAATTATTTTGTATGGATAATTTTTTTTTATTTCATTTTAACAAAAGCTGCTTAAATGTGCTCATTAGGGGCTATACTAACCACAGTTAAAAGGAACGCCCGTATACCATTTACACACTGTATTATGGAATAAATATTAACGGGTAGATGCAGAGCATTTTACTGATTCGGTATGTAGTTGGTTTTTCCATGGAAAATGGTCAAAGTGTATTTTGATTTTTTTAGCGCGCAACGTTTCTCTTTGGATGCATTGCTTCCTTTCTACTTAAGCACTATGTTTACAAATGTTTTTTTTTGGAATTATAAGCTTAAATTACGTAAAATAAATTCGTTTACATTGAATAAATAGTACCTATTTTTTATTTAAAATAACACTTACGTACAAATAAAACGTACCAAACTCTCTAGCAAATTATAATCATCCTCATCACAAAAATATTTACTCTTCCCAGGAATCGAACCTAGGACAGCTAGCTGTATGGGTTCTACAATTGATTACGACATCATTCATTAATATATAAATCTGAATAAGCATATCAAATCTATCAATATCACCTTAACCTTGTACTGTCATATAAATATTTCAAGTGACATAGATAAATAAACATACAAAAATACTCTCCGGCCTTCGACAGTAAGTGCTGCCATCTATTCGCAGCTGTCAAACCAACGTTTCGCAAATGGCCGCCACGGTACCCGGGCGTACTATATCGGAGATCATAAATTGTAGGGTAGTTTGTAAATATTCGTTTTTGTTTTTACACGTACAAAACCTTGATAAGAATTTGAAAAGGTTTTATATGGTACGGAGAAGGTATATAATAATATACGCAGTACACACAGGCCACCTAAAGGGTAAGTTTGCATTTTGCCCATAGAAATTTGCATTTTTAAGACTACAATCTGAAGATTGCAATAAGAGTGAAAAATGCAAAATGCATTGCCAATCCTGAGAACTAAAATTAATTGCTTTTATGCTAGTAATTTTCCCTGTTGGTTTATCCTTACACCGGAACACAACAATGCGAAACACTGCTGCTTGGCGATAGGTAAAAGATTGTGGGAGCAACCCGGACGGAACTTGCACAAAGTCCTTCCATTACTAAACAATAAATTATAACTAACATTAGTGTGATGTAATCCCTGTTCAGACTTAATTGTCTTTTAATATACAACTTTCTAATCTCAAAATGAAACTTTTTTGGGGGTTAGGGTCGTAAGGATTAGATTGCAAAACGACTAAGTAAGCAAAACGTCGTTTTTACATAACGACCAGCTAAACAAAATGTCTTTTTTGTACAATGCCCTAGTAAGCAAAATGTCTAGGTTGTGAATTCCAATCTATGTATTTTGTAGGTAAAAGGAGGCATTCTACTATAAAGACGATTTACACAATTAGACATTTTGCAACCAAGATCTTATGAAACTAAGTCGCTTTGGTTACATAGTCGTTTTGCAATCTAGTCCTTACGACCCTAACCCTTTTTTGGCTAAAACAGCTCTTTTATCGTAAATAAAGTAAACTGAGAAAACATTTTTGACACCACTTGGCCAATGTAATGTCCGTGATTGCTTTATTTTATTTAAAATAGCTGTTTCATACAAAAAGTTACATTTTGAGGTTAGAAAGTTGTCTACTACTTAAGACAAGTAAGTCTGAACAGGGTTTACAAAACTCGTGACAATAATTACACTTAGTCAGTACATTGATTGAGTGCCGTATGGTGCCGGGTTTAGAATGTTGCCACTCCATGTCTTCCCGTGGATGTCGTAAGAGACGACTAAGGGACTAAAGGCTGTGTAGTGCTGTTAGGCGACGGGTTTGCAACCTGTCACAGATACACTGGATAACATCTTAGCCTGGTTGTGCAAAATGTGGTCACAGAATTATCAACAAGTTTTTGGAGGTGTTGGTGAGTTTGTGGCTCTGCCTACCCCACTCTGGGAATGAAGGCGTGAGTTTATGTTATGTTGATTGAGTGAGTTCAGAGATAAAGTTCGAGATTATAACAGTTACAAAATCAATCCAATTTTAACACAAATTAATCAAATCTATCCGCGCCCCGGCTCGAATATTGGGAGGAGGCATTAGCAAATGCCAATCACTTAGTAATCCATTTCCAGTTACAGTTTATTCTTGGTACCGAAAATCATGGCTCTATTATTGACGGTAAAAACCATATTTGTCTTTGACCTGGGCATTTATTCTACGATGTTAAATAACATTGATTTTGAGATGTTATAGTATTGTTTTAAACTCGGCGTTATTGTCAAGTAAATAAGAGCTATCAAAACGTAGATAATACTAATACAGATCATACACAATACTGTTTAACATCGTAGAATCGAGGCCGACTACAATTGTCAACGTGTTGATAAAAATAAAAGATGTTTAGGGCACTTTTACACGTCAAAAATCTACCAGCGCTTCGCAAGAGACCACTGCTTAGAAGAAACGCCGCAAGAAACTCAACCAGTAAGTCGTTTTTTAAACATTGCTTATGATATGATATTATCTTATTAAAAAAACTTAACCTAGCATTATATAAAACAATGAATGTAATAAAAATATGTCTATATATATATATCATGCGTAGTTGAGCAGGAAAATGTGTCAAAACTCAAAATTTCTACAAGAACACATAAATAGTAAATTTAAAAAATAAATGAAAATTATACTTACCTATGACAATGCAGAACAACACAAATTTGTTTCGATACATTCTCCTACAGAAACCGTGTCCCCTAGACAATACACGATAGCACGATAGCTCTTATTTACTTGACAGTAATGGCGACCGAGTTAAAAAAAAAACATAAACCTTCAAAGTATGGTTTTTACCACCTAGAATATACGTCCAGAATTTTGTTTGATAGGTAACGCTACTAAATTGCTTTATCATTGTGTTTAAAAAAAGGGAACTAATTCGCTTGATACACGTTGAAGATAGGGTAACAAATGTCAAATTGTGTCACACAGTGTGCCACTTACCATGCCATGCACTTGTAGGTATGTAAATTACGCTACACTATAATAATTATGGCAGGTCGTTTTATATTTCTCAGCTAGCGACACCATGCTGACACCGCGGAAGGTGTAATAATTGATAATGTCAGTTTTAAGTTTTATATAGTTAATGGTAATGTTAGTTGTGTTTTATGTGCTTCGATGGTTCGGTCATTTGGAAAGGATGGATGAAAGAAGATTGACGAAGGAGATATACAGAGCGAAAGTGAGTGAAAGGGTCGGAAGGGGCCGCCCTAGGCGTACTTTTTCGAATCAAATCGGAGAAATACTGGAAAAGGGCCTAATTTTAAGTAACCGAAACCGACGTGCGTGCATGACTCGATGTATGAATGTGGAAGAAGCGAAAGAGATTTGTCAAGATCGTAGCAGGTGGAAAGAAGTGGTCTCTGCCTACCCTTTTGGGAAACAGGCGTGATTTAATGTATGTATGTAAGTTTTATATTACTATCTTCTGTCCGTAACTTTATTTGCGTAGATTTTTCCGTGATGAAAAGTTACTTGGCAGCGTTAAGGAGAAACAAACTAACACACAAACTGTCGCATTAATAATATTAACTAAGTAGGATGCTATGTTAGTCTTAGAAGTATTGGAAGAGATCCCACATGGGATAAATTCGCCTATGTACAGTCAACAGCATAAATAAGTGATCATTTATGTACCTTGTCACTTTAACGTCGTGTTTGAAATGTTACACAAAATTGTGAAACGATTGAAAGCGACAAATTACATAAATGATCACTTATTTATGCTGTTGACTGTACATTAAACGGCTTAAAACGATAAACTACCAACAATGTATTGATCTTTACTTTATAAATGTCATCGTGTGCCCATTTTAAACTATAATTATTATCTCTGTCGTCGGAAAATATACTCCTTATCTAGGTCAATCAATACGGACCGAAATACCAAACGTGACTACGAATTCTTTCATTTACAAATATCGTCAAATATATCGCTTGAAAATATATTCAAACCGAAACTCCGGAATAACACCAATTCATAACAAAACTTGGGCGAAAATAATCGACGTTGGCGAGAATCGGATCCCTTGGGATGGCGGAAATTCTAGCAATAACAGCTCGAGGGGGGTGTATTTATGCAGTATTTTTCGAAGAAAGTACTGGTTTAAGTTGAACGCTTTAGTTTCAAGGAGACACAGTTGCAACGGGACACAATCTCAAAGAGACACAAGCCCAAATATACACATCAAATATTGTACTAAATATTAGTTACGGAAGTGGTTGAATCGAGTACCCTAAGCTATTATGGTCTCCTGGTACTTTTTTTGGCGATGGAACAGGGGCTATATTTAGGTTATGTTAGTTTTGCAGCAGGCCCAAACCACCCAGAAATAGGAGATCCGCGTAAGCGGTGCTCCGTACACCATCTAATTGATTTGAAATAAGAGTGTCGACGGAGCTCCGCCAGGGATTGCTGAATAGATTAATGTTAAAGTTATTGTCAATTTTTCCCATTTTATTCTTTTAGGATAATATATTTGCCCATTGAAAAACAGTTTTCCTCCACTGCATTTCTAAGGTGACGGATATGAAAACTCAATATGGCTGCCGTTCTCATTAGCTGTTTAAATTGCGAGGTATACAAACATGGCGTCGACGCAGACAAAGGAAAGTCTCACGTGAGACGTATTGTGAAACAAACTAATAGGGGAAGCAAAAAAAGCTAGAGCTTTTAGAGAAAGCTCGAGTGAAAATAACAAAAAGTGCTATTAAAGTTCTGAGCTGGTTACATTTTTATTTTGTTTTTATTTGATGCTCAAAAGTAAGTTTCAATCTCTAAAATGTGTTGCATTTTTTGCTCTGTCAATAGGATTTTTTTAATCGCATCAAAATATGAAAATACCGTAAAAGAGATCATCAGAAGAGAAAATAAAATTGCAAAGGACAAGAAATACGGATGATACAGACATTTTAAACAGCTAATTAGACAGCGATTAGACAGAGAGATCCGATATGCACTGTGACGTCATGAAACAGGTCGGCCATAAAAACTCCATGTTAAATACTATAAAGATAGGAACAAATCTTTGTTGGCTTATGTTATTTTTATAGCTATTCAGAAATTGATTATTTACATTTTTAGGTCCCCTATTCTATATGTTTATACCATATTGCCTTTGACATGTAATCGTATTGTTAACTTACCACTCTTATTTACTTACCAGTAATGGTGGCCGAGTTAAAAACAATACCGTAACAGTTCAAATACGATTTGGATGTTACCACCTTGAATAGAGGCGCAGCTGCCACTATCTTATCCCAATAATGCGGGGTTTATACTGCGGCGAAAATCGACCGTCTAAATGGCAATTCGAGCGCAAGTGACTAAAGTTGCAAGCCCCAAAGTAGAGTAGCGACTTTGGCCGTGAGGCGACCGGCCGCATGCGGCTGGTAACTAACTTCGACCGTGCAAATATTTAGTCGCAGACAATCGACCGCTGCCTGAGGTGTGTTTATTAACCGTTTCAAAACATACACATACCTTCACGCCTGTCTCCCAATGGGGTAGGCAGAGTCCATCTGCCGTGATATATCTATAATGCCGTTATCTATCAAATAATTGTTTTTTAATTCGCTAATACAGATCGATAGAGATTTTTATTCTCATTTATGTAGCAAATATTAATATTTAGGGCCCCCGCAAATCAGACCACCAGTCGCCGCCACTTAAACGCGACCACCAATGGTTCAGTCAGACGACTGCACGCCGCCACCAGTGGCAGCCACTGGTGGCTGGATGGGGCCACAAGTATTAGCCACTAGTGGCTAGAATACATTGTTCATGTGGTCATGTGTGCGCGCGAATCGAACGACAAAACGCGGCCACAAGTAGCGAGCGCGGTCGACTCCCGCAGCTTGTGGCTCGGACGCGGCCACTCAAACGCACGGTGTGCGCCGATGCTATACAAAATGTATGGAGAAACGCGTCCGCAACTTGTGGCGGCCACTAGTCGTTCTAATGTGGTCGCCACTAGTGGCTCAATGTGCGGTCGCTCTTAGTCACAGACAATCGCCCGCTGCCTGAGATGTGTTTATTAACCGTTTCAAAACATACACATACTTACTTTCACGCCTGTCTCCCAATGGGGTAGGCAGAGTCTATGGAACACCAGGTGCACCGGTCTAAACATACAACTTTCGCTTCCTCTACATTGAATACTTAGACGACAAGTTATAATAATACAAATTACTTAAATTAAACTTTAAAGGTAAATTAGATAAATACCTATTACTGTAGTCTTTTCATGTTATTTAAAGGATAAGTCTCCCTCTCTCTAAATATGCTTGCAGTGCCCAACAGGGTTCATAATTGAGACATTTATTATTTATTATATTTCCATCTTTTTGTAAACATTATGATTGCAATAAAATATTGAGTATTGAGTATTGAGTATTCATCAATCTCGTCACGTACGGTCACGAGCGTTAATTTGGGACCCATTTTAAGAAAAATATACTAGAAGTCGTCAATGTCATTAGAGATGTCAAGTCATTTGTAACTTTTAGGAACCTCAACCTTACTGTTGTAGAATGTCGTCAGATTGACTTTGACCTAAGGTGGGTACCAAATTTAATCTCATGACTGTACGTCGGTACGGTACGGTCGGTTGGTACGTCGGACGTAAAAAACATCTGAGGGGTTATTATGACAAAGCAAAGGTGTCTCTTGAGCGGATAGTGCCCAGTCAACACTCCTGTTAGTATACTAAGATTGTACTTACCAAAATTTAGTAGATACTTGTTCCGTTTTTGTTTACCCTACCAATCATGAGCTTAGATTGTCTACACCCTTGTACTCGTCTTATTGATCTTTGTTTCTATTCTTCTAGCTATGACTGTCTTCGTGACAGTTGCATTTGTAAATGAGGTAGCGACGCGGCTTTGTGAGGCGATTTGTGAAGCGATTAGCACCGTAAAAATCGACCCGTGTATACCCCCCTTAACTATTCGGTTAGCCTTGACATTGTAGTTTTACGACACGGTACCGTAATGCATATTATGATACTAACTTGTGAAGTGAAAATGCTAATGTAATATTAAAGCACGCGACATTTCTTGGAAGGAGACAATGTGAACTGAATTTAGTATGACCTGATATGTTTTATTATTAACATAATACTTATCTACTTAAATACGAAATTATTGACAAATTGAGGTTTGAAAATAAATTGACTTTAAAAGTAGAATTGACTTAAGCATTTTTATAACTAAAACTGTTAATTTAAATATACACGGTATTTTTTTTCATTTTGATTATTTAAATGACGACGACGGCAACGTGTTAAGCCTAGTTGAGTTGGTAGTGACTACGGAGCTAGCGTCCTGGGTTCAATGCCCGGTATAGGCAAATATTCTGGGTATAAACATACTTTTGTTCACTTTTTCAGAGCACCAACAGTGTTTTTTTATGTCAAAGGCAAACGAGCGCTCAGGGGGGTTACCATGACTTACAAAAGCAGTTCAGTTTAGGTTGAGAGAAAGGGACAGAGCTATGTAACTGCTATAGCTCTGTCCCTTTCTCTCAACATGAACTGAACTACTTTAGTATGTCATAGTAACCCCCTAGGGCATCTGATGGTAAGTGGTATTTGTGACCCATAGTCATTTGCATTCTTATGACTATAATCTTGAGACGGCAATCCTAAGACCGTTGTTAACCTGAGGAATAAAATGGAATGCTTCAATGCTAGGTATTTCACCGGTTGTGTTATCCCCACACCAGAACACAACAGTGCGATCACTGCTGCTTGGCGGTAGGTTAAAGGGTAAAATGGTATCCATCCGGACAATTGCATTACTTTTTTTGTTATCAAGTCATACATAAAACAATCTATATAATATAAAAGGCAAAACTGACTGACTTATATATATCAACGCACAGCAAAAACTACTGCACCTAGAAACTTGAAATTTGGTACAGGGGTTCGTTTCATGATGTAAGTGAGCACTAAGAAAGGATTTTCCGAAAATCGACCCCCAACGGGAAGAAATGGGGGGAGTAGCGGGGAACTAATTCTACGCGTACGAAGTCCCGGGTGTCCTCTAGACATTGATAAATTTCAAGTGTAAAACTAAAAAAGACACTATCGCAGATACAACAAGAACAAAGTTAAGAAAGTCGTGCTCTTTTTACCCGACTGCGGCAAAGCCCAAAAGGAGGGTTGTGCGTTTGACTTGTATATATGTCCGACTCAATGTCCGCTCGTAACTACTAAACGGCTAAACCGATTTTAATAAATTATACGCGGTTATATTCGTCTTAACCACTAGAGTGTCATAGGTATTTTTTTTTTAAATGTGAAATTGGCGAAATCTATATAATATATAAAAGGCAAACCTGACTTACTGACTTATATATCAACGCACAGCCAAAACCACTGTACCTAGAAACATGAAATTTATCACAGGGGTTCCTTTCATGATGTAAGTGAACACTAAGAAAGGATTTTCCGAAAATCGACCACCAACGGGAAGAAATGGGGGGAGTAGCGGGGAACTAGTGCTACGCGTACGAAGTCGCGGGCGTCCTCTAGTAAAAAATAAAAACATGATAAGTAACATTACTTTGACGACATTATCCAAACAGCTGTTGGGTTTTTTTAAAGCTCGCTTTTCGTTAGACTTGTTCAACACTTTGCTACCGCCTTATTTCGTGTATAATAGTTTTCTTTTGCCGACTGTATCCTGTGACGTAACGCCATGAATATTGCAGCCGCAATTACGTGTCTTTTCAGGCTTGCTGGGGACGTCTTAATTTAGGCCGACCGCGGTCGTGAGCGCGCTTAGTGCGGTGTAATAAGCATTAAAGTATCGTTAGAGGACTGTAATGACTATTATAACACTTTTAATAATGACTTTTATTAATATACCTTTAAAATGAATAAAAAATATAAGTACAGTAGTTATTGGTTATTAGGTATGGTTATTCTGTGTAGTGTCTTGTTTTGCATAGTTATTGTTGTTCCTAACGTAATTTTATTAGTTTTTAATTACTATAACTGTGTGGCATTTTTTAATTATTTTAATATTCAATAAATAAATGGGTTAAATTAGGTAAGTTTAGGTTTATTCAAAATCAATACTTTATTTAAGAGAATCGAAATAAAATTTGCGCAACATTAAATCAGAAAAATCTTTTTGTGAGCTAGTATAGAGCCGTCTTTTTAACTTGGTTTGTCTTCGTTTTATATTTTGTTAAGTTTTTTTTTTTTATTTTTAGCACAAAAGGAAAGAGAACATGTGATTGGAGGAAATATACCTAACCAATGTATGCTTACGTGTCGTATTCTTATATCTTAATTAATAAAATAAGCTCTTGAGCATCTTTAATAACATTAAAATATTTAAATCCTACTAAGAGGGCATTTTTGTATGTATGAATGAATAATTACGTAATAAATATTTAGTATTAAATGAGTACTATCATCATACCCAATTTATAATAATTATTATTACTATACTATATAATTTTACGATAAAAAAAACTACATGTCGTAATAACTATTATAATATACATTTTTCCTACATATACCGTAATCCCCATAACGAAACTGCAATATGAAACGACCGAATCTCAAACAGAATACCGTAGCGCCTCTACGCGCAGCTACGGGCTACGAGATGCTACGGCCCGTAGCCCAGTGTTGTTTCTGATGCTCGCAGGCGTGCACGTCTCTCGCTTACTCTCTTATTCTATCTCTCTCTGTGGTTTTTAAATCTTCCGAAATCCAAAAGCAATAAAAGTGTTCTTATTTTGAAGTGTTTGATTTTGAATTTGGAATCGTGTTTTGTTTTTAAATTCGTTTTGAATGTAGCTCGGGCTGTTTGTTATGTAACAGGTAAGTTTAAAATATATTTTATGAGGGGAACGCTCGTTTCATTGTTTTGGGAATTCAAGGTATTTTATAGGTCCCGTGGAATGTGAAGCGCGCGTTTTCTCTCATAATTTTATACGTATTGCCCAAAAGTATTAGTTGTGTTAAGTTTACGGAGGTGAAAATACAATTTTAACTTACATTTTAGGTCTTTGGTGATTTAAATATAACGTTTTTAAAGAAGTCTTAAGCTATATTTTTTTTTTACTATAATAACTTAAGTATATAGTTCTATTAGAAATATAAGGTCGCGCATTACGCTAAAGATATTTTAGCGATAAAGTATGTTAATGATAATATTTTAGTGTCGTCTAGATGAAATATTACTTACAATTTACATACATTATAAATATATTTTGAACAACCTTTGGGGCTGATTCTCTAAGGTTGTTATTTCTTCGGGACGAGAAACCCAAACAGACCAGCATAGGGCAAATTATGTTCAAAGGGATCACGGCATGGATTTAAATATAAAAAAAAATGCTTTAATTTTTTTTATATAACCTTTATTAGTCTACAACCGAGAATCAAACCCGGCAATTTTGCTTTTGGAACTTAAGCCCTATTTTAGGCCTATGTCGTAGTTAGAAGCGCTTTATTGTTCTATACATTAAAATTCAAAAGTATTGTGAGGCTGATTTTATTTTATACAAAATGCAATATCAATTCTCACCAATTAAACCTAGTCCAAATTTTACGAGTTTTCAATATGTTGTGGATGTTGAAAAATTTTGTCTGTTTGTTTTATTTCCCAAAAAAAACTTGGCATGGCTTTAAATACACATACCTTCACGCCTGTAATCCCACAGTGGGGTAGACAGATCTATAGAATAACCTACAACTTTAAAAACTTGTTGATAATTAAGTAACTACATTTTGCACAATAAGACTATGATGTTTACCAGCGTATTAGTGACAGGTTGCAAGCCCATCGCCTAACAGCATTACAAGCCTTTATTCCCTTAGTCGCCTCTTACGACATCCACGGGAAGACATGGAGTGGCACTATTCTAACCCGGCAACCACACGGGAAATAAGATAAATAGGAAAATTATGTTAAAAGGAATCACGGCGTACATTTAAGTAATAAAAAAACTGCTTTAATACTTTTTACATAATCTTTTCTTTAGAATATAACCGAGAAACCAACCCGGTCAATTCACTTTTGGAACCAAACATTTTGTAAGAGTATTGTTTTTTTTTTCATACAAAATGCGATAACGTTTCTCACCTATAAGGACCTTAAGTCCAATTTTTACAAATTTTGAATATGTTGTGGATACATACATAAACTCACGCCTTCATTCTCAGAGTGGGGTAGGTAGAGCTACAGAATTACCAACAACTCTAAAAATTTGTTGATAATTCTGTAACCTCATTTTTCATAATGTTGTGGATGTTATGAAAAATGATATCTCAGGTTTCCTTTTGTTTGTGGAAATCGGGATTTAGGAGTTTAGAAACGTTATAGCCCAGAGTAAAATTTGTATAGATTTTTTTTGACAGCTAGGGTAACGGCACCAATGATGGACACTTTTAGGTGACAGGCATCAGTAATAACTTCATTCTTAATTCAAATTTCATACGGTCCTAAATCGATTGTCGCAAAACAAATGAAAAACCTTTATCTTCTGTAAAATAAGAATCAAGTGTCCATCATTGGTGCTTGTCCATTACTGGTACCACCCTACGCCATTTAAGCGTCGTTTCACAAATCTCAGTGTTCATTTATTATCTCAACAAGAAATTTTAATGAATAAATCTCAACATCAGAATTTAAGGACAGATATGATACGCCTCGGCTAAAGGATAATCCGAGGAAGCCACGCGTTTCAAAATCCTTCCAGCCACAAAGGAAATACCTCACATACATACATACAAATTACTTAAAATTAATATAGATATCTTTTATAAATATGTCTTTGTCATTGTTTGTTTCCTAATTAATTTAGTTTAGGTTTTCGATTTAGATTGAATTTTCAATGAAATGTAGACGGTAACTAAATATATATTTTTTATACATTACTATCTGTTTTCGTGCCTACATTGTTGGACAATAAACATTTTTTTGGGTTAATATATAATCTATGACACTCATAAATAACGAGGCTTTCCATTGTTAAACGAATTTTAAAAATCGGTTTAGGAGATACGGAGATTACTCCCTACAACGTCACAATCTTTATATTACTACAGGATGCCCGCGATTTCGTACGCGTAGAATTACTTTCCCGCTACTCCCCCCATTTCTTCTCGTTGGGGGTCGATTTTCGGAAAATCCTTTCTTAGTACATTAGTTTCGGCTGTGCGTTGATATATAAGTCAGTCAGGTTTGCCTTTTATATATATATAAACTCCCGACATGGGGGTTAAGCGTTTCCGTCTTGGCTGATGAATCCATTTCAGGTGGTGGTTTCAATTTCTGTGGAGGTTATAGGGGCATAACAAAATTTCATAAAGTGATCAACTGTGCTTCGTCTATTTTTCGGTTCTAAAATTACTTCTTCACCTTTTTTTAGCATACTTATTCATATTGTTGAACCTTTATAATAACCCATCGATTATTTAAAAAATGCTATGTTAAACAATAATTACAAAAACACACAATGTTAGGGGCGATCACTAGTATGTAGAACTACTATCGATGATTCAGTTTATCGATATAGGAAGTCCCTAGCTGTCAAGAAAATTTGCCCCATAGAATCCTAGGTCTGTTGATCAGTATGTTTCTTCTTTAAAAACACTACTATATTTGTTAATCGTGACAAAAAACTTGTGAAAAAGGTAATAGCGTTAGGCGTTCCATGGCACTCGACGAGTAGCATTCTGTGAAAGAGGTAACGTCTGCAAATAGAATAAAAACCGGACAAGGCGAGTCGGACTCGCCCACCGAGGGTTCCGCACATGACACGGTTAACTCAATTCAAAATTTGCACTGCCGCCGTTCCTTGCATAAAGACCGTGTTTTTTTTGAGATTTAATTAAAATTGTTGGGTTTTCAGATTTTTTCCTATTTGTAGTATGAGACGGTATTGCTTGCCAAATTTTTTAGTTCTAGGTCAACGGTAAATACCCTATACATTTTGATTACCTTGAGAGTGTCGAAATATATGATTTTTGCATAAACGGCTGTACCTATCTTTTTTTTACATTAACTTAGAAATTTGTTTTTTTTTACAGCTTCAAAGGACTGTAGATTTGAGTATACATATGGTTTAAATTTCAACTCGATACCTTTACGCGTACCCGAGATAAAGTGTCTTGACACACAAACAGACGGACAGACGGACAACAAAGTGATCCTATAAGGGTTCCGTTTTTTCCTTTTGAGGTGCGGGACCCTGAAAGTATGTATTGAAAGAAAGAAAGAAAAAACATTTTTTCATTACACACTCAGCACCTAAGTGCAAACAGTAATTAAAAAGGATTATAAAACAAAATAAAACACAGTGGTGAATTTACTGTTAACAGACTAGACTAAAACTAATGGAGGTGTTGGTCCAACTGAAATGGATCGCCACTCAGCATAAAGTTGCGACACCGACATGGTAGTGCTGCAACGCTTTTATGTGATGACAGGTGTGAGTTTTTTATTTGTTTCAAATACTCTCAGTGGTGTGCAATAATAGTAGTTTACGTGACGGTTGCGTAATGCCAATTATACAATACTTTATCTACCCACATATTGTAAGTACTCTAAGATGGGTTCAAAACCCGTAGGCAATGACCAGCATTACCTGTGGCAGTAGGTGACAGCGATGACAGTTGTAACGTAATTTCATTACGTTATCGAATATTGTAAGGTAATGAGATCCAAATTTGGAACATCTTCTAAAATTAACAGCTGTCATCGCTGTCACCTACTACCACAGGTAATGCTGGTCATTGCCTACGGGTTTCGAACGCATAATACAGGACTTGTGATTTGTGTGTAGATAAATAGTATTGTATTATTTAAAGTTTGACGACACACTAACCTAGTTGGTAGTGACACTGCCTACGAAGCTAGCGGTCCTGGGTTCAAATCTCGGTAAGGACAGATATGTGTGTGATGAGCACGACTATTTGTCCTTGTGTCTTGGATGTTTTTTATGTATTTAAGTATGTATATGTTTAAATAAGTATGTTTATCGTTGTCTAGTACCTATAGTACAAGCCTAGAGCTTAGTTTGGGTCTAGATCAATTGGTGTGACATGTTTCCCTTGAAAATCACAGCTGTCTATCAGAAAGTATAAAGTCACTCACATGAAACATTTTCAAGCGCATAATAGATTCCATAAATAATTAAATCTCTAATATATAAAATTCTCGTGTCACAGTGTTTGTAACCAAACTCCTCCGAAACGGCTCGACCGATTTTTATGAAATTTTGTGTGTATATTCAGTAGGTCTGATAATAGGTCGTAAACTATTTTTCATAAGGTTTGTACGAAAAAATAACACCCGGGCGACGCCGGGCGCGGACAGCTAGTAATAAATAAATATCAGGGGACAATATAACACAAATTGGCCTACTAACTAAGCTTCTAGGCTTGTTCTATGGGTACTACTAGGCGACGACATAAATACTTATATAAAAAAATAAATACTTAAATACGTAGAAAACATCCCAGACTCAGAAACAAATACTCGCGCTCATCACATTAATATTGCCCTAACCGGGAATCGGACCCGGGACCACTAGCTTTGTAGGCAGGGTCACTATCAACTAGGGAATGCAATTTTACCGGTTATTAACCGTTTTGTATGAAAATAACCGGTTAAAACCGGTTATAACCGGCCAACGCGTCGTCAATGTTCAGTCAGTATAAAGTCACTTACCTACATAAAATATTTTCAAGGGCATAAATAGATTCATGGCGCGTATGATTTTGTATTTTATTATTATTTAAATTTTCAATATTGGCACTATGATTTAAATTAAGCAAAATATTTGCACGCTTGTATAGCTGTATATATATTTTGGAACACTTCAGTTACTGCGTTCTAGCTAAAACTGACTGCATTTTGGCAGTGTCGTCTATATGAGTAAAAATATTAGTTAAATAATAACTGTTAACATTTTTTATTAAGTAACAAATACCGCAGTCAAATTATTTACTGGCATTACACAAATTTGAATTAATCTACCAAATTTAGAGTCCATAATCTAATTTTCGCGCGGATAATGTCATAAACTAGAATTTAGTAGAGTTCACGGAAATGCTTTCGGTAGGTAATGGTTCGAAATAAACAGTATTAAACGGATTTAAAATTTGCATTTAAATAACCTTGAAATATTTAAATGATTGTATAAATTAACATAAATCGATGTCATAAGACGATTCGTAACTTTGTGCTTTTAATTTGAAATTGGATTCGAAGGTAAAGAAACGGGATCTATTCTACTCTAAAACCATATTGCTGACGCTATCGTATTGTGAATATTATGATGGCTTTTTTTTACTTCACAGTAATGGCTGCCGAGTTATGAAAAAATACGAGCCATTGTTTTTTGACGATGCGTTGGCCTAATTAGTAGTGAGCCTGCCTAAGAAACTAGCGGTCTTGGGTTCAAATCCCGGGAAGGGCAGATATTTGTGTGATGAGTGCGAATATTTGTTCCTGAGTCATGGATGATTTCTATGTATTTAAGTTTATATTTCTCTATATAAGTACCTATTTATATCATTCTCTGAATAGTACAGTCAAGGACTTTAATTGTTATGCCACTATGGAACCCTGTCGCATAACGTTAATCATTAATTTTGGCGTAATTTCTTTCATGTGGTTTAACGCTGTCATTATGACAGGGTTCCATAGTGGCATAACAATTAAAGTCCTTAACTGTACCCATAGTACCATGGTACCTTGTCACTTTAACGTCGTGTTTGAAATGTTATACAAAATTGTGAAACGATTGAAAGCGAGGAGGTATAGAAATGATCACTTATTTATGCTGTTGACTGTACAAGCCTAGAGCTCAGTTTGGGACGTGGGTCAATTTGTGTGACATTGTCCCCCTGATATTTATTTATTTGTGTCCTCAAAAGCGATACATGTTTTATCGAGCAGAACAGAGCCTATCTAGCGAATAAGCTGTCTTAAAGGTTCGACCACACCGACCCTAAAATACGCTGCCGCAACGTTTCTATTGTAACGCGTATATTGCGTCACGTTTTCAACGCATATTTTTAAAGATTACTGAAAAGAGCGCATGTTTTCGATTTTGACGGTGGAGTCTTGATTACAATAGCAATTATGCTACTATCTGATTGTTGCAACTAAGTTAAATAAACCTTCCGATGTTGTGAAAAACGACAGGCTTTAAATGCATGGATCGTTTCTTCTCCTGAAACTGTACTTCCTTTGTTAGGTTAGATGTTAAAAATATGTCTAACTTAAATTTTATCATTTTCATACAATTTAAATGTAATTTTCAATGTAGGTACGCGATCCAGTTCTCCATTTTCCTTTACCAAAGAAATGTCGCCCCTGTACCATGAGATAGTGATTATATGGCCATGATTTAATAAACTGATTTTACAGTTAGACTTTTACATTAATTCGTTATAAACTTAAGTTATTTTTTAATGTTGCAGAACAAAAATAGTTCAGTTTAGCAAGTAAAATTGATCGTCGCATTTAAAGCCGCAAGGCACACTGTATATCTTCGTATAGAAGAACAATAATGACGCTTGTCGTTGTCCAAAACAGTCATCGTAGAGGGGGTTATTTAAGTCAGTTGCAATAGCCAGATAGTTGCAATTACATAATAAGTAAGAAAATAAACGTTTTTTTTATTGCAATCTTAAGAGCACCTCCACCAACTTAATTAACTTATGTAAACATAAGAAATTTTTAGAACACAATCGTTGGTGGTGCTGCGTTTTATTAACACTTTATAAAGTTTCGTCAACTTAATTAAATCTTTTAACAACCGCTACTGAAACTTATATCAAACACTAAAGAAAAACAAAACAATAAAACTTCAAAATTTAAAGACGCAAACAATAAAATTTTACCGTGAACTCGTAGCGCAAACAACCGTAAAAACTATCTTACGATGTTTTTTGACCTTTTCTGCTCAATAAACTAGCCATTTCATAGCCATGTTTATCTCGTCTAGTAAACAGAAAAAACAACTCAACAATCAGCGCTAAGAACTTAAGATGCGCCGAATAGCCGAATACAGAATATTATTCGGTTTAACCTTTACCGAACCGGATATTCGGCCGAATTATTTGGTTTACCATTTCATTGTTTTGACGCGTAAACTGATTCTAACATGTACGCTAAGTGTCGCTGCTGGCTAGATGACGAGCGAGCCGTACCTCACCCGCGCACACCGCGCTGTCACTTTGCTTCAAAACATCGCACGATTACGTTACAAATAAAAACAAAGGTGCTTATTATTACAAAAATAACACAAATCTTACATAAGCTTGTCTGGACTATACCGTGTCGTGTAGCCAAGGAAATAGAAATACTCGAACCGAGTAGGTATATTCGGCACCAAAACCGAATAAGGTGAAGTCTTGTAATTGCAACTATCTGGTTATTGCAACTAACTTAAATAACTCCTTCTAGGATAACTGTTTAGAAGAACGACAGGCGTGATATTGTATTTCTTAGTAAGGAAGAACGATATCACGCCTGTCGTTGTTCAAAACAGTGATCCTAGAAGGAGTTATTTAAGTTAGTTGCAATAACCAGATAGTTGCAATTACAAGACTTCACATTTGGCCGAATACAAATAGTGAAAAAGATGCCGAATACGCCGAATACCGAATACCAAACGAATATGCGGTGCATCTCTACTAAGAACTAATAATAAAGTATGTATATGTATGTATGTAAACACTTTATTGTACAAACAAAAGAGATAACAACCCAAGTATTTTTTTATAGAAAACTGTGACCCTGGCAAACCGTGTTGACGCCATCAGTGCCCAGCTTCATAATCTTCATGCAGAATAGATCCAAACTCGTTGATGTTGGCACTCTTGGCACTGAAGCTATTTACAAATACTAGATTAAGTTTGGGATGGGGACGGATTTCATTAAAAGTTTCTCTAGGAATACGGATATGTGAACGGCGGATTTCGTAATGTCGATTTTTAGATTTAAAGTACTCTAAAGCGAAGTACGAGTATGAAGAGGTTGAATCATAGACAATTAAACATTAAAAGTAACCTAATTACCTCCGTGCTAGCCTCCTAATTACCTCTGCGCTCCTGGTACTTTATTTAAACATGCAAACGCTTTGGTTGGATGCACGCTTAGTATATTAAAAAAAAACCAGCTATTTAGCCTGTTCATAAACACAGCCACCATGTTTACATTAAAATGAAAAAAAAAATCGTTTATTGTTTTTTTTAATACGCATAGTGGCAGAATGTCATGATGCCTGTGCCACAAATTTATGTGGAATGGAAATTAAAATGGTCTGCTCGATTTGCATGAAATTCCATTAACGACCTCTTGTCCTAGCCGTACCCGAAACGTCATACTTCGCAGCCTATTATAAGGAACATAACTTCAATATTTCAAAATCTCTTCCTGTCCTTGATGAAAGTCGATGTTTGCACTTCATCACATTTTGTATTTGTTTTGTCATGTATTTTAAGCCTGTTTCGAATATGATAGTCCGTTTTCGTTGACGCAACAATGACTTAACGCAGCTATTGACAACGCTACGCCATGTTGATTGTACCTAATACTTATAGTATTTTTCGGGGTTTTCAAAGCGATAATCTAGGACATAATAATACATTACAACACCGAATAATAATAATTTTGTTACATGTTTCACTTTTATTGCGGTTTTTTTGATAGTTTAGTGTGTGTGTGTGTGTGTGTGTGTGTGTGTGTGTGCGTGCGTGTGTGTGCGTGTGTGTGTGTGTGTGTGTGTGTGTGTGTGTGTGTGCGCGTGCGCGTGCGCGTGTGCGTGTGCGTGTGCGTGTGCGTGTGCGTGTGCGTGTGCGTGTGCACTTTGTTTTATATTATTTAAATATAAATATACAGAAGATAAAGATTATGTCATATCCCCGCCGCGTTTTGGATTCGTCCCTTTTATAACAACCCTTTATATCGTTACTTACTTTTAAATCTAAATTAAGCTCGTATCTTTTTTAACTTGAAAGCTGCCCGTAAAGCTTTTCACAGAAAAGACCCTATTAGGCCCTTTTAGGTTTCGGCTCAGTGGTTCCCAATAAAGTGTAATTGTAAAGAATTGGGTTTATGTCGCAATACACAAGGACGTAGGTCCAAATCTTGTTAAAGGCAAGTTTGTGGGATGAACAGATATCTAGTAGGCTAGGGTACAAATACAATATAAAAAAACCGGACTAGGCGAGGCACATGACACGGTTAACTCACTCAAAAAAATGTGAGTTAACCAAGACAGGTTTTGTCTTAGTTGACATAAAATGAATACACTATTCATGATATTAGTTATATCAAACAAAAAACAGCAAGTTCTTTAGCGTATCAACTAATATCTTAGTTGATGCGTCTGACGTCTTGATAGGCTCGTATGGATTCAAGACGCCTATGCACAACAATCACAATCTTGTTGGAAGCAACCATTTTTTTTTTGTGCTCTATTCAAAATTTGCACCGCTGCCGTTCTTTGCATAAAGACCCTGTTTTTTTGTGATTGAATTAAAAATGTTCAGATTTCAGATTTTTTCCTATACTTTTAGTAAAAGACGGTGTTACTTGCCAAATTTCATAGTTCTAGGTCAATGGGAAATACCCTATACATTTTGATTCCCTCGAGAGTGTCGAAATAAACGTTTTCGGCGACATAAACAGCCGTATCTTTTTTTTACGTAAATGTAGAAGTTTGATTTTTTCACAGCTTCAAGGGACTGTAGGCCGGAGTATATGGTTTTACTTTCAACTCGATACCTTCCCGCGTTCCCGAAATAAAGGGTCTTGACATACAGACAGACGGACAGACGGACAACAAAGTGATCCTATAAGGGTTCTGTTTTTTCCCTTTTGAGGTACGGAACCCTAAAAATCTCGTGTCATAGTGTTTGTAACAAAACTCCTCCGAAACGGCTTGACTGATTTTTGTATATCAACATAGTTACAGCATATTTAATATTTAGGAACTCATGGAATTTTTCGAAATGTTTAAAAAATTTAGCCAATTTTAGTGACTTACCCTTGGGCAAAGAACACGCTATCCAATTTTTTTTACCTTTATAAACCATTCGCTTATGCAGAACTTACCTAAATATTTAAAAATAATATAATCTGTCTTATCTAGTTCATTTTCCTATTAGAATCAAAAGTCAACTTCATTGTACTACAATAGACACAACTTCTGAACATGAAATGTAACCGTGTCTCTTTCACTCACTTACATTTTTAACTGGGAGAAAGAGATAGCTCTAAGTTTAAGGCTTCATCTTTTAGAGGAAACCTCTCTAATAAGCTGTCAGTTTTAACAAAAGACGGTGTCTCGCGGAACAAAGGCGTTAATTGCTAAAGCCTTGGAGTTTTTTTATAAGAAAATTGTTATCAAATTAGTCCGTCAGCCAACTGGTAAATTATATGAAGGAAAATTTATCTATTTTTAATTAAGGCTTGTTATAATGTCAAGCAGAAACTTATCACCTTCTAAAAAATATTTTGAAAAAAAAAGTTCTAGCAAGAAACAGGATAAAACTCATTAATCTTAAAATAAATTGGCCTAAAATGCGAGTCGGACTCGCACACGAAGGGTTCCGCAGCACACTTGAAAAATCACGTTTCTTGAATGGGTTTGGCCTTAAGTTTTTAAGTTAATTTAATTTTTATTATTTGATGTTATAGCCGCTATAATAATGCACCCATTTTTGACAATTCCATGTATCTAGCAATTTCACTACAGTCGAGTTCATAATAAATATGACATGTGTACCTTATCTATTTAATATCAAGTTTGAATATATGGCAGATATATGAATTTTCACAGTGACTAGAGTGACAAGGTACTAAAGTGTACACATATCTATAAACTCGACTGTACATGAGACACAGTCCTCAGACAGACAGACAGATGGACAGAGGAGTACTCAAAGTACAAGCCTCTAGAACTTAGTTTGGGATATAGTAAAAAAAAATGTTTACTTTTGTAGTCAACCAGATTTTTTAATAACACTGGGATAGTGTCACACAAATTAGCCCAGTCCCAAACTAAGATCTAGGCTCTACTTTGAGTACTAGATAGAGATAAACATTACTTATATAGAGAAATATCCAAGTCCCCGAGAACAAATCACAATCATCACACAACAGTAGTTTACGTGACGGTTGCGTAATGACAATTACGCAGAGTCGCGTACAATACTTTATCTACACATATAATTATAAGTACTCTAATGGCGGATTTCACCAAGCGAGAATAATTTCTTATACCTAGATTAAAGGTCGAATTTGTATAGACTAAGTTTGGTGAAATGCGGCCTAAGATGGCTTCAGAAGCCGAAAATCAAATATTGTATGGTAATGAGATCCAAATTTGGAACATCTTCCAAAATTAACAGCTGTCATCGCTGTCACCTACTACCACAGGTATTGCTGGTCATTGCCTATGAGTTTTTAACGCATAATAGAGGACTTATGATATGTGTGTAGATAAATATATTTTCACGCCACCGCTCGGAAATATGGCCAAAGAAGGATCGAAATCAGAATAGAAAGTTGCTCTTAGTAGTACAACACAAAAACAGTCCAACAATGTTGAGTTGCAAAGTAAAATGGAGTGTTTTTAGACCAGTTTACTTTCTACTCTGCTATTGGTCGGTTATTTATGACATTAGTAACTCGTTCGGAAATAAATAAAAAAATGTTTGACAAATATGACATTAGAACGTTTAATTAAAAAATTAAAACGTCAAATCCGCTCAGTGAAAGTGTATTTTTGCGATTGTAAACGTGTTTTTATGTAAGTTTTTAAGGCGTACGTGAAAAACGCCTTTGCATCTTTAAATAAGGTAAAAATTAAAAAAGTTAAAAAGGCGGGAATGAAAATTACTTCTGTTCTTTTAATTGGAAACAAACGCTAAACTTTTGAACTTTTGATTGGAAATTTGTACGATATTCAACAAAAATGAGTGATACAAGTACAGATATGGATCTTACACCGCCTGAAATTCAGGATACGGCAAAGTCGGTAATTCGGAATTTACTGCCAATAAAATCCCGTCGCAAATATCAGAAAGTGTATGAAAATTTCAAAGCATGGCAAATAAATAAAAAAACGAACTCTTTCTCTGAAAGCGTAATGCTGACCTACTTTGATGAACTTTCAAATATCAATATTACTTTTAATTAAACTGTGTATTATGTCCTAACCTGTTTTATTTCCTTACATTAGGCGTGAAAAGCACATAGTATTGCCTCGGTAGAAAGTGCAATAGATGGACTCGTATCTTTGCGGTCCTCACCTGCGGCTCGGCCCGCGAACTAACTCGTCCATCTATTGCTTACTTTCTGTACCTGGGCTACAATGTACTATTGTCCACACCGAGACTCTAACCCGAGTTCAATTTGCGTGATATTCTCCTCTGATATTTATTTATTTTATTCTTACATGTCTCTACTCAACCAAATTAATTAGATACCGACTCCATTCCCTTTCTCAGTTTTTCATAAACATCACAAGTCTGAAAATAAGTCGTATGTAATCTGGTCACGTATTGTTTTGTTGTGTGGACCTTTGTTATCAGTATAGATAAGGGACTAAATACTGGACAGAAAGACATAAAAGGGACATTGTGATAAATATTTGTGGAACCAAGTTACTTGTCATTGTACTTTATCTAAAGATCTTTGTGATAGTCTATGCGTTAGTAAACAAATTTGCTAATTATTGAATTTGATTATACATTATTATACCTATTTTAATTATCGTTCCTGACGTAGAGACCTCGTCATGTTGTTATTCTCCTAGTCACTATTTTAAATAAATGTTATTGAGCTTACATTTTGAATGATTTTATTTGTGTTAGTTTTAAAATTATTATTTATTACATTATTACCGTGTAATGTAACTTACTTTCAACTATTATTGTATTTTATGATTGAAAAGTGACATTCTGCTGGGTTTCTTGCGGCGCTTCTTCTCCGCAATGATGGTCTTGTCCGAAGCGCTAGTAGATTCACTACATAATTTTAATACCGACGTGTAAAAGAGCCCCCATATGGCCAATTTACTGAAAAAATGTTTTTTTTTGTTTTTTTTGACCTACTTATATAATGTAAAACTGACTATGTAAGATTCATCATCATTCTCTTGCCCTTATCCCAAATTATTTCGGGTCGGCGCAACATGAATTTATTTTTTTCTTTCGTACAGTCAGCCTTATAAGAAGCTGCACACTTCTGTACCTTGTCACTTTAACGCCTTTGACAGATTAGTGCAGCAGTTCAAACATGAAGTTAAAGTGACAAGGTAGGTACAAAAGTGTGCAGCTTCTTATAAGGCTGACCGTACTACGTAAGATTATTACAAATAAAGAAATCTTGTATCTTTTGGTCTACTAGAGAATTGAAGGCTTTTGAAGTCCTAGGATTGCAGTCTTGAGATCCCACTTAAAATTAGGTGGTCTGAGTGCTCGTGTGCCTTCTCCTTAACATAAAAAAAAATATAGCAAGATGAGCTTAATCCTGTCTGCAAAACTGTAGTAAGTTCTTGGAGGAACAGCGATAAATATTTTTATATGCAGACGAATTCGCTGAAAGCTAGTTTAGTATAAACATAATCTCTTTAATGGATTTCTTACAAAAAATACACAACACTGTTGTTTATGGCGTCAGTTAAGCTAATCGAGTGTTCACAAAAACCAGATGATAAATCTTTTAAGGGGGTAGGGGGGAGCACAAAGCCGTTGGAGCTAAGACGCAGGCTAAGACTGCTATACTAAATTCAAATGATGACATTGGTAATCTCACTTTAAATCATTTTTAAGAAAATGTGAGCTATTTTTTTATTGTGCGTCTTGATATTTTATGTACTTAAGTATTTCTTTAGTATTTATTATTCTTCCTTCTTCGTAGCACGTGGAAAGAAGTGGTCTCTGCCTACCCCTTTGGGAAACAGGCGTGATTTAATGTATGTATGTACTATGTAGGTATCTTCTTCTTTTTTACATAGCACTCGTATATATAAAGTCTATTTCCGTGTCTGTCTGTCTGGCTGTATATCCGTTAACTTTTATTAAACCACTTAACGGATTTTGATGCGGTTTACACCATCAGTTGGATATTTTTGAAACTCACATAAACTGAAGCGAAGCGAGGGTTGATCACTAGTTTCCTACATAGGACTTGCTGTTGACCGAAACACCGTCGCGTAGAAGTAATTTTTCTGTATTCTCTTATGAACTGTCAATTTTTCTAGGTTACTTAATAATCAATACTCAATACTTTATTGCTATTCATAATGTAATAGGTTGGAATACAGTAATTTTTTGTGCATTATGAACCCTGTCGGGCACAGCAATGAGATAGGAGGACTTATATGTATAGGTATTTAAAATTAGATATATGTAAAATGTCATGCTATTAGGCCGGCATTAGGTACACCTAAGTTATTGCTAAGTTTGGAGACGCAACTATGGGTAAGAGTGAGTGGCAAATATCTGCATCTCTCTCTTGCATATAGCTTTGTTTCAAAACTTACTCACTGTTCTTGCTAGCTTACTTTTGTGTTATTTTATTGTGTGTCTAAATCACTATGAAAACCATCAGTAAAAAGAAGCCAACCATAATGTATTTTCTGTTTATTAAGTACGGTTTCTATGCCTTTATTCTGTGTGCTTATAGGTCTAAATCACGCATTCTGTGCTTAACTGTGTCTGTCTTGTAATAAAAACTTTAATCTCGAATCATCGCCTCCATTTTATTTATAAAATCGTTCAACTCTTGTTACACAACCTGTAACACCAATTTTTGTCGTTGGTTTAAAATAAACTGTAATCTGTTAACTTTTTCCGGATGAGGCTACCCGTATAAGCTAGTCCGAAAAAGCTCTCATTCATTTATAAAAGCGGCCATTCACGACCAGCCGAGTGTTAAAAGCGGCATTTTACAAAGAGAATCCGCAATGCAACTGCATGCCCAATGAGGAATCGTTTTGTAATACCAACGCTTAATTTTTTTTAAAGAGAATTCTGTAGTGTTTTTTTTTTGTCTGCAGTAATTATTTTATATCATAATAATTGCAAGTCATTACTTTTTTTTTAAGAAAATCTAACACCCATATTAAAAAACAATACTTAAGGGATCCTTCACTGAGTAAACGCACTGCGTTCAATACAGCTTTGTGATTGGTCCTTTTTGACCGACCTTTTGTTTATGAGACGATTTGAACCACCCTGTGCGTTCGTGAGCACTGTGAGACCTCATAGTGACGTTTGTGAATACGGTGTAAAATTTTTACTTTTTTATGGTAATGAGAAGGCACACAAGCTCCTACATTTCAATAGGGAATATATATTCAACAAAGTATGAAAATACTGTAAAATATATCACCAAAACTGAAATTAAAATTAAAATTATCGGCCAAGAAATACAGGTGCAGCATTTTAAACTGCTAATTAGACAGTGATTAGACATAAGATCCGATATGCACTATGACGTCATGTAACAGGCCAACCACATAAACTCCATGTTAAATTATTTTTTGCTAGAAAGAGAGAACAAATCTTTGTTGATTGAAAAAAGTAATTTCACACACAACATAAACTCACGCCTTCATTCCCAGAGTGGGATAGGCAGAGCTGCAGAATAAGAAAATTGGTTGATAACTTTATAACGGTATAGAAGCTTTAGGTCCACATCTCGTTAGGACTAGGTAGCAAATACGACCAGATCGCTTTGCGACTACATCTCGATCTGACTACATCGCTTTGTGCCTAGATCGCAATACAACCAGATCGTTTTGCGACTACATCTCAAAAAGTCCGAGTTGTAAAATGACCACTTCTCTTGCGTTACTAGGTAGGTTAGGTTCGTTAGGTAACTTCAAATGCCCGAAGGGCAAATTGCCCAGGAATAGGAGCCCCGCTATGCGGGGCTCCGTCGACATTGCTAACACAGACATAACATGAAAAAACAATATGGTCATTTGGCGACTCAGACTTATTGAGATGTAGTCGCAAAGCGATCTAGTCGTATTGCGATCTAGGCACAAAGCGATATAGTCAGACCGAGATGTAGTCACAAAGCAATGTGGTCGTATTAGCTACCTAGTCATATCGAGATGTAGACGGAAAGCTTCTACCCCTTTATAACCATATTTTGCACAATTAGGCTAAGATGTTTAACAGTGTATAAGTAACAGGTTGCAAGCCTATCGCCTAACAGTACTACAAGCCTTTATTCCCAAAGTAATTCCTTTGTTTTAAAATAAATAAATAAATATCAGGGACAATATCACACAAATTGATCTAGTCCCAAACTAAGCTCTAGGTTTGTATTATGAGTACGAGACAACGATGAACTTACATAGAAAAATACACACAACTATGGTCCTGGCCTACAACAATAGTCCAATTTTACTTATTCTACACATTATTCTAAAAATATGATCGCTTTAGCTATAGCTAGAGTTTAGAGCAATCGATTTTAGACCAAACAGTACAAATACCCATCAAAAATAGCAGTAAGGAATCACATTTTAGAATAATGTATTGAGGAAAATTGGACTATTGTTGCAGGCTAGGACCATAGTTGCGTAGTTTTATGGTACTTAAATACCTACATCCATAAGATAACCGGTTTATTTCAGATTATTCCAACTTTACTTTAAAAGCAACTCATAAAGTTAATATGCACCGCATTCTCTCAGAAGCGGCGGATATTTAAACCGAGTTGCGCTAGAACTTTATAGTTTCAAAAATAACACAGCAAAGTTGGAATCAAGCGGAAAGCTGATAGACACACAGTCCTGGTTATTTCCTATATCCCGGATAGAATGGTTCCAGGATTTTCCAATTACGAACGGATTTCCTGGAAGATGTGGCGACTGTCTATTGCTATGGAATAAAGGTGCTATGTTACGTAAAGGATTACAGTGTTCTTTATTTTGTGAACAATACGGTATAACTAGGTTAGTTAAAAAGGGGTTTAGAATGGCTGCGCTTTTGTTTGCTAGGAGTAGAAACGCCATCTATATTACTACTATTTGGTAGCGGCTACCGGTCTTGAGCTCGATTCTCAAGTATTTGTTCCTGAGTCTTGGATGTTTTTCTCTATACTCTATGTGTTTGGCGTTGTCTAGTAAAATAGGAATGAGGTGTTCTTACTATGTTTTAAAATAATGTCGGTAATTAAGTAAAAGCTTTTGTATATTCAATACACGTTGTATTTGCAACGCTAAAATTTGCAAATCATTTTCATTTCTGACAGAATTTTGACACTATATTTTTAAAGTAAACATAATTTCACTATATTTTTAGTTATACCAAAACCATGTTTTCAATTGGCAAATCAAAAAGATATTCTATCTTGACGATTCTGATAAATACAGGGTGTCCCAAAAGTACCACGCCACAGTGACACCGGAGGTAGGTCAGCTCAAGAGGAACCTAACCAGCCAAACATGACCTCAGTAAAATATGACTTTATTTTTTTCAAATTGCTAGACCAATTTAATTTTAATTTGCAATTGGTCTAGCAATTTGAAAAAAATAAAGTCATATTTTACTGAGGTCATGTTAGGCTGGTTAGGTTCCTCTTGAGCTGACCTACCTCCGGTGTCACTGTGGCGTGGTACTTTTGGGACACCCTGTAGAACAAACAAGGCCCTAGGCCATTTCCCTGTGGAACACCACATCTAAACTAAAACTTTTTACACTTTAAAACAAATACTTTGAAGCTACCTTGCACTTTTTCCTTCATATCTATCATAACAATCTTCTGCCCAAATTGCAACACACACAAAACAAACACAAAACATAACATAACCAGCAGAAATTCTCAGTAAGCCTCTAAGAGTTCCTTATCCGTTTCATTCATTGTTCCTAAATTCCTCCGATTATTCGCATCTCGTTCCGTCTGCCATTACTGAAATAAAGTACATTATCATCGCTTTCTTCGAGAGGTTGAATAATAGGTTGAATACAATGGTGGATGACTTGGCTTTCTTGAAGGCTTGTGGTGTGAAGCTTTGTTGCTGAGAAATATTTTTGTGGTTAATTTAAGAATTATGAATTAGTTACGAGTGTTGTTGGTTATGTATGTTACTGTAAAGACTTCTACAAGTCTTAAGTACCTGATGAAGGATTACAGGAAGATATCATCATCGTCATTATCATCAACATCATCATCATCATCATCATCATCATCATCGTCGTCATCTTCATCATTACAATATATCTATTGAATTTATCCTTATTAAAATTTATGATTCATAAACATGAAAAAGTTCTTTAGTGAACTATTGTCAGAATAAAAACTAAAATACTTACAGTGCAGAATTTCACAAAGTGGTTTGACATAACAATAAAGTTATCAAAAGTCATACTAAAAGTAGATGCAAAAGCGATTGTAAAAATGTCTAAAACAAAAGATATTTACAGAACTTTTCCAGTTAATTCTGACGTCCAAATTGTGTGTTCTTTTATTGGTTTATTTTGTTCAGTTCATTTCCATAGTTTAATGAAAGTAAAATTGAACGCGCCAAACAATATTTTCAAAAATAACGCAAGCTTGAAATGAACATTTAATTTAATTTGTGTTGTTTGGCGACGTAATTGGTCTGATATTGCAATGAACCCTTTAGTTTACTCGTCGTGTTCTGTCTGACGCAATATAGCTTAAATTAAATAATTGATCACGTTTCATAAACAGAACGTTACTTAATTAACAATTATTTAACTGCGGCCTACTTACTGAGTAAACATGTTTATCTTTAGTCAACCGCCGTTCTCTGAGATATTTAATTTTAAGAGACAATTTACTTGTTTCTTTTTAAATTCATATTTATTCATTCAATTATTGTTATCACTTGGCACAATACATACATATTGGTGTAAGTATGTTTAAAATTTATACCTCTAGTATAATTATTTAAATGTAATTTTAATAAAAACTAATGTTAATAAGTGATTGATTTTAAAATAATTAACAACAGCGTTGGCATAACCGAAATAAAATTATAAAAGCAAGTAAATATCTATTTATTTATTTATTGAATTATACTTCAAATAGTGTATAAAAGGTGAACTTAATGCTCTAAGCATTGTCTTCCAGATAGCTTACTGTTGAGTTTCTTGCGGCGCTTCTTCTCAACAGTGGTCTCTTTGGAAGCGCTGGTAGACTCAGACTTGTAAAAGTGCCTGCAGGGCCTACTTACTGAATAAATTATTTGAATTTGAATTTGAATTAGCCTTAAGCTGAACGAGAAATCAAAAAAGTAAGCAGGAGCAATAAAATGACAATCCCTTTAACTTAATTTGTATTATGTTGAACTTTTATTTGATTTTATGAATTAAACTGCAATATAGTATCAATATGCGTACATACATATTTATAAACGATCTATATACATACATACTAAATAATATCCAAAAATAGTCACGCCATAACTTGAGAATGGCTCAACCGATTTGAATTCTTGAATCACTCCATCTTATTGATGAAAACCGCATTGAAATCCGTTGCGTAGTTTGAAAGATCTAAGCGTACATACAGAGGGACAGACAGCAGAAATCTACTGTTTTATACTAAAGATAAAGATTAGAAACAAAAACTACTTTTCTTCTAGTTGTTAAAACTATTCCCGATATTATCTTTGATAAGGTCATTAAACTACAATTCCCTTTAGATTTCTGGTATAACGTCCTCTAACTTTTCAGCCCTTTTGGGCCGTAAGCTATATTCAACTTATGCCGACGGCGAAAACTAGCAAAGCCCTAAAACTTTAGAAATAACCGCTAGGGGCCTCTTTACCCTATTCTAACCTCAGTGTCCTAACTGCGTAAGCCACTTAGGAAATAGATGTTTTTATAACCTTTTTCTTTTGGTTGGTAGTAATACTGATCCTTAAAAGCATCAAGGGTTTTATCTCTTCAGCTGTTTTGTGAAATTTTTAAATATGTAAAATAAAGGCAATAATATTTGTTGCTGCTGCCCTCTAAAGTCGCCGTCAATAGAACTTGCAAAAGTTGTAAACAAAACCAAACGAACCAATTCACCATGATTAGGCACTCGATAATCACGTACTTTTAAATATCAAGTGAGATCTTTGCAATGATTTATACACTAGATCATTATTTTCTTATTCAGTTTAAAAGGAATGAAATAACTTTTCATTATACGTTATTTTTAATAAAAACACGCTTGGTAAATATTTGAGGTTATGTGTCAAACGGTACTAATTTGTTTACATCGTTCACAAGTTCTATTGACGGCGACTTTAAAACTAAACTACCAAATTGACGACGCGCTGGCCTAGTTGGTAGTGACCTTGCCTACAAAACTAGCGGTCATGGGTTCAAATCCAGGTAAAGGCAGATATTTGTGTGATTAGCGCGACTATTTGTTCCAGAGCCTTGGAAGTTTTCTATGTATTTAACTATATATTTCTCTATATAAGTATTTATATCGTTTTCTAGTACCCATAGTTAGAGCTTAGAGCCTAGAGCTTAGATTGGAACTAGGTCAATTGGTGTGACATTGTTCCCTAATATTTATTTATTTATATAGATGCATCTTCGATGAGATATTTCCATTACTCCTTATATAGGACATGACTGCAGTCCGTTTTTATTTCCATGTAACTCATCCTTGTTCTTCCTCGCTATTTCACTATGTTCCGTCTCATTCATGACATGTTGTTAAAAAATATTAGCGCTACACTTGTCAGTCACCAAAAAATCTACTCTGAAAATATCGCCAAGTCTCAATATCGCCAATATTTGACGTGGATAGACGCCATCGCTGGTTGGCACAGAGCCAAGTCAATAAGCGGCTGATGGATGGGTATCGTACGGGCTGACGTTACCACACTGGTCGTCTTGGCGCATTGATCAGTACCCTTACCATGAGTTACAATTACCGTACTCGCTAGCGAGTCGAATGCTCTGTCGCTCGCAGACCTCGCAGTATTGTTATAGAGTGCGAGGGACAGAGCATTCGACTCTCTAGCGAGTACGGTAATTGTAACTCATGGTAGGGGTACAGGACAATTGCGTGCTGTGTTAAACGTCTTAGCCTCGGTAGGGGTAGGTCTGGAGATTGCGGGTTAGATAAAAAAGCTAAGTTGTGTGTAAATATTAAATTTGCTGTTTATAGTCGAAAACAAAGGAAAGAAATGATGCAAATGTGTTTTGTTTGTTTGTGTGCAATAACGCGTTTACGTACATACTTAAAAAAATTAAAATAAGTATAATACATTTCGGATTGTTAGTTTTAATGACTAAGTTAGCCGTTTTTAGTGACTTAACCACCCTTTTTGTAATATTAAATATTTTACTTAGGTCTTGAATAGCAAAATATATTATTATTGTATTAAGTATTTATTTTACATTGCTCCACGAAGCACACTCTGGGTAGCTGATCTGATCAGTACAGCTTTAAGTACCTCCAAAAATATTGCCATCATCTTCAGATTCTTTTGAAGTTATGTGACATATTAATAAAGTTAAAATTAGGTCATAAGCTAAGTATGTGTCTGATTTTATCTTTAATATGTTTTAAACACTGAATTTTAGTAAAATACATTGATAATAAGTTACATCATCGGTTTTTAACTTTACGTAAGAAATTCATCACTTTGTCAAATTAATGTTCTATCTTGAGTAATAAAAAATTACTAGAGTCAACTTTTGCTACTGGATGTCGTTTTATTTCCAATAAATACATCATTGTTAATATATTTTTTCATAGCAGTTATAAAGCTATTAACTCCCAATTGGTACCAGCACGCGACGTTATTCAATTAATAAAGCCTTAATAGAGCCTTCATTTTTCCCTTTCAAGACAAAAGGGCACAACTGAAGTTTAAAAGCTACGGAATTCCTATCTTTAAGCGACTATAGATAGGTTTGGCAGATGCAGAAATGGTTTACTATATATTGTGTCCTTGTTTTTGAGTACAGTTGCACTTTGTTTAAATTGGTTAAGGCACATGCAAGGTAATTGGATCGTTTTAAAATTTAAATTGCATGCAGGGGGCAGGTGGAGTAGAGTTGAAAATTGGTCTGAATTTAAAAGGTTGTTCTGAAATGCTAACGCCTTAATTGCTAGGTTACTACAGTTGCCAAAGGCACCTATTTAAGCAAATTATAGTGAGTAAAAGGGTTAAACACAGCTTTTGGATCAACAGAGGCTTGATTTAACCCGTGGCTTTGACATCGAAGTAATTTTTTGTATTTCTCTCAAAAATTATCGGCTTTTTTAGGGTTCCGTACCCAAAGGGTAAAAACGGGACCCTATTACTAAGACTCCGCTGTCCGTCTATCTGTCTGTCACCAGGCTGTATCTCATGAACCGTGATAGCTACACAGTTGAAATTTTCACAGAAGATGTATTTCTATTGCCGCTATAACAAGAAATACTAAAAACCTAATACAATAAATATTTATAGGGGGCTCCCATACAACAAGCGTGTTATTTTTGTCGTTTTTTGCTAATGTTTTAAAGATAATGGTACGGAGCCCTTCGTGCGCGAGTCCGACTCGCACTTGGCCGGTTTTTTTATTAACGCGATACAGTCCGAACTAAGGCTGGATGCTAGTGACTCTGCCTTCGAAGCTAGTGGTCCCGGGTTAAATTACAGTACGGGCACATAAAATTACTGTGTTATAAGTGCGAGAATTTGTTTCTGAGTCTATGTTTGTTATAAAATATTTATATTTATCTATAATGTATAATACAAACGTTATGCTTTTCTGAGGACTAATTTTTTTTAAGGCCAATTCATGTTGTATATCTGCAAATAAACAAAAAACTAGGTTAAAACTAAAACAAAAAACCTAAAAAAAATGCCCTTTGCGGCATTGTCCCGATGATTCTGGCACAATTTTCTCAAATCAAGTCAAAATCAAATCAAATTCAAATTAGTTTATTTCATTATATTTAGACATTTTCCATATAGACAGGTTACACAAATAGCGGTAATAAAAAGGGCGTGAGCGCAGCAAAGCTGAATTTGAGCTCACCCATGGTCAGCCATGGAGAGATACATTAATTACATTAATTAGCTAGCAAGTTGCATAACACTAAGCTTATTTATAAATACAATTTTCTCGCTAAACTTTTAAACTAAGAAGTTTTGCGAGGTAACTGTCAGCTCCTCGATCTTCCATGACGGTAATGAGCCTCTTCATTATTTTTTTGAAGAGGCTTAGAGCGCCTGTACCCCCAGGGACCAAGAGTCTGGACACTGAATAGAAAAAAAAAACTTCTACTTTTATTTTACAAAATTTGTAGTTAATATAAGTTAAGACAAGACTTGAAGCAATATAAAGTTACTTGAGTCTTTCTGTAAAGTTTAAAGATAAATTGACAGTGAAATGACATTTGAAATGGATTTACGTGAGAGGTTGAAAAAACAATCTCTTGTGCAATTGGGAATCTAAAAATAAAGTGTTGTATATTTAATACCCAACTGAAATATCTTGGTTTGCATTATGCATAAACTTTGATAACTTTAAATAACAAAGATTTTTATACAGATTTTTATATTGACACTTAGTTAACTTTGATGTTGGACTAGCGAGTTGATTTTTCAAATCATGTTTTAAAGTGGTGAGTTATTAAAAAAAAAATGACAAGGTTCTAAGTATGCTCAACATTTTTATTGGGTGACTGTACATATTATGTTTGCAGTTGTCTCAAATGCTAAGTTACTGCACCGAAAAATTATTTCTGGAATATAAATCTCGAACTTCCGAGATGATTCTAGGATATAAGACACGTGATTGTCACGCGTCGTTGCTTGCAGGAGGCTTTAAATACTCTAGCCTTATTGATTCTATTTTTTTTACAGATATTTGACTATAGATGGCGTAAGCTGTATGTTTCGATATGGAATTAAAGAAACACTCAAAACTTCGAAATAGTTCTGATGCGTACCATATTAATTAAGGACTTAAATACGGAACCCTCGACGCGCGAGTCCGACTTGCACTTGACCGGTTTTTAATTATGCACCTACGATCCTCAAATATGCTGATAATCGTTTCCATCAAAATTAAGTGCATCGGAATGACAACGTCATTTAAGTGGTATTGGACAGATTACAAATTGAGTTGAAATCGGTACGGGTGAGTGAGACGGGTAGAATCAATGAAAATAAAATATCAGGAGCCCATTTTACAAAAAAATATGTTTTTTACAAAAAACATTTGCATGTTCTATAGGCTTCATACTTGCGATTAGTATGTAATCGGTCTATTAAACAAGCAATACACTCAAAAAAATGCGAGCTAACCAAGAGAGGTTTTCTCTTAGTTGACATAAAATGAATACACTATTCATGATATTAGTTATATCAAACAAAACTTATAGTAAAAACAGCAAGTTCTTTAGCGATTCAACTAACATCTTAGTTGATGCGTCTAACGTCTAATTAGGCTCGTATGGATTCAAGACGCCTATGCACAACAATCACAATCTTGTTAGAAGCGACCAATAATTTTTTTCAGTGTAGCAATAAAAAAAAAGTTTTTTTTTTATTATGGACTGTACAGGACTGAAATTATTCAGTCAACCTATTCGCCATGTATTACTTACCATATTAAATTTGATATAAAATATACTTACATACATACATACATAAACTCACGCCTTCATTCCCAGAGTGGGGTAGGCAGAGCCACAGACTCACCAACAACTCCAAAAACTTGTTGATAATTCTGTGACCACATTTTGCACAACCAGGCTAAGATGTTATTCAGTGTATTAGTGACAGGTTGCAAACCCATCGCCTAACAGCACTACACAGCCTTTAGTCCCTTAGTCGTCTCTTACGACATCCACGGGAAGACATGGAGTGGCAACATTCTAAACCCGGCACCACACGGTAATATAAAATATACTTTTTATCGAATAAACAGCTGGGTGAAGATCGTCTCCTATTGGATCTTAGACCAATAGTCCCGAGCTAAGCTCTAGGCTTGTAATAATTATGTGAAATAGACAACGGTATAATATATAAGAAAACTTACGAGTAGTAGAGAAAATGCATACTTAAATACATAGAAAACATCAAATATTTAGGAAAAGTACCGCACTGCTAGCTTTTAAATAATAGAGTCACTTTGTAAATAATCTCAGACCAACTTGACCCAGCGTTTAAACTCTGGAGTAAATTAGATTTCGTACTTTATTTATTTGTTTATTTAATCTTTATTGCACAGAAATAAGAACAAATGGCAGACCTAAGGCCTAAAGGCATGGCATTCTCTACCAGTCGACCAAAGAATCATACAGAAATTTACATAGTGGGTGCACAGAAAAAGAAGACAGACAGAGATAAAACTAAAAACTTAAAACATAATTCTAAGAACAAACAGGGTGTTAGTAAACTTTTCAGCACTTACCTATTATTAATTACCTATAATTATTATTACAATAGCTACGCTTCAATTTAATTTGATTGTTCTTATAAATAAAGATAATTGTTTCATTGTTTCCCTTAGCACAAAGCGGACGATGAAAGTCAAATAATTATCATCATTAGAAAGGAATTGACTTATTGGAGTGTCTTTGACCGTTTAATAACTTTGGGAGAACTTATGATAAAATGAATTATTTAATACCCTGGAGAAACAATAAGAGGCCAAAAGTTTAAGTCATATTTAATTGAAATTTAAAAACTGGTTCTATTATTCTATAGACAGTGGACAGCTTTTTAGGGTCCTGAGGGGCTAGACAAGATGCACTACGCTAATTATCGTTTCTAATCGCTTCGTTTTTAAACCAATCACGTCACTGGTAGATCACGTGACTTTTCGTATCACGTCATCTACAAGTGATGCGATTGGTTTAAAAACGTAACGAATAGAAACGCTGGTTAGCGTAATGCATCTTGTCTAGCCCCTCTGAAGTCAAACTAAGAACCCTTATAGTTTCGGCATGTCCGTCTGTCCGTCTGTCTATCTGTGCGTGATCTAACTGAGATAATCTTGGTATGATAAAGCTGTAATTTGACATAGTTATACATGTAAATTACGCCGACAAAGTTTGATAAAAAAGGTACTTTATACATGTAAAGCAAAGGTATGTTTTGTACATGGTAATATCGAGTGAGGTAACTTTGGATAGCTCTTAAAAAATCATTATATACATGTTATTATCAATTTTTAGATTTTGGGACCGTTTAGGAATTATTTAACTCGAAAAGTGTCGTTGTCGCTAGAATTTCGTGCAAAACTAAAAGTAATAAGAATCTCGAACATATTTTAAAAGAAAGTACATTAATAACGAATGTAAAACAAAGGTCTTTTTTTTTCGAAATAATGGATCGCTGTGTTAAACTCTAATATTATTATGGTGTCCTGGAATATGATATAGCCACGGATCGTGCTCAGCTGTATACAATGTTATAGCCTTATGTACAGCAAAGGGACTATACAGGGTGATAAAGGGTAACCCATCATTTTATCGAATTTCACTTCATCGATTGTTTCATTTCATCGAATTTCATTTTGTCGAACGGTAGTTTCTGCTGAAACCAAGATGTTTTCAGGACATCTTAAACATTAATTACGTAGGTTAGGTTTGGTTACAATTGCCAAAATCAAAAAAAAAAAAACGCATGCGGTGAGAAATGCCTTTCAATGAAATGAAAATTCTGCGTAATGATACGTTCGATGAAAAGTATTTCGATAAAGTAATAGGTACCCGTGATAAAGTTGATGATTGAGAATTCTCTCTACTCAGCTTGATGTCGCGCTACTATCACTGCCACTAAAATAATAACTGGCAAAGAGCGTTACTGTATTTCATTAGTGCAAAAGGCCTCGTGTCGCTAGTATTATTTTTGACTGGTAAAACCGTAAAAAAAGGTAAGTAAATTAAAAAGACTCGATACTAAAATTACTTTTCTGAACTTTCAAAGGACTGTATATTAAATTGCGTCGGGGAGAAAAGTTGGAAGTCAGAAATTGGTAAACACAGCCTCAGGGGGCATTTTAATTGTATTATTAGAAAAGTTGTTTATTGCTGTAACTACAGGGTGTTTTAACTTTTAATCAAAATTATATTAAGTGGGTAATAAGTGACAATAGGTCAGGTGAGTATATTTCACTTTTAAATATTTATAATTATTTCGTAAAATAAGTATTAAACATTTCGATCGTTCCCTTTGCGTATGTGGTTCATTCATTTGCCCGACCCTAAATTAACCAAGGAAGGAAAGAAAATTAGGCAGGGAAAGATTATATTAGATATGCGCACAATATTGTATTAACGTGCCGTTACTGTGGCAGAATAATGTGAGATTTTTCTAATAAGAACTTATTATAAACGTGTACCATTTTACCATTTTTTTTTTTAAATTAAATTCATATTATATTTTGGGTGGTTTGGCTGGTATATTATCCACGAAAGACGTAATAATTATTTTTCTGACATTGGGATTGCAACCTTGTTGAATTAACTATAGGGTTGCCTTTTACATTTGTTATTATGCCAATCGAGAACTTGGGGATTCAGGAGGTTTTTTTTTTTTGGTTAGCCTTTGCTTGTGTCCCACTGCTGGGCAAAGGCCTGGCCTTTGACTCCCCTCTTTATTGGTATAGCTTAGCCAAAAAAGCGTGGAATAAATGAGTGTGCTGTTCAGAATGATTAAAGATAAAAATAAAAGCAAACAAAATGGCAACATGATCAAATTTTAACGCAAAAATTGCTGCGTAATAATGTGAAATAAAAATATCTCAGTTCCAGTAAAAAAATGTTTCAAACAGCTGATTTTCAGGTAAAAATTAGGCAATAAGGAAGGCATTTGTGTCTTGAGATATTTCAAATCAATCCATATTTTCGTTCATTGAATACAAAACGGACTCATTCCAAAATCAGTCAATGTTGCATTTTAAAATTAGAAGCTGTTCGTATAAGATTTTCAATGCAAGAGCAAATTATTTTGGAATGTGTCCGTTTTGTATTCAATGAGGGATTTATTTCTAAGTTTAACCATACGTATTATGTTGGAAATTACTTAAGAAAAAGATCAACCTATTATAGACCCCGTTGGTAAGTCTAGCGTATAATCACTTCTCTTGAAAAAAATTAAGAAACTTCCTCATGAACATAAAATAATCCATTAAAAATAAAGTTATTTCGATATTAATATTTTTCTACCAAACCTCGAGACGTAAATACAATAACCAAAATCACACACGAGACGAAAAACCTCTTTTAACAAGACCTCATTATCTATGCCACGAGAAAAATCTCTTTACATATCAAATTACGAATCAGCCTGTGTTTATGGATCGTGTTCCAAATGGAATATTGGCCGACTCGTTCTTTATTGCTAAACACGACGCGTGCGGGAGAGATAAAAGATTTATTGTGATGTTGAGGTAACGTAATTTTTGTTCTTTATTTGAATTGGTTGCGCGAGTGTCTTTGGATTAAGAACAGATAATTGGTATAAAGAGGTTTAAAAAAAGAATTGTGGCATCATTATTCTTTGTATAAACTCTTTCTGTAAAATGGAATTGGTTGAAAAAATATTAAAACCAACTACCTATTTGTTTTATTTTTAAGAAGAAATTATTAAGGATTGAAGAAGAAATTGTTACAAATTAACCGAATAAAAAAAGGATATTCCCAAATTTGTCTGTATTTTAATTAAGTAAGTAACACCCATATTCACAAACAATACTTAAGGGATCCTTCACTGAGTAAACGCACTGCGTTCAATACAGCTTTGTGATTGGTCCTTTTTGACCGAGCTTTTGTTTATAAGACGATTTGAGCCACCCTGTGCGTTCGTGAGCACCGTGAGACCTCATAGTGACGTTTGTGAATATGGGTGTAAGTAGGGTATGTATGAGGTCAAGTTGCTTGCGGTGTCGACTAATTGCTCTTAATGGAAAAACCTCGTAAAGAGAGTTACACGTTTACTAAATATATCAAAAGGATAAAATAAGATGAGATCTCGCTAAATTCTGTTCACTTATTTTAAACGGATGATAATCATACTAACATTAAAATGTAACTCAAGCATCTTTAACTTTTTTAAATTTACTTAGTAATTTTAGATCTTTGCAGTAACGAGATAGTATCAAAAATAAAGCACTGATTACGTTTGGCACTGCAAAGTCTAGACTGATTTTCTAGTCAAAGGCCGATAGGAAATTGGAATATCCGGGAGGAAAATTACTAAGCAAGCCAGGTAATGGGGTAGAAATACAGGGAATATTTACTGTCTTTGACGGGTAAAAATAATGTTCGACCCGAATTGCTTTTTCTTCTTTGTAAGTAACAAGTTACTATATATTTAAATAGGTAAATCCGTATAGAAAATATTAAAAGCATGATTTGATGGGTTTAATATACTCTAATTCATATAAATCATAGGAGGATGAGGTTTGGGGGGAATCTCTCTCTTCACTACTCTTAACACAGTAAATTGCCTCGCACCCACACTAAAAATAATTTTATAAGTCTCGTTTCAACCTTACAACAACATAATAATAACCGTTACATAACCCCGTAATGTATACTTACTTCGTTATTCTTCCATGTTAAGGAACACTTCATTACATTAACGATATTGTACTGCGATTCTGTTTATGTAATGCCTCCATCATGATTTGGCGTTTCATGTTACCTGGTTTCGATCGTGTAATGTAAAATAATCACAGTAGGGCAACTTTTTTATTCACGCATAAGGGGTTTTTCTATCGGAAACAAAAAAAAACCGTTTACAAATTGTAAGTTTAGTAAATATGCGTTTCCATTGATTGATTCCTTGTCTTGAGTTTAATAGATAGTGTTACTAAATATTTACAAAATTGACTCGATTTATATGGTCTGTCAAATTCGAATTACTACCTATGCAGCACTAGATTTTGCCTGCAAACAGCTTTATCCGCGTAGGATCCTTTTATCGCTGTATTCTAGGGAGCTATACAATTTTTGGATCAAATTTCATGTCCACCTATAGAGACGTAAAGAAAGAACTTTACGAATAAAAAAGACATTGTCTCATTTCATCGCTTCAGCTAACAATACCGCACAAGTCAAAAAAGTCAAAAACAAAAGGGCACAATCATCTGGGGTCCGCACAACATATTTTTTTCTTCTACACATCTCTATTAGCAGTAATTTTAGCTTACACTATCGTTTTAAAATTAATGTGCGCTACTGTATTTATTTTATCTGTGTTAGCACGGTAACACCGCGTAGGTGTTGCCAACAACGTCAAATTATGTACTTGCACGAGTTGTACTAATTTAATAACGTTGTAAACGTTATAACGGTTGTAACGTTACGCATTGTGCCTTCATTAAAGTTAACATCAAGGGGTGTTCTCGCTTTGATGTACGTTAACTGGCTTTACATGCTACTTATTACTTTAGCAACACACTGTAGCTACTATTCAATGTTATGTATAATGGCGTAATGTTAGAAGCGGCTTGTCTACACTTTGGAGTTATGGCATTATTCTTCTGAGTGCGTTCGTATCGTATTAGAAAGCACGTGTCGTGTCAACTGTAGCTCATAGTGTTGGATATAATACATTATACACTTTAAATAAATAATAAATAAATATCAGGGGACAATATCACACCAATTGACCTAGTCCCAAACTAAGCTCTAGGCTTGTACTATGGGTACTAGACAACGATATAAATACTTATATAGAGAAATATATATACTTAAATACATAGAAAACATCCAAGACTCAGGAACAAATATTCGCGCTCGTCACACAAATATCTTCCCTTACCGGGATTTGAACCCAGGACCGCTAGCTTCGTAGGGAGGGTCACTACCAACTAGGCCAGCGCGTCGTCAAACATTGTAGTATGAACTCTGAAAGGCGTCACAGTCGTTAGTTGTATGGCATTATTTATTATATTATAGAACTGTGTATAGCTTTCATAATCAGAAGTTGTTTATTCCTTCTTCGTCGAGAACTGGGGCCCGTTCCTCAAAAAGTATTAGTCTGATAATATTAGTGTTTTGTCTCATTTTGTACTTTCAATTACGAGACAAAACACTAATATTATTAGACTAATACGCTTTGAGAAATGGGCCCCTGACCGATTTTTCGAGGGTCAAAATACCGTTATGCCAAGTTTGGGTCAATACACTATCCCTCTTAATCTTAAACGCACAATAAACCTATTTCAGTTAAAGTTTCGGGTGATTTTGATTGAAAAACATGAAAAGCCAAATAAATTAAAAAGATATAGGCATAAAACTGCACATACATACTCGTATAATGTTAAAAAACCGGGAAAGAGCATGTCTGACCATGGTCAGTGTAAGGTTCCAAAGCCTTTACTACACAAAAATCTCAAAAATAAAAAGTATGAACTAATTCTCTACCTATTTAAAGTTATTTGGTGCTGTCTTAGGTATTTTATTAAGATTTTATTTTAACACTTTGTTGGCGAGACTAATGATTATGTAAGTATATTCATTCATGCCAAATTACAGCTTTCTACTACTAAGAGTCTCTGAGCTAGGCTGCGGATGGACGGATGGACGGACATGGCGAAACTATAAGGGTTCCTAGTTTGACTACGGAACCCTAAAAAGGGCCCCTATCAGCATTGTGCCGCGGCAAGCCGTGACGCTGGTAATGCTAGTATTCTTAATCGCTGATTAGGCCCTTATTCAGTACATCGCGAATTTGATCACTCTAAGTGCGTCTAGGGCGTCCTCTACCGACATCTCGCGTACATTGTATTCACTGTACAGTCAACCAATTTGATTTTTAGTCCACTTTTTGTACTGCTGCGACGCACACATGCGATTGAAATTGTACCTATTTTGTAAGTTAGATTGATATTGTTATTTTTCACCAAATATGACAATTGTATGTGTGTGATTGAAGCATCAAATAAACGTTTTATCTATCTATCTATCTATCTATCTATCTATCACTTTGGACTATGTTAAAGTGACGTTGACAGCCAAACGTTACAGACTTCTTATGATTTGGTTTACAACGTCACATTGACAAAGTCAATAGTGGCCTAGGAATCAAATTGGTTGACTGTACTATCAGCCCAATGGAACCCTGACCCACCATAGAACGGTGTCACAGTGACATTATAAAACAATTTGTTTGACACTTCTTATAACTTGAATCATAACGTCTCTGTGACACAGTTCTATGGTGGGTCAAGGTTCCAATGGTCTGATAGTACATAATAAAATCTAATCTGACGACGACGAATTAGAAATAAATGAAACTCTAGACTTACAAGGAAAAGTACTTGCTGCTAATAGAAAGCCTTTCAGCGTGTTAGTTTCGGAAAATTACTAAGTGGTCTCGCCGATTTAGTACCCTGTCACTTTAACTTGTTTGTCTCTATCACTTAATTGATTACTACACGAGTTCAGCATAAGAGTGTTTTCAAGGTTAATGTTTGTCTGGATTCTTATTTATTTGGAGTTTAATGAACTGGGTGTCGCTGTTGTCTGTGACTATTGCTTTTTTTCGTTATTTTTAGGTTAATAAAAATAACAAAATTGAAGATTTTTTTAATGCAAGGATAAGGCTAATAAAAAAACAGGCCAACTGATATAACAAAAAAAAACAGCAATCTTTAAAAACCCGACTGTTCCTAACCAATTTTAAAATGGAAAATTATGAAAGAAACCTAACAAATCCTGATCCTGACAAATAAATATCTTTCGCTTCTTCCACATTCATACATCGAGTCATGCACGCACGTCGGTTTCGGGTACTTAAGATTCGGCCCTTTTGCAGTATTTCTCCGATTTGATTAGAAAAAGTACGCCTAGGGCGGCCCCTTCCGACTCTTCCACTCACTTTCGCTCAGTATATCTCTTTCGTTAATCTTCTTTCATCCATTCTTTCCAAATGACCCGAATGATGATGATGATGAATGATGAAAAAGATAACAATGTCGACATAACTCTTTTTATTTTTCCTTCTAAATCCTTATATAATAGAAACTAAGTCAGCGCCACATTTTCTACATTTTTATCAGGATTCAGGCAACATTGTTTATCACTTGGCGACAAACTTTTTCCGACAAAAAGCAGAATACTTTTTAGCATTCGTTACTCGCCCACGCCTCCCCAGACACGGTTTATAGTAAAAGGTATTTTCTTTGGAATTTATCTTTAATTCGCTTCGTTTAGTTTTTGTTCATCGTTGTACGCGGTAACGTTTTCTACGGAAGCGTGGCCAATTGATAGCAATAGGGAATATTCATTCGGTTTCAATAAAAGCTGATTCAAGTAACAATCAGTTGAGAAAAATCTTTTTTTGGATAGCTATAAAAATAACCAAGATAGCCAACAAAGATTTGTTCCTATCTCTTTATAGCAAAACAGAATTTAACATGGAGTTTATATGGCCAGCTGGATTTCTCTGTCTAATCGCTGTCTAAGTAGCAGTTTAAAATTCTTGTATCATCCGTATTTCTTGGCCGATTTTAATTTCAATTTCACTTTGGTGATCTTCTTTACGGTATTTTCAAAATTTGTTGTGAAATGCGTTTTTAAAAATCCTACACGTGTATTCTACACGGTTGAACCTAATTGCTTTCGACATGTTATCGTGTTGTCAACGTCATGATAGCTCTTATTTATTTGACAGTAGCGTTTAGAGACAACACATAACCAGGGATCGGAAATTCGGATCGATATTTACCTAAAGTTGCCAAAATCCCGGAAAAAAATGGGCGAACATGGCGTCAGCTACTTTTTTTTTTTTAATAATCTAAGTTCCGGGATTCCGGAATTCTACAAAACGTAATAATTATTTCATATGTAGGATAAAACGTTCAATTTTGCTCCTATAAATTCGTTAGGTCAATGAGTTACAGGTAAATTAAATAACATTTGGTAAATCTATACATAGAAAATAACTTCAAATAGTTAATTTAAATACTAAATTATGAATTTATACTGGCACAATTTATTTATGTAGAATTCCCGGGAAATTTATTAATTTATTATATGATTGAGTCCGCCTCCATACAACTGAACAACAACGCCGATGCGATAGTATAGGTAAATATCGATCCGAAATTCCGATCCCTGCACATAACATGACAACATGACAAAGGCAACATGGTTTTACCGAGCATAATAAATCCCCTGGTTTGTCTGGTAATCCCATTACTGCTAATATAAAACCCATTCATTATTATTCCGAACGTGCTTTATTTCCGCAATTTTGTATGAAAAAATACGATATTTCTTTTCAAATTACGGATTACACGATCGAATGAACAATCGGACAAAAATCAAACGGAATTGAGACCATCCAATATGATAAAAAAGACATAAACCCCCTTACTAATAAACGTTGAGTAACGGTGGTATTGCTATACAATGTTTTGTCTATATCTGTCATTGTGACATATGGATTTAACAGATAAGGACAAAACATTGTATAGCTATACCACCGTTTATTAGTAAGGGGATTATTCAGTAAGTAGGCCGCACGGGCATTTTTATACGTCAAAAATCTACCAGCGCTTCCCAAGAGGACTGCTGAGAAAAAACGCCGCAAGAAACTCAGCAGTCGGCCATTCTTTAAATATATGCTCCACTATCTCGATCCACTAGTGGAGCGAGCAGCATTCCGGAGTTCACTGTGATCCAACGGTGATCTGGGTGGATCCTGTATCACTTGGAACTCTTTAAGGATCCAGACGGTGGATCGAACAGGGTAGTTATTCTCTCAAAAGCAAAGGTGAGCGAATGCAGGAGTGAAGTCCAAGCGGCGAGTTTAAGTAATCCCGTCAGAGCGAGCAAAACACATTTTAGCGCGTGCATTCTCAATTAGGTAGCCTTATACGTTCGAGAAGCCATGCTGCCAAATTGAATACACGCACTGAAATGTGTTTTGTTCGGGTACCTATTACTTTATCGAAACACTTTTCAACGAACGTATCATTACGCAGAATTTTCATTTCATCGAAAGGCATTTCTCACTGCATGCGTTTTTTTTTAATTTTCTCAATTATAACCAAACCTAACCTACGTATTTAATGTTTAAGATATCTTGAAAACATCTTGGTTTCAGCCGAAACTACCGTTCGACACCATGAAATTCGATGAAATGATACAATCGATGAAGTGAAATTCGATAAAATGATGGGTTACCGTTTTGTTCGCTTTGACGGGACTACTTAAACTCGCCGCTTGGACATTCACTCCTGCGTTCGCTCACCTTTGCTTTTGAAAGAATCACTACCCAGCATTCAGAGAGTTTGGGAAGATCCACCACGAAGCAGGGGCGCATTCTAGCGCTGAGCCAACACGCTCTGGATGCTGCTGGGGCTGCAGAGACCAGAGGGCTTATTGTCTAACGCACTCGCAATCGCACCGGCTTCAAAGTGGAGCAATTGTTTTCATTTTGTATGCATTCAAGCCTTCGATTTTCAAAATGAAAACGATCGTGATTGCGAGTGTGTTAGACAATAAGCCCTCAGGGCTCGGAAACCTGGTTTTTTTTTTTAACCAATTCATCAGAAACGCCATACATTTCAAGTAGAGTATTTTCATTTCGATTCCGCTTGGACAGAATCGATTTTTCTTCGGTTTGATCAAGGAGCAAAATAAAGCTGTTACTGCTCAAAATAACGGTCAATTTCGGTCGCTAATTAAACCAACTTTACTTGGTCAGGAACCTTTTTTTTTATATTATTCTTGTTAGCGAGGATCACTATGTAGGTATAATAAAACTAAACTGTAATAATCTCAGTCACTGCATGGCAATTACCACCGCCCGCTAAATATAAAATCATTCGTGGACCATATTTTGGCTTCTGCGGACCACTGATAGTCCACGGATTACTGGTTGAGAACCACTGTTAACCTATCAAGCAGCAGTGTTCGAATTGTTGTGTTTCGGAGTGGAAACCGGTGTTATTACTAGCATAGAATCATTCATTGGCGATCTTCGGATTGCAGTCTTAATATTGTATTCTTGAAAATGAATGCAAAATGTGAATACGTCACAGATCATTACTACTTTACAAAAACCTCGTATCTGATATTTCGTGACTAACGATTTTAAACTTAATTCCCTTCTCGTTTAAGTTTAAAGTCATACGTCACGAAATATGAGATACGAGGTTTTTCAAAGCATTGACGATATCCCACTTACCATCAGTGTCTGTCGACTCGTTTGGCTTCTCCATACCATACAAAACAAAACTAAGTTTGGAAGAGGTATAAGGTAACGTAATATCGGATATCTCATGCCCCTAACCTCTAGAAACCCTACTTCAAGTATCGACAAATCTTTCAATAGACTACGCACTTTTAAGTAGCTACTTGAGTTTTTATCTGTCCTTTATATACGTACTTACATAGAACGTATTGATAATACATTAACCTTTATAAAAAATAAATCTATAAAATCAGCAATGACGACGCGCTGGCCTAGTTGGTTGTGACCCTGCCTACGAAGCTAGCGGTCCTGGGTTCAAATCCCGGTAAGGGCAGATATTTGTGTGATGAGCGCGAATATTTGTTTCTGAGTCATGGATGTTTTCTATGTATTTAAGTATATATTTATCTATACAAGTATAAGTATGTTTATCGTTGTCTAGTACCCATAGTACAAGCCTAGCTTAGTTTGGGACTAGGTCAATTGGTGTGACATTGTCCCCTGATATTTATTATTTATTTATATTTATTAGTTGGCTTAGCATGCGAGGCGAGGAGAATACGTCAAACCTCGTCAAACTTGATTTAGTGTCAAATATGTCTATTCCATATTCTAACGTAAGGGTACATTTAAGGTTTTAAATAAAAGTGTATTTTGTGTGAATTGAGTCCTTTTATTACTAAGCATCTTAAAGTGTGATGTTATGTCATTTTTATTATTTTCATATGAATGACGTAAAATATGACAGTAAAGCTCGCGTAGCATACTAAGCCCCCTGATTCCACGTTTCAATTTTTACTCAAATACTCTACCTTCAGATAGACACAGACAGAGAGACAGACAGACGGACTGAAACAAAGATATATAGTAGACGTACGGAAGGAGTCGCACAATATGGTTACTTCGCCAAATTTTTCGTACGGACTTAAAATACTTTCATCTTTTTCGTTCATAATTTTAAAATACAACCCTTCACTCGGTCGGGTAAAACACTTTACTAAATCCACGCCGCGTCGACCCAAGTTCCGATGACAAATGTCATCTCCCAACCCCCCTCTACGTACTACGGGCTTCCCTCTTTTTAGGGGCAAAAAATTAGACCCCGCTGTCAGCGGTTTTGGCGATCAAAATTTAAAGAGCGGGTTAGGGTTACGTCCTTGTATAATTAAGCGCATATAGGATGGTTTTTTCGCTGACCTGCCGCGAAACATCAGTTTTAATTGGTTTAACCTCGTTTCACCGACACTTATTTCATAGAAAGTATTACTTCGCAGAATTTTCGTCTCATAGAAAGCTATTTTTTGCTGAACCCGAGTTGAAGGTTATCACATAATATTGCCCGTGAGGTGCCGGGTTTAGAATGTTGCCACTCCATATCTTCCCGTGGATGTCATAAGAGACGACTAAGGGACTAAAGGCTGTGTGGTGCTGTTAGGCGATGGGTTTGCAACCTGTCACTAATACACTGGATAACATCTTAGCCTGGTTGTGCAAAATGTGGCCACAGAATTATCAACAAGTTTTTGGAGTTGTTGGTGAGTCTGTGGCTCTGCCTACCCCACTCTGGGAATGAAGGCGTGAGTTTATGTATGTATGTATGTACATAATATTATAGTCCATTCTCTTGGATAGTGTCGCTACACTGGCACGTACTTGGTTATTGTAATTAAATACAAATATAATTCGATGTAAACTGCCAAATTCACATGCAGCATAACACCCGCAAGTGAATTAGGCTACATCGAATTTTATTCGTATGTGCAAATACGTGCGAGTGTAGCGACACTATCTAAGCGAATGGACTATAGTTCTATTTTATTTACCAGGTAAATCAGGATCTTTGTGCCAAATCGATTGGTGGTGGCGTACATTGAGTGAAATTTGCCATTTTAAGTAATAAAGCAGAGCACCCTGTGTTTTAAATTTTATCATTTTCACTTCATCTGCACCAGAAGTGCGACCCCTGAGGGGCTTTGTCTAACGCACTCGCAATCGCAACCGGCTTCAAAGGGGAGCAATCGTTTTCATTTTGTATGCAGACAAGCCTTCGATTTTCAAAATGAAAACAATCGTGATTGCGAGTGCATTAGACAATAAGCCCTCTGACGGCTTATTGTCTAACGCACTCACAATAAACCTTCTGGTCATGACCTAAACAAATATCATTATTATAAAACACTGCCCTTGAAAAACTAAACAAATTTAATCTAAGTAAAACGAAGGCAGTCAAACTTACGACGCTCTACTACGAAACTGCACTTTCAAATGTTAATTCCAAACGTCATAAACTCCGCATCCAATACACAAACTATCAACCTTACTGCACTGTGTTTCAGTTTACAGTTCAATGATCAAAACTGTGGCTTAAGGTCGAATGGTATTGTCCGGGATTTTAAATTGAACTGTCTTTAAACTGGAAATGAAATCTTGCGCCATCTTTATGTGACATACTCGTATATCTTTATAGATTTTATCTAATACAAAGCCTTGACGTTTAGTGACAGTAGAAAACGGAAATGGTATCGACTTCTGGATGTAGCTTTTATTACCCGACTGCGGCAAAACCTAAAAGGAGGGTTATGTGTTTGACTAGTATACAGGGTTTTCAGCAGAAAGTTGGACAAACTTCAGTGACTAACTCTGTAGGTCATACTCGTCAACTTTTATTATGGGACCAACATCCAAATCGCGAAAAAAAAGACCGCTATTCCATACATTTCGGCTGTTTAGCTCTTAAAGTTTGTATGGAACAGCTGTTTTTTTTTTCGCGATTTGGATGTTGGTCCCACAGTAAAAGTAGATGAGTATGACCTATAGTTAGCCCCTGAAGTTTGTCCAACCTTCTGCCGAACACCCTGTATATGTCCACTGACTCAATGTCCGCTCGTAACCACTAAACGGCTATCCCGATTTTAATTAATTATACGTAGTTAGATTCGTCTTTACCACTAGAGTGCCATAGGCTATATTAAAATTATTTAAATGTGAAATGGCAAAATAAAAAATATATACATGATAAGTAATATTACTTTGATGACATTATCCAAACCGCAGTTGGGTTTTTTTTAAAGCTTGCTTTTCGTAAGACTTGTTTTATACAAGGTTATCCGTCCGCGTAGAAGTGGTTTATTATTTTTCTTTCTAGAACTGTTCTATTTTTTTTCTCTACAAAAACAGGATCTTTGTACCAAATCGATTGGTGGAGGCGTACAGTTGGCCTTTTATGTATAGTCCGTGTCAATTGAAATTGCCAAAGATATAAACAAATAAGTAGTGTTTGACACATAACCTCAAATATTCATCTAGCATGTTTTTATTTAAGGTACCTAGCGTATAATCAATAGTGTTATGCCAGGTCTACACACTCGCGCGAGTCGACGCGAGGCCGAGATACACTGCCGTCTTTAAATACGAGACGGACTGTAAAACTTTTATAATAACATCAATGTATCTCGGCCTCGCGTCGACTCGCGCGATTGTGTAGAACTGGCATAATATGAACGCATCGTAAACGGTTAAAAACGAACGCATCCAAACTTTCTCCTCTCTGGCTCGTCCGCGTGCTATTGCGCTCTCTGTTCTCCCGGCTACCGAGCGCGCTGTATGCGCCACACATCGCGTTTGTCCAGAGGCTCTACTTTGAAATCCGTAATTCCAACTTCGTCTATTGCTATCCCTTTTGCTCTCGACGCGTCACTAATTCGCAAGAAAGTGACGGGGCGATCCGAAGTTTGAATTACTGATTTCAAAGTAGAGCCCCAGAGGCCCTACTTTGAAAATAGAAGTTTAAGTTACGTTAGCTTCATCCCCTTCTCTCGATTTAGTCTCGAACGACGTGTGACAGGGATGGAGCTAACGTAACATCGAACTTCGATTTTCAAAGTAGCGGCTCAGGTTTTTTGATAAGTTTCCATTATAAGTGTTTGCACAAGTTAAAGTATACAATCTCTTTCCCACATTGGCGCCCAACGTGGGGCGCCCGACGTGGGGCGCCAATGTGGGAAGGTGGTTGCATAAATAATATGCAGACGAAGGTTTTTATTACTTGCTGTATTGTACAGTCAATCAATTTGACTTCTAGGCCACTTTGGACTATTTTAAAGTGACGTTGACAACCAAACGTTACAGACTTCTTAAGATTTGGTTTACAACGTCACATTGACAAAGTCAATAGTGGCCTAGGAATCAAATTGGTTGACTGTAATTAACTTTTAAATGTGGGTTGTAGGTTACAGAACTTCAACTTTTAACGAAGTATATATTTTAAGGACGTATTTACCAAGAAAAACGTTAGGATTTTTAAGAAAAACGTTATTTTTTTACATATTTGAATTTATATTTTTTTATCATTGAATAAGTTACTTTAAGTGAGCTTTTGGGCAATACGGTTTTTTTTGATATTTTCAAAGCAAAAACTAATGAAAAAAAACTTTTTTCAGGTCGAAAACTGTGTTACCAGTGCCAAAAAATACATCGAGAACATAGTCTGTGATAAATAAGAAATAAGAGAGAAACCATAGTGTCCTTTAAAATCTGTTACAACATAAAAAAAACTGTTATATTTGGCGTGTTCTCTGTTGCAATATTATTAATAATAATAAAATAAAACGATCAATGTTGTGTTCTGGTATCGAACAGTAAGTGTTAAATAATTGTTTAGGGAGTGTTGACTTCCGGAGTTTTTTTTAATTTTTTTTCTTTTGTGTGACACTAGTGACGTCACCAGAGTCGACCATGACGAAGAATTTCCTTACCGTTACAAATATTGTTAATGAAGGGATCAAAGGGAGCAAGATATCGAAGTTGGGGCTCTCCAAGTACCTGTCGCAGTCACTGTGAGTAAATACTTGATATAAATACTTAGTATAAGTACTTAGTGGACTTGACAGAAGCGCGTGGAACTTAGACCTGCGCCTCTATTCCCGACGGTAAAAACGATATCGTAGTTGACCTGTTATGGTATTGTTATGACGTCAGACGCCATTACTGTCAAGTAAATAAGAGCTATCAAAACGGTGACAATACGAAAACAGATCAAAAACGATATTGTTTTTACCGTGTTGAATAGAGGCCCTGTTATCGTATGGTCAACGTTTTGATAGCTCTTATTTACTTGACAGATGGCGGCCGAGTTGAAAACAATACCATACCACGTCAAAGACAGTATCTTTTTTACCGCCTAGAATAGAGGCCCTGGAATTTTATGATTAAATTTTCTATCGTAAAGGCCAATTTTTCTAATTCTCAGATTTTTAGCTTTTTTTGAACTACTATTCCGTGTTTTGTTTTTTGGCGTCCAATAAAGAGTATTTGTATTGTATTTGTAACATTATTATTTGTTCACAAAATTGTCGTGCCATCTGTTTGAGACTGAACAACAAGCCCTCAGGGAATTGGATGGAGGAAGGAAAATTGTTTATAACACAACTGGTAAAAATGTCGGACACGTTTTCTGTTTAGCCTTTAACAGCGATTTTAACAGAATGATATAAAATATAAATTGTAACATTTAAGCTTTTGTGTGATATTTATTTACAACTACACTTCGTACGTGAATTAGTATCCCACTACTTTTTTTCCTTACTTGTGAGAAATACGATTCGAATAGTAAAACTATGCCAAATACTTGGCACCCAATTAAATTATACAGGGTGTTCGGCAGAAAGATGGACTAACTTCAGGGACTAACTCTGTAGGTCATACTCATTAACTTTTATTATGGGACCAACATCATGATCAGCTGTTCCATACATTTCGGCTGTTTAGCTCTCAAAGTTTGTATGGAACAGCTGTTTTTTTTTCGCGATTTGGATGTTGGTCCCACAATAAAAGTTGATGAGTATGACCTACAGAGTTAGTCCCTGAAGTTTGTCCAACCTTCTGCCGTACACCCTGTATAAGGTACGGAACCCTCAGTGCGCGACTCGTACTTGACCTTGGCATTTTTGTCCTTTTCGACTACTCCTTTGTGTATTTCACCTATCTCGCTCGTTTTAATAATCAATAAGTTAGCTCTCAGCATTCCATTATTATTCTAGCCGTGGTACTGCTCTAACGAGCCAACAGGAAGTCAGCCATTGTTGGCCTGGTGTTGGCCTGCTATTATTGCATTTGACAAGCCATTCGGTAGACAGCAAACTTGGCCGCCGCAAATTTATTGAGAGACTTCTATTTGTTCTTTTGAATTGCATTACTTTAGTTTTCGCTATTTCAGAGCATTTAAGGTTTTAAAACAATGGATATAACAAAAAACAGTCAAGTCCGAGTCGGACTCACGCACCGGGGGTTTTGTTGTCCAACTCACACCTAGCCAATTTTTAATAATATTTTGTTGGTTTTCTTTAGAGTTTGCAATATAATTATTACACCAAAATATATGCATAAGTAGGGTGCTGGAATCAGTTATGAAGTTATGAACTTTCTTTTGTTACAGAAGATACGGGTTATTTATTTATTTTGAGACAGTCCATAAAATAAATAAATATCAATGGACAATACCACACCAATTGACCTGGTCTCAAACTAAGCTATATAGAGAAATAAATACTTAAATACATAGAAAACATCCATGACTCAGAAACAATTTACTACCTTATGATTTTTGAAATAAAAATTAAGTGTCCACCATTGGTGCCATCACCCTACGTTGGAAAAAAGTCTACGGTGTAAAAAGCCTTACACTTTAACTTACACATAATCTTGTAAACAATTCGGTAACAGATCTTTAAAGTAAGGAAGGACGGATGGATAACAAAGGCTTAGTAATTGGGTTCCGTTTGGAACTTTTAGCACGGAACCCTAAAAACTAATAAAAACGAGGTTCCATGCGACATTTTCCTCTGTGGCGCAGTTTGCAAACTGTTACGTGAAAACTAATTTGATAACGGGCAAAAGTTTCTACAACTGCTTAAGTTATTTCTCTGCAACTTAAGTTTTACATTTTTAAATTACTTTAATGGTGCCTTATTCTTAATTTGAACATGGTTAATTAAAAATATTTATTAGGCGCGGACCGCTGTTTTAACCCTTCTATGACTTTGTTAGACCTACTATAAAATATACCATGAATAAATTAAAGGAAATAAAATGTTAATTATAAAATATTTATAAATATAAATTAATTAATTTTTTCTTTGTTATAAAACCGGAAATGGCCTTTTATTCAACACAAAGTTTATTCTATGGCATATAGATTTAAATTCCATTAGTATTTCTTTTACTTTTTCTATTAAGTTAGGGGGTTTTTAATAATTAGTTGTGTCCAGCTGGGTCCAACTTAAAATCAGCACTGTGACTTAGGCCCGCTTGCACGTAAATTTAATTATTAACCCCAGGTTAAATTATTAGCAAATACAGATTCATATGAGAACTGTCAATTTTAACGAATTAACCGGCTAACCTAGGGTTCACCTGGGGCACGTTTTATAAAGCTACAAGTAACCATTTTACAGGTCTAAACTGGCAATACTGCTCAAATGGCTGGTCGTCATTGGTCGAGGTTGTGTCAAATGGAAACTTGTAACCTGTAAATTGTAATTTGTAGCTTTATAAAAAGCAAGCGAGCCTTAGTCGCAGCATGTTGCTGAGCTGATCGCCCTTTTCGTGCTAAATGCCTGTAAGTAGTAAGTTTTTTTAAATATTAGCATTAAATAAATGGTTATTCACCGTATTCTTCTTTATTTTTTTGTTTTCATATCAGGTTTTTGGGCACTACGTGCGTAAATTTGCTTCGGATTACTACGAATCCATCCTGAGATAAACCGCATTCCACCTCTTTCATTCAATAAAGCAATTGGCCCACATTTCGCGCTGACTCAGTTAAATCCGTCAGACATCAGACAAAATGGCCACGTTTGGGACCATCCTTGTGAGCGACACAAACTTATATTTACCACTGAGAGCGTCGCCACCATCAAAGACAACTCTGAAATTCATACTAAATTGTACTAGTTCCAAATTTCACCGACAGCATAGATAACTTTGTGGTTATATAAGCGTTACGTTCGTTTTACCACTTCATATTGACTATGGTGACCTAAAAGGGATCTTGTGTTTTTTGTATAAGGTCTTATTTGTAAAGATTGGTGCCTAGGGATAAGGTAGCTCCCTTTTTTCTTTAAATACGCATCGTTCCAGTTTCGCTGGTAATTTACGTTTTCGCTACATGTTTGCGAAAGTTTGAGAGGTTTTCTTGACTATAGTCAAGGTGATAGCCTAATGGGGTTTGGTGGCTAGGTTTGTGTTATTTTATATGTGGTGGTGTCTGCGTGTCTTAAGTTATCTGGTTGATGAGATTAGTTTAGATTCAGTTTGACTTGGTGACCGTTTGTACACGTTTTCTGTTAAGTTTTCTATAGTTCCAACTTTTATGGGTATGCTCTTTCTAGAGTTCCTTTAGTACCGTTTGGTAACCAAAATTTCGTAACCAGCATTAAATTTAATTTGATTTTGTTCCTGGTTACGAAATTTTGGTTACCAAACGGTACTAAAGGCTAAAGTTATACTTTCAAAAGGGGAGCAGTAGGTACTGTCATTTATGATAATTTGACATGCTGAATAATTAATGCTGTAACATTACTTTGAGCAATAAGTAACCTAATGTAATATAATCTAAGGTGTGCCTTTTTATGTTTTAGAAATTTTATTACATGTAAGTAAGTAAGTAAGTAAGTAATATCTTTATTGCGTGGAATTGGGTGGGGTTGCACAGTGGTAATGCTTAAAATTAGATTCGCCAAAACCTGTCTTTTCAGACGTACACAATTTTACATAAAAATACATGCTAGCTAAATAATTATGTCAAAGAAAAAATAAACTATACATATCAAACATTTGAATTTAAATTTTATTACAATATCTACATCTACATGTCAGAATTCAATTAATTGTTAATATATTTTGTTCATGAAATCTGTTACACTATAAAAACATTTTTCCGTGAGCCATTGTTTAAGCGCACTATTAAATTTATTTAAATTGTCTATTTTTTTAAACGACTCCGGTAGACTGTTAAAGATGGCAATACACATGCCGTAACAATTAGTTGATGATAGTTTTAATTTCATAATAGGTTTATACAATTTATGCATGTATTGAGGTCGTAATGTACGTGTGGACTTATCCTGAAATTTTTGGAACAGTACTTGATGCTTATAGACAAAAGAGCACACTTCCATGATATATATAGAGGGGACCGTTAGAATTTTATACTTAATAAAAAAGGGTCGGCACGAGTCATCTTGTTTAAGAGCAAAAATAGCCCGTATACATCGTTTTTGAATGCATGCATGCATGCATGATTAGGTCAAGTCAGAACTCTGTGCAATTTAAAAAATATTCGGCATTATTCATGACTAATCCATGACCCTTACAAATTATCTAAAAAAGTTTTTGGAAGATCTATTTTGCGTTATGTATGTTTCTGGTTTAAAAAAATACATTTTTTGAGTTTCCCCGTAGTAAGTTACTGATTTTTAAATAAAAACAAGGCAATTTGTAAAACTGTCAGAAACTATTAAAATGTCTGTCTACTCGTTACCTATTAATACTATCTCTTATGTAATAATTTACAATAAATACAAAAATCTACGGTTACTTAAAGGAGAATGGGCAAATTTGTATGGAACTTGGTGTATGAGCGGCCAAGGATACTTTTATTATCTGATGATGTGGTATAGTCCTGCTGTTATTTGGTGAAAGTTTCACTACCGTGACTTAGGCACTTGTCCCACCGCGGGCGATGAGCGGGAAGCGAGTACAGCCAGCGATCAACTATTAATATATGTGTCTCTTTTATTGACACGGGATCTATATCTTTTGTTTCGCTAAACTAGTAGAGAGAGTCCTCGCCGGTAGTGTGAACAGCCAGCGATGAACTATAAATATATCTCTCTCTTTTCTTTACATCGGAGCGATTATCTTTTGTTCGTTTCTTGGGCGAGAAAATCGCCGATAGTTCATCGCTTACTCGCCGGCGGTGGGACAAGTGCCTTAAAGATGATTTTCTTTTAGAATACTTTGCGTACTCTTCCCAATTAGATGTTAGATCATCAATATATCAAATATTTAGGAAAGAAGGGAAATCTCAACATATGTAGATGACTTAACATCTCAGAGTGAAGTATCTAGCAACTATCAATATGTTATTTATTTACTATTAGGCAATAAATATGCAATAATAATGGACGATAGCCTCTCGACCGTTTCTTTGGTCGTCAATCACAAGGTAAAAATAATAAGTTCTAGATCTGACATGTCTTGATCGAATTCAGACTTAAGTTTAAGTAATTCCTTTTTTAAAAGAGATACAATTTTTTTTTTTACAAAAAGTATTCCTTAATATCACAGCTTTCTTATGACACTAATTTTATCAGTGGCCGCCGATAGGCCAATTTGCCCATTCTCCTTTCTGCAAGCACAAACAGCCTAAAACAAAACCCCTTTGCCAATCTCACTTCTAAAGTTAATCGTTTCAAACTACGCACCGTGACGGAACCCCAAAAATCTACGGCCCCTAATAGTCAGGGGCTGTAATGCAGGGATTACCTTCTTCCGACGCCATCAACGTTCCAGCCAACTTGTGGGATAATAGGCTAGTTTAGGATTTAGAAAATACCTAGTATTTTTTAGGAGTAGAAATACTAGTAACATTACTTTGTTTGAATGTAAGTTAAGCTATTTTTAATATTGGTATTGTGTTTTTTATTTATGTGAAAATTCATGCTGACTTACATTTAAGTTTTACTATACCTATGAACACATAATAGTAATATTGTACAAATGAATCTATTGCAATATTATTTTACTTCGTTTGTTAATTACATACATAAAAATAACTAATACTCGCGTAAAAATAGACTAGCTTTATTTATTTTTTATTTAATGTGTGCGTTGTTGTGAATGATCTTTCCCTTCTTTCTGGTTAATAGCATCTTTGAATTTCTTCAAGGCCACAACGTATAAGTAACGCACTTACGCTAATGTTTGTAAAAGGCGGCGATAGTTCAAATAGGTGTCTTATCATGATACCCCACCCTTGGAGTTGCTAATATCCGGTTATAACCACTTTATAATATTTATTCACTACCTTATGCCCGCGTCTGTCCCCGAGCAAGAGTTGTTTATTGTTTAAATTCGATTCACGTCGATCGGCTAAGGAGACGTAACAAACAAACAGACAATGTGTTTAACTACAAAGTCAAAAAAATATATTAATTACTTTATAATTATTACATTGGCACCTAAGGATGATTATCCGTAATCATGGTGTCTTAAAAATCCACGCTAATTATTATAAATATCAAAGTTACTTTGACTGTCTGTTTATTTCGCTTATGGCTAAATTGCTGAACCGAAATCGATGAAATTTGGTATGGAGACAGCTTGAACACCGAGAATATAGGGTACTTTTTCTGCTATTTACTAGCAATAAAAGATTTAATATTTTTAATGAATTAATTGTAATTTGTAATTTCACGTGAATATACGCTAGAAAATGTAAAAAAGTCCTTAAGTCTACCTTATAACTTTCAAATCGTCGATACTCAGTATGAACACGAGTATTTTTACCAAGTAAAAAATACTTTCAGGTCCAACGTGAACTAATAGGTCCATTAGGTTTGACCTGGGGCATAGGCTTCATAAACGAACCGAGATGACAGCTGATAGCTCATCTAACAGCGCCTCTATTCCCGGCGGTAAAAACGATATCGTAGTTGACCTGTTATGGTATAATATTGTTATGACGTCAGACGCCATTACTGTCAAGTAAATAAGAGCTATCAAAACGGTGACAACAATAACAGATCAAAAACGATATTGTTTTTACCGTGTTGAATAGAGACCCAATTTAGCTTAGCCACAGAATATAATAACAGTATTAGTCACGATTCAGAAAAAGCAAGTTTAAAAAAACCCCACAACCTAACCGACTTTTAATCGTTATAAATCCTAAATGATCATTCAAAGTAAAAAAAATATGAAATAAACCTAAGGATGATTTTTAAGTAAGTAAGTAAATAAAACACACAGACAAAAAATAAAGTAACAAAAAATAAAGTAACAAAAAATAAAGTAACAAAAAATAAAGGAAAAGAGATGACATGTAGTGCTAGACGCTAGTGTTGCGAAACGGCCCCAACTCAGCATGTGGTGGCTATGAAGCCAAATACCCATTCAATGATACCCCACTTGTCATAGTTCGTCTATTTTGTTTGTTACCCGACTGCCGAAGGAGGAGGGTTATGTGTTTATCAGCCTATGTATGTTGTTCCTTAGTGGTGCTCTGAAAACTAAACGCGTAGACTGATTTTGATGATTCTTATGGCAATGGATTTGTCTTATTCATGTAAATGTCATTAAAGATATGACAGCTATCAAAATTCAATATGGCGGCAACCAGACGCTATACAGGGTTATTGGTAATTCGACGTATTCCCGTTAGGAGGTGATAGGGGTGACTATTTGCAATAATTTTAACCCCTATATGAATTATGCAAAAGTGAACCATTTTTGAGTTATCATGTTTTTTAACTTTTTTCAAAATAAGTCGAAAATGCAACATCAAAAATTTATTAAAAAAAAAGTATCAATTTAAATCTCATTTTTTCTTCTGGTTTATAAAAAAGGTTAAACACTGGTTATTTATCAATATTAAAATAAACATTATCGCTCCAAATTTAAAAATGCGAGATGAAAAACGATATTATTTCAATATTTTTTGAGATTTTTTCCACTGAAAAGCCTTAAAAACAAAAAAAAAACATTATGAAACTGGGCTTGCAGATTATTTCAAAAAAATAACCGTTTTCTTAGCTATCCAACAATGCATAATAACTAGGAACTTATTAAAAAAAAACTAGGAAAAAAATGAACACAAAGGAAACAGGCGGAAATTTATATTCGAAGTAAACTTAAGGTCGTTCTTTAAGATTTCCATAAAATTAATTAAAAACAATACCCAATAGAAATGAAATAAAAAATACAAATTTAAAATCAAATTTAGAATCAGCAACAGTTTAGTAGTAATAAAAATTTACAATTAATAATAAGTAATAATTAACACATACATTTTGTAATTTAGCCTAGGTAATTAAAGTTCTTGTTCGAAGTGACTTCCCCTATTGCGTACGCAAAGTCGCATTCTTTTTCTAAGTTGTGACTTAACTACCGAAGTAGTCAAATTATTCCGCATCGTATTCGCTGCGTTTATAATTCTTATTTTGAGTTCTTCCGCGGATGACACAGGCGAGACGTCGTAAACTAGGGATTTCATGTGACCCCAGACATAGAAATCAACCGGCGTTAAGTCCGGACTTCTCGCGGGCCACGGAATGGGTCCTCCTCGCCCTATCCAACGATTAGGAAAATGGCTATCGAGCCATCGCCTTACATTGACACCAAAATGTGCAGGACATCCGTCTTGCTGGTATATCATGTTTTGCCTTGTAGCCAAAGGCACGTCTTCGAGGAGGTCAAACATTTCATTTGTCAAAAAATTTTCGTAAGCTGCAGCATTTAGATTGCTCGGTAAAAAATGTGGTCCGATTAAATTGTCGTCAATTATTCCCATCCACACATTGACCGAAAAACGGCGTTGCGACCCTTTTGGCCTCTTTTTATTAGGATTTTTGTGCATTTTCTCACTCCAATAATGTTCATTGTGGTAGTTAGTAATCCCATCTTGATCGAATTTGGATTCGTCGGTCCACAGGATTTTCTTCAAAAAAGACGCGTCTTCTAAATCCGCATTTAGCATGAATCTACAGAAAGCAACTCTCCTTTCAGGGTCCTCTTCGTGAATAACTTGCACAGGAGTATAATGATAAGGATAGAATCCTGCATTATGCACCGTAGACCACGCTAAACTTTAGCTTACCTGCATATCGGCATATCCACACGCCTGCCTAATCCGTTTACGAGCAACCGTCGGTATTTAGCACTGGACTAATCTACGGCGAGCAGAGTAACATTGACGTATTTAAGCTCATCGGAGCGCTTGGCTCAGGCCACAGTTTTTAAAAAAACAGTATGCGAACTATATTAAAGCAAAAAAAAATCGTCGGTCTTGTACTCCAGGCCCAGGTCTGCCTAAAGTGGCCCATTGTACTCATGCTAATTTCAATGTAACTTGAAACATGAGTGTCGTTTGTTAATAAACAACGATAGATGACGTCACCATACCCTCCGAGTATGAAAAACAAGCGATTACTAATTTCGTGGATCTTAAGTAGGGTCTTGGCGGCATAATTGGTAATGCGCATGCATCGGCCCGGAAAGCCAGAGGAGATGTAGGTTCGAATCCTGCCTAATAAACAAAATATAAAAGAGCTAAACAATATATCAAAGAAACAAAAAAAAAACGGCCCGGCCTCCAGTGGAAAAAAATGTAGTTTACACTTCAAAAACACAAAAATAAACTAAGTAACACATCTACCGCCTTATTTATTTACCCGCCGCCGCTTTATTTGTGGGTTTAAAACACAAACACAAAGGGACTTAACAATCGTATTAATTTAATTTGTTACCCAATGAGTTAACAAGTAACAATAATAGCCGGTTTTTTTTGTTTAAAAGGTTAATATTCCATCAGAAAAAACCTTTACAATCGTAATAGCTTGGGTGTAAAGGGTTAAAAGAGGTAAATAGGATGCACGAGTTTAGTAAATAGCGCGTTAAAAATTTCATGTGTCTCTTTTCAACTCTTCAAAATCAACGGGAGAGGGAAGAAAGAAAGACATTTATTCACTACACAGAAGACACGCAAATAGACAAATAAAATAAAAAAACCGGCCAAGTGCGAGTCGGGCTCGCGGACAAAGCGTTCCGTACCATTATCTATACATTAGACACTATACCAGTTGCCGTTATTAATATACAGCAAAAAACGGCAAAAAAATCACGTTTGTTGTATGGGAACCCCACTTTAATATTTTTTTATTCTGTTTTTAGTATTTGTTGTTATAGCGGCAACAGAAATACATCATCTGTGAAAACTTCAATTATCTAGCTATCTGGTGACAGACAGACAGACGGACAGCGGAGTCTTAGTAATAGGGTTCCGTTTTTACCCTTGGCTACGGAACCCTAACAATCAATGTGACAGCAACAGCACGGAGTGTGTTTCCTCGCGTTAATAGAGAATTGGCAACTGGCATTGGCTTTATTGATTACTAGCTTCTCCCCGCGACTTCGTCCACGTAGATTCCGATTATAGTTATTCCCTCGGAACTTTTAAATTTTCCGGGATGAAAAGTAGCCTATGTGTTAATCTAGGGTATAAACTATCTCCATTCCAAATTTCATCCAAATCCGTCCAGCCGTTGCAGCGTGAAGAAGTAACAAACACACACACACACACACACACACACAAACTTTCGCATTTATAATATTAGTAGGATGCTGCGGTGTCAGACACCTACAGCGCTGATTTTCAGCCAGTACCGTCTCGGTGGCTCACGGAACGCTGTACAAACATACTATCTATATATATAAAAGGCAAAACTGACTGACTTATATATCAACGCACCGCCGAAACTACTGTACCTAGAAACTTGAAATTTGGTACAGGGGTTCCTTTCATGATGTAAGTGAGCTCTAAGAAAGGATTTTTCAAAAATCGACCCCCAACGGGAAGAAATGGGGGGAGTAGCGGGAAACTAATTCTACGCGTACGAAGTCGCGGGCGTCCTTTAGTAATTTAATATTTAGACGACGCGCTGGCCTAGTTGGTAGTGACCCTGCCTACGAAGCTAGTACGGGACGGGTTCAAATCGTAAGGGCAGATATTTGTGCGATGAGCGCGAATATTTGTTTCTGAGTCAGGGATGTTTTCTATGTATTTAAGTATATAATTTCTCTATTTAAGTATTTACATCGTTATCTAGTAGGTACCAATACTACAAGCCTAGAGCTTAGTTTAGGACTAGGTCAATTAGTGTGACATAGTCCCCCTGATATTAAAAAAAACTATATGCTATACTATACTATATACGCTCAAACATACTAATCAAAAATCAATGAAACACAATTTCAAACAATAATATTCTAGTTTGTCTTTTAAATGTCATACTGCACAAGTTTTTACTGTAGCTCCGTTACAAAAGCTAACGGGATATTGGATACGGCAAGTGCAGTCCCGGATAACAGAACCGCATCGTTACTGGACCAGCATTATCGACTTTAACACTAACTGCCGCATTCAGAGACGTCAATTAAATTTAATGCTTGTTAAGTGATTTTATTCTATTGCTATAGCAAAGAAAGTGACAGCAGTAACTTTAATCAAGCATTAAATTTCATTGACATCTCTGAGTGCGGCAGTAAGCTGTTCAGCTTTTAATGCACGGAAAGATAATGGTTTGTGAATTGTGTTACACTAGCGACCCGCCCTCGCTTCGCTTTGGTTTATGTGAGCTTTCTGTAACCTTGCCGCCATATTGATTTTTATTCATCATCATTCTCCTGCCCTTACCCCAACTTATTTGGGGTCGGCGCTACATGTATTTTTCTTCCATACTTCTCTATTAGTCGTCATCTCGGTAGTTAGTCCCTTTCTAGCCATATCATCTTTCACACAGTCTATCCATCGTTTTTTTAGTCTTCCCCTACTCGTACACCCATCCACATTCATACTCAAAACTTTCCTGACGATATTTTCCTCATTCCTCCGCATCACATGGCCACCATGACAACCGATTCCCACACAATTTTTCAGTCAGTCATATTGATTTTTTATTACTTTAGTGACATTCATAAGATTTAGACAAATCAATTGACATATCAATTATCTAAATCGATCCACGCGTTTAGTTTCTAGAGCGCCATAAAAGAACAAACATACATACAAACATATATAGGCTGATAAACACGTAACTCTCCTTTGCATCGCGCAGTAGGGGGAAGTGCGCGTTTGTGAATGAAATACGCTATAAATCCATTTAATAAAAAATCATGTTTAGGTAAGACGATACTGGCAATTTTCCCGTCGCTAAATCGTTGCATGCTTCCGCCGATGGCTTAGAGCCAGAGTCAACAAGTTTGTGCCGCAAATGCTTGTCACAAGCATGCCAGAAACTACCCTCAACTTACGTAAACTATGATACGGATGATCGACTATTTATGTTGTTTTTGTTGTTAGAACGTATTGTGGAAAAAATCATTTTTGTGCAACGATTTTAATAACTAGGTATAAGGTAAGGTGGGGCAAGTACGTCTACGGGGCAAGTCCATCTAACCAACAATATCTTCTAAAAATATATGCTTTTTCGCACTTACCCCGTTGACGCTTTTACCCCACCTGACGGGGTAAATGCGTCTATGGGGCAAGTCCGTCTAACCAACAATATCTTCTAAAAATATATGCTTTCTCGCACTTACCCCGTTGACGCTTTTACCCCACCTGAGGGGGCAAGTGCGTCTACGGGGCAAGACCGTCTAACCAACAAAATCTCCTAAAAAATATATAGTTTGTCGCATTAAGGTACTCTTTTGACGCTCATACGCCACCTGACCTTAATCTAAATTTAAAAAAAAGGTTATGTGCGAGTCAGACTTGTACACAAAGGATTCTGTACCATTATTGTATGGGGGCGCCTTTTTCTATTATTTGTTGTTATGGCGGTATATTATTGTTGAAGAGGCCTTTACCCTGTGGATGGATGTGGGCTGAAAATGCTGAAAAATGATGATGATGATGATGATGATGATGATGATAATGATGATGATGATGATGATGATAGCGGTAATTGAAATACTCTGTGAAAATTTCAACTGTCTTTCTATTTCGGTTTATGAGGCACAGTCCACTGATAGACAGACGGACGGCCGGACGCATATAGAAGGGTTAGTAATAGAGTCCAATTTAAACCCTCTGGGAACTTTTAAAATCACTTTAATTTTCAATCTGTTATCGCGACGAAGGTTTACGATCATTTGCTAAAAATCGTTTCACAAACTGATTAATTTCACAAACACATCATTTTGCAAAACAATTTTTTCCGAAACTGTAAATATTTCAGGATTTCTATTAAACTAACCTAACCTAACCTATAGGGCTCTACAAGATTGTCCTGAAATAAATCATGAAATATTTACAGTATCGGAAAAAATGGTTTTGCAAAATGATAATAATGATACCGTAAAACTACACAACTATGGTCCTGGCCTACAACAATAGTCCGATTTTACTTATCACATTATTCTAAAAATATGATAGCTTTAGCTATAGCTAGAGTTTAGAGCAATAGATTTTAGGCCAAACAGTACATATACCCAGCAATAATAGCAGTAAGGTATCAAATTTTAGAATAATGTAATGAGGAAAATTGGACTATTGTCGAAGGCTAGGACCATAGTTGTGTAGTTTTACGGTAGTGTTTGTGAATTAATGATACAGACGAAGTGGCCAGTCATACATACATTCATTAGCACTAATCTCCTATTAGGACATGACACTTTCTAATTTTCCAACGCGACAGGATAGTTAATTTACAGATAATTTGATGTGACCGCACACCGTTAACTCTAATTAACGATCGTGCAACCGTGCAATAACGTCAGAGATAACTGACGATCTGACGATTGCAATACTGTCAAAACATTGGAAACACAAGGTATATCAAACCGGAAACAAGAGCCTGTGTCGTTGTAATTAGTGAACAAAATACCTAAATATTGGGATAGAAGCTTTAGGTCCACATCTCGGTAGGAGTAGGTAGCAAATACGACCAGATCGCTTTGCGACTACGTCTCGATTTAACTACATCGCTTTGTGCCTAGATCGCTATACGACCAGAGGGGCTATTGTCTAACGCACTCGCAATCGCAACCAGCTTCAAAGTGGAGCAATTGTTTTCATTTTGTATGCAGACAAGCCTTCGATTTACAAAATGAAAACGATCGTGATTGCGAGTGTGTGTGATGATGTAAGTGAGCACTAAGAAAGGATTTTCCGAAAATCCTTTCTTAGTGCTTACATCATGAAAGGAACCCCTGTACCTCAAGTTTCTAGGTAAGTACAGTAGTTTCGGCTGTGCTTTTATATAAGTCAGTCAGGTTTGCCTTTTATATATATAGATTAAATGTCAGTAGCGATTTTTATCTGTTTACGAGGTCTAGGTTGCAGTAGCGAGAGGTTATAAATGGCTCCTGTCAAAGATAATTTAAACTACAAGGTATGTTCCTGAAACTGTCAAAAGTACCAATTAATTTTCAACATGGCTGCCTACTCCGTTTATTGCCTGGCAATGTTCCAACGGTTACGCTGGCGTTAATATATAAAGATGGCAAAAGGTATTATGTCACCGTTGTTTGTCTTCGAATTCATGCTTTAGGCTCAAGTGTTATGTTGTTGTTTTACTTGTAACATTTTGGAAACATACTTCGTCTTTCGTGAGTGCTTAATGCCTCTTTATAATGAGTTACCTTTGTTACGCCATTTTATGTTTAAAGCTATGGTTACACGAGGCTAGTATTTTCAGCCAGTTATGTAAATTATAATTCAGTCATTGTAACTTTTGTAAGATAATAGGGTATTTGCCAGATACCGGTAAAACGGAACTAAGTAATCATAAGCTTTTAGTTGATATATTTTTTGTCATGGCTATGATAGAACTGTAAAACTTGGTGTCAGGCGAAGTTTTCAGTTCCACCATTGCCGTGACAAGAATATTATTGACTAAAAGCTTATAATTACTAGATTCCAAATAGCCTCGTGATTCCCAAATAGCCCCGTTTTACGTATAGCATTTCATACAAATAGCCCGGTATTAAATTTCTTATATTAATTTTTATAATATATCAATATACGTAGTATGATAAAATAATCCAAAATCAAATTTGAAATTGGTAATTAAATAAAAAAGTTATAGCGCTTTTAAAGTTTTTGTCTATTTCTTTCTCACAAAACGATGTTTTGCGTGTAATTCATATGACGGTTAAGTAATATGACTTCATATTACTGTATTTTCCTCTCTGTCTAAAAGCAAGTTTTAAACATTTATATCTTTTGTATTTTTAAAGATATTAAAAAACTATTTATACAAGGCTATTCACAATCAAAGCATACTTACTAAGACATGATTACATACATACATACCTTGACGCCTGTCCCCTAATGGGGTAGGCAGAGACTATGGAACGCCCGGCATAGCAGTCTAAACTTACAACTTTCGCTTCTACATTCATTAACAAATGACTTATGAGTAAGTAGCTTAACGGTTAGTGGACACCATTTTCCGATAAGTTGACTATACTAAGGTTAAAGGTTATTAAACTAACTGCCGCACTCAGAGACGTCAATTAATTTAATGATTGTTTAGAGACGTGCTGTCTTATTCTATTGCTATAGCAAAGAAAGTGATAGCAGCAACTTTAATCAAGCATTAAATTTAATTGACGTCTCTGAGTGCGGCAGTATGTCATATATGCTATTAATTATGTATTAGTTTGAACAACTACATAGAAATCACTCTTCGAATTTAAGACAATACTTTAGTTTATTCGAAAACACAATAATAGTGATGAGGGCGCCACTGGACGGTCGGAGCAGACTTAATAAGCCAGTACTACACTGTGAAACAGGATTTGGAAACCTGGTTATTTTCTTTGACCAACTCGAAAGAAACGCCATACATTTCAAATGGAGCATTTTCACTTCGATTCCGCTCCAACAGAATCGATATTATTTCGGTTCTGATCAAAGAGCAAAATAAAATTGTTCTTGCTCGAAATAAGGGTTAATTTCGCTCGCTAATTTCTTCGCACCGCCATCGTTTTCATGTCTCTCCTACCCTTTTAGCTAGCTCTTTAGTTACTTCACTTGCTCAGCTTGAAGTTAAGTCGGCTTTATCATTGGTCGATACACCATCCAACTGCAGGAAGAATCAAAAATTAAAAATAGCAGGTTAATCCCAGTGATCATAACTGTCGCAGTTGATTCCGCTCTGAGCGAGCGTTTACGAAAAACCTGAGAAAAACCGGTCAAGTGCGAGTCGGACTCGCGCACCGAGGGTTCCGTTTTGAAGATAATATGCTTGGAAACCGCAAAAGACAATATTCATTTTGTTATAAGCTTTATTTTCCAGGTCATAAGGTCGATTTTGACTAGCCTAAATTTTAATACAGATTTTCTTAGTTTTTTGTTATTTCTCAAAAACTGTAAATAATGAACACTTTATTTTATTATTCCTAGAAAATATAAGTAATTATCTATACGTCACGATTTTTTTCAGAATTTTTGATTAATAAACTTCGGAGATAAGGGGAGGAACGGTCATTTTTTGTACATTTTTGGCTATAAATCAAAAAACACATCACAGAAAATGTTCAAAAAAAATGTTTTGAAATGTGCAGGTTAAGACCTTAGAATTAAATTAAATTTCATATTTTTCTTACTACAAATAGATGAGGGCAAGCAAGTTGTACAACTATGCCAAATTTCAAGTTGATAGAATTTGTAGTTGCTGAGAAAACCTGCTGTGACATACAGACAGACAGACAACGAAGTCTCACCATAAGGGTTCCTTTTGTACCATTTTGGTACAGAACCCTAAAAACCATAATATTAACCGGTATTATTCAAACCGTTCCCAAGCCCTGCTCCGAAGTACCAATCTACTATCTCTATATTATTAATTACCTTCATTAAAGCCATATCAGCTAGTACCAACTTGAATTGAGATAGAACTGTTGAGTTTCTTGCGAAGCTTCTTCTCAGCAGATTTCTAAAGTGCCCGTGCCCGTGCTTGTATACTGACCAAACATCTGTTATCTTTTTTAATGTTTTTAATATCACTAGCATTAATCTTCCCAGCATTGTGTATACTGGCATACTGCCAAGTTCGAGTATTTACTAGCATAGGTCCTATCCCGGCTTGAAATGCTCGCCTCGTGTAATCCGGCCACTATGGAGAAAAGTTTGGGATAGTTGGTTGAGAACGCGTTTGACAAAGCAAACTGTTTTAATGAGGTATCTTTGTCGACTCAAGTTTAAAGGGTGTCGACGAGCTCGAGGGTTTACAACAATACAATATAATACATACATACATACATACATAAACTCACGCCTTCATTCCCAGAGTGGGGTAGGCAGAGCCACAGACTCACCAACAACTCCAAAAACTTGTTGATAATTCTGTGACCACATTTTGCACAACCAGGCTAAGATGTTATCCAGTGTATTAGGTGACAGGTAGCAAACCCATCGCCTAACAGCACTACACAGCCTTAGTCGAGTTCCTTAGTCGTCTCTTACGACATCCACGGGAAGACATGGAGTGGCAACATTCTAAAACCCGGCACCACACGGTCGATACAATATAATAATATGGATAAATACAGTGTGTCCCCGGATAAAGTGCACAAACGAATAGGGATGAAACTGGAACCGACAAAAAAAAGAATATTTTAGTGTCATTATTTTATTTCTTAAGATTAAAAAAAAACATTGATTGCTGTGAACCATAACGGAACAAAGTGAAATATCTCGCCTCATATGAGGTCTATTGAGATGAGATAAATTGTTTTTTTTAATCCCAGAGCATTCTGGGACACGCTTCTGTCAAAAAAAAACAGAAAAAAAGTTATATTTTCCAATTCACAAAGTCAACTGTGTCAAACGTCAAACGTCAAGTAAAATGTCACAGACGTACAACCACCGTGGCGCCACAGATTGTATCAACTCGATTGGTACAGAACATTGCTTATTCTTAAACATCGTGGGATTACATTTTAGATTATCACCTTTAGCGTACTACTCTGGTTTGAAAAACTAGCCTAGTGTATTCCGTACCTACTTCAGACCTAGACTGCGTAAACCTAATTTCTCTGCCTAAACTTAGCACTACTCTGTTATTATGTAACCCTGGTAGAATCGCTCAAAGTTATCCAATCACGGCATTTCTAAACATCATTAAAACTTGTTGGGCCGGAGCTGGTACTCACATCTCGGCATTGTTGGAATTACGTGTAATAAAAATAACGCCTGTACATTTTGCTGCGAGATGAGGAAAATTTGGGACAAAACGATGTTTTATGTTTATTTGCCTTATACCTATTGTAACAGTTAAAATACAAAGCAAATTTATACAATAACACGGTAATCACCATAATGCATTATAACAAAGAACTGTTATGCCAATTAAAGTTCAGCCATAATTAAATTATGTGAACAATAAACGGTAATTAGATACAGAACCCTAAAAATAGGTTATATTTCAATTCGCGGTGTTTCTTCTGTGGTCTCTTGAAAGCGCTGGTAGATTTTTGACGTGTAAAAGTGCCCGTGCGGCCTACTTACTGAATAAACACCTTTTTTATTTTATTTTTTTACTCTTAAACTTAATGTGAAAGTAAAGATCAAGTATATAAATAATTGCTAAGACCTCACTTGATCCTTAACCGCACGTGATTAACGACTAATAATGGTAATTGGTTCGTTTAGTTGTGTTTACATTTTTGCCAATTTCAATTGGCACAGACTATAGTTAATAGATTATTTCTACATGACGTAACTTCAACTTAATTGGGAAAAAATTCCCCGACCGTCCGTCCTTTGAACGCTGTTAATTTCGTGAATTCCGAACCTCGATATTAACAGTCGAAAAAATTCAGGCCTTTATTTGTTACGGAACCTACATGTCCGGAATCTCTAGTTATTAGAGTTCGAAGCGATGAGGAACGTTATAATTCGGCTGCTTAAATAAAGAAAAAAAAAACGAATACATTTATTACTATCGACTTCGCTCTGTTTCAGTTCATGTGAGTTTTTTGTAACACTCGTACATAATCCTGAATTTATCTATATATATAAAGGCAAACCTGACTGACTTATATATCAACGCACAGCCGAAACTACTGTACCTAGAAACTTGAAATTTGGTACAGGGGTTCCTTTTATGATGTAAGTGAGCACTAAGAAAGGATTTTCCGAAAATCGACCCCCAACGGGAAGAAATGGAGGGAGTAGCGGGAAACTAATTCTACGCGTACGAAGTCGCGGGCGTCCTCTATTATACATAAAAACCTTCCTCGTGAGTCTATTGATGAAAACAGCATTAAAAACCGTTGCGTAGTTTGAAAGATGTAAGCGTACATACATGTCTTTGATAAACATCTGTTTAACCTCGCCTCTTCCTAAGAAAAAATAACGATGATGAAGTTCCTATTATGAAAACAAAATACTTTAATTAAACCCGCGTTAATTAGCAAAAATAATTAGTTTCCATTCGGACATTTGGATGAAATACGGCCCGTTGGGCCTTAATTTCAATTTGTATGTAAATTATTGTTCAGCCATTTTTAATAGGTCATGCGGAACCACGAACCGAGACTTCTTACGGCTCAGTTTCATTGGTCGATAGCCCGCATGCTTGTAGCAGTCCATTGATGGGTTGTTTTTACGTATGTCTGTGGACAGAGGGCTTATTGTCTAACGGCCGAACCCTATATTTAAACCGCGGATAGATAGGCTTACTTCGGATTGAAATTTGACACATTTTGTATGGTCAAATGTCAAATTTTAACCCGAAGTAAGCCTTATCTGTCCGCGGTTTGAATATAGGGTTCGGTCGTTGAGCACTCGCAATCGCAACTGGCTTCAAAGTGGAGCAATTGTTTTCATTTTGTATGCAGACAAGCCTTCGATTTTCAAAATGAAAACGATCGTGATTGCGAGTGCGTTAGACAATAAGCCCTCAAGTCTGATACATACGGCAGTCAAGTGTGTCCGGACAAGTTCGAAGAAAAAACTGAGCGATATTGCAGTGTGTATAAATTTACACGAACCTAATCAGGCCTTATTTTCCACCCTCATAACTTTTCTCTGTGTAGCTAGGAACCTGATATTTTTACAGATAACTTAGGTTTCTAACAGCTTAGGAAAATTGAGGTTGTGTCATTATGTTATAAAAAAAAATTGTTTATTGTATTGGCCAAAAGACACAAGATCATCTCAAATATTTCAAATAAGACCTGCCTGTGTACAAACATTTTTACTTTTAAATGAGCGCTTCTGCACAAAGGGCAATGTTGAACAGAAATCGTTATAAATGCAATCGGGGTGTATATTGAGCGCTCGATGTGAGAGCGTAGTTTCGTATAAATTTAGCTATAACCTATGAAAGTAAGAAAATAAACATGAGTATTACATTATGATTGCGGCAATATTTATATCGAAAGCGGAAGCGTGACCTAATAATATACATTTCCGCTATAAGCACCCATTTTCCAGTAAATTTACTTGTTGACGCTGGCCCCTTGCCAGTGGGCATATTCTCTTTCGATATAGTTTTAGTTTGACATCGAATGTCAAAGTAGACGATCTGGGGCTCTATTTTACATGTTTTTTTTGTGAAAAAGGAGGCAGACGAGCAAGCGAGTCACCTGATGGTAAGTGTGGTGACCATAAACACCCGCAACACCAGACGAATCGCAAAACCATATTGATTTTAGCTCTTAGAGGATTTAGAACTGGAGCACGCATTGATACAATTTCCTAAGCACAAAAGTCTGTCGCTTTTAGGGGGAGGTGAGGTAACACTACATACACAATACTCAACACAAATGCAAAATTCGCTCTCGTTGCTACACACCTACACAACTAAGAAACAAAAACACTTGCTTAAAATTACGCACACATGCACATTTTTTTTATTACCAACACGTGCTTACACAATTTTAAAATAAAGACGTGTGCGTTATCTTACCGATTATCACACTATTATTAGAAATGAGATGCATATCGACATTGTCGATATCGATAAATTTTTAAAGTTGTGATATAGATGGCAGCACATTACACGTTATTTAACTTGTTTATTATGTATACGAGATTTAACAAATATGCGCCATCATAAGGTAAAAATACCACTTTGAGGAATAATAGGTACTAAAATGTATAGGTGTTCAGTTTTACCAGCATATAAGATAAAAAAAGATAAAACAAAAGACATTTATTCAGTAAGTGATCAGATCAGAGAGCCGAGTACTATAAATACTATAGTTTTATTCTACTACGATTACAAACAAATAGATTTGATTCTGAGATAAAAACTCGAATCACGTACATTATCTCTGCACTCTGCAGAGCAGTTTCACTTTTGCGCTACGAGCTTTAGGAAACAATATCCACTAAAAAGGCGGCAATACAATCTTATTATGCTTTTTTCCAGTACCAAATCCTGTTTGGTCTGGCCATCTTGGGTAGTTGTGTGGATTTCGAGCGACTGATTATATTGCAAAAGAAGTGTGTGCGTATATTAATTGGGTAGCCGTGAGTCGTGCAGAGAATCCTTCAAAGAATTAGGTTTGCCTACTCTGTGCGCACTTTATATTTTAGAATTATGTAAACTCGTTCGACCAAATCCGGATATATATCCCCCAAAAACCAATTTTAACAGTCAAAGACTGTATACCCTTTTTACGCGTGACGTTAGGGCCCCTTGTAGTAAAACTGCAGCGTTTCTGAGATGCCACAGGCATGTCGCTGGGAAAGTGTATAATGCGCTAATGCGCTACTATTTGAAATTAAGTCCTTACCGAATACTAAATTCCTGATTTCCTTGAAAAGGTACCTTATTAAATTAAGTCCATATACAGGGTGTCTTAAAAACCTTTCAACATTTTTTAACAGTAGGTAGGGTGGATGATTTGGATCATCCCTACATTGGTATTTTTTTTTTAAGTTAATTTTTGACTGAGTTACAGACTGATTTGTCATCGCCCTTCCTGATGATGCTCTCAGTGTGCCCCATCTTAACTAATTCATTCATAACATGTGTCACAACGTATTGTAAATAAACAAACTGGAAAATGTTTCTACTCATGGTCAAATGCTCCATGGGGTTTAGAAAACTGAGACTTTATTGTGTAATATGAACGAAAAGACGGTCTCTGTTAAGGGCTTATGTCTGAAATAATTTAAATATGAAACTTACGATTACGATTTTTACTCATCAGTCTCGTACACAACTAAAATACACTATCACTATCACACTATCACTATCACTTTTACATTAAACTTCTTCTACGAGAATATGAATCATGGATTAATTTTATTTATTTGCGTCTACCAGAGATTACTGCGAATAAATTATGCACAACAATTAAAACGAATCGTTAAAGTCTGAGTATGCTTTGACAATTTGACAAAGTTTTTTTTTAAATCTTGTACCTCTTTGTGCAAGGAGGTTTAAGATTTCTTTTGTAAAAATAAAATCGTCCTTACACGTTACGTTTTATCAGAATTCCATTTAAAGCTGGCATCATACACGTTGTTGAATGAAATTCTTATCCTAGAAGAAAGATAAAACTTAGTACTTGTAGCTTAGTAAGAAGATGCTGAGAAGAGGTCATCTCGTGGTGACACTACAATACTTTGATAAAAAATTGGATCATGTTGCCAAAATTCGACACCGGAAAAAAGTCTGCAAACACATTGTGTGCATTTTGAACGGGAAACTATCCACTTGAAAGTCTGGTCCATAGAACAAGTTACGCACAAGGATCTTATATTCAGACTGGATCGATTACTAACTATTAATTGCTAATCAAAATTATACCGTTATAGCCAGTAAGGCGGTTACAAATTCTTTGATGACAGGGAACCAAGAAAACTTAGTTCAAGTGAGACCGACAAACCCGATTACTGTGTCTCACTCAGATGTTCCAAAAGCACTAGGGTGGCGTTGCATTCCGGCGGGTTTTTCAGAAACCATAAACAAATACAGCTAGCATTTTATTTTATGTTTTCGAAGCTATTTAAAGATGTTTTATCATTAATTATTTTATTATACATTATTAGGTACAAGACTAGATTGAGACTTGGTTAATTTGTGTGAGCCGAGGGTGCAAAGCGAGGATGCCGTCATACTACATGTAACGTGTCTTCTCCTTCACAATAAATAATCCATAGAATAAGTAGTAGCATAGAAACCTTTAGAAGACCTTTTCTATTTATGGCATTCATAAGGAGTTAGAAAATTATGTGCTTTTAGGTACCTATTCTTTCGTTATCTTACATGTTGTCACAGGGTTTGAATTGGATCTGACAACGCCAGTGTTGTTGCTGAGTCGAGAATCATTATCGATGTCGATTCAACTTCACATTTTATTTTTTTCTAAGAGTCTTACGGCCGATTTTCCCAATAGCCGTACTAAATGTATACTCGATGATGATGCAATATTATAATTTAAAAGACCCGAGGGGATATTGCCTAACGCACTCGCAATCGCAATCATTTTCATTTTGAAAATCGAAGGCTTGTCTACAATTCTGCATACAAAATCAAAACAATTGTTCCGCTTTAAAGTCGATTGCGATTGCGAGTGAGTTAGGCAATTGGCTAGCAGATGTGATGATGGAGTCGAAAATTGGTAACAGGATCTGTTCGACCCACCGAACCACATCCACAACCACATCTGCTGGTGGGTAAACGTAAAGAATGTTGCGTTATCGTTAGTTTGGCCTAGATAGGCAGATGATGACATTGCATAAAAAATTACAGTCGGCTATAAAAGCATGTCCTGAAAGCAAAATTTTGATAGAAACTTTTTGTTATATGAAAGAAAAGGAGAGAGATAATTTAAATAAAGAATATATTCTATAATTTCAACAATATTTTATTTGCAATTTTGGAGCTAACAATCAATTGCAAATTATAAAGAGATCATTAACCGTTTTGGTGAAAGTCAAGTTGAAGTTCTCTGGTCCAGGGGAATTGAAACCTAGTCGTGGCTCCTAAAATGTTTGCGTACATACAATGAACATACAGTCGGGGCCAATAGAAATGGCAAAAGATGTAAACAAAACCAAACGGACCAAATTAACATTATTACTCCATAATCACATTAATCACGTCCTTTTGGACAATTGGATCCAATCCGGATCGTTACTTTCACATTCTGTTTAAAATAAAATGGGTAACCATTAACTATTTGAATTTTTTTAATAAAAACTGTTTGCAGAAAATATTGAGACAATTTGTCAAACAGTACTGATTTGTTTACATCTTTTGCCATTTCCATTGACCCTGACTTTAGGTACGGCATCGGGTTTAACATGTTATCCTTTTCTTTGCACGCTCGGCAAAAAAGAGTCGGGATGTTTTTTTTTTGGATCAGACCTTGTTACGTCTTTTAGGTTTATGATTTTCTCGGTTTACTCGTATTCGCAAAATGTATCCAATTAGGTTTTCATCTTTTGGAAATCTGCAAATATCGAAAAATTTTCACATCACTATGCAAACTTCGATTGCTTACCTTACAACCAGGAAAATGTTACTATTTGGCCTAGATTTCTATATTAAAGTAATTGGATGAATTAATAAAAACACGCTTGGTGAATATTTGAGGTTATGTGTCAAACTACTAATTTGTTTACATCGTTCACAAGTTCTATTGACGGCGACTTTATATGTTCTTATTCTATGCAGTAATCAGTAGTCCAGTTTGAGTAATAAGTCCTTGATTACAAAGTATTCTTTGGTCTGGCCACAGGGTCCGGTCTCTACCGGCCTAAGTACTAGACACGCACGCTTGTTGCATGGAGGCAATATAACGAACTCAAAACTGACAACTGCCTACCAGGCTACGAAAGGGACATAACTTATAGTCATGTCCCTTTCGTACTGACTGCTATAAGTGCTAATAACTCTGTTCCTTTCGCTGGAATTTTAGGAGTTAGTTTTAGAGGTTTTGTTATCATTTTATTAATGCACAATGGCATGTAAAAGGGGTAAAATACATTAATCTTAACTAAATAAATGGGTACCTTTATTTTTAATTCTAAGTCTGCATTTCACCAAACTTGGAATGTATAAGACTTACTCCGAGACTTACTTGGGCGTTTAATCTAGGAATATGATCTTATTCCAGATTAGTCTAACGCAACCTAAATGAATAAACGATAAGCTGCAGCTATAAATTATATAACCTAAACCTTTTTTATGATATTGACAGCGTGTCAAAGAATTTTCACCTCTGAAAAATGTGACAAAATCACCGAATATTATTGCAAAAATGAATTTAAGTAAGTACCTCAGTATGTTTTTTTTTGTAATAACTATTATTCTTATCTAGCTAATTTTACACAAGGAACTTAGATAGAACAACCTACGAACGCAAATCGATAAATCACGTTGATGAAGGAAGAAGTGATGTAGGTAACTAGGTACTTACTTCTTAAGAAATTGCAAGCAGTAGCCAGCTCAAGGAAGATACTTATATCTAAGAAAACTCGCAATAGAGCTAAGAAAACTAAAATAAGTAAGTAATGCTTGTGTTAAGTGCTTACTAGCGTCTTGTTTTGTCAAGTCCGTCCGTCCGTCTGTATGTTACAGGCATTTTACTCTAAAACTACAAGAGATTTATTGATGAAATTTGGAGTATAGGTATGTTGTAGAAGCCGCTACTTAGTTTGGTAGTTAAATAACAAAAACAAATGTAGTACAGAACAACATTTTTTTTGCTCTACCTACTCCACTCTGGGAATGAAGGCGTCAGTTTATGTATGTATGTAGGGGAGGTAGGGGTGCATTGGGCACGTATTAACCGACAAAAAAAAAACGGAGGAGGTTCTCAAGTCGACGCGTATTTTTTTAGGGTTCCGTACCAAAATGGTACAAAAGGAACCCTTATGGTGAGACTTCGTTGTCTGTCTGTCTGTCTGTCTGTCTGTCTGTCTGTCTGTCTGTCTGTCTGTCTGTCTGTCTGTCTGTCTGTCTGTCTGTCTGTCTGTCTGTCTGTCTGTCTGTCTGTCTGTCTGTCTGTCTGTCTGTCTGTCTGTCTGTCTGTCTGTCTGTCTGTCTGTCTGTCTGTCTGTCTGTCTGTCTGTCTGTCTGTCTGTCTGTCTGTCTGTCTGTCTGTCTGTCTGTCTGTCTGTCTGTCTGTCTGTCTGTCTGTCTGTCTGTCTGTCTGTCTGTCTGTCTGTCTGTCTGTCTGTCTGTCTGTCTGTCTGTCTGTCTGTCTGTCTGTCTGTCTGTCTGTCTGTCTGTCTGTCTGTCTGTCTGTCTGTCTGTCTGTCTGTCTGTCTGTCTGTCTGTCTGTCTGTCTGTCTGTATGTCACAGCAACTACAAATGCTATCAACTTGAAATTTGGCAAAGTTGTACAACTTGCTTGCCCGCATCTATTTGTAGTAAAAAAAATATGAAATTAATTTTATTAATAATTGAAAAGGGGTCTAGAATGAGGGGTTCAAAAATGAAAGTGGTTCGATTATAGCAAATGGGGTGTCATATGAAAGGTATTAATCTGCACATATCAAAACTATTTTTTTGAAAATTTTCTGTGATGTACTTTTTGATTTATAGCCAAAAATTTACAAAAAATGACCGTTCCCCCCCTTATCTCCGAAGTTTATTAATCAAAAATTCTGAAAAAAATCCTGTCGTATAGATAATTACTATTTTTTTCTGGGAAAAATAAAATAAAGTGTTCATTATTTACAGTTTTTGAGAAATAAAAAAAAAACTAAGAAAATCTGTATAAAAATTTAGGCTAGTCAAAATCGACCTTATTACCTGGAAAATAAAGCTTATAACAAAATGAGTATTTTCTTTTGCGGTTACCAAGCATATTATCTTCAATACGGAACCCTCGGTGCGCGAGTCCGACTCGCACTTGACCGGTTTTTAATGTATGATCATGCATAACCTTTTACAGCGCGATCCAATTTAAAAAAATCTTTTTTGGTTTGATAGAGTATACTTCCGAGGTGGTCCCATTGTCACCAAATCTGAATCTGATGAAGGGATCCGTGAGGAAATGAGGGAACTCTTCAAATATTAAAGGCATATTAGTAACAAATCCAGCATTTGCATTCAGAAAGTATCATTTGGTGAAGTGGAACTGATGATGAAGACCACAAATGGCTACCGGAACTCCGCAACGGTACCTATTTCAAGGGTGGCGATAAGATATCTCGATTAAGGTAATTGAGCAATTGTAACGAAGAACATTTAATTATGACTATGACTTTCCCGCGGCATTGCTTGCGGCGAGCTTGAAAAGTCTTAGTTTCATATCAACTAAGAAGTCGAACTACACTTATTATGATCGCTAAAAAGTATAAAATAAAATAAAGGTTTTTTTTTTAAACTCCTACCGTTATCAATAAGCCGCGAACGGGTTACCCCTTGTTGCGCTGATTGAACCTGTTAAGATATTTTAGTTCTTACACATACCACGTCGCGTGCAGTGCGAGAAAAGAGGGGATGGAACGGGTTACCGTAACCCGAACGATAAGCGGTTAGTTCGAAAACATCTGATTCAGTAAGCGGTTACCGGTTGTTACGGAACGGGTTACCCGGCTTGAACGGGCTATCGTAATGAACGGCTAAGCCGATGAAAGGCTTACCGAAACGTTTGGGTTATCGTATGAAGGGGATATCGATTCGAACGGCTTAAGCAAACGAACGGGTTTTCCGGTCCCTGGTTAAAACAAGGAGTGAAAGCCACTAATTAAGAAACAAAAATAAACACCATTGACGAGGCCCACAGGTATAAATGTTATAGGTGATAATATGTTACCCCTAAGCATGACACGGGATTCGGTAGCTAATTTTTGCTCAGACAAAAGACCACCGCAGTTGTTCACATCTTTTGGAACAAAATTATCGGGAAGTTTCTTCCCATAGGTAGCAACTTCACGAGACTCGTCTGTGGAATGAATTGTTTAGACACGGTTGTGTTTTGTAGCGAAACAATGAATAGTTAAAGTAAGTAATCAAAGAATAAGTATCTATTAACAGAGAAAGAAACTGAAAAGTGAAAAAAAAAAACCGCCGAAGAAAGAAAACTGAAAAGCAAAAAATAAAACAGGGCCTTTTAAGTCTAATTAAGCTCCTACACTAATGTTAATACCTTAATAAATAATTTTGAGTCGGCGCCAAACAAACACCTAATGTTGAAGTTTAACTACAAATAGGTCGCTATGCTTGTACCTACTTCTTCTTCTTCTTTTTTAGGGTTCCGTACAAAAATGAAAAAACGGAACCCTTATAGGATCACTCGTGCGTGTGTCTGTCTGTCTGTCTGTCCGTCTGTCACAGCCAATCTACTCCGAAACTACTGGACCGATTGAGTTGAAAATTGGTACAAATATGTAAATTGATGACCCAAACACAGATGTGCAAAGTAAATGTTTATTTTTTAAATAGGGGTCATTTACTGGGGACAAATTAAGAAATTTAAAAAAAAAGTTTTGCAAACCTTACTGTGTCAGATGTCAAATGAAAGGGCTCGTTATGAGGATCTCGTTTTGTTATTGTTGTAAAATAAATATTTTTGATTTTATAAGACTATTCCCCGCTGATCTCCGAAGCAACTGAGCCTAAAATTTTTTTAAAAATACGGAATGTAGTTTGCTGTTTGTAAATTACAAGAAAATCTATAAGAATTCTATAAAAAAAAAAGTATTTACGGAACCCTCTCAACGCGAGTTTGGTTTTTATTACCGAATGACGGTTCACCGCGGTATTTCGCAGTGATTTCGCCAGTGCCAAGTGAGTAGAGTAAATCAGTAAATAGAATAAGAGCCGATTCGACCAAAGACTTACTCCGAGATTAGTCGATACAAATTCGGCATTTAATCTAGGTATAAGACCTTATTCCAGTTTGGTCGAATACGCCCTAATCAAAAGTAAAAACTCCGATTTCTTTCAATCGGCCATCTTCCCTCCATGAAGGTTACCGGAAGAATTCTATGTTTGTACTTATTCTATTATTCAACACGTCTGAACACTGGCCAAATTGTCTCACTGGACAAAAGCCATATAATCGAAGAATTAACCTAACCTTGTCAAATTGAACTTAAACTAAGAGAGCAGGGATTTTATTTATAATAAAATATTAATTTATTTCGGTCGGTCTCAGGTAGGTACTTAATCATTTATTTGTGCTACGACGAGTTTTTCAATATTATACGAATGAATAGAATTTAATATTAAACAATTTATAGGTTAACATGCCGTATAGAAACTATTCCGATAGAGAGTTCCATAACATGTTATTATGTTATGACGCTGCTGGCGGGAATGCGGCGGCAGCCCGTCGAATGTACGTTGCCAGGGGGTTCGTTGAGGAAAACCGGACACCAAGCGGACAAACATTCAGGGCCGTTGCGCAGAGGGTTAGGGAATCGGCGTCGTACCGAGTCCAGAGTACCGACGCCGGTAGACCTAGTTCCCACACCCAAGGTAACGTTATGTTTGAGTTAGCATTTTATTTTTAATTTAAATACCTGTCTGATTGTGAAAAAAGCATACGCATGTACGATACATAATAGATTAAACTTTGTCTATAATTTGTGCGGTAAATGGACATCTTTAAACAGGGGTACATTGTATGTATGTGCGCTTTGAACGTACGCGCTACTACCCAGTGGTGAAGTGTGGCGTAAGACTGAAAGCGCTGATTGATGCTAAATCAGTCGTGACTGCACCGTTTCCTAAGCAACCGTACGTACCTAAATCGAGCTCTTAAAGGGACGGAAGTGAATAAAATAGTGTTAGGCCCGCTGGCATGAAGCGCGCAGCGCGTCAGCAGCCAGCAGCTCCTGACAGCGCTGGTGCCAGTTCGTGCCCAATTTTCCTCGTAACTCTCGTCATTATTAAGGTGCATTTGATATTTTAAGTGTCTTGTAAAACGGCGCCAAATGCGTTGTGTCGTTGTTTATAAGATATCATGTGTTGGTAGCTGAACGGGACTACAATAACTGCCAAAAAAAATACTAGACTGTTATTGTCTTTAGACAGAGGATCAACGTATAAGAGCGATTGAGAGAAAAGTACAAACCTCAAGCTTATTTTAAGAGCTATCGCACTGTAGTTATAAAACCTTCCTTCTTCCTTCTTATGTTCAAACATGGATAATCTAATCCATTCATACTAATATTATAAATGTGGAAGTAACTTGATCTGTCTATCTGTCTGTCTGTGACGCTTTTACGGCTCACCCGCTGGACCGATTTCAATGAATTTTGGTATGCTAGCTTGAGTCAGCAAAGGACATACAGGATGGAAAGTTAAAATGGGACAGTAAGGGCAGGGTAGTGATTCTCTCAAAAGCAAGTCAAGAGTGAAGTCCAAGCGGCGAGTTTAAGTAGTCCCGTCAGAGCGAGCAAAATACATTTTACCGCGTGCATTCTCAATTAGGCAGCCATACGTTCGAGAAGCCATGGTGCCAAATTGAATACACGCGCTGAAATGTGTTTTGTTCGCTTTGACGGGACTACTTAAACTCGCCGCTTGGACATTCACTCCTGCGTTCGCTCACCTTTGCTTTTGAAATAATCACTACCCAGCTACTAGATCCCTTGCTGCTACGCGAAAATGCTCTTAGAAGACCTTCACTAACTTTTTAAGTAATAAAAATCGACATTCACAGATTGCTGAAGAAATGTACAGTCAGCGAGAAAATCGTCAAATTTGAGTAAATTTTTTTTTTAATGCCAATCGGTCCCATTTCTTTCAAGGATTAAAACACTCTTTGGGACCAACTAAGGTGTACTACAAAACCCACAAAACAAAGAAAACTTTTTCCATACAGTTCGTATACTACTGTGAATGTCGATTTTCATTATTTAAAAGTTAGTAAAGGTCTTCTAAGAGCATTTTCGCGTAGCAGCAAGGGATCTAGTAGCTGCCCGATCTTAACTTTCCACCCTGTATAGCATACGCTTTTTTTCCCGAAAAATTGAATAGTTTCCAAGAAAATAGCGATAACCGATTTTTTACCAACCAATTTCTTCTATCTGTCTGTCTGTATGCTAGCCTATCTGAATGTTTATCAGGTATTTGCCATCAGAATTGAGGGAACTCCTCAAATATTATAGGCATACATATAGCGATTTTAGTATTTTATGTAACAAGTCTAGAATTTGCATTTAGAAAGTATCATTTTTTGGTAAAGTGGAACAGATGATGATCACATATGACCACCGGAACTCCTTAATGGTACCTATTTCAAGGGCAGTGATAAGATATCTCGATGGTTTAATATATGACTATGATTTCGTCGCGGCGTTGCTTGCGGTGAGTTTTAAAAGTCATATTACTGCTATGTGGGACAACATAACAGCAAAAAGTATAAGGTAAAAAGGATGAAATAAAATGTTTGAAAAAAACAAAAACCGCCATTAAAAAACTTCTTATAAAATGGTGGGTAATAAATAGGTCAGGCACACTGAAGTGGGTTTTTAAAACATTTAATTTATGATATCTATGGATAAACTTAAATTATATTAATCTACTTTTATTTTGTCATACAGATGAAATAGACGCCGTGGTCCGGTTTTTCTTACAGAACCCCAATGAAAGCGTCCGTGCTGCCAGCCGCATTCTCGACCTCGACCGAAACTTTGTCCACATCACCCTAAAATCTGCAAATTTATATCCGTTCCACCTACAAAAGGTGCAACAAATGCTGCCGCCCGATTTGCCAGCGCGGGTTCGCTTTAGTGAGTGGCTTTTGCAGGACCGGGAGCGGAACATCCTGTGGACGGATGAGTCCACTTTTACTCGCGGGGGTTTTTTCAACATGCATAACGAGCATCGTTATGCTCGACAAAACCCCCACGCAGTGAAAGTGTGCTCCTTCCAGCATCGCTTCAGTCGGAACGTGTGGGCTGGAATTTTGAATGGTGTCGTCCTTGGGCCGGTTTTCATAGACCGGCTTAACGGGACGCGCTATTTAGAATTCCTCACGGGCCGACTCGAGGAAATGCTGGAAGAGGTTCCGCTCGCTGACCTGCGAGAGCTTTATTACCAGCACGATGGCGCTCCCGCCCATTACTGGCGAGTGGTGCGGCAGCATTTGGATGCACGCTTCGGTGGGCGGTGGATCGGGCGAGGGGGACCTGTGCCATGGCCGGCACGGTCCCCTGACCTCACACCGCTAGATTTTTTTTTGTGGGGCAGGGTAAAAGACCTCGTGTACAGTAAACAGTCTGAAGTAGAAAGTGGAGAAGAATTAGAAGGCCGCATAATCTCGGCCTTCGAGGCTATTCGCAGCGATGCAAACACTCTGCGCAAAGTGCGTCTACACACGTACTCTGCTGCAGAGTGTTGCATTGCAAGGAGCGGTAGCCACGTAGAGCCATTTTTGTAGCCTTCTTCTTCTTCTCCACATAGTTCCTTCTTCTTATTTATTTTTCTTCATTTTTATTTTTCTTCAATTTTATTATGTTTTTCTTCCCCACACAATTTCTTCTTTATTTTTCTTCTTTTTCCCTGCCCCATGACCCATAACTAGTACCTAATAGTTTGGAATTATTCAAAAATCACATTCAGAGCAAGCTGTGTTATCCTTCTCAAATCATGATTGTAAAAGTATTATAAAGACTTGTTTGGCGTAATTCTTCATCAATATAATAACAATTTTAAGATGAAAACTATTTCTGGGTCAAAAACTTAGTTTAATGTAGGCTACTGTAAGTATTTATAGGAATAGAAATACTAACTTACTTTTTTACTTCATGAACTTGATAGAAAATGGTTAGAAAGATCAAAACTCGTGATTGCCAAGTCACCCTAAATACGGGTAACAAAGAAATCATGTCACATAAAGGCGTAGCCTTAGCGTTTCAAGATATTTTTTTACCGCTAACCATAAATACAACGAAATGTCTTCAATCATCTGCGGTTAAAGCTCAAATGTTACTTTGCACTAATGTCAGTAAATGTGATATAAACTTTGGATTTACGCTCAATACATTCAATTTTTATGTTCAAGGTATTTAATAGCTCAGTTTCAGACTACCATCTATAACCTAACCAAAGCGTGAACACAGTTCCATAATGACAGATGCTGTGGGAATTACAGTTCTTTTATAATAATCATAGCATTCTTATAACTATGCTTACACGCATGAACAATGACAGTGATAGTGTTTGGTGATCAACTGACATCTCGATGTTTATATTATACTTGTCAAAAAGTGTTTATACCTACACTGTTTACCTTAATGAAATTGAATAAGGTGCTAAATACAATAGTAGATTGTTCAACAAGGGACTAAAATAAGCCATAATAACACGAGGTGTTTAGCCACCCAAGCGAAACGCTGGTGGCTATAGTTCGGGTGTCATTATGGTTGTTTAGTCTCGCGTTAAACACTCTACTTTTCCCTTTGAAAAAACGACGTTCAGTGCCGGATTAGCCACGTAGCAAGAGTAGAAAATGCTACGGGCCCCGCGCACCCACGTCTAACCTCTAAAATGCTAGTATGGTAGACGTTCTCCTGTTTTGGTACTTACATCAGTATGCGTGTACTCATATCTATCAGGGTTGACGATAGGATGAATAATCCAGTCGATATTCTCCAGCAGAATAACCTAAAACAAACCCCAACGCAAAATAGGCGCATATCTAAGCCGTCCAGTAGCGGAAAAGAGCCCGCCACAACCTGTAACCTAAAACAAAACTGGTATCTTTATAGAATTTGCTACGGACCCCGTGCTTGCTCAATCCGGCACTGACGATGTTCTATACAAAGTTACAATATTGATTATAAGAAAGTTTCTTACAAAATTTGTTCAGCGGTTTTTTCTTTTCGTTTTTTTAATGAAGTTCCGCTTTACATGCTTGCTTATTTAGCCAACAGGTTTAAACTTGAAACCTATTTTAAAACTAATTGGACATGCATTATAAAATGAATTCATCCTTAATATAATTAAATATTTTTTAACCGACTTCAAAAAAGGAGGAGGTTATACGTTCCACTGTATGTTTATTTTTTTAAATGTATGTTCGCCGATTACTCCGTCAATTGTGGACCGATTTTTTAAATTCTTTTTTGGTTTGTTAGAGTATACTTCCGAGGTCCCATTGTCACCAAATCTGAATCTGATGAGGGAATCAGTGAGGAATTGAGGGAGCTCCTCAAATATTGTAGGCAAACATATAGCTATCGCTATATCGGTTTCGTTTTAAATAATTACCTACTAATTATATCTTTCTAAGCCTAATGTAATTACTAACAAAATATGGACACTGTCTGCAATAAACTGATTTTATTTTATTTATTTATTTATTTATAGCGATTTTAGTATTTTTAGTAACAAGTCTAGCATTTGCATTCAGAAAGTATCACTGGGTGAAGTGGAACTGATGATGAAGACCACAAATGGCCACCGGAACTCCTCAACGGTACCTAGTTTAAGGGTGGCGATAAGATATCTCGATTAAGATAGTTGAGCGACTGCAACGAAGAATATAGAATATAGAAAACAACTTCTTCAACATCAGTTGGACTAACCTATTAGGTATCTACAATTTTAAAGAAGTAATTTTTTGCGTTTTTGATGGCGGTTTTTTGTTTTTAATTAATAATATTTTTCACAGTTGTCATTTTGAGGTGTTGTTTCCACGCCCTAAAAATTGGCTATGCAAAATCACTGAAAATGGCGATAATCCTTCATTCACAAACACGGTGATAGGATGTTTAGGGGTTTACGTAACACCTGGCCATAATGTGAGTTTTATCGCACGCTGCGCGTACGGTAAAACTCGCATTGTGGCCAGGTGAAGACGTAAAATTGTGTACTCATCACGGGCAGTAAAAAAGAAAGCCCTCTATCGCATATTTACAACCCTCGCCTACGGCGCGGGTCTCAAATACCTGCGATTTCGGGCTTTCTTTCTTTTACAGCCCTTGTTAAGTAATGTACTATTCCGAAGAAAATTAAAAAATACTTTAATCCCTAGAGATTAATAAGGAGCTTTAGTCCCGATACGCAGAGACTAAAGTAACATTTTAAGAGCATGAGAATTTAAAACATATTTTTTTATTTTGACTGTGCAGTCAAGGAAATGTACTGTAAAACCAAAGTAGGTACATACCTACCTATTTATAGCAGGGACTGTAAAACCGGTTTTATTCCACACCGTATGTGAGCCGTCAAATTATAAGTTATAACCGATATAAAATGAGTAGACCTAAGTTCCAATTAGAGTTATTAATTGTCATTAAACTATTGAAATTATCGCAATGACTATTCTTTTTACAAAATAAAATACTGTTATTCAACACGTCGTCAATTAATAAAATTCCATTGATAAAGGTACACTGACAGATATTATTTATCCGGTACTTAATATTTGATAACAAATATGCCACTATTAGGTACTTACCTATGATATGGCAATTAGCTAAATCGCTAAAGGTAGCGACTGAGTTGTAACATTTAGGTGCAATTTCACTTTAATGATCAAGAAAACCGCTGTAGTAAGAGGCCTCGTAAAGGGCACCTGTGATCTACGGTGGTATGTACCATGAATGTGGTGGTGGTATACTAGTATACATATTTTTTGTATAACGCCGTTTAACACGCAAATGAAGTCGGTTAAAAATTGCGCAGCGGCCGGTCTTCGCCTGATAATTATTATTGGTAAGGTACTTACAACCTTATTTCAAATAGGTCTAGCAAAGCACCAATCCCCTCCGGCGGTGTACGGCAGAATCTGTTTTCGGCAGAATCTTGATTGGGCAGATTCGGCTTTGGACAGAATCGTTTTACGGCAGAAGTACAGTTCCACAAAATATGAAATACTGTATGGCTTTAAGTAGTATTCACGGCTGTTTTCTAGTGGTCCTACTATATTTTGTCCTACTGACTTTCGGCGGGGCTCCTGTTTCTTGGTGGTTTGCCCTTCGGGCATCTGAAGAACCCTAACTAACCTAACCTACCTACTTTTACAACCACAATTAGTATTTCGTGATCAAATCTAGGTGCACTTTTGATACAATTGACGGCACCAATGTTGGACACTTTTAGCTGAAGGCACCAATAATGGATGCTATCTCAAAATAAATGAATAACCCTTATCTTCTGTACCTACTATAAGAATCAAGTGTCCATTATTGGTCCTTGTTCATTATTGGTTCCATCACCCTAGGACCAAGAGTAAACGTGTGTATTTGTATGATTAAAAATAACTAAATGCTAGGTACTAATTTTATTACCCATCATTTGTAACACGTGACACATTTGTTGTTTGTAAAAATGCTTTTTCGAGGTTAGTTACAATGTAATATTAAAATCGTTCATATGACTTTTTTTTTCATTTGTCTAATACATGGTCTGCCATAAGACTATTCTGTCCAAAGCTGATTCTGTCCAATCAGGATTATGCCGAAAATATATGACGTGTTTTCTCATGGTCCTACTGATTTAACATATTAGTAGGACCAAGAGGGAGACCTATTCCTCGTAGTTCTACTAGTAGGACAAATTGTGAAATGATCGTTTTCATTTGCTAAAAATGTAAATACGTAGGAAGGTTTCAGGCCCGAAGGGCCAAACCACCCAGAAATAGGAGCTCTTAATTTCAAATCAAGTAGTGTCGACGGAGATCCTTTTCTCCACATTACGTCTATCTATCGCTATCACTTACTATCGTTGCTCCTCATCGCATCTGACAGTATAATTTCTCGTACATGATAAGTTTCTTAGAGTAATGAAAAGTTTGTAATGTACCTACTTATCCTATGGCCATTTCGGTGATTCGAGCTATCTGCATACTTCTTTTTTTTTTTTTACTCGAAGTTGTGTTGATTTATTACGTGAGTACGTCTTCACGGTTTTACCACCTATCGATCGTTGTGAAATTTGGTACCCAGATGTTACAATAAAGAGCCGAGGAAGAGCGACAAACGACTTGACTTGTGTGCGGACGGAGTCGCAGAGCTCGTTGTCAAACGCTAGTTGTTCATAAATTTCGATCAACATAGGCAAACAGTTGCATTCGTTGTCATGCTCCTACTAATAAATAAGCAAACTAGCCGTCATCGTTAGTCTGTCGTCATAGCCTCGTCCTGCCCAATGACTTTTAATAAGAACAAATAAATTTAGTACAACATCCATACAAAAGTGTCCTTCATAGAGGAAATTAGTCAGGACAAGGATAGAGCGAACACGAAGCCGGGCTGCGCAATGTTATTCGTGTTTTCTTAAAGGGGCTTCTAAACGGGCCATATTTTCACTGCAATATGTGGCCGGCAACTATTGGTGTCTTTCTCTAACATACGAGTAAGACAGGGACACTAATAGTTGCCGGCCACATATTGCAGTGAAAATATGGCCCGTTTAGAAGGCCCCTTACATGTTTGCCGCGGGGGATGGATGATATCCCCCGCGTTCGCCTGCGGAGGGAGAACCTAACATGTTAGGTGTTAGAAAAACACGATACCATGGCGCAGCGGACTCGGCTTAAGGGCAACAACCGTTATTAGGACCAATTTTTTTATCCGTAGGCATGGTAGCTTAGCCAAAAGGGTAAAAATTATGTCGCTACTACTGCTCGGAGTGAAATTGGCAACATGATCATCGATGTTTAAACTTATTTAATATAAATAATATTAATTTATTACAATGGACATAATTTTATTCTGATCTGTATTCAAAGTCCAAGAGAGGTCCATTGTCAGAGTCGACGTTGAATTTGACGTTGCGATCGTGACATTTGAAGAAGAAAAAACAGCCTAGTTTTTGTTTCATTTCTTCTTAAGAAATACGTAATCTAAAACAGAGAAGAATAGCTGGTGCAAAGTTCATAATATAGTTCAGATTCTGTACTAGTACTCTATGAGCTATACCACTTTGATTTAAATCTATCAGGGATGCAGGTTTGGCAATAGGATTAATCTTTGATGCCATAAACACATCAAATTCGCAAATCTTGTATTGGATTTTTTGTACTCTTACACGGTTATTGCTATAACACGGCATTTTCTTGAAGCTTCCTATTGCAAAAACGAGTAAGATAATGACAGGTTAGCCTAATTGTGCAAAATATGTACAGTCTGTGAGCACTTAGGTGCTTTGGATTTGAACTTTTTTCTCACTCGCTCCCATACGCTCTTATTAAGAGCGAGTGAGAGAGAAGTACAAACCCGAAGCACCTAAGAGCTATCGCGCTGTACTACGTAAGTTTATCGATTCCATGGCCTGGGAAAGGTTGGTATTTTTTTTCTCTATGGTAAGTGTTACATTATAAATAATTATAATCAATTATGCGACGGCCTTTATATCCATCGACTAAATGTTTTGCATTACGGATCAATACGGAGAGCACTAAAATCGGATCGTTCAATCCATGTCTATCCGAACTTTTAGATGTCTGTCTATGAATTTATGGCTGTCATTAGATGTCATTGTTAAATTATTTTACTTTCAGATATTTTAGTCGTAATTATTTTTGCTGTAAACCAGTTATATGGGCCACTTTAGAGCAGGAAACAATGGTAAATGGTTAGATCTCGACAGTAATATAAGACTGACGATATTATCAGCCTTGGCAAAGCATGAACAAGAAGCAAGAAGCAAGAGATCTAGTGATTTCACATTTAAAACCAGCTAGTGTTCAAATTGCAAAAATAAAAATACAGTAAGTTGCACTAAAAGTTATCTTTTTTTTTAAATGTTAACTTATTTTTGTTTACATGGAGCGAACTGTTTGTTTACATACCATGTAAACAACGTAGGTAAGGTCATTGACCTTGAACTTGGAATTCTGACGTTAGTTACTACGAGCGTTTGGAGTAGTATAGTAATCAACGCCAAAATGTCAAGGTCAAGATATCGGCTGCGATACATCAAGTAACAAGATGAATATAATTAAACCTTCTTTTTTTTTTACTTTAACAGAAACAAAAATGAACCATACCCCCGTGATCAGAATCGTGCGAACTATTACCCCGCCAAATATGTTGAAAGGTTTTTAAGACACCCTGTAGTTTAAGCGAATTTTATAATGCAGAATATTATAGTTGTAATTGAATACTTATTTTAATAAAGTTTTTTTAAGTATAAGTTTAACATGCTACACCGAACTGGTAAAATTGTATTGAGTCAGTCTATTTTATATCTAAAAATTATACCACCTCATGTATATGTACAGTCACGAACCGGGATTGTTCAGCCACTTGCCATTGTTCGTAATTTAGCCGTGTATTCAATAACCGATGTCACCGACTGGCTGACAGCTATTCGATTAGCATTACACGGCCAAATTAGAAAATTGGGTAAGTGGCTCAACAATCCCGGTGCGCGACTGTACATACAATTTAAGGCATATAAATAAATAAATAAATAAATAAATAAAAGGTTCACCAAAACAGATCGGCCGTGAGTTCGACGAAGAGTTATGCACTGACGAGCTTTTGTTTGTTCTACGATCTCGTAGACATAAGGCTGAGTTACACTACCGGTCAAATGTTAAAAAGTAAAGTTTTGCACAGGGTAAAAAGTGATCGCTGAACATACCTACATAAAGAAAAAACAGATTCAGACGATTTGAGAACCGCCTTCTTTTTTTGAAGTTGGTTAAAAAGTGTGTTAATAATAATATACATAATTAATGAACATATTATTTCCTAATCTAACCGAATAATTTAATTTTCTATTGCAATTGCTAATTATATTTATTTAAATACTTTATTGTTATTGCACAAAAAAGTGTACGAAAGGTGGACTTAATGCTACAAGCATTTTTAACCTTTTTTATAGGAGTATTTTATCGATATAAACTAGTTTTAAATGTATCACGACTCTATAGTGCGAGTCTCGCGAGGAGTACGTATAGTTCAAGGCAACGCTGTAAATTTTCTCACCCCATCAAGTTATAGGAAAATACCACCTTCCACAAAAAGAACCAGCGGACCATATATCTTTTCACTGCGAATTACCCCCACCCCCCCAGTTGAACCCAGAAGATCAAATTTATAACCTAAAATTAGTAGGTGTTCTTTTCGTGGAAGGCGGCATTTTCCTATAACTCGATGGGGTAAGTAAATTTGCAGCGTTCGCCCGGACTATTAGACATGGTCAACAAACACAGACAAGACACTGTACGCAAACAGACATATTTAAATCAAGCGATTGATTATTGATTTTACGGTCACTCTTTTAAGGTTCAATATAGCATGAAGTTGTTGCGAGTCTCGCTAGGAGTACGCATTAATTCTAAAACGAATAGTATGCTGAAAGTTTTAAAATCTATTAAAGAATCGAATAAAGAATAATGTTTGTTTCATGCGATGTAAATATACACAAAATGCTTAATTACAATCAAAATCAACAGTGAAAAGTACTTAAATGTGAAATATAATTCCATCTTTCTGCAAACTTGACGTATTTGATCGGTTTTTGCAATAAAACACGGCACAACAAGGCATTTTTCTGGAGGTCTTGACTCTTCCAAAACGACTTTGGTTGTGTGAGTATCGAATAAAAACGGCCGGTTTTATTAACGCACAAGATCATTTGATCTCATACCTCGGCAGAGGGGAAAGTCTGCGTAAGGCGCCTCCTGTTCTAAATCCTCTAAGTTTTAGCTATATAAAAGAAAATAATAAAGTCAACGAACGACGGCCTACTCGTACGTACTGAATAAATGCCGCACTCAGAGACGTCAATTAAATTTAATACTTGTTTAGTGACGTGTTGTTTTATTCTATTGCTGTAGCAAAGAAAGTGACAGCAGCAACTTTAATCAAGAATTAAATTAAATTGACGTGTCTCTGAGTGCGGCAGTAAAAAAATTCTTTTATCTTTAGAACTATGGCAAATGGGGTATCATTTAATAGGTATTTAAAAATCCTCTTTAGGTTTTTTAAATCATTTTTCGTTTTGGACGATCAATTAGAATTTATAACGATTTACTGCCGCACTCAGAGACGTCAATTAAGTCTAATGCTTGATTAAAATTGCTGCTGTCACTTTCTTAGCTATAGCAATAGAATAAGACAACACGTCACTAAACAAGCATTAAATTTAATTGACGTCTCTGAGTGCGGCAGTTAACGATGGTTAGCAACAGTCGGGTTTTTTAAAGCTTGATTTTTGTTAGACTTGTTATTGAGTAGTTCAATAAGTAAATATTTCGAATGTAGGAATAAGCAATAACACCAAAAGACCATAAACGAGCGTGTTTATTTTCTACAGCAATCTTGATTTCGATACGCTACTTAATATGGAGTGCTACTTTAATATTTCCAGCCGGACTCAAGATAAAACGCTTACTTAAGTGTTAACTCGAGTTAGCACGTAAGCTGTGTTATGAAAACAAATAAAAATTAACTTGGAGAGTTTTTAAAGCAACATTAATAACATGATGTTTTACCAACAGCTTAAAATGTTCCTAAACAAGATGCATTGTAAGCGTTATCGCTATCAAAAATGTGTGCATCTCAGAATCGCTAACAACGATTGTCCTAACACATCGTTTGTCCTAATTTTCATTTGCCCTAAACTGGTTTTCAGATGAGTCAGGCAACTTTTTAAGTTTTCCAATTATATCTGCGGTTCGGTTAGGTTAGGGTTGTATTTTAACAACACTAAAAAGTCTTTAGAACGAAAATTCGGACAAACGATGCATTAGGACAAATGAAAATTAGGGATTCCATAGGTAACTAAAGTAACGAATCATCAAAATGTAAAGGATTGACGTAAGTTGCCGGACCGTCGCGTAATGCTTTTGTAAATTCCATACTTTTTGCCAGTTTTCGACAATCATCTTCGTTGGCGCTAAGCAACCTTACAGGCCTATTCCACTAATTATCTAATTCATTTTTAAAAATCGTCCATATAGAAATGAAATAAAATAATATTATTGGTGCCTAATCGAGTCTTGGATGGATTCTATGTATTCAAGTATTTAATTCTCTATACAAGTATGTTTAGGTTCTCCTATGGAATCCCTAATCATCATTTGTCCTAATGCATCTTATCTCCGAATTTTCATTTATCCTAAAGCCATTTCCGCTTAAATTTTAAAACTAACGCTGACATATTGGAAATTTTAAAAAGTTGCCTGGCTCATCTGAAAACCAGTTTAGGGCAAATGAAAATTCGGACAAACGTTGTTAGAGATATTGAGGGACACCCATCTAAAAAAATGAGTGATGACGACAAAAATATCAGCGAAAATCGATAGTGAGTGGTCCACGGAATAGAAAAAACAGTGGAAGTGGCATGAGCTTCGCTTAGTATCAGACCTGTTGTCGCCAATACTCAAACTATCATAAAAACAACACGCCACCATGGAAAATGTTTTGGTGCGGCTATCGTTTTTACACTCCAAAATAGCACAATAAGGCATGCTTCTGTATTTATTTACTATTTTAGAAATATCGAAATATCGATATAAGCGATCGCGGCAAAAGTATGGTAGGTTATGCGGAACTCCGCATAGTCTTCGACTGTTTTTTCTGTTCTGTGAATTGGTCATCCTTACTTGTAAGCGAAGTAAATTGTTTGATTAAATAAATTGTAAAGTAGCACAAGGATATTCGTCAAATTCTAGCTTCTAACAAATTGAGGAACCTTTAACCGCAACGTATCCATCTTGATTTGCCCTTGAAGTGGGGTGACGTGGGGAACAATGAACAAGGGAAACAAGGCCACGGTGAAATTAGGGGAATTTTATAAGGGTTATGGGTTATTTTGCGCATTTTAAACATAGTTATATATGGTGGGTCCATATAGGTTCAAATAAAAATGTGTAGTCCGAATGTATTGTTATCCATAATCATCGCAAGCCATAAAGTGTTTTTTACTGAATCGGTTTTTATTTCAGGGTTTTTATAAAACAAACCTAATTTAACCTAACCTCATTTACCAGCTAGATATTTCAAAAATCCTGAAATAAAATAAAAACTGTTCCAGTAAAAATACATTTCCGATGATTATGAATAATAGTACATTCGGAGTACAGATTTTTATATATGAAACAAAGGGCTCCCGTATAGGGTACTATGCTTTAATACGAAAATGTGTTATCTCCAAAAAAACATATTGTTTTAGTAAAATTATGAAAAACAATTGAATTTTAAACAAGGTTTCCAGAAAAAATAGAGAAGTAACGCTAGTCGAATTCTTTTAATTTTATATTTTAAACAAAGTTTCTAGCTAATATTTGTTAGTCGATGAAAGTCATTAACCACTTTTGGACCTTAATAGTAGTTTATGTGACTGTTGCATAATAAGGGGCATTAAAATTCGAGTGAGTGTTTATGAAACGAGCCGAAGGCGAGTTTCATAATAGCATCTCACGAGTATTTTAATGCTTATTATGTACAGTTACATACACTGCTTTATCTACACACGTATCATCAAAGCTCTCTATGATGTATTCAGAAATCGCATGTAATGTCCGGCATTGCAGCATTGATTAGAGCTATTAGTAAAATAATACAAAAAATAAATGGGATAACAGAGACAATTATTTATTGTAATAATTATTATTTACAGTTTTAATTGTGCGGTGGTTGAATTCAACTTTTCCAGTTTTGATAGTAGCAACAACATATTTTCGACGCTCATTGCTTTATCCCTGATATCAGGTGGCGTCTCCGAAATATCGTAATCATGATCACTATCTTGATCACTCATTTTAAGTAGGTAGTCGTACAATACAATAATTATTTACGAACAAAACAACACAACAAACTTATTTTTCCGACAAAATAATCATCAAATGTGGCGGCAAATCAAAATTTGACAAGTTGTTTTTTTTTAATTCAGAGACCACTAGATTAATTCAGAGACAACTAGATTAAGCGTCAACTATCAAATCGTTCGATATCAAGTAACGTGCGAAATATGTCAAAGTTGTGTGAAATTGACATTTCATTTTCAATAAAATGTCATCTCGACTGATTTAGAATAGAGGTCTAATCAAAAATGCTTCGTTTTTCAGAGATGTTCGAAATTTGAATGTCATAAGAACATCGAAATTGATGTTCTTATGAATTCATAAGAAAACTGCCACAGATAAAAAAATTGCTCTAAGAGCAGAGTTGATTATTATGCTGGTCATAATTTGCGGTTTCTGAACGCATCATAAAGGGTTTATGATATGAGTGTAGATAAAACCATTTATATAGCGACTAAACCTATCTTTTTAGAGTTCCGTACACAAAGGGTAAAATTGGGACCCTATTACTAAGACTCCGCTGTCCGTCTGTCCGTCACCAGGCTGTATCTCATGAACCGTGATAGCCAGACAGTTGAAATTTTCACAGAAGAGGTATTTCTGTTGCTGCTATAACAACAAATACTAAAAACAGAATAATTATATTTAAGGGGGGGGGGGCTCCCATACAACAAATGTGATATTTTTGCCATTTGCTCGATATTGGTAGACGCTTGAAATATTCACAGAATATTAAGTTGTATATATTCACTTTAAAACGAAATAATTAAATTAAAATAAAATAAATATTTAAGGGGGGGTTCCATACAACAAACGTGATATTTTTGCCGTTTTTTGCTAATGTTGTATAGAATTAATAGTACGGAACCCTTCGTGCGCGAGCCCAAATCGCATTTGGCCGGTTTTAAAAAAAAAACTGGCATTTGTTACCTCTATAACGTACTTATTTAACACATTAATATTATGATACTTTTTTAACCGAAACGTATTTAATCTTATAACAAAAGTAAGAAAACTATGAGAAAGCAATATCTGCAACTGGCCTTGGAACCGTGAAAGCGATAATGAGTTTTAAAAGTTCTAACATTAGTACTTTCGACAACAGCAAGAAATGCCCGCCTACGAGCTTTTACAAAAAAGTTTGCAAAGAAAAACTCTCACAATTATGATTCCGCACAAAATCTATTACAGTTTAAAAAAGGAACAAACATACATAGGGTGATGGCACCAGTGTTTGACACTTTTATCTGACAGGCACCAGTAATGGACACTTAACTCTTAATTCAAATTTCATACGGTCATAAATTGATTGTTGCAAAACAAATGAATAACCCTTATCTTCTGTGTCATAATAAGAATCAAGTATCCATCATTGCTCCTTGTCCATAACTGGTTCCGTCACCCTATATGATAAACACATAACCCTCCTCCATCGGCAGTCGGTTAAAAAGGTAAAAAGATTTTAAAAAAAACGCAAGTACGCGGCAGGGCATTTTTTATTTCAACCGGCACTTCCTGAGAGGAGGTCACAGCTGAGAAGAAACGCCGCAAGAAACACAACAGTCAGTTATTCTTTAAAATAATACGAGTATGTTAGTACTAAATAACGGGATCTCTTACAAAACCTTTTAGTAAGTGCAGTCTTCATTTATACATAAACGGAATACCTCTAGCATAAAAAAATCAAATACTACTGTTATTATAAATATCAAATACTATATATAAATACTGCCAAAAGAATGGATTCTGTTTTAGAAGAGCATACCATTTGACGATTTTTTTTAATGTATATTTTCCCAAAATTTTATTTCTGAAACGCTTTTTGTATTGTTTTAGTTTAAATCATTTTTTGCGTCGGGTAGATAAGTTTAGACTGGTTACAACAAAATCAGCTGCAACGCGAAAAAGCTTTTTGGCTAATGATAAATTTGCGAAATGATACATTCGTCTAAAAATATTTTGCCCGAACGATAACGCCTTCCCGATGCGCTGGTGAACGTATTTTTTCTACTATTTTCGCTTTGCAATGATTACTTCGAAATGTTCAGCAGTATTTTTAGACTTCCACTTTGATTTCAGGACTATAAGATATTCATGAACGGCATGTTGCACAATGGTCCAAACAAGTCAGTTGATTCGCAACAGAACCCTAAAAAAGTCTGATTTTGTAATTTGACGTTTGCATAATTTTCAAATTGTGTCCCACGTTTCATTTGCGGGACGCGGTAAAAGTAAATTAAATGTGCCATCAACCGATTAGGAAAGGATATTGGTTATTACGAAACAAGTTTTTTAAAGGAGAATTTTAATAGGAAAAATGTTGAGCCTACATGAAAAATAGTAGTTTGTGTGACTGGTGCATAATGAGACCCATTACGAGTGTGACGAGTTTCATTATAAGATGAAACGAGTGCTTTAATGCCTAATTATGTTTATAGTCGCTTACATAACTTTATCTACATGATTCAATCTCGGTACTTTACGATCACGCGTCGACCCCCTAAGCCACTAGGCCATCGACGCGAATTCGCGGGAAATTATATCGAGGGTTTTATGTATCGAATTGTTTTTTTTGAGATACGGCTATTTCGCATGAAAACGACGAGTATTCGACCATGACTTTTGTAACACATTAAATAAAAGCTTAAAATAAATAGCATAATATTCCCAACCGTGTGGTGCCGGGTTTTAGAATGTTGCCACTCCATGTCTTCCCGTGGATGTCGTAAGAGACGACTAAGGGACTAAAGGCTGTGTAGTGCTGTTAGGCGATGGGTTTGCAACCTGTCACTAATACACTGGATAACATCTTAGCCTGGTTGTGCAAAATGTGGTCACAGAATTATCAACAAGTTTTTGGAGTTGTTGGTGAGTCTGTGGCTCTGCCTACCCCACTCTGGGAATGAAGGCGTGAGTTTATGTATGTCTATGTATGTAATATTCCCAAACAGTTTGAAACACCAGGCGTGGGTAAACCAGCGTGAACTAATTAAAACCGGAATCGAGGGAGGTTTACAACATGTCGTTGGAAGAATGGCATAACACGAAACAAGAGTGATTGCGAATTTTAATTATTTCCAGTGGATTCTGGGTTGGGATTCTCATGAGTTTATTTATTTATTTATTTATTTTGGTTTAGATTTTGGTTTAGTTTCTATTAGCTTCGGTTTATCTGAGATTTCTGTAACACTGGTATATAAACCTGAATTTACTATACATAAAGAGCTTGAAAAAAAACAGATACTGAAAACCAAACCGCTTGAAAATCCATTCAGTCGTTTTTGAGATTATCATAGACATACAGACGCAATAGTGAAGTCTGTTTTGATATACTAGTGACCCGCCCTCGCTTCGCTTCAGTTTATGTGAGTTTTCTGTAACACCCGTAGGTACATAATCCAGAATTTATTATACCTATATAAATTATAATATCTTAGAAATTTTATGAAACGAATAACAGTTTATATTTCTGTGACCCAAGTGAAAAACGGTATAAGCATAGGTACTATACTCTGTACATAATGACACCCTTTTAAATTACAAGCTATAGTCGCACTGTTTTAAGTTCTAAAATCTGACAGTTGTCAACGCAATACAAAAAATAACCTCAAACACATTTGTACTGAGTCAGGCCATTTATAAGACGCGACTATAAGTTTAAAAGTATCTGAAATCCGACATTTTGGTTTGAATAATTTTCGCTCATTTTAAGCTACACCGCAAAACTACACCGTTTAAATTTTTGATTAAGTCCCTCAAAGTTCTCAGCGCGACGCGCGGCTGCTTACTTTGCTGACTTTCATGAAACGGGAAAGCTGGGATTGTTGTATTTGTAAATTAAAGTAGTTGAATAACTAAAAGCAATTTAAAAAAACCAGTCTGTTACTAACCACCTTTAAATCGTTATGAATCCTAAATGATCATTCAAAATGATTTTTTAAATACGTCGTTTTTTTTTCTTTTTATTAATAATAATGGTTATGGTGATGAGCTCGAATATTAAATTTGTTCCGATTCTTGGATGTTTTCTATGTATTTAAGTATATATTTTTCCAAGTAAGTAGGTATGTTTATCGTTGTCTAGTACCCAAATTATTGCAATGTGAATTTTAAATTTAGTTTAATTTAACTTATTTTAATCATACTCATGAGTAGAGTTGGGATTTTTGGTGGCAATTTTGAACAGAGTGCAGTGGAGTCGTTATTATAGATACTTTTATGATTGAATGAATGAATGAATGATAATGAATGACAAAAAAATAGTAAGTAACATTACTTTTTATAAACAAACAAATTGATTATCCTATACTGGAAGTGAGGTATTAGAGTAAACCAATAGGTTTTTGAACACAAACTATCTATCTATGATGTTGAATAATTAGCAATTGGAATTAAAGTTTCAAAATCTTGCATGTTATCCTCATCAGCGGGCCGATTATGGTCGTGTTTATCGACGTAGATAAGCATAGATAAAACATCTGTCACTTTCTGACCAGTATGTAAGTGCGAGAGTGACGGAAGCTTTATCCACCGCGATAAAGACGACCATAATACGGGCCCTGATGTTAAATTATTGTTAAGATTATGCATATACTGTGGCAATCTGTTCCATATTTTCTGGAGTAAAGCGATTTCTTAATTTGTTAAAAATCCATTTATGTGTCGAGAATGATCGCTCAACATCCACCGATGTTAATGTAGCATGCTTTAGAATCTGAGTATGATTTCCAAAGTCTACCATATCTCTCACTTCGTAAAAGTCTGGACTTCTATTCAGTACCTACATATTCCAGCTTATTTCGCACAGTCTCAGTTCCATGCGAGTTCAGTGTACTTGTTACAATGTCAATTATTAGGAGACTTTCATCTATTGAAATATTTGTACATTCTAATTGTTTTATTGAATCTGGTATAATTTCGTAGCAATCTTGTATAAATTTTAACTTATTTTTCAAATGTTCATTTCCAAATAAAGCTTGAACTTTTCTGATAGCAATTGCATCTCTACTATTTAACTGCATCACAACGTTTTTTATATCTTCAAAGTAAATAGCGTAATAGAAACTAGCCTGTAACCAGGTGCCCCATCTAGTGATTACCGGTTCTGGTGGCAATGGTATATTTGGAGCATATTCTTTAAAAAGTTGAACGCGGTGGGGCGATTTCAAAAATATTTTTTTTACATTTGATATTAAAGTATTTACCAAACTATGTTCAGATCGAATTTGCTCCGCGACTCTATGTAGACCATGAGCTAAACAAGTAACGTGTTTAACATTGGTGTATGTCTTCTTTAAGATCTTACCAGCGGCAAGCATGTACGCAGCACTGTCTGTGCAGAATATCAAAAATTTATTTATATTTTCTGTGTAGTTCTCTTCCCATAAAAACCTTAAGCTGTCGTCAACCACAGAAGCAATTGTATTAGCATTTACTAGAGTCACAACTTTACAGGCTAACAAATACGGTCTTTGCAAATTATCTTCCAAAGACTTAACGATAACGTTTACGACACAATTGCCAACAGTGTCAACTGTTTCGTCTACAGTAAGCCATAGATTACTGTCGGAAACTGCAAGTCTTATTTTATCAATTATTGCCACGTAAATTTTTGACAGATAGTTTTTTTTCAAAAAACTTTGCTCCGGTAGCTTTTTATAATTTGTACATTTACAACAAAGGTATTTTTCAAAAAACTTTCGAAATTCCGGATGATTTACCCTGTTCCAAGGAATATTACACGCAATGAGAAATTATGCACAAGTCATAAACAAAGTCATGTTGGTCGCCACATTTCATTCGGTGTTGAGCACTATTGATGTGTTTCAGCACGTTATATTTTTTCATCTGCGTCAGACTTACTGCACAAGCTGAACAATATATAGTTTTGCATTCTTCGCTATATACAAGTTCTTCATATGGTTCTATCCATCCCAAAATTCTTCTAACTTGACGAAAATTCATTTTATTTATTATTTAAGGTCACGTCGACAACGTTTCGTAAATTATGTGTTGCTTCCGAAAATTAATGAGACTACGATTTGTGTGAATTGTCAAGATTGACAATATAAAAATGTCATAGTGATTGACTTTATTTGAAGATAATTTTTAGTCAACCAAAAAGGTATAATATTTGATGAAATGATCGGGCGATTGGTAGCTTGAGTAAGTGGAAAATTTAATTCGAGTCGTAAAATAATTTAATGGAAATCGTTTACGTATAATTTTACATAAGTTAAGATTTGTACCATTCAGTCATTCATTCAATTATAAAAAGTAAATAATGACGACTCCACTGCATTTCTTGTCCAAAAATGCCACGAGAATCCTAACCCTACTCATGAGTTTTTATATATTAGCAGCGCAAATTATTTTGAATTTTAATTATTTTATTAATCTCTAACAAAATCATTACTTAAGGAAACTTAATGAATGTTATACATAATTTAAATTATAGTAAATATGTTTTGTATTGTAAACTTTTTATTTTAAATTTGATTCTGTGATTTAAATTGAATTCTATGGTAATGTATTTTATAACATAGTTTTAGAAAGCATGAAAAAAAATGTAGCAAGTTTGGAATAAAGAGGCTTTTATTATTATTATTATTATTTAGTACCCATTGTACAAGTCTAGAGTTTAGTTTTGAACTAGGTCAATTTGTGTGACATTGCCTCCTGATATTTGAACTCCTCCCCCACTCTGAATGTCACTACAATTGACCTAGTCCCAAACTAAGCTCTAGGCTTGTACTATGGGTACCTACTAGAGATCGATATAAATACCCAAATGACTCAGGAACAAATATTCTCGCTCATCACACAAATATCTGCCCTTTCCGGGATTTGAACCCAGGACCGCTAGCTTCGTATGGTCACTACAAACTAGGCCAAGGCGTCGTCAAAACAAAAATAATGCAACAAAGCTGCTGTTTTTTTTTTAAGTTACACAGCTGACTTCCAAACAGGATCACGATTTAAGATTCGATCCACGCCCTAGTTTTTCCCCCAGATTTGTCCGATAGCTCCCGAGGGGCTGGTCCGATAAAGATTTATTGACTGCTCCGGTGAGCAATTTATGTTTAACCTCGACGACTTTCATTGGCTGGAAGTGTCAAGCTGTTTAGAACAATATACTGCCCTGACAAATGGTGGTATCTCAGACAAAACTCCTGTAGCAAGTGCAACTTTATTGCTTACGCGAGAGGATTGAATCTGCTTCGGTTATTTTATGTGAGATACTGTCTATTGGCTTATGAGGGCAATATATGAGGTACTTCAGTTGGGTATAAATAAACCTGGCACATATGTGCGTCAATTAAGTGGTCGTAGATATCGCTCTGGTCTGGCCTCTCTAGCCAAATACAGTGGCTCTATTGTACTCGAAAAAACTAAATTGCTTTTGACATGTACAATTATAATTTATCGATTGATTTATGTTAATGTTTGATGTGCTGGAGTCCTGCGCGTCGACAATTTCAGTGACATTCAGTTTCGCGGTCATTTGGAATATAAAGCTAAATTGGCTTCTAAAAACCTGAGTCTGCTCAATAAAGTAGGACAGTTTTTCCGCCGGCCCATCGCCTGCAACTTTATAAGGCACAGGTCAGGCCTCATATCAAATAATGTTCCCATCTCTGTTCTGGAGCGCCCCAGTCCTTCCATATGATCGCGTTCAGATTTGAACGGCTCTAAACTCTGCTCAGCTCGATCCACTGGCATTGCCGAGGGACGCTGTCCCTTTGCATATTTTACCGCATACATCATGAGGAGTGCTCCGAAGAAGTTCCTTTGCCATATCACTCGCAAATGGCTGTCCTATCATCCCCACATGGATGGCAGTCTACCACTGTGCGACTTACCGCTGCACGACAGTGATATGTACGGGTAGCACAAGTTGTATTTTCTCGTTTGTTGTTCAGTGCGTCTCTGTCGTTACAGACTAAATACAAAGGGAGATACGAGCGACAAACAGGTCGCGGACAACGTGCTAGCCGTGATGGATTCAGCTTACTGCAGCGGTTTTTCCGGACAGCTCCGACTTGAGGACCTTCAAGAGATGAGCATACTCTTTTCTCAAAGGCCGGCAACGGAGCTGCAATACCTCTACTGGTGATGCAGGTGTCCATGGGCAGCGGTGGTCACTAAGTGAAGTCTTCACATCAGGTGATCCTGATGGTAACCCATCATTTTATCGAATTTCACTTCATCGATTGTATCATTTCATCGAATTTAATTTTGTCGAACGGTAGTTTCGGCTGAAACAAAGATGTTTTCAGGATATCTTAAACATTAAATACGTAGGTTAGGTTTGGTTAGAATTGACAAAATTAAAAAAAAATAAAGCATGCGGTGAGAAATGCCTTTCGATGAAATGAAAATTCTGCGTAATGATACGTTCGTTGAAAAGTGTTCCGATAAAATAATAGGTACCCGATCCTGATAGCTCTATTGCCCCCTCTATCATAAAAAAACAGGACAAGTGCGAGTCGGACTCGCCCACCGACGGTTCCGCACATGACACGGTTAACTCAATTCAAAATTTGCATAAATTCCGTTCCTTGCATAAAGACCCTGTTTTTTTTGTGATTTGATCAAAAATGTAAAGATTTCAGATTTTTTCCTATACTTGTAGTAAAATACGGTGTTACTTGCCAAATTTCATAGTTCTAGGTCAATGGGAAATACCCTATACATTTTGATTCCCTCGAGTGTCGAAATACACGTTTTTGCGACATAAACGGCCGTATCTTTTTTTTACGTAAATGTAGAAGTTTGAATTTTTCACAGCTTTAAGGGACTATAGACTTGAGTATATGGTTTAAATTGCAACTCGATACCTCCACGCGTTCCCGAGATAAACAGACAGACGGACAGATGGACAACAAAGTGATCCTATAAGGGTTCCGTTTTTTCCTTTGAAGTACGGAACCCTAAAAACAAGTTATTATTGACAATATTACGATAACTCTTATGTACAGTCAACCAATTTGATTTCTAGGCCACTTTGAACTTTGTTAAAGTGACGTTGACAACCAAATGTTACAGACTTCTTATGATTTGGTTTACAACGTCACATTGACAAAGTCCATAGTGGCCTAGGAATCAAATTGGTTGACTGTACTTGACAGTAATGTTTAATTTGGGTGCTCCTTGAATCATCGACACTCATTTCAAGAATGCGTTGTTTCATCGAATTTTCATTTCATCGAAAGCTAATTTCTGCTGAAACCTTATTATTTTTGGGTTATCTTAAGCATGTTTTACGTAGGTTAGGTTAGGTTAGACCTGTGACCACCAAAAAATTATAACTCTTGCACGTGGAAATGCCTGTTCGATGAAATGAAAATTCGATGAAATGAAAATTCGATGAAACGAGTGTCGACGATTCAAGGGTAAACCGTTTAATTTCCTTTATATCACGAACAATCAAGTAGATGCCAAGGATTGAGATGTCTCCTACTACCGTATACACAAACACGGCGTAAGTACACTCGACGTTTCGAGCTTAAAGCTTCGCGTACAAGATTTATTACCTGGCATCGTGTAATCCAGGCTTTATACTTTATTTTAATTAATGCTTCCAACAGCTAAGAGGTGTTTGAGTTAAACGTTTATAATGCAATGGAAATGTGCTCAAGTTGTAACGAAACAGTTGGTGGTTTAACTCAGTTTAAATATATATTTTTTAATTCAACATTAAAGACTGTCTCACGAATTTTTTGTTAGCAATGTCGCATTTTTATTTTTCTTGATTACTGAACCAAAATTGATTGACATACTCAAATGAAAAATGAAATGAAATGAAAAATAATTTATTTGGCACACAAAAAAACAGTTTTCAAGCATAAAAAGCATGATAATCTACTATCAATAGGTTCCCCTCTCTTTGGTTTTTTTTCGTCATATTTCTATATTGCATAATAACTTTAAGCATTAGTGACTATACGCATAGATTCTAGTCATGTTTCGCATACATTCATTACACATAAATTCCGTAGGCGAAATAATCATTTTGCATAACATACAAAGGCATATTTTACAATTTTTCGCATAATTTACTATACATACAGAATAATATAACAGCATCAACGTATTCACTGTGCAAGCAAGCAAAAACGCAAGATTTTTACTAATAGTACAAAAAATACCTAACATCTAACATCGAGGGCTAAAGCGGGAGAGCGTAGCCTTTCTAACCTATCCGAGTCGATTCTACTCCTAATAAGAGATGGCCAGGAAAATAAATAAAAAATAGTTCTAATAAATAAATAGTTTATTTTTTGCAATAAAGATTAAATAAATAAGTAAACAAATGTTATAAATATTACTTTAAAAGGATGATTAAAATTTTATTATTGTTTTAATTCGTTACACACATGACATTGCAACGAAGGATATTTTAATTAGTTTAACTAGAAAATGGGTGTTATTTTCTCGTTTTTAAATTACAATTAATACTTATTTAAGCACAATTTTATGGACTTAAAGCAATCACCATTTTAGTACAGCGTTTGGGAGTAAGAACAAAAAAATAGCTTATCTGCAAAATAATTGCATTACCTTTTGTTATTTAATGCTAGAGTCAGCATCATCAATATACACGATTTTGACCTCCTAGTATTACAAATAGTACATAATATTCTGACGGTATAGGGTAAGTATCGCTGGAGACCACACGGAGGAGTAATATTGTAGATGATAAATGAATCACTTTTCACGTTTTATTATTTAATTACAGAAAATATGGTTATTACAAGAATATAACTGAATAGTAATAAATTATTTTTATGAGGGTAAAATACACAGACACGAGGTCGTGTCTGGTTCTATTTCAAATTTTCTGGAGACTGAGCTAAAAAATCGATATCCGAATAGATCAAACAATTTTGAATTTGGAAAGATTTAGATCGAAATGTAAGAGTGGCCAGGTACGTAAAAAGGAGGTTCTAACAACCTCGTTACAATACCCGGGCTGGCCTGGAAAGAAAAATCCTGAGCTTGTAGTGAAGGATTTTTCTTTTACAAAAGTTCGTATAAAAGAAACTTAAATTAAATGGTGGTGGTTGAGGTGTAGGATGAGGTGAGTGAGGTGAGTGAAGTGAAAATGAAATTTATAGTGGGTATGTACAGTGGGAAGCAATCTATTACTTTCATTATACACCTTACATTCATCATTCAATCATAGTTATGGCCGCATATATCGCAGGTCATAACACCACTCATGTAGAGTATTCTCCTATTAATTAGGTAGAGATATACTCCATAGAAGGTCCCGTAATGGTGTAGGCTTTTTTAGGGATCAGTCACCAACCGCTGATGTAGGTAGTCTAAGATGATAAAGTTGCTATATACAAGTATTTTAAAAAAAGTAAAGTTCCCACTAAAAGAGAAACATGGCGTAGGTAAAGCTTATAAGCTTAAAGTTTAAGCTTGGGTAAGTAATCAACCGCTTCTGGGTTAAAAAGAAATACATGACTAAAGGCTTATTTAACGAGTTGTCAACCGCTCCAGGGTTGGAAAAGAAAGTATGACCTAAGGCTTATTTAACGAGTTGTCAACCGCTCCAGGGTTGGAAAAGAAAGTATGACCTAAGGCTTATTTATAGGGAGTAGTCAGCCGCTCCAGGGGAAAATATGACCTAAGGCTTATTTATAGGGAGTAGTCAGCCGCTCCACTGAGAAAGGAAGAAGAATGGTTAAGAAGAGAAAGAGCGGTAGGGCTCATAGAAAAATAATATATGTATTAAATATTATTATTATTCAACTGTTTTGTTCTAAAAATAGAACAAATTTATGAAATGAAAGAAATGTGTTAGTGATTAATATACAAAAAAATAATGAGATGAGTTATGATTTTAGGTTTTAAATTTAAATTACCATAGTATATAGTAATATTAAGTATTTGTATATATTTCCAAAATGAATTATGATATATATATAAACAAAAAGAGAATAGAAATAGGAGGGGAGAAGGTGGGATTTCTAACAGTAAAATGGTGATTATAAAAAAATAATGGGTCTCAGTCCATTAGTAACATTGCATATTATGGTAATGGAGGAATCTGGGCATATTATATTAAGTAGGGTTTCTACGGTTGTTAATTGTTTTGATTCATTGATAACCGTTGATATATATGGGGAAATTTTTGAGAAAGGAGGTCTAAATTGTTAATGGCTGAACAGAGACTGCTGACTGGTAAGATGATGATAGATTTGACGTTTTATTGTCAAAATCTTTACGGCATTGAATAAAAATTTCGGAAATATTTTTAAATGCATCTAATGTATTTTTGGTGCATTCGGTTGAAATATCAACTCGATCTATTCTATGTTGTAAATGGATCAAGTATGTTGCTATTTTCTCACGATGAGTATTGCTGAGTTGCACTGTGACTATTCGAGAAGAAATCAAAGATAGGTTACGCTCAACCTCGTCGATATCCTGCTCTGGAGAGTAAGGGCTTTGTGAAATGGATTCTGAGGGGCTGGTTTCGAGAATTGGAGATAACTGTCGGCGTAGTTCGTCGGCAGTAGAAGAAGTCGTGACTTGAGTGCCGCGTAATTTTAATTCGTAAATAAGCTCTGGTTTGTTTAGTAAAAGAGGATTCATTTTTAAAGTTTTGAAGATTTAAAATAAATATATTTTTTATTAAAGAAATAAATATATTAATAAATAAATAACTATTTATTTATAGTTTGAGTAATGTATGTCAGTGAATTGCCAACGTTGTAAATCCAGTGACCTCTAGATAAGCGGCATTAGTTGCCCTAGGTAAGTCACCTTCAAGACAAGAGTTGGTGTTGGATACACCGAGGATATGCTCCTGCGGTACTGCCGTAAGTGTTACTGGTCACAAAGCACAAGTGTCTCGATAGAGATTATCACAAGTGAATGTTTTCAGTTATGCTAGTTCCAATCGGAACCGTGATTGTATATCTGTCTGAATATGGGGTGATTTATTTTTGAATTGTGTACTGTTTGAGTTTTGTTTAGTGTTGCGACTGAATTGTGTGTGTTGTATTGAAAATTAATATAATTCTGAAAAATAAAAGGTAGGGAAGTAATGTAGAAATTAATATAGTCCTGAAAAAGAAAATGGTAGGGAAGTAATGGATTAATGAATTAATGGGAAATGATTAATAATGGTTATGATATTTACGTAAAACGTCGTCCTTGAAGAATGCTAAGGGTATAATAAATAATTATTACAACAACACTAAATTATCACTGAATTTGACACTAATAGTCTGATCTTGATGTTATTCACGCTTGTTGAGCTTGAGAAACTGTTGTTGCTATTCGCTGTGGCTGCTGCTAGAGTTGTTGCTGTTGGTGTTGCTGCTGCTGTTGTTGGTGCTGCCGCTGATGCTGTTGCTGATGATGCTGTCGCTGCTGATGCTGTTGCTGATGATGCTGTCGCTGCTGATGCTGTTGCTGGTGATGCTGTCGCTGCTGATGCTGTTACTGGTAATCTGGTCTGGCTGGTGATTCTGGAGATTTTGCTGCTGGTGGTAGGTAGTAATAGGTAATATTCACGCTCGATTCTTCGTTAGCCGGAGAGTCATTTCTGGTGGTCGATTCTTCTTTAGCCGGAGAGCCATTTCTGACGGTATAGGGTAAGTATCGCTGGAGACCACACGGAGGAGTAATATTGTAGATGATAAATGAATCACTTTTCACGTTTTATTATTTAATTACAGAAAATATGGTTATTACAAGAATATAACTGAATAGTAATAAATTATTTTTATGAGGGTAAAATACACAGACACGAGGTCGTGTCTGGTTCTATTTCAAATTTTCTGGAGACTGAGCTAAAAAATCGATATCCGAATAGATCAAACAATTTTGAATTTGGAAAGATTTAGATCGAAATGTAAGAGTGGCCAGGTACGTAAAAAGGAGGTTCTAACAACCTCGTTACAATATGGTCATTAAAATAAAGATCTAGTGCAAAGGAAGTAAAGTGGAATTTCCTTTGTTTTTATGACTATATTATAATGATCAAATTAGAAAATTGACTTTATTTCATTTACAGTAGATTCAAATTCCATCAGCCAATTTCGTTGTATTGGCCTTAGTTGGTTTGTATAATTATCATTGTGCAATATCTCAGCTATACTAGGCTGGCCGTTCGACGTCCCCCGCCAATTCAAACAACAGACATCTGTCTGTTAACATAATGGTAATCGACAACCATTCTCTGGAGAAAGTCAAAAGCAAGGTACTTTGAAGCCAAATCTGAATCCCTGGTAATTATTTCCATTCAGTCAATCTACGTAAATTAATTGCACCAGTATTGGACACTTTTAATTAACAGGTAATATTGGACACTATACTCTTAATTCAACTATCATACGGTTATAAATTTACTGTTGCAAAAATAAATGAATGTCTACAATACTAAATAAATATGCCTATAATAAATACTTTAAGCTCCCTCGATTTTTCCTGTATCCTCTCATCAGATCCTGACCTGATGAAATACGAGACCACATGGAAAGTAAACCTTTTGAAACAAAAAAAATAATCTTCCAAATCGGTTCAGAGGGCCCTGCCAAGATGCACTACGCTAACTAGCGTTTCTATTCGTTTCGTTTTTAAACCAATTGCGTCACTGGTAGATCACGTGACTTTTCATATCACGTGATCTACCAGTGACGCGATAGGTTTAAAAATGAAACGAATAGAAACGCTAGTTAGCGTAGTGCATCTTGTCAGGGCCCTCAGGCATCTTCGAGTAATCGGGGAACATACATAATGTCCGTATACATACATACATACATTAAATCACGCCTGTTTCCCAGAGGGATAGGCAGAGACCACTTCTTTCCACCTGCTACGATCTTGACTAATCTCTAATGTCCATATATATATTTCATATTGTCCGAAGCGCTAATAGATTCACTCCATATAACCGACTTGTAAAAGAGCACTCATGTGGCCAATTTACTAAATAAATATTTTGAATTTGGAGTTTTGAATTACGAAAAACCAACGAACTGAGAAACAAGTAAGTTAATAAGACCCGAGGGGCCATAGGAAACACGAATAGGAAAAACACATACAGATACAAGAGCGAGTGTGACAGTAATAGTCTCTTCTCTTTTGTCAAACACTAATAAGTTTTTTTTGTTACAGGTAAGTTGCAGATATAACCAGTTTGTGATCGTAAGTGGGATATAAAAAAAGAAACACACTATAAACAGACAAAGTTTCAAATCTTGTACAAAATATAGGTCACAGTATAAATAATCCAGTAGAACATCAGTGAACAAGAGTATAGGTAAAAAAACTCCTCTTAAGTTAAAACACATCTATATAGACCGCTCGACATTCTATAATTTGAAATTTGACGTAAATTCCATATTAGTTTTGTACACAACTACATGCAAGAGGACCTTTACTTGAGTTTTTTACCATACATCGTGCGGCTTGTATTGTGTGCGCGCCTTACACGCACACGCTACAAACAAGTAGTAAGGCGTGACGACGCCACAGTATAAACAGTAGTTCGTCTTCAAAAAAGTTACATAGCGCATCTTGCATGTGTGCGTGCCTTAATATGCTATTTTATTTTATTCATACAAGGTAAATGTAATCTTCAATGTACGCGATCCAATTCTCCATCTCTCTTACCTAGGAAATGCCGCCCCCGTACCATGAGATAGTGATTATATGGCCATGATTGAATACACTGATTTTACAATTAGACTCTAACATCAATTAGTTATCTAAACTTAAGTTATTTTTTATTGATGCAGAACAAAAGTAGGTCAATTTAGCGAGTAGAATCGATCGTTGCATTTAAAGCGCCAAGGTCAGAGGCACCATGTATGTCAGAGGCGTTAAAGCGACAAGGTACCAAAGTGTGTAGCTGCTTAGGAATAAGGCCGATTGTACGTTTTACTATTTTTCTTGTAACGTATTTATCTTGGTTATTCATTTCGGAACCTGGCAAGGATTTTTCATCAATTTTATTGTTAGAGCCTTTAATTGGATTGTTGATGATTAGATTGCAAAATAAATTAAGAAGAGCCTTTAGAACCCTTGTCATTAACTAATTAAAAATAACTAAAAAAAAGGCATTAATTTTTTTTTTCTGAATTTTGTAAATAAGCAGAAATAAATTAAATCTAGCAGCGTATAATAACGCTTGCTTTTTGTTATTAATGGTTGATTCTTATCTCTATTAAACCTAACAATCTAGTTCCATTTTTTCATAAAAATATTAAACGAAAACTCCCTCCATTTAATTACAGTATCTGGTTTAATATATCAAGCTGTCAGATTAATCCCCCTAAACCAGACGGGGGGGGGTGAAATAGAGGAGGGTTCGTGTCTAGATATTCGAATTGGGCGTTAATCGCGGTAGACTAGGAATAAAATATATTGCGTGTCGTTTAAGGAACTTAAAACGGTATTGTTAAAAGTATTATAAACGCTATTATGAATTTCAGGTAAAATATACAATGAAACTAATTAATTCTCAGGGTTGGCAACGCATTTGCGGTCTTAAGGTTGCAGTCTTGAGAATGCGAATGTCTTGGTTCACAAATCCCACTTAGGGTAGAAGTACCGTTTATGGCCACTGTACCCTTTTTGGCCACTTAAGGTAGAAATGAGTATCAAAAATACTGTAAAATTAAAAATAATCTTCATAAATAGTTAACACAAGATTAATAATGATAATGATAAAATATAAAAATATTTTTGTAATTTTATTATGCTTTAGATATTTAGTTAAAATTTAGAGTGGCCCAAAACGGTCTTAAGATGGTCAAAACTGGTGCTTCTACCCTGCCATCAGGTGGCATGTGTACTCGTCTTCTCCATGTAATTAAAAACAGACTTTTGCTTTTTTTAAATCAGTTAATAATTAAAACTTAGGGGCAATCTACAGGGTTTTATACGATTAACCTCTTTATAGTAGATTGTTCAACAAGGGACTTAAACAAGCCATAACGACACGAGATGTTTAGTCTTCCAAGCGGAGCGAGGGTGGCTAGCTCGAGTGTCATTATTGTTGTTTAGTCTCGCGTGAAACACTGTACTAATTCACTTTGAATGCGAGGAAAAAACGACGGTCTATACAAAATTACAATAATTATTATAACAAAGTTTCTTAAAAAATTGTTCCGCGGTTTTTCTTAAAACTTCTTCTTTTTGTAAAGTGACGCTTTAAATGCTTGCATATTTAGCCAACAGATTCAAACTTGAAAACTATTTTGAAACTAATTGGATCATGCATAATAAAATGAATTCATCCTTAATTATAATCAAATTGACTCATATTCGTAATCATTAATCGAGTCTCACGAAATTAAATCGTTAACGCTCCGCTTGGGTGGCTCACATATCGTGTCATTATGGCTTGTTTTAGTCCCTTGTTGAACAATCTACTATAAATAGAAAACGCCCAAAAATCAGAAACATAATACTCTCACTCATCACACAAATATGTCATATTTATCACAAATATTTCCCTACCAACAACACGGCTAACTAAGTTGTCACACTGCATGTAGATGCATTATGCAACCACTATTCTCATGTTAGTATTCTTTCAACACCCATAAAACACGTCATACATGATTTTATGATGCATTACATCAGTTTCTGTCCTGTGGACATATAAAATGCTAACTTAACGAGTTATTCTATGTAAACTTAAAACGTCACATCTGTTTTTTAGTTTCTAAAGCAAACGTAACCTTTCCGTGTTAGAAATAAAGCAGCAATTTCAAGAGTAATTCTTAAATAGAAAGTAGGGTAGTTCTATCGATAAATCATTGTTTTTTCGCAAATCTCTACCATCTACGTCAAGGCGGACACATCAATTTGTTAACAGCGCCCCGTTTCTTATGTCTTTGTAGCTCGTTTGTGGAACGTACTGGTGGAAAGCTTGGGCGTGAATGATGTTTTAAACACGTTCACGGACACAGCATCATCTTCGAAATTGCATGATATGGCACTAATCAATCTCATACAACATTTTCTACGGCCATGGAGCAACTGTCACATTTAACGTTGTGTCAAACATTGTGCCACTTTTTGACGGAAAATACATGTGTGATTTCGTACAATAAAAATCTTACCTACTGTGGCAGCTCGTCCAAGGCCGTTACGTCCACAGCCGTGATGTATCGTTCCCCTTTTAGGGTAGTGCATGAGATTGAGGTTGCCCCAGAGCGTTTTGGCTGTGACTAGCGGCTTGTGATAAAAGCCTAAAACGGCACAGAGTCCGTGCTTCCTATAAATGCTATGGGAAATAGCCGGCCGTGGACGGAGTTCCGTTTCTGGTGTAATTAAAAGCACCGGCCACAGCCGTGGTGCCATATCACGAGGGTCTTAGTTTGCGTCTCTCGATGTTACTGTCCGTGAACGTGTTAAACACATTAAAAACCCCTTGATTGATTTCGTTGTCGTCGTGATTGTCGTCTTAGTCTACATGGTGAGCAACGCATTAGGATGGCAATATTTAGATTGTATTCTAGAATCTGCAAATGTGTATGGGTCACAGATCCCACTTACCATCAGGTGGCGTGTGTGCTCGTTTATCTTCTCTATACCATAAGCTTTTCGTGTAATCTACAAGCAATGAACTATATTTTGATTTTTTTTCAAAATTTTAGCGTTAGTAGTTTCGGAGATCAGGGGGGAATGGTCAATTTTCGTATTCTTTCATGAATAAAATCAAAACTATTTATGTAACAACAATAACAAAAATATATTTGAGATCTTCATAACGAGCCCTTTCATTTGATATGACACAGTAAGGACTGCAAAACTTTTTTTAATTTCTTAATTTGTCCCCTGAAAATGACCCTTATTTTGAAATAATATTTATTTAATTTGGGAATCTGTGTTTGGGTCATCAATTTACATGTGTACCAAATTTCAACTCAGTCCAGTAGTTTTGGTGCAAATTGGCTGTGACAGATAGACGCACGAGTGATCCTATAAGGGTTCCGTTTTTTCATTTTTTGTACGGAATTTTGTACCCTAAAAAAGTATCTATCTGTCTTTCCGTCCGTCCGTCTATTTGTTTGTCATGATTATATTTTAGAAACGGTTAGAGATCTTCCTTGTTTTCCAAAGCCCTGTCGTAAAATAAATCCCTGTGTTTCCACTTCGGACGATATGTCACCGGCTCAAGTACGCTTTGCGTCGACCTGAATTAAACTAAACGTGACCTATTTACAGTAATTGTTTTACTTAGCAAGTCATAAATGTACTTTAGGGGCAAGTTTGGCGTAGTTTTAATTAGCCAATCAGAGACTTGGTTCATTATTAAGTGAAGGCAACCATAAGACTATGCAAACGTGTCGTTATAGTTTGAAAGTCAAATTTGAGTTGAGACGTTGAATGTATTTCTATAGTTTCTTGTTATTGCTCGCGTGAAGCCTGCACCACCTACAGTGTAAAGTATTTTAATTTGACACCGTGTCCCTGCTAAGGTTGTCTGGAAGAGATCGCTAATTAGCGATAAGACCGCCTGTTGGTTACGTGTGTTATTTTTAATTGTACTGTTTCTCTGTAATGTTTTTGTTTGGTGTACAATAAAGTGTTTTGTATTGTATTTGTAATTCATCTGAAATGTCAAAGACTCTTGACAAATTTTATCATCATCATCATCATCATCATCATCGATGCGTTGGGCTAGTTGGTAGTGACCCTACCTACGAAGCTAGGAGTCCTTTGTTCAAATCCCGGTAAGGGCAGATATTTATGTGATGAGCGCGAATATTTACTGTCCATGAGCCATGGATGATTTCTATGCATTTAAGTACAGTATAAAGGTCAATTGGTTTGACATTGTCCTCTGGTTTATTTATCTTGACCTTATCCTAATCATTCGTCATCTGCCCATCACGTCATCTCTTCCAAACATCCCTCATCATCTGCCATCATCTCAGTATTCACTCCCTTATTTTTCATATCTCTCTTCACAAATTCCATCCAACTCTTCTTAGGTCTCCCCCTTCCAATATAACCCTCCAAATTCATTATTTAAAACTCTTCTCATCACATGACTTTCATTCTTTAATTTCTTGAAAAATATTGGGTCCTTACATAATTATGAAATTGGCGTTTTGTTGAACTGGCCACTTTGTTTCAAAATATCTGGTGTTTTGCTAAGAATTCTAAATTCAAATTTATTTCAAAATTTTTGCTCATGAATTTGTGCTTCGAATTTAGCGATTCATTTGTTAGGCTGTCATTTGTTTTTTCTTTGACATCATTCTATTCACAATAATATGGAGAACTTAAAATATCGCGTTATTTACGAATACAAGTTACACCGTCGCCCCACGTGGTGCTGCAGAAACGGCTTGAAGGATGTGTATGAGGCAGCTACTGTAATTCAGCGTCGGTGGCCTAGTGGCTTAGGGGTTCACTCGTGATCATGCGGTACCGAGTTCGAACCCCCGCGATCACCAATGAGTTTTCCTAACTTAAGTGCATTACCCGACGCTCTTACGGTGAAGGAAAACATCGTGAGGATACCTGCATATTCGAACAGCTGAGTGTGTAAGAGGGTAATTGCACAAAAGAACCTAAAGGGTCGAATTGTTTTCGAAAGGGCCCGTCTATAAGATCAGATCAGATCAGCTACAAGTAAAAGAAAATTTTGACCTACAAAACAAGCCCCGTGGATGGCCGAAAACCCAAGTTAATAACGAAGAATTAAAAGTGATTGCTGAAGTGGATCCATCACAAACTACGTCAGAGTTAGCGGCAGGCTTCGGTGTTAGTGATAAAACAGTTTTAATTCTCCGGAAACAAATTGAAAAGGTCAAAAAGCTCGAAAAATGGGTATATTATGGGTACAATTTTGCTATATAAAACGCCAATTTCATATGTAAGGACTTTTGGCGGTACGTGAATTTAAGTGGGCAAAATTTACCCAATGTTTTAGTCAATAGCGTCTTAATAGGCTTCTAAGCATCTTGCTTCTATAACTCAATTGCCAGCATGTATTACATGATCAATATAATTATAAACTCCATTACCAAGGGTCACGTTAAGGAAATTATCTTCAGAAATTAATATCGTACGCTTTCATCTGCGATACCCAATTACGACACTTCAAGCGAATTAAAGTGGAAGTGGAATTATACCTGATGCTTGAGAGCGTGGCCTTGGAGCTTATTTTATGAACCCCTGGCGGAAATAATGTTAAAAACACACTGCAACATAACATAATAACATAAACTAAAAAAAATACAGAAGAAAAGTAAAAAGTAAAATAATAGAGCACAAAAATATTTATAATATACTCGTAAGAAGCTAATTTAGAGACTTGAGCTGTAATGTGAGGTTAAAATAGACTCAGCTCTGTGTATCTGTTTGTGTAATAGGAGCTCCCAAACGGCACTTCTAAGCAATGACGGTCTTGTCCGAAGCGCTGGTAGATTCACTCCATATTGCCGACGTGTATATTATAAGAGCCCTCATGTGGCCAATTTACTGAGCAAATATTTTGAATGATGAATTTTAAACAACAACTAACAACTAACAGCCGCACTCAAGAGTCAGTTAACAAAATTAAGTTCCCAACTGCCGCACTCAGAGACCTCAATTTAATTTAATGCTTGATTAAATTTGCTGCTGTCACTTTCTTTGCTTCAGCAATAAAATAAGACAACATGTCACTAAACAAGCATTAAATTTAATTGACGTGGCTGAGTGCGGCAGTACTTAAGTGTTGATTTACCTTCTTCGGTTTGAGTTCTTTAGTTTGTTGTATGGTAGTGAATGTTGGATAGGCAGGAAGCATGAAAGTCGTATAAATGCTGTTGAAATGCGCTCTTCGCGTAGTATGTGTGGCGTGAAACTGATTAATAGAGTAAGGAATGAAAAGATCAGAGAGAAACGTAGACTAAAAGAAGATGTAGTGACTAAGATTGAAAAGGGCATGCTGCGATGGTTCGGTCATTTGGAAAGGATGGATGAAAGAAGATTGACCAAAGAGATATACAGAGCGAAAGTGAATGGAAGGGTCGGAAGGGGCCGCCCTAGGCGTACTTTTTCGAATCAAATCGAAGAAATACTGGAAAAGGCCCGAATTTTAAGTACCCGAAACCGACGTGCGTGCGTGAATCGATGTATGAATGTGGAAGAAGCGAAAGAGATCTGTCAGGATCGTAACAGGTAGAAAGGAGTAGTCTCTGCATATCCCTCTGGGACACAGGCGTGATTTAATGTATTAATGGATGTAGTGTCGGTTTTTCAACCTCACATTTGAATAACCTAACCAACAAAAAGTTGGAAAACCCCCGACACTGACGTTTCAAAGTTCAATACCTCAAAAACGGCTGAACCGATTTCAATATAAAATGTCTAAGAACCACCGCTAGAAAACCTGCTTTCAAATAAAAAAAAACGCATCCAAATCGGTTCATCCGTTTAAGAGCTACGATGCCACAGACACACACACACACACACACACACACACACACACACACACACGCACACACACTTACACGTCAAACTTATAACACCCCTCTTTTTTGCGTCGGGGGTTAAAAAGGAACGAATTATCTGTCTCTCAAATTCCTCAGCACGGCGGTAAGTCATCAAGTTACGTAAAGGAAAAATCTTCTACCATTTTTTTGTCGGTGATATATTTTTATTAAATCGAATATCAGCCGACACGGGTATGGAACCTCTATGTTCGCAGCTTGACCCACTTTCCTTGGACGATAAGTGGTCAGTGTTACCGTAGCCATTCATCGACTTATAAGGGTTCCGTACTCATATTTGGAACCCTTGATCTCGTTTATCAAATGAAAGTTTGACCTGGATTATTTCATGGACTTATTTGGCATAGTTTGAAGAACACAAGAAACAAATAAAAAATAAAAAATAGCAAATTCTACGCAAAGGAGACTTTCAAAACCAAAAAATACTGCATTATTGGATTTTTGAAAAATGTCCTCTTCTTTAAACGGGAATCGAACTGGTCGAATATGACAAACAATAAAGTCGTGTTTTATATTACAGATCGGAAGCGTCATTGATAGTGATCATTTTATATCTACAACACATACACATTTAAATTAAATAAAGACCGTAAAAAAACCCTATTATTTTGTCATATTCCACCAGTTCAACCCATAAATGCAGTATTGAATGAATTCAAAAATAATAAAGCTATTTATTTCTTTAAGGTAGTTGGCGCCCATGTGGCGTTCGTTTTTTCAACCTTGCATATGACTTGTACCGTGGGTACTAGATAACGTAACTAGAGGATTTAAACAGCATACATTGCGAGAACGTTACGTTATAGAAAATATATAGGATTTTCGTGAGCTGCCAAATGGTTGCTATAATGGAATTCTGATAGTTTTCGAAAATGGTTTACGTTAGCGTTATGAATCTTGTCTTAAATTTCTATTAACATGGAGAAATACTCGCGCTTATCACACAAATATTTTCCCGCTAGCTTTTTAGACAGGTTAATTACAAACTAGACCATACAGTTAGGCAATTAAGGTATTCGTTTCTTCTTATTTTATATGAAATGTTTATATTATTTAGCGCATTTTGATTTATATTTCCAAGGTCGGGGTATATTTCCTATCTTAAAACTTTTACAGAGTTTAAAGTGAGTAAATTTTAATTTTTTTTCAAAGTATTCATCATTTAAGCAATATTATTAATTCTTTACATACCCATCTCTGAAGGATCGAATCCGAAACGAGGTGATTCGACAGAGAACCAAGGTTGTCGATATATCCCAAAGGATTAGCAAGCTGAAATGGCAGTGGGCCGGTCACATCTGTCGCAGAACCGACAATCCTTGGGGCAGACGTGTTCTGGAGTGGAGACCACGGCTTGGCAAACGTAGTGTGGGACGCCCTCCAGCTAGGTGGAGCGATGACATAAAAAAAGTGGCTGGCAATGGTTGGAAACAAAAAACTCAGGACCAAGCCCAGTGGCGTGCCATGGGAGAGGCCTATGTCCAGCAGTGGGAGAAGTGGGCTGATGATGATGATGATGATACCCATCTCTACATTTTCATTTTACTTAAAGATTCTCCTTTCACCATAATGTTGCGGAAAATTATAGCTACGTACAGCTCGAATTTTCTGTTTGACTCTTAAAAGATAACGCGGGCGGTGAGACTTTAGAAAATAATGTATTTGAATGAAGGCCTCCCAAATCAGAATAAGCATAACTGCAGGGCCTCTATTCAACACGGTAAAAACAATATCGTTTTTGTCCTGTTATCGTATTGTCAACGTTTTGATAGCTCTTATTTACTTGACAGTAATGGCGTCTGACGTCATAACAATACCATAACAGGTCAACTACGATATCGTTTTTGCCGTCGGGAATAGAGGCGCTGGATAACTGAATATTTTAGGTAAACCTCCATCGATATTATTTTATTTTTACCTGTAACTAATACACAGTAAATATATTTGAGTAGATTAGTTTTCATTTTAATTTAAATAAGTTTAGTTTTAACTTTTAATTGTATTAAATACATTCTTCTATGAATATTAAAAATACACAGTAAAAAATTGAAAAATACTAAATTAAATCTAAATAGGGCCCTCGTGGCATACTGCCAAAGATGCTGGCATTATGTCCTCACTGAATAGCAACGCTAATACGTTTAGTGAGGAAGCTGCCAGCTCTTCGGCCAGCTGTGCTATCGACCATTATATTACATATTTATTCAAGCACCTCATATTAGACCTGTAACAATGTAACCAATAAAACTTCATTTCCATTATCAGGATTTTATAAAAACTAACCTAACCTACACGATGGTATTGAATTAAATCCTGAAATATTTACAGTTACGGGGAAAAAATTGGGTTGGCAAATGAAACGGTTGGGACACGATACATTTGGCAAACATATTTCGGCCAAACGGCAGGATACTTTTTGAGATAATCGTGAAGATACAAACATAAAACATACATAAATGTCAAACCATTACTGTCCGTTTTCGGCAAACGAGTGAAAACACAGATGACTGAAAATCTTATATCAAACCAAAAAAATTTAAAAACTAACATTGCTCTGCCCTATTTTTTTCTTTTAGAGTGTCAGAAATAGGTAATTGAATATTTTTTTGTCAATGTATAATTCGACAATTCAATGTATTTACATATACGTGAGTGTATCTCATACACAACCTTTCCTTTAAAGCTAACCAAATAATTCAGAAGTTTTAAATTTGTAGTCACCCATGTGATAGTGTTGCGTGTTTTTTTTAATAGCAAGGAGGAGGCACACGAGCGCAATACAATAACAGAGCGAGCAAAACACATTTTAGCACGTGCATTCTCAATTAGGCAGCCTTATACGTTCGAGAAGCCATGCTGCTAAATTGAATACACGCGCTGAAATGTGTTTTGTTCGCTTTGACGGGACTACTTGAACTCGCCGCTTGGACATTCACTCCTGCGTTCGCTCACCTTTGCTTTTGAAATAATCACTACTGGGGTTCTAGTGAAAAAGGGTACAAGTTGACTTAACTCATAATAAAAAGGGTTTATACATGAACGGAGTATACTGGACTTAAACCCTTTTTCACTTGATCTTCAGACGACTTATACCCTTTTTCACTAGGACCCTTAACGTGTTAAAAACTTAACGAAGTTACCTCTTTTCTTCAAGCCCGACTCGCGCTTGGCAGTAGTATACCGTGACGTAATGCGCCCATTGAGTTGAGCGGGCGCTTCTCGTTGAGGCAGCCGGGTTGAATACCAAATGAGATTCTTATTTCAGGTGATACTATGGTGATAGGTATTTTATTTCCGTCGACGCGGTTAAGGGTCAGTTTCATTGGTCGAGCATGTTTTTAGTGATACATTGCATCGCTGCAATAGATCCCGGCTCGATAATTTCAAAACAACTCGTCAATGGATTGCTACAATGCGGGCTGAATCCTAATGAAACTGCATCTTTAACCTAGTCGAGTCGTCCTCGAAACTAGTAGTTCTGGGTTTTGAGTTTTTGTTGCTTTAAGTGATAATAATTTGCAAATAAATCGCACATTTAGAATTATAGTGACCTAATCCAACATTTCAGCTTTCGACTTCAAGTCATAAGTTTATTATTATGGAGACCTAACTTGAAATCCAAAGTTCGTGAATTAGGTTATAATTCTACAGATGCGAAATGTTTGTGTGATAAGCGCGAGTATTGGCTTCCGAGCCTTGAGTGTTTTTTATTTATTTATATCATACTAGTTTCTGCTCACGACTTCGTCCGCGTAGATTTCGAATATCGTTATTCCCTCGGGAACTTTTATGCCTATGTGTTAATCCAAGGTATAAGCCATCTCCATTTCAAATTTCATCCAAATCCGTCCAGCCGTTGCAGCGTGAAAGAGTAACAAACATCCATACATCCAAACATACAAACTTTCGCGTTTATAATAATTAGTAAGGATTAGGTAAGTGTTTAGCTCTTTTTATACGTATGTCTTTGTCTGTAGCTTAAAGCTTACAGTAAGAAGCAGATAAGAAAACAATCGTGACACATTGCACGGCTATGAAGTTTCTGACTATTGACATTGTTGACAGGTTTAAAACAATGCTAAACTTATTTGTGTCGTGTGAAGCAATAGTAATAACAGCATTGTTTGACAGCTGTCAACTTATATATATTCAGAAACTTCATAGTTGTGCAATGTGTCAGAATTGATTTCTTATCAGCCGGGCACTATAGTTTCAGACTAGTGAAATTTGTGTGAAGTTGTCCCCTTATATTAAATTTATTTAGACTTATTAAAATACAAAATGTTTTTGTTTTTAACATAGGTATTTTATTTTTTTATGCGCATCACAGCCACGGCTATAATTATGTTTATTTTCAGTACGAATACGAAATGAGTTTTTTTTTCATTAATGTTTCTTAGTTTTTAATTTAATTACTTACTAGTACTTAATTTTAATTCTAGAACTTTCGTCGAGTCGAGTTAAAACATTAACAAGGTTGTTAATTTAATGTTTAAGTTGTAAGTAGTTACTTTGAGAAAGACGCAATTTGAATAGTAAGTTTTTGTCAAGATCCAAAGTTACTTGATTCAATTATTTCTTCTAGCGTTTATAATAAATACCATTTGGATAATGAAACAGGACCTCTATTCAACACGGTAAGAACCATATCGTTTTTGACCTGTTATCGCATTGTCAACGTTTTGATAGCTCTTATTTACTTGACAGTAATGGCGGAGAAATATAAACAATAACAGAGGCCTTATTGTCTAACGCACTCGGAATCGCAACCGGCTTCAAAGTGGAGCAATTGTTTTCATTTCGTATGCCAGCCTTCGATTTTCAAAAAGAAAACGATCGTGATTGCGATTGCGTTAGACAATGAGCCCTCCGGTCAATAACTAACCCTGAAGTAGTAGTTATATCTTATTAACCGCAATAAATAGTCGGTTGTTTTCTTACAGTATACTTAATTGTGTTATAATGGTGGACTTCGTAACAAACATCAAAAAGATCAAATAAATAATTAAAACATTATGTACATCATGCATTCGACTGCTTCTTTGTATATCTTTTTTCTTGTTTTATGTGAACCATTTTGTGGCAATATGGCTTTAGTTAAATGTATATGCACATGTATATAAATGCAAGACCAAAGCTATACCTACAGCTGTATAATTAAGGGGCATGAACTCTAGAAAATTAACATACAAAACAAAACACAACTAGTATAATGTGTTGTCGGGATAATTGGCGTGGTTGGAACCCGCCGCGAGGGGTTTTGGGTGGGACCTTTTTGCTGGGTATATTTAATATACATAGGTGATATAATAAAGATATGCTTAAGCTTTTTGTATTTCTTACATAAAATGAGTATAACTATAAAATTTATTATTAAAAATATTGCTTGCACTATTATGGTAAAATTGTATTTTCAAGTGTAAATTATATGCTTATTTATTATTTTTTTATGTACCTATACAACGTGATACAAAATACCCCGTAAAAAATATAATAAGTTATCAAAGCCAAAAATATTGTCAACCCTAGTACCTAAGCTGTCATGTCAGGGAACCGGAGTTAGCATAGATTATTTAACAGAGAGGCCAACCTACCAATTTAATAATTGTCTACTTTAATGGTTTTTCTGGTTTTTATCCACAAAGGTTCAATACTGTCATTATGCTTAAGTACTGGCTTCAAAAATCGTCAAGACGGAAAAAAATTTAATTTACTCTACAATTGTTTCGTGTTTTTTCCAAAATGACGATGTTTTCTAACTCAGAATATTACGACTCCAAAACTCGACTTGTAATATTATCTATCTAATCGAATTCTGTACATTTTGTTAATATTTCTCTTGATCGTTTCACGAATTAGGTAAAAATGTACATAAACATTCTGCGTGGTTTACTCTTTAATTTTACAGAAATAGGGTTTGCGCATCAATGAAAAAAAATAATGGTTTTATTTTTTTTGCCGGTAAGTCATACGGTGATAGTGCGGTTCTCAAATATTGTAAATGGACTTGTTATAAGGCACCATTTAACCCCCTTTCGGCTTTACGGGTATTTTTGTAACACCTTGTATATGTTTATAAACTCTTTATTACTCATTAAAATTTAGAAGACTTTTTCATTAATACAGTGAATGTACATAGGCGAACTTTTCCCAATGGATGTCTATCTGTTTGTTTATTTGAAAGTTACATAAATTAACACAGTGCTTATGAAATAACGTAAGAACATTATTTTCACAACTTATCTACATATTGAGATGGCATTAAAACTACTTAGCTTGTTGATTAGCATGCGTGTGTGTAGGCATGTGCAGTGTGCACTTGTGTGCGTGAGTGTTTTCTATTTGACCATTGGTCATAAAAATATAGTTTAAATCATAATAAATTTAGATTTAATATCTAAAACAATTGTTGACACCTTTGACAAACAAGAGGTCACCAGACTGCACCATATTGCCGAAACGGCATTTTTTCTTTGCGATTAATTAAACGGAGATGAAAACTATTTACCCGCGTTAAGTACTGCTCAAAAAAACCGCTACCCAAAGGAAAACTAAACAACAGTCAACTGTTTTATCAGTTCTAAAATAACTCAGTTTAACCATTCCTATGAAGATTGACGATATTTATAATAAGTTTAATAGTTACTGAGTTAATGGAGTTATTGCCCAGTGAAGCGTGACCAACAAATCATGGGGACTCATTAATAATTTAAGTTGCGCTTGAGGCCACAATTAAATTTACGGTTTTGATTTGTGATAGCTTAATGTAATAAGCATTTTGTTACATAATTATTACCAACAAATAGGGAATGTAGTATTTTTTTGTTTAGTTAAATAAGTTTGTAATCTAAATAAGATTAATTTTGACTAAGAAGTATTACAGGCGAAACTTTTTTTTAGAAAGCTAATGAGGGAGGGGTTTCTGGTATAGTGGCTTGGTGCAAACGGTTGTGTAAAGAACAGAAAAAACAGTAGAAGTGTCAAGGGGGCGTGTAACGTGTGGCACGGTTATGCGGAGTTCCGCATAACGTACCATACATTTGCCGCGATCGCTTATTTCGATATTTCAATATTTCGATATTTCTAAAATAGGAAATAAATCCAGAAGCATGCCCTTTTGTGCTATTTTGGAATGTAAAAACGATAGCCGCACCGCAAACATTTTCCATGGTAGCGTGTTGTTTTTATGATAGTTTGAGTATTGGCGACAACAGGTCTGATACTAAGCGAAGCTCATGCCACTTACACTGTTTTTCTATTCCGTTGTGTAAATAATGATGTTGGTGGATATTGTGACTATTTTGGAATAATACTAGTTTGTACAGTTGGAGGAATTAAACTATTGAATATCACCCGATTATAGTTTTACTATATTTTATAGGTACTGTCATTTGGATGGTAATAGACATAGAATTGGACAGATTAACTAAAACTTGACTTGACAAAGCATTTAGGTTGAGTCGATACTAAAAGACCGACATTTTCTCATCACTATTAAATTTATATGGTAACATTTTATCCGTTAATTATTTTTTTAAATTCAGCGTCGATACTTTGTGTCAGTGTTTTCTTCTTTCATTTGTTTCTAGTACCCTTCAGCTTGTCTCAGTTTTTTTGTATGATATTCCCTTATATTAAGTTTACGCAAATATAATTAACTAGATGAAACCCAACTTCGCTCGGGTAAAATGTAGACTCATATTAATATTCCATTTTTTTTTTATAAAATGTAGATGATACTTCTGTAGTAATATTTTGGCTAAATTATCGCAAACACATTCACAGCTAACCTATGTATCGATATTACGTTTCACCAGTAGATAGATCTCCTAAATCTTGTTTACCTACCCTAATTACTATGATGTCTCTTTCTCTCAATCAAAGAAATTAGACCTTAGAGGTCACGATGGAGAACTGAATACGAACTTGTGACACGTGATGTCATAACACTAACGCCACATTGATGACATTGGCATGTTTACTTCGCAACGCCATTATATAGCAATTTATTCATTTTTATATTGAAAATACTTAATAATAAGAATTTTCCGCCTATAAGTTGTCGACTTGGATCGACAAATTTTCTATGCTCTTCAATTTGATGTGTATTTCGTTCGAGTCTACCGTAGATCGGTACGAAATTGTTAATATAGATTATTATGCATACGCGCAAACTACAGTGAAAATACAACTATAAATAATACATCAAAACTATTCAGTTTTGCACCGAATCCACTACGATATAAGCTCGTAGAGCCATAAAGATAAAATATGATTAGTTTAATACCAATAAAACTGCAGCGTCGAATGCGGTCACATCAATTGCACGAGCCCGCGACCTATTTGCCGAATTCGCCCGAACATACACGAGAATTGCCGAAACAAAATCAATATACACTGTTGTATCTCTTTTGAAATTCGAACGCAAATGCTTTGGCTTCTTGATTAGGGTACTAAAGTGCAATAGGTCTTGGAAAGTCTGTTGAAATCGAAAAAAGTCCGTTAGACTAGCATAAGAAAATATTAGAGAGAGTGAAAGAGATGTTCAAGGCCGAAACTAGATTTTAGATCCGCCATACGCGGACCGCTTTAAGCAGTCGGGAACCGACTGCACTTCGTTGCTATTGGTCGATTTGCAGTTTCAATGCTCTAGAAAGTGCAAAACCAATAGCAACGAAGTGCAGTCGGTTCCCGACTGCTTAAAGCAGTCCGTGTATGGCGAGTCTTATGCGACTCCGTCAAAAGGAGGGTTATGTTTTTCAAAAGTATGTATGTATGTTTGTATGACCTTTGGCTCGCTCTGCGGCCTAAACGGTTTGATAGATTTTTACATTATGTGTTGTTACATTTGTTTTTATTGTGGGAGTGACATAGAGGCTTTAATATTTTAATCAAAGAAATGAGGATGAGGCTATTTTTTTTAACATATAATCTATGTATATAAAAGGTACATCTGACTGACTTATATATCAACGCACAGCCGAAACTACTGTACCTAGAAACTTGAAATTTGGTACAGGGGTTCCTTTCATGATGTAAGTGTGCACTAAGAAAGCATTTAACGAAAATCGACCCCCAACGGGAAGAAATGGGGGGAGTAGCGGGAAACTAATTCTACGCGTACGAAGTCGCGAGCGTCCTCTAGTTAATTACATAGACGATAATATGAAAAAATTCAGTCAGGTTTCTAAAACCTACTTTTTATTTGTTTATTTACATAACTTTCCCTTGAACCTTTATATTATGTACTACAGAAGTATTAGTTTATTTTATGCGATATAGACGGCAAATGCGAACCTATTTCATTTTATTTTAACGCCCAGTTGCACAAAGATTAATTTAATTAAATAGCGCCCATCACTTTTTAACTCGGTGAATTAAAAAGTGACAGAAGTATCTGTAACACAGCTATTTTAAAATCGTCGAAAAATTATTAACTGATAAATTAAGTTGCCTCGCGCTCCTAGGCAAGTAAGGCAGTGATACGTACGTACCGCTTTGTCCGAGCTGCTTTGTCGATAAAACATGCGACTAAATTAAAAACACACGGAATAAAGTGTTAACAATTTTCAGACAAAACAATTTTCACTCGCCGGTTAAAAACTCATCGAGAAATTGAAAATCGAAAAAGAAAGAAAGAAACAAAACTATCTAACTGCGCAAATAACAATAAATAACTTCGCGAACAAAGGTACGAGCAAAAAATAAGTTGATAATGCACTTCGATTCGTTGTATGCGACAAAAACCATGCAATCTACTTTTTAGCGATTCGTAGTCAAACTAGGAATCCTTATACAACAAGCGTAAAGGGGCAACTTTTAACGGCAATATATCGCCAGTAGGGTGACAGCACCAATGAAGGACACTTTTAGCTGACAGGCACCAGTAATGGACACTTCACTCTTAATTCAAATTTCATACGGTTCTAAATTGATTGTTGCAAAACAAATGAATAACCCTTATTTTCTGTAAAATAAGAATCAAGTGTCCATCATTAGGTTCTTGTCCATTACTGGTTCCACTACCCTATAAGCATAGTAACAGTATAAGCATTTTAAATTTACTTTAATTTAGCTCTTAGAATGTTTTGACTACATTGCACTTAGCAGCCTTCGTATTACGGTAGCGTTAACAATAGCTGTTTTACTGCCGTACTCAGAAACGTCAATTAAATTTAATGCTTGATTAAAGTTGCTGCTGTCACATTCTTTGCTATAGCAATAGAATATAACAACGCGTCACTAAACAACCATTAAATTTAATTGACGTCTCTGAGTACCGCAGTTACTCTAATTTTGGTAATAGAATAAAGCGTTTGTACTGCTGACAGCACAGACATTGTAAATCTTTTTGAGTTATATCTGTGGTTGACGGGAAATTATTTCTCAAAAACCTTAAACCTTAACCCCCTTACTAATAAACGTTGAGTAACGGTGGTATAGCTATACAATGTTTTGTCCTTATCTGTCATTGTGACATTTTAATTTGACAGATAAGGACAAAACATTGTATAGCTATATACTTACCACCGTTACTCAACGTTTATTAGTAAGGGGGTAAACATTTATCAACATTTTGTTACCAGTTATCAACATAATATCCTGTTTTTTAAATGGTTAGACTTAATACTGTGTTGTATCAGCTTAAATGCGATAAAATACTAAATAAATCTAGAATATAAAACAGCACAGATACAACGTACCTACGTTCAAACTAAATCTTTTGCAAGTTAAGAAACATAAATCGCAAAAACAAAACTGTTAGCCATTTTCGAACGTCTCGATAATTCAAAACACGTATGCAAAGCGCTGTGTTGGCTATCAGTATTCGAACGATACTGCTCAAAATACAGGCATATTGCTGCTCTGGTATGTCAGTTGGGAGTGCAATTCGGAATATTGGACGGCCGTTGGAGACAAAGCGGCCAATCATAGCGGGGCGTACGGTCCGAAACGGACTGGTGGTGTTTTTGTTTTTGAAATTGGAACGCGAATTGTGGCTGTGATTAAATTAACTCTGTTAATTAAGTTACAGAAACGATCCATTTCGGGATCATTTTGTGTTGAATGGTACCTGAATAGGCGAAAGGATTATGTACTTGTTATAAAATCAGATGAAACGTATGTTTTGTTTATTTGAATTGGACCGTTCTTTTTGTGTATTAAAACGTAGGTAGATATAAAATACACAAGCGATATGCCGAAACTGAGGGCTTATTGTCTAACGCACTCGCAATCACGATCGTTTCCATTTTGAAAATCGAAGGCTTGTCTGCATACAAAATGAAAACAATTGCTCCACCTTGAAGCCGGTTGCGATTGCGAGTAAGTTAGACAATAGCCCCTCTGGTTAAAACCACAAACAAGAGTTGTTCATTTTAAAAATAATAAAAGTTGTTTAATTTATATTTAACAAAGTTTTACCACACAATAAATACCAAGAACAGAGAAATGCCGCCAGCGGAAATTTGTTATGAAGTTTGATTAGATACCAAATATACCTTCCTCGTCAAACGTTCAGGAAGTTAAGGCCAAGCGAGAAAATCATCTAAGATCTGTCTGACTCGTTTCTTGCTAAAATATGCATGATATTTCATTCATGTTATATATTTTATTTATTTATTTACATAGATTACGTACTTACTTTATTCATATGAATGAAGTGTTATTATAATTCTATGTAATTAGTGCTGTAATAATAAAAAGTTAAAACAACAATTATACGACTCCAAACTAATTAAGGAGTTCCGTTGACTTTTCACCAATCTTACGACCAGATCTTGACGAAATTCACCTTAAATGGCTCAAACAATATTAATCTAATAATAGCAAGGCAACACTCCAGTAAACCTAGCTTTCTATTAAAAAAAACAACATCCAAATCGGTTCATCCATTTGGAAGTTACGATGCCACAGACAAATAATACAAATACACACGTTACACTTAATAACAGCCCTAAGTTTGGATCAGGAATTCAAAAAAAGCACAGGAAATATTTATAGCAAATCAAAACAAAAACACAGTTTCTTTCATTTGTAAAATGATACAATATTTTTTCCCGCTGACCCTTAACGTAATATTGTCACAAAAAAGCGGCCATGTTGATTTAGTCACGTAGCTAGTACGTGATCAAATCAAGAGATGGCGTTAGGTGCGAAAGGTTAACGTAAATTGGTGATTTCCTGTCAACAGCAAAACGTGCGTTATAAGTGTGAAAAACAATGTTAGATTACTTTTGAAACGAGGACGTAAATTACTGGTTATATAACACGCTTGAAGAAAGTCAAGATTTTTTGTTAATAACTTTTTCTTACGACTCCATTCACATAGTGGTCGATATAGCTGTTAATTTGGAAACTTTTTGATTTTCCGGGATTAAACGTTATCTGAAAGTCTAACTACCGCACTCAGAGACGTCAATTAAATTTAACGCTTGTTTAGTGACGTGTTGTCTTATTCTATTGCTATAGCAAAGAAAGTGACAGCAGCTACTTTAATCAAGCATTAAATGAAATTGACGTCTCTGAGTGCGGCAGTAAATGACACGAAATCTTAACAAAACCAATAAATTAATTAACAGCAATTAGCAGACCCTTGGTCGGTGGGGACCCAGTGCTATTAGCCTTTTAAGGGCATTTCAAAAAGGCTAATAGAAACAACTGGAGACCACAGAGCTGGCAGCTTCCTCCGGCAACGCATACGGATTGCTATACAACGAGGAAATGTTGCCAGCATCTGTGGTACTATGCCACGGGGCCCTCTCTTTTTTAGTTTTTATTTAGTTTTAATTTTGTCGTATTTAGCTTAGTTATAATTAGGATTATTTTTTATTTTTTCATTTGCCATTGTTTTTGTTTTAATTTGTATTATTTACTTTGTATTATACCTAGTTTCTGTTCTTTAGAGATATAAAACGATTGACAGCAAAAATGTCATGTCAAATGTTAAAAAATTGATGTAGGTACTAGACGCAACTGCAGTGCTCGCATTGTTGTGTTACGGTGTGGGGATAAGATAACCAGTAAAATTTGTAATTAGAGGCATTCCATATTTTGTCCTCAGGGTTGGAAACGCATGCGCAGTCTTAGGATCGCAGTCTTAAGATTGTAGTCTTAAGAATGAAAATATCTATGGCCTGTTAGCTCCTTTGCCTTCTCAATGCCAAAAAAAGAACACCCCAATATTAACTTAAAAACAAAAAAGTAACAACCTTCTTAAAAGTCAACTTTATCTTACCCCGAAATAAGGTAAACAAAGTGATCCATAAAGACCAGTAACTCATACCTGACCGTCTTAATAAAGGCATACTTTCTTCCCGGGGAAACAAAACTTTTTATTACTCCCCTGAAAAATTCAAAGTTTTCAAACAATTCAGCTAAAAGTATTTCAGATTATCGTATAAAAGGGAAGTTGGAGTTGTGTAATATTTTAAAGACAACGCCGCGAATGCTTACGAGCCATAGAAGAGGCGGGCTGAATAAGGCTGTGGGGAACAAAGAGTTGAAAGAAGAAAGAAGAACCGGTTGCTTTGAGGACTTTTTATTCTTCTTCTTCTTCAGCATATATCTGTCCACTGCTGGGCATATGCCTCTTTCATGGATTTCCATGTAGATCTGTATGCGGCGGTTCTAGTCCAGGAGCCTGGTTTTATAAAGCTACAAATTACAATTTACTGGTTACAAGTTTCCATTTGACACAACCTCGACCAATGACGACCAGCCATTTGAGCAGTGTTGCCAGTTTAGACCTGTAAAATTGTAATTTGTAGCTTTATTAAACAGGCCCCTGGTCGGCGCTACCGTCTTCTTGATATCGTCCGACCATCTAGCTTGCGGTCTCCCAACACTGCGCCGTCCCGCGCGGGGTCTCCATTGGAGTGTTCGCTGGCTCCATCTGTCGTCGTCTCTGCGGCATATGTGCCCGGCCCATTGCCACTTCAGTTGCGCAACCCTTGCCTTGGCTTTTTATTACCGTGGAACTATTAAGATGTCACAGGGATAAAGAACAAATAAGTTCTTCTTCTTCTTTTTTATTAATGGCGGTCCACCGCGGTATTACGCAGTGATTTCGCCAATGTCGAGTGAGTAGAGTAAATCAGTAAACAGAATAAATCAAAAGTAAAACCCGGACATCTTTCAATCGGCCATCTTCCCTCCCCGAAGGTTACCGGAAGCCTATCAACAAATAAGTTCCTTAACTTATTTTGTTGACAAACGCACAGTATAAACAGTAGTTTGTCTTCAAACAAAGGTTAGCTTGCTTGCATGTGTGCGTGCCTCGACCGTACGCGCCGCGAGCTACCACAAGCATACTCAACAGGACAGAGCGAGGCGGTTTAGTTAAGGTGGGTACAGACTGGTGAAACGTAACATGCAATGTGTCATGAATTCACCGTACACATTGCTGCAATGTATCATGAAAGGTAACAACTTTGTACGGTGAATTCTTTCATTGCATGATACATTGCATGTTACGTTTCACCAGTCTGTACCCACCTTTAGGGCCGCGTCGTCGCCGCGTTTCGTTGCGTGTGTTTTAAACATAGAGTAACGCGCATGGACGCAACCTTAGCGCCTAAGCGGCCATAGGTAATAGAAACTTCTAAAGGGCTGGAGATCATCTACTTTACTATTTATACTTTGACATAAGTCCCAAAATTAGCTAATATTGCACTCAAAATTATGAGAGCCAACAAAGAGAGATTTTCTCTTAGTTGACAAAAAATGAATACAATAGTTAAGATATTAGTTATATTAACCAAAGCTGATAGTAACAAAAGCAATTTCTTGAGTGATTCAACTAACATCTTAGTTGATGTATCTAACGTCTTAGTTGATGTATCTAACGTCTTGTCAGGCTCGTATGGAATCAAGACGCTTATGCACAACAATCACAGTCTTGCTAGAAGGACCTATTATTTGTTTCAGTGTGGCTAATAATTAGTACTATCAATAACTTCCAGCAGAAAGGTTCTAGAGTGGTCACCACGACCTGGCAAGCGCAGTGTGGGGCGTCCGCCTGCATGATGGACAGATTACCTAATAAAGGTGGTAGGAAGTTGGTGGAAGCAGGCCACATTGGATAGTTCTCGCTGGGAATCAAATGGGAGGCCTATATTCCGCAGTGAATGACTACGGCCTGTAATGATACATACACACAATCACGCTTCTTTCCCATAGGAGTAGGCAGATACCACTTCCTTCCACTTGCTATGATCAAAACAAACTTCCCTCGCCTCCTCCACACTCAAAAGTCTCTTCATACAAAATGGAATGATGATGATGAATAATTTAAAACAGGTCGTAAGTAACATGACACACAGGAACACTTTTGTAGCTAGGAAGGGTTTTTTATAACATAAAAAAGGGCATAGAAACACACAAACTACCTGGGGCCTGTTTTATAAAACTACAAATTACAATTTACAGGTTTCCATTTGACACAATCTCGACCAATGACAACCAGCCATTTGAGCAGTGTTGCCAGTTTAGACCTGTAAAATTGTAACTTGTAGCTTTATAAAACGTGCCCCTGAAGGTAAATGGGATCTGACACCCGTATTCACAAACGTCACTATGAGGTCTCACAGTGCTCACAACGCACAGGGTGGTTCAAATTTGTCTCATAAACAAAAGGTCGATCAAAAAGGACCAATCACAAAGCTGTAGGTATTGAACGAAGTGCGTTTACTCAGTGAAGGATCCCTTAAGTATTGTTTATGAATACGGGCGAGAAACACTTTTGTCGGAAAGTACGGTTTTTATAGCATAAAAAGGGCATAGGACACACAGACTTCTTGAAGATAAATGGGATCTGAGACCCTCAAAATTGCAACTGTATAACCGCAAATGCATTGCCAATACTGGCAGTCAAGACAAGGTCAATGCTGACGCCATATATAGTTCAAATATTTGAACAGGGTTCGAAAACTGAGCAAAGCGCTGGTTTGTGCATTTGTTCGAACTTTGAACAAACATTTGCACTTTGGCATCCTGTGTCGGTTTTCGAGCGCACTTTAAAGCGTTCGAAGTTCAAATGTGTGCGTGCCTGCCATACTTGCGCAAAGTTTAGTTAAATATTATGAGCGCTCAAATGTTTGCAAAACATGTCTGGCAGGTGGAATTTAGTTTTCTATGTATTTAAGTACGTATGTATTTCTCTCTATATAATTATGTATGTTTATCGTTGTCTAGTTCGTTGGGGTGCGCTCAAACCAGTATAAAAACATTTTGCATAATTTAATTTAACTAAACACGAAAAGCATAATGAACGTTTAGCATAAAAACCAATTAAAAGTTAAAACTAAACTTATTTAAATTAAAATAAAAACTAAGCTACTCAAATATTAAAGACGTAAATAATAATCACCACTATAAAAAGAACACCCCTCTAGCAGGGTCCGCTCGTGTCATGGTCCCTATGACCAATTGTATAATTTTATCTGGTATACGATCGAATAACATAACACTCATTTAGCATAACTGTTATTTTCTTGTTATTATGCATTTTAAGTCAATTTCTTCTAACTAGGTTAGGTTAGGTTAGAACTGTGACCACATTAATAGTAATGAAAGCAGTTAGAAATATTTATTTTTCAATTTATATACATTATAGATTTTGAAATTATGCATTTAGTTTTATGCATCATGACTATTATATCGATGGTTTATTATGCAGATTGAAATTATGCAATTCGTGTTATGTAAAATGATCATTAGACCATTTGTTTTTATGCTAAACATTACCCACATTAACCCCCTTACCAATAAACTTTGAGTAACCGTGGTGTAGTTAAACCATGCTTATATGGACGAACGGACAGTCAGACAGACGGACATATATTCCTTGTAGACTACGCAACCCTAAAAACAATTCTTTAATAGCTGCCACCTCATAGGTTTTATTTTATTCTTCTCTTCAGTGTATTCCGAGAATATTCGCCAAAATCGCCTTAAACTTAACCAGGCGACTTTGTGGCCTCCAGTTACTGTAAATATTATTTGCATAAAGGGAAATATCTGGGCTGACTCGGAGACGTCCTAGCCATTGTGCTGTTCAGATCGAACAATAGTGGAATTATACGTGAAGCGTCGTCGAGTATTCATTTAGAAGGAAATTTTATTCATGGCGTATTCAAGTTGTCACGTCAGTGCGTAATTATATTATTTTCACCTCAGTACCTCAAAAAAGCAGGTTTTGCTGTTTGGAAACAGAGGGCGAAATTTGATTTTGTTGCCAGCGTGAGACAAAGTAATTTTTTAATAAATATTATGCCGAGAACAGTGCTGGGTCAAGATGAAAGGGTTTTATATATATAATATATACATGTGGCTTATTTTTACCATGTATTTTTCACCTTTAGGTTACTATTATTATTGACGACATGTTAGCTTAGTTGGTAGTGACACTGCCTACGAAGCTAGTGGTCCTGGGTTCATATCCCAGCAAGGACGGATATTTGTGTAATGACCACGAATATTTGTTCCTCAGTCATAGATTGTTTTCTAGGTATTTAAGTATATATTTATATATATAATTTATATCGTTGTCTAGTACCCATAGTACAAGCCTAGAGCTTAGTTTGGGACTAGGTGAATTGTCCCCTGATATTTATTTATTTATTATGTTCTCGCTGCTGAGGTGAAAAAATTAATGTGCAACACGAGACCAAAGTTATTTGCATCTCCTGTCTTTGAACTCGCTACAGTCGTGATTAAATTATAGAATTAAGCTCACTCGGAATTCAAAATCAACACTTGCAGCAAAAATCAACTTTGCTCTCCTATTGCAAAAATAGCTATTTCACCATACCAGCTCGAAAAGGTTTATTTTTCGTTCAAAATCTCCGTGCAAAAGTCAACTTTATTTGCTAGCGTAAAAAGGAAATTCGAATAGTAGGAGAGACTGGAGGTTGCGCGAATGTGAGAACTGATACGAAACTCGTGAAATAGTTTTTCTTGCAACGAGTATTTTCCTCGCTGCGGTGAGTGAAAAATTGTATTTTATACGGTAGGTGAGTTATTTGCGTCAGGTGCCTTTGTACCCCATCTTCCATCGTTTTTCACTTTATCGATTGGATAATTTCATCTAAAGCTATTTTCTGCCTAAACCATGATGTTTTCAGGATATTTAAAAATTTATGTAGGAGATATGTAGTGACTAAGATTGAAAAGGGCATGCTTCGATGGTTCGGTCATTTGAAAAGGATGGATGAAAGAATATTGACGAAAGAGATATACAGAGCGAAAGTGAGTGGGAGGGTCGGAAGGGGCCGCCCTAGACGTACTTTTTCGAATAAAATCGAAGAAATACTGGAATAGGGCCGAATCTTAAGTACCCGAAACCGACGTGCGTGCATGACTCGATGTATGAGTGGAAGAAGCGAAAGAGATTAATCAAGATCGTAGCAGGTGGAAAAAAGTGGTCTCTGCCTACCCCTCTGGGAAACAGGCGTGATTTAATGTAGGTATGTATGTATGTAATGTAGGTTAGACTTGTGACCACCAAAAAAAAAACTCATGTGGCGAGAAATGCGTTTTGATGAAATGAAAACACGATACGTTCGTGCTTGAGTCCGACTCGCTCTTGGCTGGTATTTTTTATTATATTTTGCTTGCTCCAGTCCAGAGCAAGCAACAATGCCAGTACTCGACCTAAAAATTAATTTAGCAGCCGTGCAAAACAAGTACCTACTTCGTTTACGCCTTCAAACTTCGGTTGCTGGTTTAAATAGTTGGGTTAAAGTTGGTAGTTATTTTATCTCACGTTAGCGGGTGGGCTATATTTGTAATGGTAACGCGTAGTGGTATAGACACGCACGCAAAATAAATGTTTAAAAAACAAAAAATCACCTTCAAAAAACGCAAAATAAGTCCAGTTCAATTGAAGACGGCGACTCACAGTATTTTAACCAAAAGCCGACTTCAGTTGGACTGGACCTTGGTTGGATTTTTTGCGTTTTTGAAGGTGTTTTTTTTTAATTTTATTTGATTCTTTTTAGTGATCATAATAAGCTATGTAGGCCCACTTCTTGGTTGATATGAAACTTTAAGACATTTCAAGCTCGCCGCAAGCAACGCCGCGGAAAAATGGTTTTCCTTTTCATACGAACGGTACAACCACTACATATGCAATTCCACGCTCTCGGTAATTCATTCCTACCGTTGAAGGATTCCGGTGGCCATCTGTGATCTTCATCATCAGTTCCACTTCACCAAATAATAGGTACTTTCTGAATGCAAATGCTAGACTTGTAACTAAAAATACTAAAATCACTACATTATACTGGCGTATAATATTTGAGGAGTTCCCTCAATTCCTCACAGATTCCCTCATCAGATTCAGATTTAGTGACAATGGGATCACTTAGGAAATAATTATATTCAAAACAAAAAATATTTTTTAAAATCGCTTCACAATTGACGGAAAAATCGGTGATGAGAAACATACTTACATAAAAACCGGACAAGGCGAGTCGGACTCGCCCACCGAGGGTTCCGCACATGACACGGTTAACTCTATTCAAAATTTGCACCGCCGCCGTTCCTTGCATAAAGACTCTGTTTTTTTGTGATTTAATTAAAAATGTAAAGATTTCAGATTTTTTCCTATACTTGTAGTAAAAGACGGTGCTACTTGCCAAATTTCATAGTTCTAGGTCAGTGGGAAATACCCTATACATTTTGATTCCCTCGAGAGTGTCGAAATACACGTTTTCGGTGACATAAACGGCCGTATCTTTTTTTTACGTAAATGTAGAAGTTTGATTTTTACAGCTTCAAGGGACTGTAGACCGGAGTATATGGTTTTAATTTCAACTCGATACCTTCACGCGTTCCGGAGATAAAGGGTCTTGACATACAGACAGACGGACAGACGGACAACAAAGTGATCCTATAAGGGTTCCGTTTTTTCCCTTTTGAGGTACAGAACCCTATAAATACATAGAATCTTCTTCATTTTTGAAGTCGATTAAAAATGACAAAACATGAGTCAACATTTCTATAACCTAAAAAAATGTTACTCCGCCATTGACAAAACATAACCTAAAAAAAGCATTTTCCGCGGAGCTCCCATCAATCACCACTGACTTTTATTATAACCGTACAACACTCGCTCTTATCTGGCGGTGCTTTATTCGTCCGTATTTTATATTTATGCAATATCGGTTTTACAATAACCGAACGTGTGAAACGGGGGAGAAAATACGGTTTTTACAATGCTAGGTAAAACATAATTCCATGCGTTATGAATGAGAAAGTAACTTTTTCTGATTTTTATGCTTTCACGGCTACGCGCTGCATCAATTTTGATGAGAAATTTTGCGCTTCCAAATATATACCACTGCCAAGAAGAAATGCCGCAAGAAAACGGACAGTCAGTATTCCTAAAACATACCTATAACTTAAAATCAAAACAACGATTTCCTTACCTGCGAAGTTTAAGACAAAAACTGCTAGTTAAGTTTAAAAAATCATGACAAATCTAGTCAACTCTGTTGTATGAACGAGTTTTTCTCTTACCCTGACTTCTCGTCAAAACATTCAAGCCACGCTTTGACCAATAAGGAGTCAACGTTTTCTTTAATCAGCCGGTGATTGGTTAATTCAAAATAGCACAGTATTTACAAGTACGACTACTTAAAAAAAATTACGACTTGGGGACCTTCAAGAGACGAGCTCTTTTCTCAAAGGCCGGCAACGCAGCTGCGGCTTCCGCTGTTACAGATGTCCATGGGCGGCGTTCCTTAGCCTACTCTAGCTTTAAAAAAAAGACGGAAAATACAAACAACTATAATACTGCTGGCCATTAGTACCTTTACATTTCGTGTACTGAGGGCCCTGCTAAGATGCATTGCGCTAACTAGCGTTTCTATTCATTTCGTTTTTAAACCAATCGCGTCACTGGTAGATCACGTGACTTTTCGTATCACCTCATCTACCAGTGACGCGATTGGTTTAAACACGAAACAAATAGAAACGCTAGTTAGCGTAACGCGTCTTGTCTACGGCCCCAGGTTCATACTCACTGGTATGCGTAATCTGCATAGTCAACTTACCTAAACCTCAAAGCTTCTGCAGCTTTCCAAGAGCTTAATACTCCATTTTGAAAGCTTGAACAAGCCACATCAAACTTGGCTTCAAACGATTGTGTAACGACCCGACCGGATGTCGGCCATCTTGCGGCGTGAAGCCTCATTTCCGGTTTCCAGCTCTGGTCAATTGTGATAACTTATTGTTTGGTATTGTTCGAGAAACTATTGTTGGCAGTATATTTGAAACTATACCAGAATAGAACACATTATAACAGAATAGGAAAGCCCCATGGGTCCATATTGGCTCATATAAAATTGGTCTTTAGATTTTTTATACATATAACGATTTGTGTCTATACTCATCATTTCTTCGAAAAAAATTCCTCATACTTCATTTCTTCGAAAAAAAAATCTCATAGGTACTTATCGCAACTCATAATGAATTTTTTTAAGAAACTGTTACTTTTTGAGGATTGTTATAAATCTAACCTAACCTAACCTAATTTTATCTACACGTAAGACATTTAAGAAATTCTGGAAAGTGTACGGTTCCATGAATATTGGCGTTATAAGTTCAGATGATTATGAGTTCCGATCATTAGTATAAAAATTTTTTTTGAACATTCTAAGGAGTGATCATTATGATGTAAAATGTTATGAGAAAAATTTTCGGAGTTCCAATAATCGGAGTTGCAATTTTATATGAACTTTGGCGCACCCAATATAATATATAATGGACTAGAATATATTTTTACATTTCGATACGACAGTTGGTTTAGGAGTTTAGATTTTAATGATACTCGTAAAGAAGCATTATCTCTTAGACACTTGTCCCACTGCAAGCGAAAAAGCGAGCTATCGACTATTTTCTCGCTCAAGAAACGAACAAAAGATAATAGATTCTATGTCAATAGACGAGACCCATATAATTAAGAGGATTTAATTAATAAATAAAAAATAACAACTTTATTAAAATACTTAAATCCATACTATCTAACCACTGAACTACTTGTTTTACATTTAATAACATTGACTTTTCCTATTGAAAAAAGACAAAAGATAGTTATCTCCAAATGACACAGTTAATTAAGACTTTAGCCTCATAAGACGGTTTACCTTTGAATCGCCGACACTCATTTCATACAATGTTTTACTTCGCAGAATTTTTATTTCATTAACAGGCATTTACATATGAAAGAGTTATAATTTAGGTGGTCACAGGTCTAACCTAACCTAACCCACGTAACCCATGCTTAAGATAACCTAAAAATAATAAGATTTCAGGAGAAATTAGGTTTCGATGAAATTTTAGATTGGATCAAATGGTGTTTGTGATTCAAGGGGATCCCATTTTAGCCACATTGTAATTGCAACCTTGTCGATTTCATTATAGTGTGCCTTTTTATTTGGCATTTTGTCCTCAAGCGAGAATCTGGGGACTCGGGAGGTTAGAGTGTACTTTATACCGATTGACTTCAAATTGGTAATACTTACCTGATCAATTTTTTACACACATCATTCCTAAACTAAACCCCTCTCCTAAGTCTCTTGCTGCTAATTTAATTAAAAGTTAATATGTTTTATCAGAGTTTCCATTTATCCCATTTTTTTGTTTTAATGCGGTTACCCTACCACTGTGTTTAAATTAGATTTTATTAGATTGATAAAATCGAGTGATGGGTATGACAGTTAGATATAGAATTTAGGGTAACCACACTTTAGGACCTTAATTATAAGTTTAATTAGAAAATTTACAATAAATAAAGACGGCTTTTTTACAACTGAGTTACCTAATATAATAACTATTAAAAACTTCGATCGACAAACTTGAACTTACCCAAAAAAAATACGATGCAAAAGGTTTATTCGTTACAACTGTACTGTAAACAACATTTTTCCTGCCAGGGGTTTTAAATAGCTGACATTAAGCTTAAGAAAGCAAAATAGCATCCAATTTATATCAAAAACATCTCTTTTCACATTTCTTACGTCTTTCGCCTTGCTTGAAATGCATTCAAAAGAGAAACCTTGAAGCGTATCACTTATATTAAAAAGCCCTATATCACAAGTATACTACCACGAAATTTGGACTTAAAACCAAGTTTACCAAGGTTGATTTCGCGTCTATACGTTTGGATGATATATTAGTCTAAAAATAGAAAGATACATGGCTATGAAAAGATCGTCGTTTCGTGTAGGGGATTAGGGGGAAAATCCCCTGAATACGGGATTTGTGGGGGATTTGGTATTACCGTGTGTTACGAGTCCTTTGAAGGTAAATGTGATTTAATTATTTCCTATTTATGTTAAAAATAGATATGGAATTCGTCTCATTAAAGCTCTTTTCAAAAACTGTCCGAGCTAGGCCGCAAACCAGACACGTTGACGAACCTTTTCTTACCGCGACTATTGTATTCTTATAGGTTTTCCTGTCCACATCCACAAGTAATGAACAATATTTTGTATTGTTTTTCAAAATTTTATGCTCAGTAGTTTCGGAGATCAGGGGGGTATGGTCAATTTTGGTCTTCTTTCATGAATAAAATTAAAACTATTTCTTTTACAATAATATCAAAAATATACTTGAGATCCTCATAACGAGCCCTTTTATTTTATATATGACACAGTAAGATATGCAATACTTTTTTTTTTCCTAAGTTGTCCCCGAAAATGACTCTTATTTTATAAAAATATTCACTTTCTTTGCACATCTGTGTTTTGGTCATAGGATTACACCATCCTACCAAATTTCACCTGATCCAGTAGATCCGGAGCAAATTGGCTGTGACAGACGGATGGACAGACAGACAGACGTACGAGTGATCCTATAAGGGTTCCGTATTTTTCTTTTTTTTATACGGAACCCTAAATATGCAAATGGGTTCGATCCCACTTACCATCAGCTGGCCAGTGTGATAGATAGCGTTTATATTTCCATTAAAAAAAATTAGTTCACATAGCTACGCTATGTTTGTATTCGCGGCTGCTCAGCTGCTGTGTGCACCATTAGAGGCTTTACACAAACATATTAACCGTTTGCACGCCGTGCGGTGTGAACGGTGTCATAATAACTCATACATTACTGCGGCGAACGTGCCGCTAAAGTGTGCGTGTGTAAAGATCCTAATAGTACCTAACCATACACATTGGTTTTGTGAAAATTGTATTTTTTTATTGATGTAATAAAAATTAAGTATTTACGTACAAACAATTAAGGGTGTTTCATTTTCGACACATTGCAATCTAAGTATAATGAATTTGATCGATTTTTTTCCATACAAATGTGGAACACCCTAACAAACATTATATATTAAAACAACAAACGATCACAGTCCGTCTTCAACTAACACTTTAGTGCAAACTTTAACACAAAAAAGGTAACAAAACTATTTTTATAAAGTACTCTTGAAACCTCACAAGACTGAAAACAAACGGATTCCAAAAGAAAAAGCAATTAAAAAGTCTGCTTATAAAAACTACCTCTGTTTTTCATTAGTCGGGAATGAGAGAAGTAATTAGAAAGAAAGAAACAGGACGAAGCTCCACAATTAAACACTTGGTTTATCTCAGGCAAGAGGTATGTCTTCTTTGTTAGGGTTCCGCACTAAAATAGTCAGTGAACCTTTATAGTGACGTCAGTGTGTTATTTGTCCGGTTTAAGTTAGGTATTTTTGAAGCATTGAGAAGGAACATAAGCACACAAGCCAAGAGCTCTATTCTATTCTGTAAAACCATATTGCTTTTGACATATTATCGTTTTGTCCACGTTATGATATAATATAACAGAAATAAAAGATCGTTGGGAAGAAAAACGTTGAAAAAAAATCAGTTTCATTAAAATATATATCTACAAGATATCTAATATAAATATAAGTACATACATATGTCTGTACAGTATTACAATATTTTTTTACGAATAAAAAACTTATTTTATTGTATCTTATCTTATACAGGCATCTAATAAGCATAATAAAAATAAATAAGGCAAGTATGCAAAATTTCAGGTCAACTTTCAACATTTCGCACCTTCAGAACAATAGTGACCTAATTCAGAAATTTTAAATTTCGATATAGGTCTCTGTAATAATAAATTTCAAGAGTTTAAAAGCTGAAATTTTTAATTAGGTCACTATTGTTCTGAAGGTGCGATTTCATTGTTATTATTTGTTCAAAAGCTGAATGTAGTAAAATGTGTTTACAATTGTCCTTATAAAGCATAAAATGAAGTTCTCTCGGTCGTTAATTCTCGTCGGTCAACGTTCTTGCAGTAATCAGTTTAAACGTTGAAAACAGGCGGCCATTCCTCGAAACTCACTACACTAATAATATTAGTTCACTCAATACAATTTCTACAAGTCTACTAGTGAAGTGGACCGCATGGACTATTTTTATTAGTCTAGCGAGTTTCGCGAAATGTGCCCCAGTAGTTTAAATGTTACTTTTGACCGCCAATTAATTTCAGTGAAAGAAATTAACCAACTTAACCTCTGCTATTACACAAAATGTGGAAATGGTTCCCCTTGTTTACGCATAATCACTATTGTCCGAATGTATGATTACAGCAGAACACTAATTTAGAGTAATTGTTATTCTACTGGATACCTTTGACTTTTTTGAAACTTTGAGTTTAAGTATATAAATTTTTTTTGTCTGAAAATTGTTAACACTTTATTTGGTGTGTTTTTAATTTAGTCGCATGTTTTATCGACAAAGCAGCTCGGACAAAGCGGTACGTACCTACCTATCACTGCCTTACTTGCCTAGGAGCGTGAGGCAACTTAATTTATCAGTTAATACTTTTTCGACGATTTTAAAATAGCTGTGTTACAGATACTTCTGTCACTTTTTAATTCACCGAGTTAAAAGAGATATACCGTGTGGTGCCGGGTTTAGAATATTGCCACTCCATGTCTTCCCGTGGATGTCGTAAGAGACGACTAAGGGACTAAAGGCGTGTATTGCTGTTAGGCGATGGGTTTGCAACCTGTCACTAATACACTGGATAACATCTTAGCCTGGTTGTGCAAAATGTGGTCACAGAATTATCAACAGGTTTTTGGAGTTGTTGGTGAGTCTGTGGCTCTACCTACCCCACTCTGGGAATGAAGGCGTGAGTTTATGTGTTATGTGTGTGTATAAAATAAACCTAACCTAAGCTGGAGAAAAATTATGCGACAGCAAAATTCGGCGTAACGATACATTCGGCGTAATAGAGGGAACCCCACACAAAATTACTTAGTTTCAAAATAAGCTCTTAATTATAGACATAATTTACTTGTATATAAATATAACATAGAGAGAGAAATACATACTTACCTATAGACGGTGATCGAATTCGAGATCAAAATGCTAACCTCAACGGGCGCACATTCGCTGTGATTACTGCATTTTGGTTTAAGTGTAAAAACGGTAAGGGTTCAATAAAACTTAACCTAATATTACTGGTTACATGAGTTCTCATTCATGTTTTTATGAAATAATGTCACTGTCAGATTATGATCTCGAATTCGACTTTAAATACTTCGCTTTTTATCTTTTTTTTTTTACCTGTGTTTTTTACTGCCTTGTTTTCATGTACAAATAATGAGTAGGTATACACAAATATATAAATACGTAAAAGCCAAGAGCCAGGACCAAAACCGGGAATCAAACCTGTGACCGTTATCTTTGTCTGCAGGGGGGTCATTACCAACTATTTTTTTTATTTTTTATTATTTATTAAAATTTATTAATGAAAACAATAAGCATATCAATACAACATTGTCCCACAAAACTGTTTACACAGTTTGACAGCGGGATCTTTGAGTCTCTTTACTAGGATATAACTTTACTTAAAATTAATTTTAAAACTCATATAATACTAAATAAATAATTAAACATTCTTCTTTTAAACCTTGCCTTATTGGCCTCTAACCTAATATCTGTGGGCAAGCTATTGAGAATGTAGGGTAGACGTTTCTGCAGGCATCTGTCACCGTAGTAGTTACTGACCCTCGGCACAGCGTACTTCCCTGCAGCCGCCGACCTAGTGCCGCATGCATTATTTCACGGAATAGAAAAAACAGTGGAAGTGGCATGAGCTTCGCTTAGTATCAGACCTGTTGTCGCCAATACTCAAACTATCATAAAAACAACACGCCACCATGGAAAATGTTTTTGGTGCGGCTATCGTTTTTACGCTCCAAAATAGCACAATAAGGCATGCTTCTGGATTTATTTACTATTTTAGAAACATCGAATTATCGAAATATCGAGATAAGCGATCGCGGCAAAAGTATGGTAGGTTATGCGGAACTCCGCATAACTATGCCACACGTTACACGCCCACTTGACACTTCTACTGTTTTTTCTGTTCTGGGGTCATTACCAACTATTTAAATCGCGTCATCTAAGTCACGATGTACATCATCATCATCATTCACTTAAGAGCTAAGCTCTTGTCGGTGTAGTAATTTCCATTCTTCCGTTCCAAGTCTTCTCTTTAACATACTGATTAGGCACGACTCCTACTTTCTCTTTTAATTGGTCTAGGTAAGTTCTCTTTGGTTTCCCTCTTTTCCTTTTTCCTTCTACTTATTTTTCCTTGAATTATCATCTTAATGTACTCGTCGTGGCGTAACAGGTGACAATATCTTTTCTTGTCTGTTATCAAATTGTCTGCAAAAGGCTTCTCTTTACCTTCACAATGTACAATTATACAAACTGTCTGTAAACTTACAATTTTAACGTTTCATTCTATTTAGTTATCAATACTACCAATAATACCAGTAATTATAATTAGTATAATGTAATCCGTTGAAAACGTTTAAAACCGTTTTATTTAAGCGTTCCATTTGCAGACCGACCATCAATCACGTTCCTAATTACTTGTTTAAGCTGATTGCACATCAATGGGAACCTTTTTCAACATTTTAAAAAGTAAGCCAGGGTTTCAATCAATGTAATGACTAGCGTTCGGACTTTTGGTGCAAACCGTGTTTCTAGAATCCATGGAGTCGCTATTTCCTAATTATTGTACTACTATTTACATGCCACCTTGATTTTGACCTTCAGTGTTGTCATATTTCAAAATAAAATACATATTTTTTTATCCATATCTACAAATATTTGTTTGTTTGTTACACTTTCACAGCGGAGATATTCTTTATACCGAAATTCGTATTGATTCAGCGCTGTAATAAATGATTGAATTTTTAAATATGAGAAAAATACTGAAGGTCATAATCAAGGTGGTATTTATAAAATATTTTAATTCACACACACCATGTCCCTACTAAGGTTGTCTGGAAGAGATCGCTAATCAGTGATAAGACCAACAGCAATTTTAATTGTGCTGTGTCTCTATTATGTTTTTGTTTGGTACACACGCACACACACACACACGCTATAGTTAAGATTATTTGTTGCTGTAAGTTGCTGCTGACAGCAGCAACATTAACGTCTCTGAGTAGGTAACTATGCTCCATAGTAACTATTTCGTTTGTTACTTTTAAGTTAAGGCTGATGACAAATTTTCTAAAAAGAATCGATGTATAACATCAGCCAGGCAGTGAATGAAAGCAATAGAATGATTTACAATACAGATTACCTCAATATAACCATGGAGCGTAGTTATCCATGGGGGAGCAAAGTAGGCACATTTTACGGTGCCTTGTCAAAAAATAAATCCTCTATTATGCCCTCAGCTTTAACCGAACACTGATTCGACGTACCAACCATTGATTCAAACCTAATTACCGGATTAAAATCGACGGCCGGTTTTAAACCGGAATGAGTATTAACCTAATTCCACGTTAAACGTTTTAGTTTGCTCAAGGCTTTAATTCGATAGCCTTGTTTGAACAAGATGATTCATTTGACGGGGATGTTTGATGGCTTTAGCGTTTTTAAATTGAACGAGAAAAAAAGGAGAATAATTTATTCAGATATTTAACAAAACGTCATTTAAATTGAACGAGAAAGAGAGAAAGAAAAATGTTTATTCATCTAACACAAGGACAAAAATTAAAAAATACATGTGGCTGACGTAATGCTAGAAGACGTGAAATGATCCTAGCTCCGCATATTGCTGGTTGCGAAACCAGCTCATCTTCCGCTGAATTCTGAATCATGACGTTTTTAAGGCGAGCTGAAATCTTTTTTGTTAGTGCATTTATTTAAGTAAATTATAGTTTGTTAATAATAGTGTATTGCTTAGTACTGCTGAATGTTAAGAATTATTTCCTGATTATGGGAAAATAAGTTATACCTACTTACTAGATCGATCTCGTTTTGGTGTTGCTTTTAAATATTAAACATAGTGTCAGATGACAATGTCTCTTGAGATTGGTGCGACAATACGATAGACAGAATACCTGATACACACGATTGTTTCCTTTTTCGTCGTATTCCTGATTCGTCGTATTCTGATTTTGACACATTCTTGTTTCGTCGTATTCTTGTTTTGACATATTAAAAAATGCGTCAGTCAAAACGAGACAGTGAAAAAACACGACAGTGAAAAATTAAGATCGGGAAAAAATGGGAATAGAAATTCTGCAAACAATAAAATTTGATTTTCAGAAATTATGAGCCACACTCATACAAAAATACCATGTACCAGAAGAGCATAAATGAAAGAAGCAAGTAATGCACCGTTCCAGGTTGACAACGGCATCGGTGCGCAACTACCAAATTGGCATAATCATCAATAGTCTCAGATGTCATGTTTCTGAAGTAGGTATAGTGCATTACTGCACAGACTGGGAAATTGGCCGTTGCGGGACGAGTAGAGTTAGCGTGGCCGAGACGCAGTCGAGGCCGCGCTATATACGAGTACAGCAACCGCCCTTCCCGGTCGAGGCTTGTATAGTGCTTTTCTCCAACAATGCGAGAAAATATAACACAAATTGTTAAAATATTAAACACAGTCCCAAAATTTCCTTGAAAAAAAAACAGAATCACGTATGATTAAAGCATTAATTAAAATCACACATTTAAACGTAATAAATTCAATTTTAGTAATATATGGTTTAAATTATAACATTTATTACGCGTTTATGTTATTTCGGCCATTAAATTTGTTTATGAACACAATTTCTACAAAAAAAACGTCAAACTATTTGATACTCTTTTAAATACGCTGTAAACGCTGTTTGAAAATGTTTAACTTTTTAGTCTATGACATTTAAAAAGTAAAATATATAAGGAAGAATTTTGATTGCACGAGTGTTTGGCTGTTTGGAGTTAGTTATCCTAGTCCAAACATAGTTTTAAAAAGTAAAACACCAGGTACGTAATGAAATTTGTATACATTTTCGCGGCCGCTGCCGCTGGTAAATAATAACATTTTTTTTTAATTTTGCCTGGAGCTGGAACTCGGAACTTCGCGGGCTGATTTTATGACAGTAAGGTTAACATTTCCGAGCATGTGGGAAAAAACTAATTTTCATGCATATTTATAATACTGATAATGACATTAATGACTTTACCTTAATAATTAATCTCTCACTCTGGTATTTGACCGTCTCTCAAATATTCAACATTCCCAGATATTTCGACATTTCGGATGAAACGTGGCCCCTATTGCTTTGACCGTACTGAGTTCCCCTAACTATTGATTAAACATAATTACCGCCAACTCGGGACAGCGGGACATCTAAAGGTTGTCCTAATTAGGGATTCTGTTCACATTATTCTTTTGGCTTAACCGGCCACAAAAAACACATTACAGGGCAAAAAAAGTAACTCGCTTGGTTTTATGTTTGTGGACGACAAGGCTTTTAATCCAAAGATAAACAATATAATCTGGGTATATAAAAATGAACCTTGTTCTACTCGTAATGTAGAACTAGGGGATTATTACAGCTCATTTTACGTTGAGCGTAAAGGACAGAGCTATAGCAGTTCATCGGCGGGCGCCACTCTACATAACCATCATTAACAGACACTCATCTTCAGCAAATAAATGTATATAAATACATACATACATTAAATCACGCCTGTTTCCCAGAGGGGTAGGCAGAGACCACTTCTTTCCACCTGCTACGATCCTGACAAATCTCTTTCGCTTTTTCCACATTCATACAACGAGTCATGCACGCACGTCGGTTTCGGGTACTTACTTAAGATCCGGCCCTTTTCCAGTATTTCTCCGATTTTATTTGAAAATGTATATAAATGTGCCTTGTTATTGAAAAAATAACATGGTTATATTTCCAAAAAAATGTGTGTGCTTAGACAAGCTGCATTTTGAGAACGTAAATTAACGTTTATCCTTTCCATAACTTTCTGTGAATTTACCTATGTAAATTCCATTTGAAAAGCAGATTTCTACAGCCATTCGCATTCACCTTGGCCAGCCCTCGACTGTTTGAAATACCCAGATAATCTATTTAGTCCACGACTAGATTGCCCATTACGAAACGGTTTCATAATGATTTTACCTAAACAATTAGGTCACCAACCAACGTCGGTTTCCGACTGAGCTATACATGGCTACGGAGCTCTAGACTGAGAGAGACGCCTCTCTGAGATATATGCCAGACTAGTTACTTAATGGACGTGGAGCCACAGACTGGCGTACCGCAGCTAAATTAATAACGTTAGGGTGACGTTGGGCGATGTAGCGACGACAATTACGTTTTTATATCGCTGTAAATGCAGTATGACTCCAAAATGACGGCAAAACTTTTAAAATGTTGATGAATTTGCCGCTAAATTAATGAAGACTTCAATTATTCGTTGGTTTGCGCTGATTTTGACTGTTTCACTAAGGGCCTGTTTCAGAATCGTCAAGTAAAGCATATTTGACAAATAAATGTAGCTCTTTATCTTTCTTACACTTGAAAATAGACAAGGAGAAGGCTAGCTTTAAGTGGCTGATAAATTTACTTGTCGATTGTGAAACAGGCCCTTAGTCCGTACTCTAACTTACACTTAGTCTTTATAAACATAATAAAGCAGAAATTAGTTATATATTTTTAAAAGTACATGTTCCTCGTGTTTCCTAACGTAATGAACTCGTTCATAAACGCGCAATAGCTAAAGTGCGCTTAAAGTATGCTTTGTCCTAATCTCACATTCTAACATTTGAATTTGACAGAAAGGGACAAAGATTCTATAACTAAAATAGCTTATTATGCGTTTATGAATAAGATTTGTGATTCAAACCTTTAAACTTTCAATTAATGAGTAATTTAAGACTACGCCGAGCGTACACCGGATGTACAGTGGCGCCCTCATGACTATTATTGTGTTTTCTAATAAAATAAAGTATTTTCTTAACAACGGACGGTGCATTTTTGTACTACAAATGAAAACACAACTTATAGGACATATCACATAGTTTAATAACAATTGACCTTTGAGTTATCAACTTAACGGAAAAAAGTGGCCACCTTTTCCCGTTAAGCTGACTACTCATAGGGTAATTGTTATCAAAGTTTGTTACGTATCCCATAAATTGTGTTTTTACTTACGCTACAAAAAAGCATCGTCCGATTGCAAGGAAATTCTTTAGTTAATTAGAAAACACAATAATAGTGATGAGGGCGCCACTGGACGGTCGACGTTTGCTCGGCGCAGTCTTAAGTGACGCAGCCGCCGCGGTCTGTGGCTCTGTGGTTTGGCTGCAATTACTTTGCGTCGATAGCAGATTGCTAAGATTGTGTCAGTCCTTACTCTAATTATAATGTTACACGTTATAGGGTGCAACCAAAGAGTTGGCCTTTTGGTTATATATACAGTGGAACGTATAACCTCCTCCTTTTTTTAAAGTCGGTTAAAATGTGACGAAATTTACCGATAGCTGAGATATTCACTCAACTTCACGCCCTTGTAGAACGTTTACTATTCGGTTTGGCGGTGTTCTACTGCAAACCATTTTTGGCCACCGACTTAATTAATCGGTTTATTCCGAGTAGGTAAATAATTAATCCAGTGAAACCGAATGTGGCCGATGCATTCGGTCACCGACCTAATTAAACATGCCATTATAAACTGTGTCAGTGAAGCAGCTGTCGCAGTCTGTGGCTTGGCGGCGTGGCTGCAATTAATTTGCGTCGATAGCAGATCGCGTTGAGATTAGTTAATTGAGTCAGTTCTTACTCAAGATTACGTAATTAGAAGACGTTAATAGCTAACTGTTCAGCTTTAGTAAAAATTGAGTCATTCTTGAATAAGACTGCAAATGAGGTGCAATCCTGTGGACTAAAATATAATGCTTTTATTTTAGTCATTTAAGCGGTTGTCTAAACCTTACACACAAGACAATCGCTGCTGTTTGGCGAAAGGTTCAGGATTATTATTTAACAGTGTTAGCAATTCGGACGGACCCTGTACAACGTACAGTAAAACACAACTGATATGGTTTACCGATATACCTGCGCAGATGACAAATTTTCGAAGCGCGGGAACTAAACAGCATGATCCACGCGTTGCGCGTCTGTATTCCGTGCTATTATTGGTTACTAGTGACGCCATATTGACGCGCGCCCGCGTGTCATTCAGTCAGCCGTGAGTGAGATGGAAAAAATAGATGAAATTTAATTTGCACCTTATAACTATTATGTACAAGTCTGATCGTGGGTTTTAATCGTGCTTTCGGAAATCATCGGCTCATTGTTCGTGTCTGCGCGAACGAAGATTCACGGCACGCCATATAAATTGTGTTCTACTGTACTACCTTGTCGTGCTGTTCTCCTAGTCATTACTTTTAATTTAACATAAAACTGAATTAAAAAAAAAAAAAATACCTTACATTTGTAGTGATTTCATTTGTGCTACTTTTAATAATTATTATTAATTACTTTATTACCTTAATGTAACTTACCTACTTTTAAGTATTATTGTATTTTATGATAATTATGATTGAAAAAAATATCTTCTGCTAAAGTTTGTCACTGCGCTTCTTCTCCGCAATGGTTGTCTTGTCCGAAGCGCTAGTAGATTCACTGCATATTACCGACGCGTTAAAACGCCCACATGCAACCAATTTTTTTAATAAATATTTTGGACCTTTGAATATTGACCGCATGATAAAAATAAATGAAATTGAAGTAGAATTTATGGATGATGCAGCTGCACTCCGTGCTGTGGCGGACGTGGTGAATGCAATTACTCCGCGTCGATAGGTAGCATTAACTCTGAGATTAACCGTTTGTGACAGTTCTTAATAGCACGTGGTCAACGTTATCTAGCTTTATTTTAGGTATACCTAACCTGACAAGTTACGGACACTAGGAAAGTGTAGTTTAAAACAGCTTAAAATATGGCAATAAAGTTCGTTGTGGCGTATTATGAACTATATACAACTCTATTGTCAAGAGATAATAAGACCGTATCTAGATAATTGTGATTTATTTGGTTTTAATGATTTTGACTGTACGAGTAAGTATATGATGATTGATGACTTAGAATAATTGGATGTTTTTTTTGTATTTTATCAATACCTTAATAGTTTTAGAAGCAAAAACAAAAATTTTAATCAATAATAATTCATTTCCTTAGTACACACCCTGTTTTTATAGGGATTAAACGATTTATCATTCTTAATAAAGGTTTTCTCAATCGCTTTAACACCCTTCGGTGTCGCAATAAAATTTGTATTTTATAGGCAAAGCAATAAATCGAAAAAATAATCTTTCACGAATAAAATTCGCAAACAATATTACGCAGAGTTTGTACAAATTTGTCCCAAAGGCCTGGGAACGGATTGAAAATTTATCGGTGCTCATTTGTTGTAGGGCTTTGAGATACAAGTTGACAGTCCAATAACTTAGGTCTTTTATTTGACACTAGCGTCCCGCCCTCCCTTCGCTTCGGTTTATACATATAAAAATTTGCGTTTCCAGAATAATATATCTTTCAACTAGTGTTCCCAATCAGAACTGGTCTTCGATCCCACCTCTGGCCCCCCAGGAACGCTGCAACCCTGTAATATCTGGTCTATCATCAACACAATCCGCACAGGAGTAGGCCGATGTAACTACCACCTACACAAATGGGGCAAAAAATGCTGGGGCTTGCGCAAATTGGCAGCCTGCGATTGTGGTGCCCCGGAACAAACCATCTATCACCTCACAAACGAGTGCCCAAATGAAAGATTGCTTGCTGGAGTGGAGGGACTGAACTGGATGACACCGGAGGTCGTAACCTGGCTTCAAACACAAATCTAAATAATAAAAAAAAGATAAATGAATTTTTTTCAGTAAGTAGGCAGTAATGACCGTACGAAGAAGAGAAAAACTGGTGAAAAAGGTTTCGTTGGTCAGGAGATTATGTCATGTCAAATAGATACAATTTCACAAAATTCGCAATCGCTCTTTATTAAATTTGTATAGAAGGATAGGCATCAGCCTACTGCACAAAAGTACCTAAGACAACGATAAACACACTTTTAAACAAAGAAATCATTTAAAACTCAGGAAAAAATACTCTCGTTCATCCTAATAATGTTTTTCCTTCCCAGAAATCGAATCCGCTACCCCTGATTTTGTAGGCAGTCATTACTACAAAAAATAACTAATTATTCTTGTATTGACATGTAGCCCAGCGAATTGCGAACCTTAAGTGGCGGGCACATTGCTAGTAGAACTGATAGCCGTTGGGGCGGAAAAGTTCTAGAGTGGCGGCCGTGGACCGGAAAGCGAAGTGTTGGCAGACCTTCCACAAGGTGGACTGAGGATCTGGTGAAAATCGCGGGAAGCCGGTGGATGCGAGTAGCACAAAACCGGCCGTCGTGGGGATCCTTGGGGAAGGCTATGTCCAGCAGTGGACGTCTTTGATGTATTATGATGATGATGATTGTATTGACATTTGTTAATCCTTGTGTATCGACATCGGACAAGTGACCAATTGTTAGATGTTTAATTGTTGTTGTTGATTATGTTTGTACCTATTCTTTGATTATTAATATTTATGTTGACGATCTCAATGTAATTTCGTATTTTTGACATGCAATGGAAAATATCCTGTGATATTACATTGATGAATAAATAAACTTGGGTTCTGCCGTTTGGCCAAATTATTTTTCGTCAAATGGTTCATTTGGTCAATCGCAGAACCATCGTGTAGAACCCTATAGGTTAAGTTAGGTTAGTTTTATAAAAAATCTGAAATATTTACAGTTTTGGAAAAAAAAGCGTTCGACCAAATGATACATTTGACGAAAAATTATTTGGCCAAACGGCAGTGATCCAAATAAACTAAACTAAACTAACTTTTGCAGTCTCACAATTTGCATTAAAACACAAATTTTCCAAAACTGCAGTCTGGTATGACGTTTCCTTCAACTGTCAAATATAATGTGACAGTTTCTGAACTAAGATTAACGATCTCTTTGTCTCGTGACCTCTCGCCTCTCGCTTCCCTTTATGTAAGTTATGATATGGGGGTAGAATGTAAGGAATGTTGGGTGCAAAGTTCATAAATAACTTGGCTAGAGGTAAGACGTGCTGTACAAGCTTTTGCATGCGACTCCGTCTGCGTAAAGTCATACTTTTATCCTGGAAAATTAATAGATTAATTTTCTCTGGGCTATATTTGCATTTAATTTAATGTCAATCGTTTGAGGTGTTGTATCATGAAGAAATAAATAATAACAAATAAACTAATGTATACCTTATTGTTAAACCTGCTCGTACACTATTTCAACTATTTCGTGTATTCCAAAAAATGGTCTATTTCAGTTAACTATAGTTAATTAGTGTAAGTAGTGTTTTAACAGCTGTTTTTTTTTAAATCCGAAATGGGTTTGCTTTTGACCTCAGTTACACCTAAGTAATGTAATGTGACGATGAGATCGAGGGTGGTTCACGTTTACCCAAAAAAAAGCTTAGTATTGATGGTCTATTCACGTGCTTACTTTGTGGGAAAGCTTTTTCCAAAAAGGTTGGCTACGTTAGCCACATGCGAGCACACCATCGACACTTTTCACGGAGTTAAAAACAGAACAGAAAAAATAGTAGAAATGTCAAGTGGGCGTGTAACGTGTGGCATAGTTATGCGGAGTTCCGCATAACCTACCATACTTTTGCCGCGATCGCTTATTTCAATATTTCTAAAATAGGAAATAAATCCAGAAGCATGCCTTATTCTGCTATTTTGGAGTGTAAAAACGATAGCCGCACCAAAAACATTTTCCATAGTGGCGTGTTGTTTTTATGATAGTTTGAGTATTGGCGACAACAGGTCTGATACTAAGCGAAGCTCTTGCCACTTACACTGTTTTTTCTATTCCGTGGAGTTAAAGCCTTGGTCGAAATCAGCTGGATAGCATCAAAAGCCTCTTTACTCTTGCCTTGAAAATACCAAGGTCATACGACTCCGGGAATACAGACGCAGAGAGAGCATTCCACTCCTTGGCAGTATGAATAAGAAATATTCGTAATTTTTATTCGAAAGGTCCATTCCGTTCCAAAAACATTTTCAAAAAACATCCTTTTACAATTTTTATCGCGTGTAATTTAAGTGTTAATTATTTAAATTTGAATTAGCATTCCGTCGTCACGAGACCTTTTCAAGTTTCATGGCGGCTTAGACTTAATCATAATTAGTTTAAATTTAAGTATTTTCAGTGTCAAAGAGAAGACTATAGTATACGAGAATGTTAATTACTCTTACGCCAGCAACAATTTGAAAACAATTAAGGAAGGGCGATGATGTCGCTTTAAAAAAACATTATTGCTTCTAACAAGATGGTGATTTTTGTTAATAAGTGACTTGATTTTATATACTTAGATGTTAGTTAAATCGCAAAATAACTTGCTGTTGATACTACTTACCAGTTTTGTTATATATTATTACATAGTATATGACAAAGTCGCTTCCCGCCGTCTGTCCCTATGTATGTACGCTTAGATCTTTCAAACTACGTGACGGAATTTATTGCGGTTTCTATCATTAGATGGAGTGATTCAAGAGGAAGGTTTTATGTATAATAAATTATGGATTATATACGGGTGTTACAGAAAACTCACATAATCCGAAGCGAAGCGAGGGCAGGTCTCTAGTAAATATACACGTAAACATTTCTTCACAATACATACCTATTTTTACTTATTGTCGTTCAAGCACATATATATGTATATCCTGTTAGACTATTTAGGACAGTGATACCTACTCTGACGCTTAACAACCATACTCAAAGCATAAGCCCAGTATAGACAGTAGTTCATCTTCACACTAAGGTATATCCCTTCTTTGCATGTGTGCGTGCCTCAACCGTACACGCCATGAGCCGCCACACGCAAACTCAAAAGGACGGACCGAGCCGGCTCGGTTGTATTGGTTGCGTGCATATTCAGTATCGAGCGTCGCGCATCGACACAACCCTAGCGCCCGCGGCAGTGCCGGCAGTAAGTAACAGAAACTCCTAGAGGCCTGGAGACGAACTACTTTTCTATTCATACTAGGTTTATATTAAACCGTGCACCAAAAAACCCCGCGGATAAGTAAACGGAGGAAGGACTTTCTCCTCCGGCCTTTCAGCACTGGCTGGGGTAGTATCCACGGGAGTCTAAATTCTAGTTGGTAATAGGGGCATTGGTGTTTTTAGCCGGTGCGACCCCGGCAGTACCTGGGCCCTCCATTCCCAGGTCTCCGGAAGGGATTTTCACCTCTGCCCTTTTTCTTTTTCTCTAAAGTAATGTTTTAAAAACAGTAAATAAAAGCAAGGACTTTTGTCTTTGGCCATTCAGGCGATTACCAAAAAAAAAAAAAACCGTGCACCAAAAAAATACTGACCTGCACACTAAAAAACTAAATCATTTAGATTTTCTAGTGTGCAATTCAGTATTTTTAGGTTCTGCTTTTTTTTTTGTTTTGCTTTTAAATACACTGCCTTTATACTATGGCAGAAGTACCCCCGTTACCCCGTTGGTTGCCGGGTTAGAATAGTGCCACTCTATGTCTTCCCGTGGATGTCGTAAGAGGCGACTAAGGGAATATAGGCTTGTAGTACTGTTAGACGATGGACTTGCAACGTGTCACTAATACGCTGGTAAACATCTTAGCCTATTTGTGCAAAATGTGGTTACAGAATTATTAACAAGTTTTTAGAGTTGTAGGTAATTAGCTCTGCCTACCCCACTCTGGCATTACAGGCGTGAAGGTATGTAGATATGTACGGTCACGAGCGTTATTGGGACCCATTTCAAGAAAAATATGCTTGAAGTCGTCAATGTCATTAGAGATGTCAAGTCATTTGTAACTTTTAGGAAACTCAACCTTATTGTTGAAGAATGTCAAATTGACTTTGAATCTAAGGGAGGTACCAAATTAAATCTCGTGATTGTATGTAGGTACTATGGCCCGGCTAGCTCAGTCGGTAAAGCATGAGACTCTTAATCTCAGGGTCTTGGGTTCGTGCCCCATGTGGGCGCCACTGTATAGGACGTGATAGTGGCGCCCAACGTGGGGCATGACAATACAGATTGTAGAATGTGCGGCGAAGAGGCTGAGACAATGAAACACTTAAGTACTGTGTGAATGTGATGCCCTCGACGGAGTAAGAATGAAAATCCTCGGTTGTGGCTACCCAGAACCAAACAAATTCAAGGCACTGCCATTGCACTCCACTATCCGCTTTTTGGAAGGGGTGGAGGCTGCACTGGATTAAGCGCTAAAAGAGGGGTAATTACACAAAAGATCCCATAGGGTCGAAGTGTATCCGTAAGGACCCCACCAACAAGATAAGATAAGATAAGACTATGGCAGAAGTCAGAGAGATAGTATCAGCATTTTTTCTTACTTTTTATCTTCTGCACCAAAATACCCTTGATAAAAACCTCACAATTCCAACCCCAAACGACAAACTTCAGCCATCAAACAAGGTCAAATTTGTAAATAAAACTGAAATCATCCCAAAGGCAATGGCCCATGAAAGATAAGTTCGGACAGTAAAGCGATAATAAAAGAGATATTAAACGTATAACTTTGATAGGGGTTTACTATCCGCAGTAACAGTTTGTGGGTCAGTGTGAGTCGTCTTGTTGAGTCCTTATTTTTCTTGACATGTTAAATAAATCACCAGTAATGTTGTTTCTAATATTTTGAATGTTTGAAATAAGGGCAAGATGATGATGATGATGATGATGATGATGATGATGATGATAATGATGGATGAAATAAAATCGTATGATATAGGATTAAAACCTATTTTCAAACAGTTCTAGACTAACCTAAAGGTGCGGTAACACATGCGGAGGATTAAAACCGAAAACAAAAGACTAAACAAAACTTAAATGTACTATTGCCTTAGTATCCATATTTGTAGAGGTTTCTCAAAGCGCTTTTAAAGGCCCTAATCCCAATGGTTTTCAAATTCAAAGTTCAAAATTCTCAAAACATTTATTTAGTAAATTGGCCATATGAGGGCTCTTTTACACGTAGAACGCGAATCTACCAGCGCTTTGGACGAGACCATCATTGCGGAGAAAAAGCGCCGCAAGAAACTCCAAATAAGAATCAACCCTACATTGCAAAATTAAGATCAAATCTATTAGCTATGCAATCCCTTTTAATTTAAAATTACAACTGCAATCTAACCCTACTAATTTCAGATCGTAAATCTTTCAAGTGAAGATTGTTCCATTAATGAATTAATTAATTCCGAATCCGGAATTAACATAATTCAACATGGTTCGGATGGGGTTGCTGATTCAAGCCCGCTGCCCTACTTCCGCCGGACTGTGGCCAATGTTGACCTAAATATCTTAGAATTTGATGAATAGTAGCCTTTCTTATAATCAAATGTGCAAGAACATTGCGGATTATTTTGGAACCTTCTCATTAAAGTACTGAAAACATTTGCTTCATGCTTATTAAGATCAATCTAATGAGTCTAGGAGGGTCGAAGTTAAGTATAGCAGAGATCCTGTCGCTAATAGATCAGCTCTTAGGTACCGTAAAGCATTGTCATTGGATTTCCATAATGTGGTCCAAATTTCAGCCCATTCTGTTTACGGGAACTGGCGCAAAACAGATTTGCAAATGAAGCAGATAACTTACATACATCATGTTCGTATAGTTCAAGTTAAATAATATAATAGAAGCATGTAAAAATTACGTATGTTCTTAAAAATTAAGTATGTACAGCAACGGTGGCAAACTTTGCTAACTTGAGAAATTTCTCGTCAGTAGCTACAATGATAATTAGGAGACACCATAATTTCTCATCTGTGGTTATTTCACGTGGAATAACCACACACATATAGGTGTCCAGCAGAAAAACACCTGACCTATACTATAAACTGTAATCAAAACTTACGCTCAGCAAAACAAAAGAGTAAATCAAGACGCCAACCAACAAAACAAAACTCGTTAAAACCTCAAACAGAACTACTAGAAACTTGTCAAAAACGCTAAAGAATTTAAAATGAGAATAAACTCAGCCAACAAAGAAGATGGATATCTCAGAGATAGCGGCGGCAAGTGGGCTTCGCTAGGGACTTAGCGGTTTGGACCGTGAAACAGATAACATCTCTTTGCCTGATATAAAGTTGGGAATTTATGAACTGGAGAGATACTTGGATTCTGTTTCTAACTAGTGGATGTTAGTGTAGATAGAATCCTAAGACTTTTTTTTATTTCCACCAACGGGCAAACAGACGTAGTTGCGTCCTGCAGTGTTTGTGGCAAACACCAAGCATGTAGATGCAGCATAAGATAATGGTAGCACTGTTTGTTCTACTTAGTCCCCTCTTTTAATTCTTCCTTCTTTTTTTCTTGTAATCAACGTGCCGTAACAGTTAGTACCTACCTTATCCAACCTAAATCTGTGTATTAAATAAGTACAATTTAATAAAAAAAATGACTCACAAAAACCTAATTTAGAAGCAAGTGGAACCAATTTTCTGGCAGAGGTCGGCAAACCGCCGATTTCCGGTTACGACCAGCAATATCCGATTAGGTCTGCCGGGAAGTATTTTTCCCCGTTCCAAATATTAAGTGATCATCCGAAAGGCGGGAAATTTAAACCACTTTGGAGATAAGCGAAAAATATTTGCCTTTTCCTGCGCTGCAGGAATAAATTTCGTTAACACATTTAGAGAGCTACTGGGATTAAATAATTTAGTGTCAAAGGTATTTAAAATCATACCACTGGTTTTAAATACTTGAAAGTCCCTTAATTATAACAGGGTCCCAAGTTTTATCATGAATTTCCTATTATTTTTATTCTTAGCACATTAAAGCGTAACTTTTCAATAATGTAAGTAAGTATCTCTTTGTGTTAAAAATAATGAAGGTCACTTTATTGTACAAACAAAAATAACCAATATAAAATCTTTAAAGACTTACAATTCCATGACTGTATTTCATTTTGGTCTAATATTTTTACTTTAGGGGGCCTTATTAAGAGTTAACGTATAGGTACTGAGCCATAAAAGCACAAGAAATAGCTAAAATGTTGGAAACCACGTTTTACACCGTTGGAAAGGTTGGAAATTCAAGTTAATATTTCAAATTATCCCAGACATTTTCTAGCGTAAAATTTACGCTGAATACTTTTGCCATCTTTCACGATAATCTTTTTAAAAATCTAAGTTGGAAACGGTCGGAGTAAAATTTTAATTTAGTCACTGCCACAAGTTTCTGTTCACAATGTTTGTGGGTTTCTAGACGTCATTTTGAATACAGTGAGCATTAAAAGGATAATAATGTTTATTTATACTTACTACGTATACGCATGTTAACATAGCGTTTCATGCAAAATCACTGTATGTGCATCTACGGCGTCCCTTACCGACGTCTCCACTCACTCTCGCTCGCCATACCTCTTTCGTAACTCTTCTTTCATCTATCCTTTCTAAATGAGAAAACCATCTTAGCATCACAACTTATATAACGTGTCGTGAATCTTCGTTTTCGCAGACACGAACCACGATTCCGATGATTTCCAAAAACACGATTAAAACCTACGATCAGACTTGTACGTAATAGTTGGGTCATTATTCTAGCGTTTCAACCGCCTCAGTTTTGTGGACATATTTTTGAAGAATTGGGCGTATATTTTGATGCCGTTTTTGGATATTTGTTAGATGTCCCGTAAACTTAAAAACCTAATCAGAAACGACATCGAAATCTGCAGCCACTTCTACAAAAATTTGACCACGAAAGTGATTCGGAACAAACGCCCAAATAATGACCCAGTTATAAGGTGCAAATTAAATAGCATTTATTTTTTCCATCACACTCATGGCTGACTGAAAGACACGCGGGTGCGCGTCAAAATGGCGTCACTAATAACCAATAATAGCACAGAATACAGACGCGTAACGCGTGGATCATGCTGATTGGTTCCCGCGCTTTTTGTCATCTGCGCAGGTACATCGGTATGCCATATCAGTTGTGTTTTACTGTACCCTTTTCGATCTTTGTCACTACATCTTCTTTCAATACAAATCGTTCTCGGATCTCGCTATTTCTAACTCTATCCATCATACTAACTCCACACATACTTCTCACAGCTCTCATAGAAATAGAACTAATGGTAAAAAACAAAACCGACCTTGGGGAATCATTCCATAACAACACCACTGAGTTTTCGTGCTTATAAACGCTGTGACCGCGTAATGTTCCCCCGAATGTACACAGGTAGAGTTTCTATTGCGTCCCTAATTGTCCGGCTCGTTAGTGAAATAAATAAGCGGTACGTACCGTTTTAGTGCCGAGGGACGTAATTTGGGACGGAAAAGCGTTTCCTTAGTAGAGGCCGTTAACTCATTCAATGCCTATAGCTCTGATTTTTGTACGGAATGGACTCGATTAGGTGACGCTGGCAGCGAATGTACTACGGTTTCGTTTCTAGGCCACATTGTCGCCATAAAGTATAGGCATATGTGTATGTGAAAGGCTAGACTTCAAAAATATTGTTAACTAGCGGCCCGCCAGCGGCTTCGCCCCGCTGCAAATTTCTGACATTCCCGGTGGATTTTTTAATATTTTCTCTCCGTAAGACCCATCCTCGTACTTCAAGAAATATTATAAAAAAAGAATTAGCGAAATCGGTTCAGCTGCTCTCGAGATTTGCGCTTAGCAACACATTCAACGTTTCATTTGTATATTATAGATAGATAACTGTATGGAAAGAAGAGATTTTGTTTGCAAAGGTTTCAGTAATTTCTAGATGAATTTCAAAACTTGTCGGAATATTCTTCAATATTTCTACATTTGATTAAAACGTCTGATTAAGACGGTGCTATTTTCAAAAGTACAAAACGTTTCAGACCGAAATTAGCTTCAAGTGAAGAGTGATATTATAATAAATAGATAACTAGAGTCGCATTCCATCTTAGTTCTCAGGGTTGGCAAAGCATTTGCAATCTTATGATTGCAATCTTAAGATTGTTGAGAATGCATGTGTCCATGAGTCACAGATTACCATCAGGGGCACGTTTTATAAAGATACAAGTTACAATGTTACAGGTCTAAACTGGCAACACTGCTCAAATGGCTGGTCGTCATTAGTCGAGGTTGTGTCAAATGGAAACTTGTAACCTGTAAATTGTAATTTGTAGCTTTATAAAACAGGCCCCAGGTGGCCAGCGTGCTCATTTGACTTCTCCATGCTATAAAAAAAATATACATACAAACATACATCATACATACAGGTCATAAAACGTTACCTTATTTTGGTAGTCTAGTAAAAAAGAACTTTAACATAATACTTAGGGCCGAGTTCACCAACAATTAAACGGACGGTTAGCAGTTTAACGGTTGTCAAATGTATTGACTAACAGCTGATTAAGACTTAACCGTCTGTTAAATTGGTTGGTGAACTCGGCCCTTAGTATTCTAACTCTGAACGAATACTTAAAGGTCGAGGATAGACTTATGAATATTTATAATAGCGAAATCGATCTTATCGACTGTTTTAATACATTATCGGCATTTCTAACCCATATCTATTCATATCCCATCCGCTTCTCGGCTGTTGAGCACGCAGCACAAAAATAAACAACGAGAGCACTTGGAAAAAAACGCTGATAAACAAACTTGGACTTGCAGTCCCAAGATAAAAGATAAAAAAGATGTTTATTAAGTAAGAAGGACGCACTGTCACTTTTACACACCAAAAATCTACCAGCGCTTCTGAAGAGGAGACTACTGCTGAGAAGAAACACCGCAAAAAACTCAGCATTCAGTCGTTCTTAAATATAATACTTAAATAATACAATAAACAACTACACTAAATAAATACACTACATAAATACAATAAATAAATACACTAAATAAATACACTAAATAAATACACTATATAAATACAATGATATCATTTCACCCAGAATTATTAAAACCATTCTGGGTGAAATGGGCTAGGTCTTATCATGCTGTAGCTATTTTTAATTATAACAAGGAGAAATACCTAGGATACAAAATATTTGATAAGCACGAGTATTTTTTCCTGAGTATTAATTGTTTTCTGTGCTACCTACTCTTTAAGCGTTTCTCAGCTTAAACGCTTTATCAATTTAAGCTAAGTATGACTCTAAAGGCATAGTGGGAAAAATGCCCCAGCAAATGGAAGGATATTACTCGCATGGACGCTCCACAGTCTCGGAATTCCCGAAGGAACATCTGGCGTTGGGATTCAAATGGAAATGAGCTCATATTTCCCGAGCTAGTGAACTAGTTTTTAAAAGTTATGACAGGTTCATTTTTCCGCATCTCTTTCCGTTGGTCTTGGCTTTTTTCTTAAAAGGCTGCGGCTCCACTGAGGCGGAGACGAGCGGAGCTGAGTGGAGCAGAGCTATGCTAGAGAGCTAAGTGATTCCACTGAGGCGGAGACGAGCGGAGCTGAGTGGAGTGATTACAATTTAGTAATGCAGTTACGTCTCCTCTCCGCTCCGCTCGTCTCCGCTTGTCTGTCTCCACTGAAGAGGAGCGGGGACGAGATGTGGATTTCAACTAATATGATTAGTCGATTCCTATATCTCTCCTCTCCGCTCCGCTCATCTCCGCCTCAGTGGAGCCGCACCATAGAGTTTTTACTTTTTGGCTAATAAGTAAAGATTACTAAAGATATTAATTTTTAGGGTTTCGTACCCAAATGGTGCCTATGGGCTACCTATGACTAAGCCTCCGCTGTCCGTCCGTCTGTCGGTCAGCTGGTAGTATCTCATGAACATTATTTGGTGAGCGGTCATTCGTAAAAATGGTAAATTATGATAGACCTATTCAAAATAAACATATTTCGTTACGTAATGTAGGTAGATCTTACGAACATCGGAGCCTACCAAAAACTTAATACTTAAATCTTTAATATCTCTGATCCGATATTATTTAACGCAATAAATAATATTTAAGTATGTGTATTTAGAGGTCCTCTTAATCTATGTATAAAGCTGGGCATATAAAGACGCGCCATTTGTCTCGGCGACAGATGGAGTGTATACAATAGGATGGGAGTAATATTTTGACCACATTCACGGGCGCGCCACGCCACGCCTCAACGGTGCGACATCACGGAGCAGACTGATTAGAAAATGACAGCTAGAGAACACAGTCACGACGGAGCCATTTAGCTTAGCGCGGAGACGTGGCGTCTTCCTACGTTGAATTTCGACATTCACGATAGTTCCATTCGGATTACGCATTGGCGCGTCGTGCTGGCTTTCCGTCCATTTGGAAATCCAACGGACCGCGCCAAGTACTTTTAAACGCTACAGTTTTGACATTCACGGATCGATTTTGGCGCGGCGCTGCTCTATTCGGCTTGTTGGAGCGGTCGTAAATGCCCAGCTTAAATCATCCGTGGCCGCTGGAAAAAAAATGACAACAGTCTTCATACAAACTTACCCAATGCCCTTTGGGTAAGATCGCCCCCTATTATTTATTTACTTATTTAAACGTGACCAAAAAACTTTTGCCTGCCTGTGTATCCGTTTGTCCCTCCATCTGCCTTCTCATTGGGCCTTAACGAGTACCCAAACTTAATTTATTCCATTTATTTTATTTATTCGTACTGCTCAGTAATCATACATCAAAATATTTCACCAGCAAGAAATAATCAAAGTAACGCCCAAAGTTTCCGCTTTTCCTCAATCAAATGTGTTATTAATCTCAGTTTTCCTCCATAGCCGTAATGAGCTCATAAAAACCTACCAAGTTCCAGTGAGTAAAAGGGACAGCGCTAATTACTTATATATCTCTGTTCTTTTCACTCCTTAGATCTTGTAAGTTTCTGACAGCTTGTTCATAAATGTCCTTCCAATTCATCAATATGGAGGGCTTAATCAATGGCGTTTCTTAGAAACACTTTATATTGGGTCCTTACCTATGAAATTGGCGTTATTTTTACGTGTTTTATTTCGTACGGAATTTATTCATTTCAATTTTAACTTCCAAATTATTTTTAAATTTCATTAATACAGTATGTTACAAAGGTTTTAGATACAAATAATATGGTTCAATTTCTTACTTAGTGTTTAAAATTAAAGTGTGAACTCAACTCTTTTCATGTGCTGTGAGTTTTGTTTGGTTTGCATTTGACGTTACTAAATAATCCGCAAAATTAAATGTATGAAAACCACCGTTTTCATAAAATTCGCTACATAAAACGCTAATTTCATAGGTAAGGACCTAATATTTTCGTATGTTCCCTACCATAGTTTAAATTTCCGTTTCCAGCTGTTTCATTTGTACGAATTTTCAAACGTAAGACATTTTGTTTAAACCGTATAATTTTACTGGATTTTTATAAAACAAACTTAACCTTTCCTATAGATTCTGTAGGTATATCTTTACATTTTGATCAGTTAATGGGTTAAAAAAAAACTAAATTCGAACTAACGATTTGCAGTTAGATAGTCTAGATGCATGCGTTGGTTATTTTCGAAATTAGACAAAGTGTAGATTTACATATGGTGATGACACTGATGACAAATCAATCGAACGCTCATGTCAACTCCATACATTTTTAGTCGATAGAGAATAGAAATGTTAGCAGTGTTTGCATCTTGGCCAGAGGTTTTATTGTCTAACGCACGCGCAATCACGATCGTTTTCATTTTGAAAATCGAAGGCTGCATACAAAATGAAAACAATTGCTCCACTTTGAAGCCGGTTGCGATTGCGAGTGGTCTCCCTGCTAAGAGCGAAATATTTGTGTGATGAGAATGAATAATTTTTTATACTGTTGATGTTATGGCAGTCTTATTGTCAAGTAAATAAGAACTGTCAAAGTCAACAATATGATTACAATGTATGTATGTATAGCAATGCTTATGCATTGCCCGAGGAAGCTGCCAGCTCTGTGGTCTCCGGTTGTTTCTATTAGTCTTTTCGAAATGTCCTTATAAAGGCTAATAGCACCGGGTCCCCGCGGACCAAGGGTCTCGACGCAATACGTATTGATTCCATTCCAATTGTGCAACTCAATTTGAGTGGCGGAACGCATCTTTGTAGACTAAAAACACTATTATAACACTTTCCATAATTTTACTCTTCAAGTTTTCTAAGTGAAAGTTAAAAATGGCCATTCCAACCCGCGGTTATTAAAATGTCCGCTAAAACATGCCTTAGAAGCTTTTCTCGTCTCCTAATGAAAGCTCTGACCTATATTTCCTTTGTGGGAGCTTAGAGTCCATGCGCAGAGAAAATTCTTCGGCGAGGTCAAGAATGTTAGGCATACATGCCTTAAATTGAAGAGGAAATGATCGGCGAATTGCATTCGTATTTATTTTAGTACTTTCACCTTTGGCATAAGTATATTGCAAGCGAAAAATTCATCCAGCGTTTTTCCTCAGGGAAATTATTTATCAGGATGAAAAGTAGCGTAGCTTACTCTTTCGCTACTATTTTTAGACATTTTCTGAGCGATATATTATTTAATGGAATAGAGGAAAAGCGCAAGAGAAATGTTAGGACTTGGAGCAATTACGAATGGCGGAAAAGCGATGGATGGATTGTGTGAAGAGTGATGCGAGAAAGAAGGGAGTGAACGCTGAGATGATGGCTAATAAGGATGTGTGGAAGGAAAAACATGCTGCGCCGACCACAGATGATCGGGATAACGGCAAGGTGATGATGATGATGAATGGCAGAAAAGCGGGGAAGCCTTAGCCAAGTAGTGGAGTACTCAGGCTGAAAATAAAACTGTAGCTTTTTCATTCTATGTTCAAACCTAGCGATACGAAAATATTGGCCATAATGCTTAGACAAAATGCATTCGACAAACGTAATCGGCATCGAAAATGTATATAGGATTAACGCAAGCTGTTGGATGGTCTTTACTTTAGCGTTAAGCATTATGTTTAGGGCCAATGGTTATAGTTAATTTGGTGAATATGTTATTGTAGAATTATTATAGACTAACGACAAAGTCTCTATTTAACTCTGAATGCCTTTGCAGACTTAAGGATGGTGACTTTACTAATAGGTTTGATTTACTTAAAGTTTAGTAGGCACAAAACCGCCGTCCTAGCTCTGAAAATGTCGGAAAAATTCAAATTAATTTTTCGGAAATTTATGTATATTGCATTTTATTCCGTTTTTTTTCGGGTTTTTTAGGAAAATAACAAATGAATAATGACAATTTATTCATAGTCAATCACGGTCACTCTCGCCACCTATGTCAATTGCTTCTGCCTTCATGTCGTCGATGTCGCCCTTTTTTAGGTGCAAATAAGACCGAATATAGATTAAAAGAACAGCAGAAAATTTCTTTGGTTTTTTTCTATAAAAATCCGAAAAAAAAATAATAAGAACTGTCAAAGTCAACAATACGATTACAATGTATGTATATATAGCAATGCTTATGCTGCCCAAGGAAGCTGCTAGCTCTGCGGTCTCCGGTTGTTTCTATTAGTCTTTTCAAAATGACCTTAAAAAGGCCGGTTTTGGAATAAACGAGATTTTTTCCGAACTTTTTCAACGCTTGTGGAGACCCTTCGGGAAGGCCAATGTCAAGCAGTGGTCGTGATTTAATAGAATTGTGAAACTAGAATACTTCCATGCAAAATGCAATTACGTTTCTCTCCCCTTAAACATAGTCAGATTTTCAAAATTTTTGAATAACCGTTCTTGGGATTCGGACTTTATTTAGGGGATGAGAAACGTTGTCGCTCGGAGCTTAATTTGTATGGAATATTTTTGCCAGCTACACGATTTAAGCGTAGCTTCACAATCCCCTTAAATGCAATTAAACGAGTGAAATGCAAACGAATTTACAAGCCGGCTCCAAAAACATGATTTACGGCTTGCGGCTTAATAATTAAAAACAAAATCCGAGCACATGGAGCTGCAAATTTAAAAACAACGTTACACCACATCGCGACTTGTCACTAACGAGAAAAATTTAGGTCACGAATTTTGCGGTAAAATTTTAACGAAATCTAAGCTTCATATTTTCACCAACGTAGTTAAAATGCGGATTAAGCTAAAATCTAGAAAAATAGTGCTTTAAAGATAACGGGGTGGTAACTGCCAGAAAACTGGGGCTCCTTTGTGAGTCAACTTTATGCTGTTGCTAGATAATGGCGAATGAGTAACGACTAAAATGTTTTCAAGCTGACTTATTGAGGTGTTGGGCATCTTTTTGACTAATTTTGTTTGTGTTCACATGTTTAACAATGACTAGAACTTTCTAGAATGGTTTCAAGCTGGATTATAAAGGTTTTTAAATTTAAATACGGAACATGGTGTTGGTTGTTAAGTTCTAATATCATATTACTTTGTAAGTTAACTTTTACTTTTTTCCATTATATTACTTTGTAAGTTAACTTTTACTTTTTTCCATTATTTGTGTATCTGAATGTATTGGAAAAAAGCAGTATGTTTCATCAAAAACACATGAACATTCACTGCTTCACACCATACAATAATAAGCCTAACTATACCAAAAAACAGTTAAAGCTTGAGGTCAAATTTTACTATCCTGACAGTAAATTATAATGTGTAAGTACATGATACCTCGAATTTCAAAATAATTTAAACCATTTATTCTACAAGAAATTTCACAGTGACAGACATACATGGCCTTCAACCCACGAATATAAATCACAGCTGAAAAACATAGTCCACCTCCTTGACTCATTCTATTAAATGGTCCCACAAAAACTCATGCATACAAAACATAACTTAACGTTATTTTACTTACAAAATAAGTTATAGAACTTTCACACGTTCGCAGTTCATTTCCAGGTAGCCCTGATAAATGACCCAACTTATTTGCTACGTAAATGTTTCAAAGCTAAACGGTAAGCTCCCGAAATTTAGAGCTGTAAAATTCCAAGCTTCCAAGTTAAAAGTTTTGTCTCTTTATGTATAAAGTGCTTTGTTTGTTGCTTAAGTTGTGTTCAAGATACCGTCATGTAAGGAACTTGTTTTGACCTACTTTGAAAATCTGTTGGTCTAAGATCCGAATAGGAGACGATTTGCACCGGGCTGCTTATTCGATCAAAAGTATTTTATATCAAATTTGATACGATAAATAATATGTGGCGAATAGGTTGGCTGAAAAATTTCAGTCCAGTACTTATATTATTTTTTTTAAATTAAAAATGAACTTTTTTTTAAATTGTAAATGCTTCTTTAATGGACAAATTACATACTAATCGAAAGTATGAAGCCTATAGAATATGCAAACTTTAGCTTTGGTGCAAATTATTAGTACCGACTTACCTGTTTATACCTGCCTACTTATCCAATAGTTTGACGGGAAAAAAATTGTCAACCTAACGTTTGCAAATTATATAGGCTTTATACTTTCGATTGGTATGTAATTTTTCTATTAAACAAGCAATTGCATTTTTTTAAGCCAAAGTTAATTTTTATTTTTTAATTAATTATATACTGGAATGAAATTTTTCAGCCAACCTATTCGCCACATATTATTTGCTTACCATATTAAATTTGATATAAAATACTTTTTATCGAATAAACAGCTGGGTGAAGGTTGTCTCCTATTCGGATCTTAGACCATATCGCATTGAGGTGCTACGTAAAATGTTTATGTAAAAAAAAAACCTGCTTATGTATCTTTGTACCTGTTTATCTGCTTGCATCATAGTTTCCAAAGGCTATTTTGATCACGATGTTTCTTAGCTTAGTTTTATGAAAATCGGTTGAGCCTTTTAAGATACATATATCAGTTCTGAAAGAAGGGGTTGTCATTGCGTCGGTGATATTGCAATACAGCATAACAAATTAAATGAGGTGCAAATACACCTTAGCTAGTAAATAAGTAAGGTACATTTTGCAACTTATTTTTAGTTACGTGAGATTGGACTATCACCGACGATTGGGGGTTTTTATTTAATTAACAGTTATTACAAAGGCTAAGCTAAACTGTTGATTCATTTCTATAAACTATTTCACTAGCAAAAGCTAAACTATTCTAAGCTACTTTTTTCCCAGTAAACGAATGTAAAACAGACGGAGTCGCGGGGATAAGCTAGTCTTTATGTAATAGGATTAACACCTGATGCTAGTTGGGTTTAACTTCGTTGCAAATTGCAACGGAAATAATGAAGTTATGAAGCTGGCACCGGTTTTGGCACGCTAGCTTAGCTCGCTCGCCTCGCGCGCTTTTATGGTCCTAATTCGTACATAAATTGCTATTTGACATTTATATGTGGCTACGGTCGGCCTTATAAGTGGCTGCATATTTTAGTGCTTTGTTACTTTAAGGTGACATATTGAACTGCTGTATTTATCTATCAATTGAGTTACAGCGGCAAGGTACAAAGAACAAGGTAGAAAGTAGGTTACAAATGAAATAGGTGGTGATGTAGGTTATAATAATTTTATAGTGTTTTCATCATTGCGTATGGCACTCATCCTATGATAGAGATTCAATGGTCGATGTCCAGGTGTTTCAGCCAGTCTGCTGCGGCAGGCGAAAATTTATGCAGCTCCTCCATGCCACCGAGAAAACACAGCCAAGTGGGCAATCACTTACCACTTAGGTGCTCCGCGTTGTGGTGACTCCCTCAACCACCACTTGAGTAGGTGATGGTTTTGTCGTGGTCAGATCGAAACCGATTTAAGCGGGTCCAGGGTCCGGTCACATATTTTAAAGTGTTATGAAACTATGTCTGCATGAGTTATCTACACTTAAATCTACCTACGCTTAAAAAGGGTGCACCTACTGTGCAAAAAATAATACTGTGATATTGTACGATGTAATTTTGTATTTTTTATTTTATAATGTATCTAGACATTGATATTTGTATGCTAACAGGCAAAACATTCAGGCATACATGCTGTATTTTTTCCTCCACCTGTATTTATCTAACTATGTTTTACAAATAAATAATTCTGATTCTGATTCTGATTCTGATTCTAATTCTGATTCTGATTCTGATACTGAGGTAAACTTTTTTTGAAAAAAATGTACCTTGCCGAGTTTCTTACGGCGGTTCTTCTCGGGGCAAAGGTTAAATTTTTCGAACCGGTGGTACTTTTCGACATTCATATGTGCATTATACTATGCCTAAATTGAAGAATAAAGAAATTTGACTTTGACTTTATTAAATCGTGCCCTACCATTTAATTTGACGTTTTACAATTTCGTAAATATACCTACGTAAATAAAGTAGTGATATTCAAAAACATTTGTAATTTTTTTTAACTTTGTAAAGACAATTATTTAATCTTTACAATATCTAATTATTATATTTTTGTTTCAGGTAAGTTCCAGATGATCATCCATTAATTAGAAAAAGTTGTAAGTAAGAAGATAACAAGTAGAAAACACGTCTAACTTCCATACTTTAAATTTAAAATGACTATCTAAAGACAAAGCGACTTCGTTAAAATCCCAAGTCGGTTCAACGGCTTAAGAATTTGAATTTGTGCTAAGTTCTAAATTGGAACGACAGTTAAATCTTTTAATTTCATAACGTTGTTAAGCGATACTTAACGTTTCATTGTGTTAAGCTATGAAAACTGGGATGAGAACGGATTTGAAGTTATGAATAAGATCTAATTATGAGAAACTTTGAATTTTACATAGTAAAAAGAAACATACGTAGTCGTAGCTTCACGCCTATCTCCCAAATAGACTGAGACTATGGAACGCCAGGTGCACCGGTCCAAACATACCTACAACTTTCGCTTCTCTACATTCGTCAACCTCTTCATGCACGTATGTCGGTTTCGGGTGCTTTTGATTTGGCCCTTTTTCAGTACATCACGAATCTGATCACCGTACGTCCGTCTAGGACGTCCCCTACCGACATCTCCGCTCCTCGCTCGCCATATCTCTTTCGTAACATCAAAACAAAACTAGTGTAACATTAAATATTTTATCTATTTTTCAAACAAGATTTTCACAAAAAAAAAAACTCGTGAACGTTAATTTTACTTAAGTTTATAAGAAAACAATAACAGATAATAACATCTTATTACAGGTATATTTAAACCGCGATTAGTTTGGTATTGGAATAGCTGTCATTTGATATGCACTTTGACATAAGTATATGGTAAAACTGTCAACTCTAATCCCTTTCTAATTGCGGCTAGATAATAATATGTATGTATGTATGAATGATCACTATATAGAGATAAGTGTCAACGGGTTAGGGTCGTAAGGACTAGATTGCAAAACGACATAGTTTCATAAGATCTTGGTTGAAAAATGTCTAATTGTGTAAATCGTCTTAATAGTAGAATGAATCCTTTTACCTACAACATACATAGATTGGAATTCACAACCTAGACATTTTGCTTACTAGGGCATTGTACAAAAAAGACATTTTGTTTAGCTGGTCGTTATGTAAAAACGACGTTTTGCTTACATAGTCGTTTTGCAATCTACGACCCTAACCCGTGTTAACTCAAGTACAAAGATATTCAACAATTAGCGTAAACAAATAAGCGATCTTACTCGTACGGCGTCGAAATAATCACGTAGCTGTCTAATGGGTTAGTTGCAATTAGTGCATGAGCGCTTGCAACACATGCACCTAAGAGCAGTTACACACAGCTACTTTTGACGGCGCCTCTGCAGCGATCAGTTGCGATTCAGTAGCGATACAGCCGGTAATTGTGTACTTTAGATCTTGATCATTTAATTTAAGAGCTAGGCCCTTGTGGGTGGAGAAATTGCCATTTTTCTCTGTTCTCTGCCAGCTTTTTCACTTTTTAATACAACACGACATTTAGCAGCTTTTACACGTAAAGTTCGGACCGCGGGAAACGCCACGCGCCGTTCCAATCTTCGTTCCGAACCGTACATTTTTTAATATTTGACTATTAAAGTTGCATTTACACGTACGGTTCGGAACGAAGATTGGAACGGCGCGTGGCGTTTCCCGCGGTCCGAACTTTACGTGTGCGCTATTGGCTTTCTGTCTTATATCGCTGAAATCTCTCTCTCACTCTTCGTCTTTTTCCCTCAAATTTGCCCTCCAAAGTGTTCAATAAGAAATGTTCCATATCAGCTAGCCGGACAAGAAAACCAACGATGAAGATAGTAAACGAGAGAAGACATATTTTAGAAACCATAGAATGTAGAAGAGGAAAGACGATGGGACACAATACATTAGATGCACGCGCGACTAAAATCGACTAAAAACTGTCAATAACATAAACAAGCTGTCACTGAAACAGAAATCTGAATCTGATGCAGTCCCGATACAGTCACTGGGGTGTGAACGAGTGAATGTCACAGCGGCGAGTTTAAGTAGTCCCGTCAGAGCGAACATAACACATTTTAGCGCGTGCATTTTCAATTTGGCAGCATGGGTTCTGTCGGTAAGATCGAACGTATAAGGCCTGGTTCCCACTATGCCGGATCCGGCAATTTTGCCGGATCCGGTAAGGGTAGTGGCTGTACAATTTATATGAAGCTGTTCACATTATGCGGTGTGAACAGCGTCATAAGCCACTAGCCTTACCGGCATCCGGCAAAATTGCCGGTCCGGCATAGTGGGAACGGGGCCTAAGGCTGCCTAATTGAGAATGCATGCGCTAAAATGTGTTTTGTTCGCTGTGACGGGACTACTCAAACTCGCCGCTGCGACATTCACTCGTTCGTTCGTCCGATCGCGTTTTTGTCAGATCACACCCCTGTGGGGTTATTATGAGTTAGCTATGCAGTTCAGTTTACGCTGAGAGACAAGGACAGAGTTATATAACTGCTATAGCTCTGTCCTTTACGCTCACCGTAAAATGAACTGCATAGCTATGTCATAATAACCCCCCTGGGGCTCTACTTTGAAATCAGTAATTCGAACTTCGGATCGCTCCGTCACTTTCTTGCGAATTAGTGACGCGTCGAGAGCGAAAGGGATAGCAATAGACGAAGTTCAAATTACGGATTTTAAAGTAGAGCCTCTGATCGTCCATAGACACGGCAACTAGACTTTTATTTTTCGGCGTAAAACCATATTGTCTTTGACGTATTATCGTCATGTTATTGTTTTTAACGCGGCCGCCATTACTGTCAAGTAAATAAGAGCTATCTTAACGCTGATAATACCATAACAATTCAAAGGCAATATGGGTAATACCCAGAAGAATAGAGACCTTGCATTGATACACTCGCAATACAAATGCGATACGGTAGCAACGCCCATCGAAGGATATTCAAAATTCGCAATAACCACACGTTTTTATTGATTTATAAGAGCGAGTGTAATGTTCAATCGCTAGTGTCGTGATGAAATCGCACGTTTGAATCGCTACAAAAACGCCATGTGTAACTGGCCTTACTATCCAGGGTTTATATTGAAATTTATTTTACTATAATATTATATAATTAATTAAATTGAGTCTGTTTGTTTGTATTTTTATCTCTGGAGCTACTGAACCGATTTGAAACATAATTATATACAAATATAGGCTATATTTTACTATGTTTAAAACTGAAGCAGAGCGTGGGCGCGTCGCTAGTATTCCATAAAAACTTCCAAGGAACGAAATAATTCTCACTATAAACGAGCTTTTTATAACGAGTAAACTTCCGAGGTCCTTATTAAAAGTAACGGTCGACTTTTGTTGAGCTTTCAGCTTTTATTGTCAACTTTATTATTTTACAAATATAATAACTTTTATTGTACTGGTGGATAATAAAATGTATCTCGAATGGGATGCACAAAATAATACCTGAAACATGTTTTTTTGTCGCTTGGAGATGGCAAACGAGCTCACAGACCAACTGATGGTAAGTTAGATGTGAGAACCATAACTTAGTACATACATACATTAAATCACGCCTGTTTCCCAGAGGGGTAGGCAGAGACCACTTCTTTCCACCTGCTACGACCCTGACAAATTTCTTTCGCTTCTTCCACATTCATACATCGAGTCATGCATGCACGTTGGCTTCAGGTACTTAAGATTAGGCCCTTTTCCAGTATTTCTCCGATTTGATTCGAAAAAGTACGCCTAGGGCGGCCCCTTCCGACCCTTCCAGTCACTTTTGCTCTGTATCTCTTTCGTCAATCTTCTTTCATTCATCCTTTCCAAATGACCGAACCATCGAAGCATGCCCTTTTCAATCTGAGTCACTGCATCTTCTTTTAGTCCACATTTCTCTCTGATCTTTTCATTCCTTACTCTATCAATCAGTTTCACACCACACATACTACGCGAAAAGCGCATTTCAACTGCATTTATACGACTTTCATGCTTGTCCTGCCACACCCAACATTCACTACCATACATCAGAGTAGGGGCAGTATAACTTAGTATTTAGTTTTGATAAAAAAATTGTAAGCACTTTCAAAACGTAAGTATCTAACTTAAATTATGAAAATGGTCGCACAAACAAAGTGAAAATTTAAATTTTAGATTGTACTTACTAACTTTTAGCTACGACCACATAGAAGTGATTTATTGCTATTCCCTCGGGATCTGTTTAAATATCGGGATAAAAAGCAGTTTATTGTTCTATTCCAGACTATAATAGCTCTGTGCAAATTCAGATCCTTTCATCCGTTTTGACGTGATGGAGTAAAAACATCGGAACTTTATTAATAATATTAGCAAGATTCTTGTTTATAATTGAATTTTCAAGTTATTTTCCTTTGTAATTTTAAATTATTCAATAAACTCGAGGCTAAATCAAACTTATTTTAAACACTGGCGGATTCTAAACGAATTACCAGAGTCGGTCAAATCGAGCTCATATAATCCGTTTAGGTTGGCCCCATTGGCCGGAAACGGCTGCGGTCCGCCATCTTGTTTCCGGTGAAGCCGCTTCCGTCAGCCGGATTAAGTTTAAGGTTTTGACGTTTAATCAGAAACTGCTCTTGTATGAGGTTTGTGGATGTATGGTTGATTTGATTTGTTTTACTTTTTGGTTTATAATATTCAATTTTTTTGTACATTTTTGGCTATAAATCAAAAAGTAAATCACAGAAAATTATAAAAAATAGTTTTGAAATGTGCAAATTAAGACTTTTTTTAAATTATTATTTATTTATTGTAAATATGTTTTTTTACATAGTGCCATACTCTAAATGTCGCCAATATATGACATATGACAACCCCATTTGTAATAATCAAACCTCTTTCAGTTTTCTACCCCCATTCAAGACCCCTTATCAATTATTTATAAAATTAATTACATATTTTTTTACTAAATACAGATGCGGGCAACAAAGTTGTACAACTATACCAAATTTCAAGTTGATAGCATTAAAATTTGTAGTTGCTGAGCCTGAGAACCTGCTGTGACATACAGAAAGATAACGAAGTCCCACCATTAGGGTTCCTTTTTTACCCTTTTGGTACGGAACCCTAAAGAGAACCCTATGTCCGTCTCTGCACCAAATTCCACATTCGATCAGTTAAGGCGCTAAACTTTAAAGACAAACAAACAAACTTACTTCGCATCATAATATTAGTAAAGATGTCAAAGGTGACCTGTCTGTGTATATTATTACTTATTTACACGTGCACAAACCCCCACGGCGTCTGAGCAAACTGCAAACTTCGTGTTAACCCTTCTAGCGTTCACGTACGAGTGGGGGTGGTGGGGGGAATTAAATTATGTCTACCGGACCAGTTTACAAGGCTAGCGTTGCAGAGGAAATACAGTGTGACCTTGCCCTTATAAATACATGTATGTTAGCATGTATAAATATGTCAATCACATGGTATCGTTATAACGTTAACAAACCTTAATAACGTAACGTTATTATCAGATCCCGTTATCTACGTATAGTGCTAGTTGTTATGGCGAATTTTTGGCCTAAAGCTGCATTTCATGATGGAAGCAAGCCACTTTGCACAGTGTTAGTAGGGACCAAAATAAGCTATTTTACCCGCAGCAGCAAAACTTTTACCCCTTAGGAACACAGATGGCGCCACTTACATTTTTCATTTTTCAAAAAATTCTACAAGCTTAATGGCTGCACCGATTTCAAAAATCAGGGTGTCAAACGAAAGATAATTAAACAATGTATTATAAAAAAAAATAACCACAAAAAACAAAACATATTTGCTACCAAAAACCCCTCATTTTTCTTATTTTCTTTTAGCTATGCCCCAATTTTTTATTTATTTACATTAAAAAATGCAAGAAAAGGGTATTATTTTATTAACTCGCATGATTACGCTGTTAATAATACATTTAATAAAAAAAACTACATGTCAATACCTTTAATATTTAGAGAGATATTTACGATTGTATGCGACGGGGCGACGGGGTCATTGACCTCGAATACGTGCGCCACCCCAATTCTGGCCAGTAATTGAAAAAAAATTAAACCTTGACAATATCAAAAGCTTAAAAATTTACGTCTAGGATACTTTCAATCATGGTGCATGCTAATTACTGATCATATTATTGACGAAATAGGCAAATTTGTTGTTGTTTTTTAGATTTTTTAGATTCCGTTAAAGAATGTGTATCGGTTTAGTAGTTTTTAAAATATCAGTAGTTTTAAACATCTCTTCTAATACTGTGAAACCGTCCAAGTTTGCCCTATTATTTTTTATTATCTTGATTTTCTTTAAAAATTATAATTTTTCACTATGCTTTTTCATTTCAAGGTTGTTAATTTAGTCTTATTTATATACGATTTCAAGCAATTTATGATTTTCATGACGGGCAAACTTACTTTCACTTGCGTCCATTTTTGCCCATACCCATTATCTGCTAAACTGTAGCTTTTATGGCGTTGTTGTTTAAGAAGGAGTATCTTATCTTATCTTATCTTGTTGGTGGGGTCCTTACGGATACACTTCGACCTTATGTGATATTTTGTGTAGTTACCCCTCTTTAACCGCTTAATCCAGTGCAGCCTCCAACCCTTCCAAAAAGCGGATAGTGGAGTGCAATGGCAGTGCCTTGAAATCGTTTGATTCTGGGTAGCCAAAACCGAGGATTTTCATTGTTACTCCGGCGAGAGCATCACATTCACACAGTAAGTGTTTCATTGTCTCCACCTCTTCGCCGCACATTCTACAATGTGTGTTGTCATAAAGGCCCATCTTTGCTAGGAGATGTTTAATCCAAAAGGGCCCGGTAAACACTCCGATAATATAGTCTAATATACTCCGAGTTGTCTTCTGCTGAGTTTCCAAAGTTTTTTGGTCCAGCTCTGGTTAACTCTTTCTATGAAGGAAGAGCTTTGCATGCCCTAAGCCTACCGTAGTTTTCCACTCTTTTTAGTGATATTCTAGGGCGTTATTGTTCAGGGCTGCTTATATGGTGCCCAATGAGGGCGCCAGGAATGGTTCAGGTCCGACGTATGCGCCCTTGGACCCTTCCCTTGCTAGCTCGTCCGCGGCTTCATTTCCGGGAAAGCCTTCGTGTCCTGGAATCCACATCAGTTTCACTTTATTGTGCCTGCCAAGCCTGTTTAAGGCTTGGACTCCATTGTAGACTTGTTTCGAGTCTACTTTTGGCACTGTAAGCGCCTTAAGTGCCGCTTGGCTGTCGCTTAGAATATAGATAGTTCTCTCATGTGGAGGCTTGCCAATATTCTTCTGCGTGCAGGCAATTATCGCATACAGCTCCGCCTGGAAGACCGTTGCGTTGTTGCCCATGCTTATGATGCTACTGTTATAGTCTTTGGCGTGGATACCCGCCCCCGTACCGGAGCACATTTTTGAACCGTCCGTGTACCATATCGCGTTGTCTTCCTCTGATAGGTGCAACCCATTTTTCCATTCATCCCTCGTCGGAATGTGGACATTGAAGTTCCTCCGGAATACATTTTATCGCCACCCATCGTCAGTATTCTGTCAAGAACAACATTGTGTGCCATTTTTGTGTCTGTTTATAAGCGCTACGTCGTTCCACAGGCCAGTTTCTTTCAACCTCTGTAGTGACTTATACGCCTCAGACTGTATGGCGATATGCAGCGGTGGGAGGTTTAGTAGGACCTCCATTGCCGCCGTCGGCGTGTCGTTCTGAACGCCCCTGTTATAGCCATGCAGGCCACCCTCTGCACCTTAGTTAGAGAGTCCTTGCATGTCCTTAGTGTTGTTCTTGGCCACCAGGCCAAGCAGCCTCACATAATTATGGGCTTTACCAAGGTAGGGTAAGAAGGAGTATAAATTAATATAATAACAACGCATAACAGCTATAATTTAGCAGATAATGAGTATGGGCAAACATGGACGCAAGTGAAAGTAAATTTGCCCGCCATTAAAAACATAAGTTGCTCGAAGTCGTATATAGTCGTATTTTACATCTGTAAAATTTATGTGGAATGCAATAAATGTATTGAGTATTGAGTATTGAGTATTAAATAAGAATAGGGTCAAAATGCCACCCTTGAAAAAGCATCGCGAAACATTATTATTTTTAAAGAAAATCAAGATAATAGTAAATAATCGGGCAAACTAGGGCGGTTTCACAGTATTAATAGTTTTTAAAATTATCTGGGGCCTGTTTTATAAAACTACAAATTACAATTTACAGGTTACAAGTTTCCATTTGACACAACCTCGACCAATGACGACCAGCCATTTGAGCAGTGTTACCAGTTTAGACCTGTAAAATTGTAACTTGTAGCTTTATAAAACATGCCCCAGTAGGTAGTTTTAAACATCTCTTGTTTAAAACTACCTACTGATATTTAAAAAACTACTTAACCGATACACATTCTTTGAAATAATCTAACAAAAAAAACAACAAATTTACCCATTTCGTCAATAATATGATCAGTCATTAGCATGCACCATGATTGGAAGTATCCTAAACGTAAATTTTTAAGCTTTGATATTGTCAAGGTTTAATTTTTTTTCAATTACTTGCCAGAATTGGGGTGACGCGCGTATTCGAGGTCAATGACCCCGTCGCCCCGTCGCATATAATCGTGAATATCTCTCTAAATATTATAGGTATTGACATGTAGTTTTTTTTATTAAATTTGATATTAACAGCGTAATCATGCGAGTTAATAAAATAATACCCTTTTCTTGCATTTTTTTATGTAAATATATAAAAAACTGGTGAATAGCTAAAAAAAATTAACAAAAATGAGGGGTTTTTGGTAGCAAATATGTTTTGTTTTTTATGGTATATTTTTTTATAATAAATTGTTTAGTTATCTTTCGATTGACACTCTAATTATTGAAATCGGTGCAGCCGTTTAGGCTGTAGAATTTTTTGAAAAATGAAAAATTTAAGTGGCGCCATCTGTGTTCCTAAGGGGTGAAAGTTTTGCTGCTGCGGGTAAAATCGCTTATTTTGGTCCCTACTAACACTGTGCAAAGCGGCTTGCTTCCATCATGAAATGCAGCTTTCGAACCGTAACAACTAGCACTAGTAGCGAATTAGTGGCAGACAGTTGTTCGTGACGTGACAAAATGTATTAAATGTATTTTTCACTTCTCATGCTTTTAAAATGTTACTTTAGTCTCTGCACATCGGGACTAAAACTCCTTATTAATCTCTAGGTATTAAAGTATTTTTTTTTTATTTACTTTGGAAACCCCTAATCAGGTGTTTGTGAATGGAGGATTATCGCCATTTTCAGTGATTTTGTATGGACCATTTTCAGTAATTATAACGATGTTATAGCGCGCTGTAATTCACCTAAATAGCTAGTTATAAATATAAGTTTTTATAATTCTCATGCATGTAGTTAAGCATGTAAGCAGGGCTTGGGAACGATTTGAAAAATACCGATTAATTATAGTTTTTAACCAGGTTTTTCGTAAACGCTCGCTCGGAGCGGAATCGATTCACGAGCGTTATAATCGCTGGGATTAACCTGGAATTTTGAGGTTTTGATTCTACCTGTAGTTGGAAGGTGAGGCGACCAAAATGATAAGACTAGCTTGAATTCAAGCTGAGCAAGTGAAAATGTAACTAAAGAGCTAGCTAATAGGGTAGGAAAAACGAGAAAACGATGGCGGCGCAAACAAATTAGCGAGCGAAATTAGCCGTTATTTCTAGTAAGAACAATTTTATTTTTCTCTTTGACCAGAAAAATTCATTACTTTGAATTTGAATTTGAATTTGTAATATCGATTCTGTACGAGCGGAATCGAAATTAAAACACTTTATTTGAAATATATGGCATTTCTGACGATTTGGTTAAAAAAATAACCAGGTTTCCAAGCCAACAGGCAGCTGTAAGGTCCTTGCAAACATGGACTTCGTTGCTTGCATTTTTTTTTAATCTTTTATATTCTATCGTTATAGAATATAAAAGATTAAAAAAAAATGCATAATTATTCAATTTCGAGCAAGCATACCTACCTATCAATATTTTCTATAAATATACATTTCTCTTTTTCAATATAGGTAAAGTTGTTCAAATCGTTGAAATACTATGAGACTATGACGTAAAATTAAATAAGGTTTTTTTTATCAGAATATTTTGCTTATAACAAAAATTTGGAAAAAAAATGTTATTAATGCTGACTTTTCTTGAATAAGTTATTTTATTTAGCGATTGTTCACCTATTTTTTCTAAAATAGTGTATTAAAAGATTCACAAGATGTACCTAGGGTGACGGAACCGGTAATGAAGAAGGATCAATCATGGACACTTGATTCTTATTTTACAGAAGATAACGGTTACCTATTAATTTATTTTGCAACAATCAATTTGGGAAAGAGATTTGTCAAGATCGTAGCAGGTGGAAAGAATTGGTCTCTGCCTACCCCTCTGGGAAACAGGCGTGATTTAATGTATGTAGGTATGTATTTTGGGACCGTATGAAATTTTAATTAATAGTGAAGTGTCCTTTACTGGTGCTTGTCAGTTAAGTGTCCATCATTGGTGCTGTCACCATACGTACGTCAACGTATAATGCAATAAATAATTTGAATATTAACTTATATGTGACAGGGTTGACATGTAAGTTCAAACAGGGCTGAAAAGTAATGAAAAAATTCTAACCCCATCTTGTCTCGATACATGGCAGTAGAAAAGACTTTTATAAAGCAAGAAATGTATTTACTTTCTTTTATTACATTCTCGACTTGTAATAAAATTCCAGTGAAATGTTAAGAACAGCCTAACAGAGAGTTTTTTTGTTTTGAAAAGGTGTCTATCTTTTCAATGATGATATAATAAACTGAAGCCTTTGACTCCTATGTCTGTCTACGTGTCTCTCTATCTTTAGCTCCCAAACGAATGGAACGATTTGGAAAGCGAAGTTTTTTTTTATGATATAGATTAGCTGGGTTGGTTTTTAGTTACGATTAATGAAAATCAGTTTGGTTATTAACTAGTTTTTATCTTATTAATTCTAAAAAGTTGCCTGACTTAGCTATAAACCAGTTTAGGGCATATGAAAATTCGGACAAACTACGTGTTAGGACAAACGTTAGGAATTCCGAGGGACAACCCTACACTTATAAATTAAAAAGAGGAAAGAATTGTATTTTTGTCTGTTTGTAACGTATAAACTCAAAACTACTGGACCGATTGCAAATATTCTTTCACCATTAGAATGCTACGTTATCCCTGAGTGAGGCTATGTTTTATTTTCTGCATGGACCGAGTCGCGAGCAACAGGTAATTATTAATAAAGTAAACAAAAAAAAGGGGCTCAAAGAGTAGATTATTTGATGTTTTCGTTATTTACTCTATTTTGTAAATACTCGTTTCTAGGTTAAAGCTCTCCACTTTGATACACCCATAACGTGATTTAAAAATATTTTCCATCGTAAATTCAACGTTTGAAATGGCGACATTTTGTATTTTTTTTAATTGTGCCATCCTGTTAGTCTCTACGAGGAAAAAAACTATTCATTCATACATACATACATACATAGGGATTAAAACCCACCCTTTACAGCAGTTACGTAAAAGAATAAAAACTTTTATAATGATAAATACGAGCGAACACAGAAGCTCTTATGTAGGTAATGGACAGACAACATAATGCTAAAAGTGCTTTGTATTTATATTGAGGATACAAAAAAGAAGGAAGTTGTATTTCATTTCTTCTTTGTATGGCAGTTAGTAAGCCCCATAGCTCAAACCGTTCATGAAAGGATCACATCGCGTGAACAAACAGATAAAAGAACACAATATTTAATAAAAAAACAAACGAAAAGAGCAATATTTCAGTTTAATACTCGTATTCGTAAGGAAACTTCCTGCTTTGTTGCGAGACGGTTATAATAAAATGTACGATAATTATTGAGTGTTTTTTTGCATAAAAACAAAAAAGAATAAAAAAAAACTTTGTCTTTAAAGAGTAACTGCCGCACTCACAGACGTCAATTAAATTTAATGATTGTTTAGAGACGTGTTGTCTTATTCTATTGCTATAGCAAAGAAATTGACAGCGGCTACTTTAATTAAGCATTAAATTTAATTGACGTCTCTGAGTACAGCAGTAATTATCAGTTATTAATTACAGAAAAGAAAATTATAAGACTGTCTATCCATTTTGAAGTTTTTTGTTTCCTTTGTTTTCTTTAAAATATTTGACATATTCAACTTACGTTGACATCTATTATTAAAACACTTAAAAGAAAAACACAATGTAAGAGGCAAAAAAAATATGACGTAAGTAAAAACCTATTTTAAAAACATACTAGCTGAAACTGGGTCAGCGAGCCTCGAAATAACTTCAGAATGACTTATCGACGCTCATTTATAGTAAATTCTAACGTTTCTAGCGCGCAATACGAAAATAAATTAAATTCTCTGCGGAAATATTTTTTGCATTAAGTGTTGAAACAGGAAAATAATTGCAGTCTTGAGATTGTAATCTTGAGAATTCAAATGTCTATGGGTCACAGATCCTTCTTACTATATGGCCTGTGTGCTCGTTTGTCTTCTTCTTGCCATAAAAAAAAACTCTTTCAAGATCAGTAAAGGAGTAGAAGTTATGGTGTTGGAAAAGACTAGAGGCGATGGTGACCACTTTCGACCGGGTGGGTCCGTCTGCCTGTTTGCCTATTTTTTACCATAAAATAATTAATGGACAATAATTGTAATTTTGTGATCATTAAAGCACAAGATGGATAAAACTTTTATTAAATTTCCAGTACTATTTATTATGGGAGCCCGTTGTTTCCCATATTTTTTTTAGTCATAATGTCAAGTTTACATAATTATTGATAGTTATAATTTTTATGTAGCTGAAACCGTGAACTTTTCAGAATTTCTTAAATACCTAACGTGTAGGGCTAGGTTAGGTTAGGTTTGATTTTTAAAAACCCTGAAAAGTTTACAGTTTCTTAAAAAATACGTTGTGACTTGCGATAATTATGACCTAAAACACATTATGACCAAAAATTATTATGGCATAATACGTTATGCCTTGCGATAATTATGACCTCAAACACATTATGACCAAAAATTATTATGGCAGACAATAATATAGACCCATTTATTATGTGTAGAAATATATGCAGTTTTTGTTACACTTCAGTACCTACATATTTTATATAGAAAGTCTGGAAATATCACTTTACTCTTTCTTAATCTTACATGTATAGAAAGATGTGGAGAGGTTATTTTCCCTATATAAGTAGATAGTGAACTATAAAAGGAATGTACTGAAAAAACCTTATAAATAAACTTCAACAATAAAATTCTATAACTTTTTTTGCAGTGATGTTCTCTTTTCTTTAAATCAATGTATTCATATCCATATTATACGACATCGTATATCGGATATCATACGACATTATTTTGACGTACGTAATTTGCATCCGTCATATTCTGCCCATTAATGAGCATAATGTTATATCGCATTTTTCTTCTTCTTCATATGGTGTGGCCCACGGAATAGAAAAAACAGTAGAAGTGGCATGAGCTTCGCTTAGTATCAGACCTGTTGTCGCCAATACTCAAACTATCATAAAAACAACACGCCACCATGGAAAATGTTTTTGGTGCAGCACAATAAAGCATGCTTCTGGATTTATTTCCTATTTTAGAAATATCTAAATATCGAAATATCGAAATAAGCGATCACGGCAAAAGTATGGTAGGTTATGCGGAACTCCGCATAACTATGCCACACGTTACCATCCCACTTGACACTTCTACTGTTTTTTCTGTTCTGTGGTGTGGCCCGTGTGGTGCCGGGTTTAGAATGTTGCCACTCCATGTCTTCCCGTGGATGTCGTAAGAGACGACTAAGGGACTAAAGGCTGTGTAGTGCTGTTAGGCGATGGGTTTGCAACCTGTCACTAATACAATGGATAACATCTTAGCCTGGTTGTGCAAAATGTGGTCACAAAATTATCAACAAGTTTTTGGAGTTGTTGATGAGTCTGTGGCTCTGCCTACCCCACTCTGGGAATGAAGGCGTGAGTTTATGTTGTTGTTGTTGTGTTGTTCATATGGTGCCTTTCCAACAAGCGAAGATTGGCAATCACTTCTGCATACTCCTCTTGGGCAGGACTCGCTACGCCTGTTTATTCTCGTGTATTATTTATTTATTTATTTATTTCGTCTTTATTGCACAAAAATACAAATTAGAGTACAAAAAAAAGGTGACCTTAATGCCTAATGGCATTTTGTACCAGTTGGCTGGTAAAGTAATAAAATTGACTTGGAGGTCGTAAAACACGGACGGTAAAAATATAAAGACCACTTTTGTACAACGATTGACCTCTCTCTCGAATTGGCAAGGAGAAAGAAGTCAAAAGCGGCCTTTAGGTACACGTAAAGTTCGGACCGCGGGAAACGCCACACGCCGTTCCAATCTCCGTTCCGAACCGTACATTTTTTACTATTTGACTATTACAGTTGCATTTACACGTACGGTTCGGAATGAAGATTGGAACCGCGGTCCGAACTTTACGTGTGCAGACAGCTAAATGCTGGTCAGTCAATTTTACATTAAAAAAACATGCTTTATTTGTACCACTTTTAAACAATTTATCAAGTCTTTTGACGTGTGACACCTCATTTGCACGTGGCCTAACTTTCTTGACACTTGACATTTTACGCCCAAACTTCTTAAAGTTACATTTAAGACGCGGGGGACACGGGGGAAGGGCGTGGAGACGAACTTTCTAAAACTAAAGTTTCCGATATTTAACACACATACATGATCACTTAAGTAAATTTAGCTTGTCGCTTTTATAAAGAACTTTGAATGGAGTAATCAAGCAAATTATACGCATGAAAATGAACTTTGAACTTGACATACAGGGTGTCCCAGAAACCGACGTCAACCCGCCTAGGGCTGATAGAGCAGCTAAAAAGCTATCGATTTTACCCCTACGTATGTTAAGCGATTTAGGGTATTTTCGGATATAACTTGGTGTGAGGATTCTAAAAAAAAAAAATGGCCGTCACTCTATTTGGACCCTGTATAGATAGAGATTTTGGGCCAAACATTACATATAGTATCAATAATAGCAGTAAGGTATCATATTTTAGAATAATATAATGAGGGAAATTTGACTATTGTTGCAGGCTTGGACCATAGTTGTGTAGTTTTACGGTACATATTTTGTACATTAAGTACTAAAGTATCACTTTACGAATACGCCTCTCTTACGTCTGTAGATGTGGAGAGGTAAATTTCCCTAGATAGTGAACTGTAAAAGAAATGTTCTGAAAACTCCTAATAATTAAAAAAATATGATTATTTACTTCAAAAATAAAATTCTGTAACTTTTTTCTCATAGGTTTTATGGTTGTCAGATACTTTACACGAAGGTTAATGCGTTTCAGCTGGGAGGAAGGTGTAAGCCATTTTGTCGAGTCACTTCGAAGGCTTGCCTAATACTGAATCGATAACTTCAGATACGTGTCTGAAGCTATCGATTTAGTACTTTGCTTGTTCAATGGATACCTATGGTGATTATTTTTAGCGAAGAAATATGTCGACTTAAACTTTAAAAAAAGGAATAAAGGCTTATAAAGCCGCCGTCAATAGAATTTGCTAACTATGTAAACAAATTAGTACTGTTTGACACGTCATAACCTCAAATATTCACCAAGCGTGTTTTTATTAAAAATAACGCATCATGAATTGTTATTAACTTAATATAAAAATAATGATTTAGTGTATAAATCGTTGCAAAGACCTCACTTGATCTTTAAAAGTACGTGATTATCGAGTAATCATGGTGAATTGGTTCGTTTGGTTTTGTTTACATAGTTAGCAAATTCTATTGACGGCGACTTTAGTACTGTTAGGCGATGGGCTTGCAACCTGTCACATATTCGCTGGTATACATCTTTGCCTATTTGTGCAAAATGTGGTTACTGAATTATCAACAAGTTTTTAAAGTTGTAGGTAATTCTGTAGCTCTGCCTACCCCACTCTGGGATAACAGGCGTGAAGGTATGTATGTAAACCTTAAAAAAAAATAACGAAGGGAGAGAAGAAATACAAGTGCACAGGACAAGCCCAACGCAATGTCAATAAAAATAAACAACCGTTTAAGGTCACTAACTTGCTTCTTTGAAGATAAAACTACGTAAACCTTAGTCTCTCTTACCTTTTGCTATGCCCAATGAAGTCTCATAAGCATAACTTGCATATTTGTATGTAAATAGATTGTAATTAATATTATGTTGACTTTCGTGCAATTTTATAAATATATAAAAGAAGAAACTGACTGATATATCAACGCACAGCCCAAACCGCTGGGTCTAGATTCCAAATTTGGCACGTAGGTCTAGGGGTGCACAATTAGCGTTGAAAAAGTCCGGAAAAAAACCCGTTTTATTCCAAACAACTCGTTTTTTTCGGATTTTTATAGAAAAAAACCAAAGAATTTTTCTGCTGTTATTTTAATCTATATTTGGTCTTATTTGCACCTACAAAAGGGCGACATCGACGACATGAAGGCAGAAGCAATTGAAATAGGTGGCGAGAGTGACAGTGATTGACTATGAATAAATCGTCATTATTCATTTGTTATTTTCCTAAAAAACCCGAGAAAAACGGAAAAAAACGAAATATTCGTAAATTTCCAAAAAAATCATTTGATTTTTTCCGACATTTTCAACGCTATGCACAAAGAATGGATTTTCCAAAAATCGACCCCAAACAGGAAAAAAATGGGGGAGTAGCGGGAAACTAATTCCAAGCGGGCGTCCTCTAGTTAAATATATGAGAAGAAGTATTGTTGGTAATAATCTGTGGCCAAAACTTTGGATCGATGAAACCGAAAGCCCACCGAATTGTTAAGGTCGGGTGTGGGCGCGTGGTTGGCTCAACTCTTGACCAAAATGGCTGGCATTTGAATTAAATTGTTATTTTGGGAGCGCTGTCTTCCTGAGGCTCTACTTTGAAATCCGTAATTCGAACTTCGTCTATTGCTATCCCTTTTGCTCTCGACGCGTCACTAATTCGCGAGAAAGTGACGGGGCGATCCGAAGTTCGAATTACTGATTTCAAAGTAGAGCCTCTGGTAGCAGCTTATTAGATTTAAGTAGTTAGTATTTCTTAGTAGTTCTATTTATTGCGAAATAGTACATTACTTAACAAGGGCTGTAAAAGAAAGAAACCCCGAAATCGCAGGTATTTGAGACCCGAGCCGTAGGCGAGGGTCGTAAATATGCGATAGAGGGCTTTCTTTTTTACTGCCCGTGATGAGTACACAATTTTACGTCTTCACCTGGCCACAATGCGAGTTTTACCGTGCGCGCAGCGTGCGATAAAACTCACATTATGGCCAGGTGTGACGTAAATGTATTTAGATTTGTTCCAGGTTTACGGTTGAACGCCTCCACTCTTCAATATATTAAATCAAAAATGGATATGTATAAAGATAGTTTAGATCCCACAGACAGACAAAATATTGGTTTTTATTTTGGGATTTTGGGCAGTCGCTAAAGGAATGACGATAAAAAATTAAATTTTCACAACACTGCTCGGAAATATGGCCATAGATGGTCTTGTTTGGGGTCACAAAACGTCACTTATAAGGACAGACCAAGAAAGTTTTTCTCGGCGTGTTTGCTGATTGGTCGAGGACATTGTTGACCAACCTTAAGAACCAATGAAAATCAATCAATCAATTTTTGTGTCATAGCTCCTTAAAATGAAAAATTGAAATCGACCAATCAGAACACACCATTTTGTGTCGTAAAATATTAGGTGTATTTTTGCTAAAAGATACACAGACTAAAAACTATGTCACTGCTTTTTTTTAAAATGTAATTCAAACTTAGCCTCTAATCTCGAACCACTAGAGATGAAATTACATGGGAGATATGGCGAAACAAATACAATTTTATATGGAGTTGACATCTTCATCTCGAATGTTAGTTTATTAATCCCGAGTGCCACGAGAATAGGGGTCCAGATTAAAAAAAAGTTATCTATGGTAAAATTGGCGGTGATACAGCTTCTATATTACCTACCTACATGAATTAAAATTTGAGTTTTGAATATGAATAATTATTTTATTTCCTCTCAGTAGTTGTGAAAAGCACTATGTCTGCCTCAGTAGAAAGTGCGATTTATGGACTCGTACACTAGAGGGCCTCAACTACGTTTCGGTCCTCTATATAACTCGTCCAAAAATCGCGTACTTTCTATCCTCTGCAACAATGTACTATAATAAGTTATAATTTGAAATAAAGTTTAATTTCAATTTTTTTGCTAAGATCTTACAAAAAATTTGAAATAGGAACGTACTTATAGTTACTGCTAAGGCATAATAAGGAGTCCCCTGGATGGCAAATATGACAAATTAGCTGTATTATTTTGTAGCTTTTCTTAATGGTTTAAAAAATTATGGAATGTTTCACCATACGTTAACGCCTTTGTACTTAAACCAGCATTAAAGGAGAAAGTGGCTGAGCTTAAATGAAAAATAAATCCTTATCGTTATAAAATGAAATGATAGACTCTTGAGCTTATTACAACTTTAAATTAATAAAGGCGAAGAGTGTGAAGTTCAACACGTCTTTATCCGCCATTTTTGCTAATTTTGTTTTAACTTTCCTCCTTTCTGCAAATATTCATGGAACGACCAGTTTTACAAAGCTAATTGGTGAAGTAAGGAGGAAAATTTTATCTAATTTATTATGTTAATTCATTTAGTAATAAATATAAAAGTAAAATAAATCTGAAATCATTTTTAACCGACTTCAAAAAAGGAGGAGGTTATACGTTCCACTGTATGTATCTTTTTTTTTTTTTTTTTTTTTTTTTATGTATGTTCACCGATTACTCCGTCAATTGTGGACCGATTTTAAAAATTCTTTTTTGGTTTGATAGAGTATACTTTCGAGGTGGTCCCATTGTCAGCAAATCTGAATCTGATGAAGGGATCAGTGAGGAATTGAGGGAACTCCTCAAATATTGTATGCAAACACATAGCGATTTTAGTATTTTTAGTAACAAATGTAGCATTTGCATTCAGAAAGTGTCACTTGGTGAAGCGGAACTGATGATGAAGACCACAGATGGCCACCGGAACTCCTCAACGGTACCGATTTCAAGGGTGGCGATAAGATATCTCGATTAAGATAGTTGAGCGACTACAACGAAGCACATTTAATTGTTTTAAAATGACTATGATTTTCCCGCGGCGTTGCTTGCGGCGAGCTTGAAATGTCTTAAAGTTTCATATATCAACTAAGAAGTGGGACTACATAAGCTTATTATGATCACTAAAAAGTGTAAAATAAAATAAATGTTTTAAAAAACAAAAAAACCGCCTTCAAAAACGCAAAAAATAACTTGTACTACTAAGTACTTAGTAGTAGGTACCTATCCTATTAGGTTAGTCTAACTGAAGTCGGCGACCACAATATTTTCAACAAAAAGCCGACTTCAGTTGGACTTACCTAATAGGATAGGTACCTACTACTAAGTACTTAGTAGTACAAGTTATTTTTTGCGTTTTTGAAGGCGGTTTTTTTGTTTTTTATTACATTTAATTTTGTTCGTGGTGTTAAACGAAAGAGGTATTTGTCCAAGTGCACAATTTTTTTGGCGAGAGATAAACAATAACTTCGATCGAAATTACTTTTAATTTGTATTGTTATGTAGACCATTTGAGATTTATTTTTAGGTTTTTTTTAATAAACAAAATATACATAAATAATCAATCATAAAGTTTATGGTTTTTGATTAGATGACGCAAATATTAAAGTATAAAGTACTTAAACCTTACATTTTATCTAATACTAGAGGACGACCGCGTCTTTATACGCGTAGAATTAATTTTCTGCTACTCCCCCCATTTTTTCCCATTGGGGGTCGAATTTCGGAAAATCCTTTCTTAGTGCTCACTTATACCATGAAAGGAACCCCTGTACCAAATTTCAAGTTTCTAAGTAGTTTCGGCTGTGCGTTGATATATAAGTCAGTAAGGCAGGTTTGCCTTTTATATATATATAAATCAAACATAAACTAAATAAACAAACGTTTTCAGCAAATCCAACCCTTCTCTCGGAACAATAATTCCGAGTGGTTTGTAAAATCAACTCAAAATTGTAATTGTCTGACGAAACTTCTAAACTCGCAAAATGAATTCATTATAATCCGTGTATATTGTAATAAACTCAGTGTCATCAAATTAAAATGAATTCGCTTAGCTTCGCTTAAGGGTTTAAGATATCGGACACAGTGATTGTAAAATTTAAAGTTACACTAGCTAGTTACTTACTTCCAATATGTACTATCTTTTTTTGTAGCCTAAAGCAGAAAAACAGGCAAAGAGACAAGTAAACTAAGTATTATAAAGATTCTTAAAGAGCCAATAAAAAGACGTCATCACCTCCACGGAGAATAGAAGTTCAAAGTCATTGTTAATTGTTAATGGAGTGCCTCAGGGATCTTCATTGGACCCTTTACTTTTCCTACTATAATAAATGTAAATCCGAAGAATTATGTGCCTGGTTAAAATGTAACTGTGAAATTGTTAAATTTGATGATGATTTCGTATTTGTTTAAAGATAAACATACATTTAAAATAACTAGCCCGTCAAATTCCCCCGAGGATTACCAAGGAACGGCGGACCTGTACAACACTTTCTCTCTGATCTTATCAATACATTTTTAAAATAAGGTATGTAATTGTGAAATGTGAGATTATAAATTATGTTTTTTTTATTTTGAACCCTACTGCGCGATTGGATTTAACAGTCTATGTATGTATGTACCTATGTTTGTGGTTAAAAATTGCATGCTTTACCTACTTTAAGCTCCTGAACTACCTGATTAATAAAAAAAATCATAATGAAATATTTATCAAGAAAATGCTAGCGTCTTATTCTTTTTGTATAGAAGTTAAACGGCGAGCTATAATGATAGGTACTAGCCGCCATTCTCTAGTGCCAGTACGCTGAGTCGTGACTACATTATATGTATTTGTGCATTATTTCTCTGTTCTTTGTTGTTGTTTGGCACGCGTAAAATGATTTCTTTCTTTATGACTCAGGTTTTAGTTTTAACATAAGAATTGTACACTATGTAAAGTATTCTTATAATAGCCATAACGCTATTCCTTGAGCCACCAGCCCAATATTTAACTGCGTAAATTTATAAATTACCTGCCGCGATAAGACAATGATTGCTTTGAAAATTTTGAAGATTAATTGTGAATTGAAAAGTGGTAATTAATGGAGGCATCTTAAAGTTAATAAATGACGGAATCCTTATTGTTTAGCATAATTACAGGCAAAAGTTATTTTAATTTTGTTGATTGTATTTAAGGTTGGTTTTTAGTTGACTAGCTGGTCTACATAACAGGAAAACTACATAATAGCGGCCTTTACACGTAAAGTTCGGAACGTGTGAAACGCCACGCGCCGTTCCAATCTTCGTTCCGAACCGTAATTTTTTCACTATTTTACTATTACAGTTGCATTTACACGTACGGTTCGGAACGAAGATTGGAACGGCGCGTGGCGTTTCCCGCGGTCCGAACTTTACGTGTGCAGGCCGCTTATGCTTCTGCAACAATAGATTGTTTAATTCTTAAAGTATTTCTAAAGAGACTAAAATAAGCCAGTATGACACGATTGTTACGTATATTTCATCAAATACAGTTTTGTGTCTTGTTATAGCGTTAAAATTATAAATTTAAACTTCTAACCGTGTATCAACTTTATGTAAGCAAAAATCAACAACGTTAGATGCCCAAGCAAAACAGTGTCCAGCATATTTCAATCTCCAGTTTCTAAAATGTGCTTTGATATCAAAGCTCATAATATAATGGTTGTAGTTTAATAGACAGGAAACTCGATACTGTTGGATAATACGAGCTCTCAACTTTTGAAGCGAGCTCAAGTTGCTTCTAGCTCGAGATCTTGAGTAGCTGTTAGCTCTTAAGTGTACTTAGGTGATACAAAGCAACTGTTTGCACATACTATACAGCACGACATATTGAGTTTTCAAAGTTTTGTGAATCTACACATTTAATATAGTTTTAGGACTTCTATGCGACACAGCATTTATTATGTTTCGTACTACATAATTACGAAGAGTCGTAATTTTGAATCGATCGCAATTCTGAACTCGTGTTTTTTTTATTTTGAAGACTTTTATAAGTAAGCTACTACTTATAAATTTTTTTTAGTTGGTGGTTGCCGGCCCCGTATGGTTGCCGGGATAGAATGCCACTCCATGTTCCCGTGGATCTCGTAAGAGGCGACTAAGGGAATATAGGCTTGTAGTACTGTTAGGCGATGGGCTCGTAACCTGTCACTAATACACTAGTAAACAACTAAGCCTATTTGTGCAAAATTTGGTTACTGAATTATCAACAAGTTATTAAAGTTGTAGGTACCTGGTTCTGTAGCCTGCTTACCCCATTCTGGGATTACAGACGTGAAGGTATGTATGTATGTACGTTTTTTATTTTTAAATCTTTACAAAAAGTTACTTACTTTCACATTTATAATATTAGTATGGATACAGGCCCTGTTTATAATTACTTACCCAAATTTCTCGGGTTGGGTGTAAATTACATTCAAAGCCAGAACTCTACAAGGTCTTGAAATTATAATTAAATTAATTAATATTGCCACGTTCGAAACTACATAATTACCATTGATTATACAAGTTTTTGAGACAAAGCGTACACCATAGTACTCTGTCACAATGAGATCACGTATCACTAAACTTTGACTTATGTTGCGTTGAACACGTCACATCATTGCGATATGGTTCTCTATTGGCACGCGTTTCAATCTCCTTCGTTGTACGTTGGTATAAGTGTGGATATGAATATAGTTCAAATATGATTTGGCCGTCTGTTATCTACTTTACGTTTTTTTTTCTGCGTTATGACTTACAGGACAATGTGACTGAAGTATCAAAACCTTTCATCGCACTGTGCTGTTTGAAGAACAATTTAATATGAACAAATAAACATTTCATATGACCAAGAAATTATCTTAGAACTGTTTATATTAAGAAGGAGCTGCCTCCTATTTCACCATCTTGACAATGATAGGATATTTCAGCGTAGGTACATGGCGCAGCGTGTATGAATCTCAGTGATGTAAGGACTTGTTAACATTGCAATGTATACCGCATTTTCACCAACCTTTCATTGTTAAGTTTGTGAAATAGGAGGCTACTAGTCGTATATATTTATGAAAATTCGTTGACCACTAAATTAAGTTTACGCTCTGTACCTTTTATTCTTCCTGGGACACGTTTTATAAAGCTTCAAGTAATAATTTTACAGGTCTAAACTGGCAACACTGCTCAAATGGCTAGTCGTCATTGGTCGAGGTTGTGTCAAATGGAAACTTGTAACCTGAGGGGCTAGACAAGATGCATTACGCTAACCAGCGTTTCTATTCGTTACGTTTTTAAACCAATCGCATCACTTGTAGATGACGTGATACGAAAAGTCACGTGATCTACCAGTGACGTGATTGGTTTAAAAACGAAGCGATTAGAAACGATAGTTAGCGTAGTGCATCTTGTCTAGCCCCTCTGTAAATTGTAATTTGTAAAAAGATAAAAAAGATAAAAGATGTTTATTCAGTAAGTAGGCCGCACGGGCACTTTTGCACGTCAAAAATCTACCAGCGCTTCGCAAGAGACCACTGCTGAGAAGAAACGCCGCAAGAAACTCAACAGTCAGTCGTTTTTTAAACATTGCTTATGATATGATATTATACAACGAAAAAAAAACTTAACCTAGCATTATATAAAACAATGAATGTAACAAAAATATGTCTATATAATATATCATGCGTAGTTGAGTAGGAAAATGTGTCAAAAATCAAAATTTCTACAAGAACTCGTAAAATAGAAAATATATATAATAAATAAAAAATTATACTAACCTACGACGGTGCAAAACAACACATAATAGGTTCGATACATTCTCCTACAGAAACCGTGTCCCCTAGACAATGCACAATGTTTACATATTTGTATAATTAATTTATTATTAAGATATTTAGGTGTTTAATTTGGTTTTAATTTAGGCCAGGCATTTTTATCTGTTAGATAGTCTTCGACCCTATAGTAAGCTGTAGACATCAACGACTTTTTCAAGTAATTTTTAAGTACTAGAAGTGGTAACTTTAAAACTTCGTCAGGTAATTTATTATAGAAATGAATGCATTGACCTACAAATGATTTATATAGCTTACGGACACGAAATTTTTAATAGCAATTTTATTTTTATTTCTTGTATTTAAATTATGTATGTCACAATTCTTAATAAAAGAGTCTTGATTTTTAATGACATAAATAATATTCTCATAAATAAATTGTGATGCTACTGTTAAAATATTAATTTCTTTAAATAGTAATCTTAAGGAATCACGGGAGTTAAGGTTATATATAGAACGAATGGCTCTTTTTTGTAACACGAAAATAGTCTGTATGTCAGCAGCTTTTCCCCAAACAAGAATACCGTACGACATAACACTATGAAAATAACTATAATAAACTAAGCGAGCTGTCTCAACATTGGTAAGTTGTCTGATTTTTCTGACAGCATAAGCTGCCGAACTTAATTTACCTGCTAGTACTGCTATATGGGGACTCCATTGCAAGTTTTTGTCTATAGTTATTCCTAAGAAAAGCGCCTTATCCACCATTTCCAAACACTCATCATTTAGAAAAATACTAGATTCTACCGGTCTAACATTAGGCAAAGCGAACCTAACACATTTAGTTTTCTTAGCATTAAGTAGCAAATTGTTATTAGTAAACCAATTAAGTACTTTACCTAGCGTCGCGTTTATCTTACTATAATCAACGGATTTTCGGTCTACCTTGAAGATCAATGATGTATCATCAGCAAATAGCACAATATCGCAAAGGTTAACTATCGCGGGTGGTAAGTCATTTATACATATAAACGAGATGGTCGTTGGGTAGGATTTAAACCAATAACACAGTTTCGTTAGAGCTCCTGATATAAATAGAAAAAATAGTGGTGAAAATGATATTGTGCAATAAGAGCTATATATAAAAATAACCGGAGAAAAAACTAAACACAGTAGTGCAAGTTGTTTCGTGAAAAGTTTTCCATGTTTGATAGTATCTCAATGTTAAGTTTAAAAAATATGAGTCATCACGCACGAGACTAGTGCATTTGCGGCGGACAGCGGCCGAGCGAGGTTGGTGACCGCAATTTCGGACATCTTCGCGCACCGAGACTACATGACGCGAGTTGCGCCTACCCTCTTAATACCGGCGAGTACTTTTTAAACGTAAACAAATCGAACATAACACAGATGATATGGCTTTATTCTGCGACAAATGTAATGCAAACATAACTAATAGGGAATTTTTGGTTTGTTTTGCTTGTAAACTGCACTATCACATTGACTGCTGCAATGTATCGTTGAAAAGATTTCTCCTTATGAAAGCGGAAACCAAATTAACTTGGAAATGTAAACATTGTCTGACAAAACCAAATATTTCCGACGAAAATGTAACATTACGCAAAACTTATCGCGCTATGATCCCGACAAATAATTCGTTTGAAATCTTGTCTGGTTCATCGCTAGATGAGGAAGACACTGAGCAGTCGTCACCATTCTCTGGCCATGACCTTAACAGAAGTTGTCCCGAAAAAGTGGGTGCATATGCCAGGAATGAAGAGTTAGAGAAATCTGTATCTGAACTGAGGGAAAAATTGAAAATAGCCGAAAATGAAATCGACAACTTACTCGCAGAGAATTTTACATTAAAAGATAAGATTAAAAGCTACGACAGCAAAGTAAATCATCTTAAAACCTTAAGTAAATCTGTAAATTCAAATAAAAAAGGATCAAGTAAGAAAAAGGTCACAAACAGAAAAAACACAAACCGGCAGACCTTAAATCAAAGCTTCATTGAATTAAATACACAATTTAAAAATCACAATGACACTCCTGCAAATATTCCCCGTGATCATAGTATATGTGTGTCACCCATCCATCAACCATTACTTGTTAGTACACCCGAGCGATCTACGGTTTCAAAACATAAACAGGCAGAGCCTTACCTGCGTATCTTCGGAGATCAACATGTACGGGGATTGTCAACACGACTTATTCACTCAAGATCCGGCAAAATAGGCGATCACTTTAAAGTTTCAGCGATGGTCAAGCCTCACGCGCCTAGCTCGGAAATCCTAAAGGGTCTTTATTCCATGTCAGAAACTATAAGTAAAAATGACATCATCATTTTATCGGTTGGAAATAATGAAGAAAACCCATATGTATTATTACCTAACTTATGTAATGCCTTAAATAATTTCAAAGAAAATAATATATATATATTACATGTTCATAACGATCGAAATCAATATAGTACATTAATATACCATGAATTGCAAATTTTTGAAAAAAAATATGCGAACTGCAAAATTATTAATTTATGTAGAATCACACAGTCAAACAAATTTTCTTTATCGTACTTTCTCAGTTGGATAAGTTTTAAGTTGAACGAGGAGATTGATTTGTTGATAAATAAATATGTAAACAATGTTTCATTGAATGTAAATAATTCAGGTGCAGGACATGGATTAAATAACTTTTTTCGTCCCTGACAGTGGCATTGTAATACCTAATCAGGAGCCTTTGACCCTTACCTCTTGTACTTTAAATAATTTAGATACTTTAACATTACTTAACCAAAACATAGGGGGGCTATGCGTAAAATTGGACTTTTTAGAAATAGCTTTACAGGAATTGAGTGATAATGGTAAAGAGATTGATGTAATTTGCCTCAGCGAAACGTTCGTCCGGGAGGGCTCCGAAGGTAACATCACCCTACAAAACTATAAGCTAGCTTCTGCCTACGGACGCGATAAGAGCAGAGGAGGAACGTGCATTTTGGTTAAAAATGCATATGAGACTAAAACATTGCCTTATGTCGTGCAACTGGCATCTAAGTATTATTTTGAATGCTGTGGTGTGGAGGTCATTGGCGTGGGAATTATTGTTATTAATATATATAGAATTCCGGAACAAACCAAGACTCATATAGGTGTTTTCCTTAATAAGCTTGACAATCTATTAGATTATTTAACATCAAGATATAAAAATAAAAAACTCATAATTTGTGGTGATTGGAATATTGACTTACTAAAGCGATACCCGGCTGCTACAAACCTATCGAGTATACTTCAAAATTATAACTTTGTCGCTCATATATTGGTCCCAACGCGGCTAAATGCCTGCATTGACCAAATTGCGAGCAATGTTAAATCGGTAGTATCGGATATACACTACCTAGGACTTTCTGATCACGAGACTGCCCAATCAATAACCCTGCCAGTGAAAAAATTAAACGCTTACACAACTTGGTTTGAGTACAAGCGGGATTATAGTCCTGATAATGTACAAAAGTTCTGTGAGTGTCTATCAGCTCTTTCGTTTTCCGAAGTCACACTTTCAATGAATGTATCTGACGCATTCACTTCCTTTTACGATCTGGTTCGTCTATTGTATGACTTGTGTTTCCCTTTAATAAAGGTCAAGATTAACAATAACTCTAAAAAAAACAATTGGCTCACTAAAGGTCTGAAAAATTCGTGTAAAATGAAACGTGCTCTTTACCTAAAATATAGATATAATAAGCATAATAAATACCTGATTAAAAATAGATTTAAAAGTTACAATAATATTTTAAAGAAATGCTTAATTAATGCTACAAAAAAATTTAAAAACTGTAAATACATACAAAATAGTAAAAATAAATGTAAAGCTACTTGGAATACTATATCCTCAACTATAATGAATAATTTACACGATGGCGATATAAATAAAATTAAATATAATGATGTCATTTTGTGTAATCCTATTGATATATGCAATACTTTTAATAATTATTTTATAGATATGACATGTAAACAAAACTTGACTTCGGATAATTCATCTTATAAATCTAATTTGTGTGATTGGAATCCCCATTCAATGTTCTTAGCACCTGTTGGCGAAAATGAAATCTACAACATCATCATGTCCCTAAAAAATAGTAAGTCTGGTGGTTACGATGACATCACCACAAGGATTATGAAGCTGTGTGCTCGCCAAATATCCTTACCCCTGGCTCACATCATTAATTTATCTTTTTCTGAGGGAATCTTCCCATGGCAATTAAAATATTGTATAGTTAAACCATTGTTCAAAAAAGGAGATAAACTTAATACAGATAATTATAGACCCATTACATTAGTCCCTATTCTCTCAAAAATATTAGAAAAAGCTGTATGTAATAGGATAAATGATTTTTTAAATAAATATAATGTACTTTGTTCAGAACAATATGGTTTCCGCAAGGGTTGTTCAACCACACTTGCATGTTTTGACCTTGTACGTTTCATAACAGAGAATATAAATAAAGGAATCCCGGTAGTATCAGTATTTTTGGATATGTCAAAGGCTTTTGATTATGTTAACCATGAGAAACTTCTACATAAACTTGACGTATATGGCATCAGAGGGAAAGTGCTCGAATGGATAGGAAGTTATTTGGCTGACAGAAAACAATCTGTAGAAATTAAAACTATATCAGGTGGATCAAGTAAAGCAATATTAAAGCAGACTTATAGGTCACAATTTAGAACTAATAATACTGGAGTTCCACAAGGTAGCATACTGGGACCTTTACTTTTCCTCCTTTACATCAATGATTTGCCTAAAGCCATTACACAGAAAAGCATATTGTTTGCTGATGATACGACACTTGTGGTAAAATGTGATAAGATTGACTCTTTCGAATTAAATATTAATAAGGGATTATTTGACATTATTAATTGGATGAATATAAATGATTTACATATTAATATTAGTAAGACTAAACGTATTCAATTTCTTTCATATAATTCAAATTCTTTACCTTTAAAAATTATGTATGAAAATGAGGAAGTGGACGAAGTAGACGCAATGAAATTTCTTGGCATATTTATAGATAGACATCTTAATTGGAAAGTGCAAATTGATAATGTATGTAATAGGTTGAATCGTTTTGTGTTTGCCCTGAAAAGACTGAGAGAGACTGTCTCCACAGAAGCTGCTCAAACGGCATACCACGGTTATGTCTCCTCTGTGCTCACCTATGGCTTAATATTGTGGGGAAACTCGGTAGCAATTGAAAGAGTATTCAAAATTCAAAAAAAATGTGTAAGAGTAATTTGTAATGCCTGGCGGGATGACAGCTGTGTCCCACTATTTAGGAAACTAAATATTTTACCACTGCCATGTTTGTACATTAGGGATGTTTGTGTTTTTGTCAACTCCCACCCAGCGTACTTTAAGAAACGCAGTGAAGTGATACCGAGGAAGACAAGAGCACATATCATGTCTCTTTTGTATAAACCCCCATGTCGCAAAGATATCTATAAAAGAAACATATTTAATATGAGCATAGTAATTTATAATAATTTACCACAGAATTTAAGAATTTTGTCGGGAAATAGATTTAAATGTCGGTTAACAAAATGGTTGATGGAGAAATGTTTCTACAGTGTCAAGGATTATGTAAATTTTAAAGAAATATGAAATCAAATACTTTAAATGATGATATTGACCATAATAAAATTTATTTATAAATTAGTAATGTACATTATAAAATAGAATTTGAATATACCTACGACTAACATTTGTATGCCTGCTTGCATGCTGAATACAAGTGCAAAAATAATTATAACACCTTATAATACTGTGTTCTGACAAATAAATTATTTTGATTTTGATTTTTGATTTTTGAGAAATAAGAAGGGACCTAATATTGAGCCCTGTGGCACACCTAATTTAACAGCTGCTCCAATGGACTTAGTTTGGTTTACAACAACCGTTTGTGTTCTATCACTAAGATATGTAGCTTTATAAAACAGGCCCCTGATATAATTTCAAGTATTATAACCTACTTGTAATGGCTTTCATGATGTCCTTAACATGGGTTCTTTTATAGCCTCTTAGGTCCGTGATAAAGTTTATTGGCACCATTACATCGCCATCGACGGACGATGGTGCTTCGATGGCGAATCGTTAAAACTTTCATGTCGAAATCGTTTGCGATGCTTTAGTTACAAAGAAGCTGTATATTTCTTAGTTGACTGACAGATGCTGCTATCAAGATCAGTTTATCACCCTAGTATTATGTATGTATGTATGTATGTAAACTCTTTATTGTACAAACAGAAAAAAAAACAAATCAAAAAGAAACAGAAACACAAAAGGTATGTACAAAGGCGAACTTATCCCTTTAAGGGATCTCTTCCAGTTAACCTTTGAGCGATTGGGATATTAATAAAAACAACGGATGGCTAAACGTACAACAATTAAAGATACAGAAGACTAAAATAATAATAGCAAATAAATAAATAATATATAAATGAATATACTTATATAAATATAAATAAATACATAATTAAATAAATAAATATAAAAAATATAATATAATATAAGTATGAAAGGTAGAAAGGACATGCAGTCTTAGATCAGGAACAAGAGTCAAGCCAGTACTTCTTAAGCCTAGATTTATTATGATTATCTAATGGTTTTAATAGATGAACAGTTCTACATACTTTGATTTTAGCAACCTGATTTTATTGGTTCAAAATTAGGGATCTTTTTTATGTGTATAAAGAATAGAAGAGGACCTAGCACTTTGCCTTGTGGAACTATTTTACTGAATGTATAAGAAAAAATGTGTATGTTTCGTTCTATGAAATTACTGCCTACAAAACAAGGGTAAACCATTAATTAGCACTATACCTAAATATCCCTACAGAACACCTTTTGTCAATTTCTAATTTGACGAGGTAAAAAGTGCGTCAGCACGTGACTTGACAAACAATTAAATAAAACGAACGTTTCTGCAACGAAGCATATCTATCATAACCATAAAATTTGAGGAAAAAGTACTTATTGATTCTGTTCTTGTGAAATCATTCGTAAAACATGAACCTCTTGAATCTGAATCGAATTTACTCACCTCTGCTCTTCACCTCGCATCGCGCCGCCACTCGAGTCACTCGACCCTAATTCGAATGCTATTTAAATTCTGGAGCTATTTAAATTATACTAAGTGGGTACTAAATTACGATAGATGGCTCTGACAGTTCATTTATTATGATCTTAATTAATGTTATGTCCTTAGTCTAATTTGTATTGTTAATGAAAGCCTTTGAGATTTTTTGAATAAGCCTTGTCGACACTACTACTCAACTTCAACTTATTATCAAATTTTAGTACTAAATACGGACACGGGGCGCTTATATTATATACCATTTCTTAGAAATTTCTCGATGACAATACGTTTACGAAATGAGGAACGTCGATGGAAGGGGTACCTCGACGGACTTATCATTACGCATAATTTTCAAAAAACTATATTAAAGCGAAAAAAATTCGTCGGTCTTAGGCAGGATTCGAACCTACATCTCCTCTGGCTCTCCGGGCCGATGCAGGCGCATTACCAATTATGCCACCAAGACCCTACTTGAGATCCACGAATATGTAATCGCTTGCTTTTCATACTCGGAGGGTATGGTGACGCCATGTATCGTTGTTGCATAATTTTCATTTCATCAAAGGCATTTCTCGCTGCATAAGTTTTTTTTTTGGTAGTCGCAAGTTTAGTCTTACCTAACGTAATTAATGTTTAAATTTTAAAACATCCTGAAAATGTTATTTGTTTATTTGTTTTGAAGACGCGCTGGCCTAGTTAGTAGTGACCCTGCCTACGAAGCTAGCGGTCCTGGGTTCAAATCCAGGTAAGGGAAAATATTTGTGTGATGAGCGCGAATATTCGTTCCTGAGTCATGTTTTCTATGTATGTGTATATATTTCTCTATATAAGTATTTATATCGTTGTCTAGTACCCATAGTACAAGCCTAGAGCTTAGTTTGGGACTAGGTCAATTGGTGTGACATTATCCCCTGATATTTATTTATGGTTTCAGCAGAATTAGGCGTTTAATGAAATTAAATTCAATGAAATGTTACAATCGATGAAGTGAAATTTGTAATGATGCGTTACCCGATGGAAGGTAAAAGTTCGTTCTCGGAGTAGGTGCTGTCATGGGTTAGTCTAGTTCATCCATCCTCGATTATCTCTATATCATAATTAAAAACATCTGTTACAAAGGAAACAAGTTCTGTATACACTAAGGCCGCGTTCCTATTATGTCGTAACGTTTTATTGTCCATTAGACGACTATCGTTTCCAGTTCTCATATCTTTAACTGTCTGTCGTGACTGTGTCGTTAATTGTTGAACGACTGTCGTTTTTAAAACAAACAAAATTGACAACATGCTTTGCAATAGCGTTATTGTTATCGAAAACGTATAGGGTTGACGTAGGCTGCTGGTTGCGTTTGGTTGAGGCGATTAGTGGCCTAATCTGCGGCAGTTCTAAGCTAGACGACTACCTGTCGTCACGACAAAGTGGGAACGCGGCCTTACCCCATTCGACGCATAGAGGCCGGTTGCGTGCTAACAACGATTTACTGCCATCCGCTTACATGAGTATTTATTGTAATGGCGAAGACCTTTTCTGTACTTGTGAAGAATTATCTGGAGTTTCTTAAATGGTAATTATTACTGACATTTGTTGTTAGGGTTCCGTACCTGAAGGGCGTTCAACGGAACCCTATTACTAAGCCAACGCTGTCCGTCCGTCTGACTGTCTGTTCTAACTTTAAAGAGCTGTTCCCTTTCAAATGGGAATATAATAATGCCTAAGGTGCACTGGCACGCGAAATCCTCAATGCGCGAGACCGACTCGCAATTGGCCGGTTTTTTACAGAACCCGTATATTTTGGTCATGTCCAACTGTCTGTTTTATGTCACAGCCATTTTATGCAGAGTCCTTTGGTACGATTATTGCCTGGGCAGGAAAATGAATTTTATGAATCGGTATTTTATGGAAAATGCTTCACGAATATAGTCTGAGGAAACTAAATCAGGGAATTTATGTTGAGTATAGTTGCAAGTGTTGCAAATGCAAAGATAAATGAGGTTTTCTAAGTATCTTTCTTTTCGAGCTCAAAAAGTCGCTAAAATTGTCTCTACTCTCTTTATTCTGGGACTACATTAAACTTAAACTATAATAAAGCGAAAAAAAATATTTTTCATCGGTCTTACGCAGGATTCGAACCTACATCTCCTCTGGCTCTCCGGGCCGATGCAGGCGCATTACCAATTATGCCACCGAGACCCTACTTAAGATCCACGAAATTAGTAATCGCTTGCTTTTCATACTCGGAGGGTATTAAACTTAATTGGCATTTTATTTTAATCATGATAAACAAACAAAGGCAGACGAGAACACACCACCTGATAGTCAGTGGAATCTGGGACTTGCTATTTCAAGACGGCAATCCAAAGACTGCTCAGTGTTAAGTAAAATGCCTAGTTTTCTACCCTAAAATGACAAAGACTACTTTATCATCGAATTTTAAAGCAGCAAACCTCATCCGAATAATTAAAAACCTTTGCCATTCTTTTGACCTAATTAAAAAGGTTGTCTTTGCCTTTGCGTTGTCTGTGGTACGACTAAACTGCTTAATATTACAACGTCGTATCTCAAATTACTCTGCTTTCAAAACTGAATCTAAGTGTTTATACATAGAGGTCGTGTTTTAATGCAATTGAAGCTAGAAATTTACCAACCAAAATAAACAAACATGGCGGCACGTCGGTAACACATGCTTTGTTGCATAACTTTGCAGTTGGCACTGACAGCTGTAAGGTTCTTTATCTGGCAACATACGAGAGTTGTTTATGGTACAATATTCGAAAAAAATATATAGTATGTTTGCTTTGTTACTTACTTATCTATACTAATATTATAAAGAGGTAAAGTTTGTGACGTTGTAGGGGGTTCTCTCTGGACCTACTGAACCGATTTTGAAAATTATTTTGTGTATAGAAATTTTGTGAGGGTCATAGGCTATATATTAACCCAAAAAAAATATTATTGCCCAACAAAGTGGGCACGGCAACAGATAGTACGTAAGTAAAGACAAAGATAAAATTGGTTTGATTTCATTACTAACTTTTCGTCTGGTAGGACCTTGTGCAAGATCAGTGCGGATTGCTACCGGTGCGGAACCTACCGCCAAGCCGCTTTCGCATTGTTGTATTTCGGTATGGAGATAAGATATCCGGTGAAATTACTAGAGGCATTCAGATTCAGATTCAGATTTTATTACTCAATATAACACAGTATAAATTACATTACATATCAAACTATATGCAGTTAGATTGAGGTCATCAGAAAGAGCGTCAGTGGCCTAGTGGCTTAGGGGGTCGACTCGTGATTGTAAGGTACCTACCGAGTTCGAACCCCCGCGGTCACCATGTACCAATGAGTTTTTCTAACTTAAGTGCATTACCCGACGCTCTTACGGTGAAGGAAAAACATCGTGAGGAAACCTGCACATTCGAACAGCTGAGTGTGTAAGTGGTTAATTGCACAAAAGATCTTTAAGGGTCGAAGTGTATCCGAAAGGGCCCATCTGTAAGATAAGATAAAAAGTCATCAGAAATAGAATTAAATTATAATAGTAAAAAATAGTAAAAGTCAACATAAATACGAAGTATATTAAAAATTTAAAAGTCAACCTTATTTAGAAGTCAAGTTCCATGTAAATAAATGTAAATGAATGAATTGCAGTAAATGAGTATTTACCGAATAGACTGGGTTATCCAACAAAAGATTCCTAAGCCGGCATTAGCATTCTATCGCCTAAGCATTCTATATTAGTCCTCAGGATTGGTACGCATTTGCGGTCATAGGATTGCAGACATAAGACTGTAGTCTTGAGAATGCACATGTCTATGGGTCACAGATCCCACTTACCACCTGGGGCACGTTTTATAAAGCTACAAGTAACAATTTTACAGGTCTAAACTGGCAACACTGCTCAAATGGCTGGTCGTCATTGGTCGAGGTTGTGTCAAATGGAAACTTGTAACCTGTAAATTGTAATTTCTAGTTTTATAAAACAGGGCCCAGGTGGCCTTTGTGGTCATTTGCCTTCTCCATGTCTCAAAACGGGTGCGCCAAAGTTCATATAAAATTGCAACTCCGATTATTGGAACTCCGAAAATTTTTCTCATAACATTTTACATCATAATGATCACTCCTTATACTCTTCATTAAAAATGTTTATACTAATGATCGGAACTCATAATCATCTGAACTTATAACGCCAATATTCATGAAACCGTACACTTTTCAGAATTGCTTAAATATCTTACGTGTAGATAAAATTAGGTTAGGTTAGGTTAGATTTATAACAATCCTCAAAAAGTAACAGTTTCTTGAAAAAAATCATTATGAGTTGCGATAAGTATGAGCAAAATTTTTCGAAGAAATGAAGTATGAGGAAAATTTTTCGAAGAAATGATGAGTATAGACACAAATCGTTATTTGTATAAAAAATCTAAAGACCAATTTTATATGAGCCAATATGGACCCCTCAAAACGCGGTCTTTCGATCCTGATATTATAATGTCCCATCCCATTTTGTGTATTCCAACATGAAATGCAATATCGTAACATTATACAAAAGCGTGTTTTTTCGGCGATTTTTGCTCGACCTTTACCGTCGCTGTAAATACACGAAATTTATAATAATTTAGTGATGCTATTGCCGCATTATCCTATCTTTACTTATCTTACAGATAGGCCCTTTCAGATATACTTCAACCCCTTTAGGATCTCTTGTGCAATTATGTGTTGGTAAGATTGAATGACAGTCGCGACTGTGAACTGTTTGAACATGTAGACACGTATTCGAACATAAAGCTAAAGTGATTAGCTATATCGCATCTATATAATACCACAAACAATCCATCTGTAGTTCGCAGTGCGAAATTCGGCTGGTGCAGTTTGACCGAGTTCTAATACCGCAGTGTTCCGATTATAACAGTATCGTAATAAAAAGTTACCGTCTTATTTATAAATGTACGAAAAACCTGTTTTAGTTAAAGTATGCTTTGTCACCTTTATGTCGAATTAAAATGCCGCATTTAAATACAAGGCCAAAGTTACTGTGTCATTATTTAAATATCGCTGAAATAGTAAACATTTCAGAATTTCTTAAATATTTAACGTGTAGATAAGGCTATCTATCTTATCTTATCTTACAGGTGGCCCCTTTCGGATCCACTTCGACTCCTTTATGATCTTTTGTGCAATTACCCTCTTACACACTCAAGTGTTCGAATGTACAGGTTTCCTCACTAGGTTTTTTCTTCACCATAAGAGCATCGGTTAATGTAGGTACTTAAGTTAGAAAAGCTCTTTGGTACATGGTGACCGCGGGGGTTCGAACTCGGTACCTTACGATGACCATGCCACCGACGACGGTTTTTAGATAATGCTAAGGTGAGGTTTAAATCACAAATATTCATAAAAATTACATACATACATACATTAAATCACGCCTGTTTCCCAGAGGGGTAGGCAGAGACCTTTTCTTTCCACCTGCTACGATCTTGACAAATCTCTTTCGCTTCTTCCACATTCATACATCGAGTCATGCACGCACGTCGGTTTCGGTTACTTAAAATTCGGCCCTTTTCCAGTATTTCTCCGATTTGATTCAAAAAAGTACGCCTAGGGCGGCCCCTTCCGTCCCTTCCACTCACTTTCGCTCTGTATATCTCTTTCGTCAATCTTCTTTCATCCATCCTTTCCAAATGACAAAAAAAAATGATAAAAAAATAAGAATCGAGTACTGTTAATAAAAACTAGACGTACTGCAGCTGCGTTTGTGCTGTTCCTATTTGACTGTTACTCAATAAGTACGTGTATTGTATTGCATACTGTTTCAAAACTTCCTCTGGCATTCGTTCGAGTTGCGAATGGCCGAAGTTTGTCGGTTTCGAGCTGTTCGAGTTTATAGTGATCGGTATTGGGCTTAGACGAAATATTGCCTTAGTGTTGGGGAAAATAATGCTCGGGACACACGACACTGACACTCAACACAAATGTCGACACTAGTGTCCATTGCTTATCATCTACATCTGCAACTAAATGTCGCGGCAGAGGACACACACAGACAGTCGATGTATACATTGAGTGTCTAGTGTCAGGTGTCGTCGTTTGCCCGGAGCATAAGAATAAATCTACAATCGGGAAATAGAAACCCTGATCCATATAGAAATAACTATGTCACTATTATAATGCCACTTATTAATCAAATCGTAAGAATTTTCAAAGAAATGTCACTGTGACATAGTTCTCTGGTTCATTTTACATCCTTTTTTTTAGGGTTCCATAGTCAAACCCTTATTGTTTCGCCATGTCCGTCCTTCCGTCTGTCCGTCCATCCGTCCGCAGCTTAGCTCAAAGACTCTTAGTTCTATTATTTTTTAGAAAGCTGTTATTTGGAGTGAATAAACATATTAGTCACGGCGACAAAGTGGTAAAATAAAACCTTGAAAAAAAAAAGTGTGGATGTTTTTTTCTCTCGTCCACCCCATTGTGCGTCGTTGGATAGGTTTTAAACAGACAGCCAGAAAGACTTTGTTTTAAAATATGAAAATATTTTACTTTGTTATCTCGCAGAAGTTGTGTTGCCAATTTCGAACAATAAAGTCAAATTAAAGTAATATAGTATTAAAAACAGTGATGCTCTGTAGTTAGATAAGGATTATGTTATATAATCTATACCTAAAATAATTTACACTGTATAAGGCTGCGGCTTCACTGAGGCGGAGATGAGCGGACTTGAGCGGAGCTGTGCCAATATTAACCAATAGAATCTACACTAACGTGCGCAAAGCGCGCTCGTAGTGACCGCATGCGCCTTCTATTGGTTAATATTGGCACAGCTCCGCTCCGCTCGTCTCCTCCTCAGTGGAGCCGCACCTTAACTATGAGTAGGCGTACCTTAGTCGTAGGCGTACCGAATTAAAGAGAGCTCTCGAAATAGTAAAGAATGGAAATTACTCCACCGACAAGACCTAGCTCTCAACTGATGACGATGAAGGATGAACAGATAAATTCTTGCTTGTGACACCTCCGAGTCCATTAGGCGAAAACTGTCGAGGTGTTGTAGATTTATCTTAACTTTGCAAGTGTCTCTGGGAAAATTTATTTTAAACCAGACGGCTTATTGTCTAACGCACTCGCAATCACGATCGTTTTCATTTTGAAAATCGAAGGCGTTGTCTGCATACAAAATGAAAACAATTGCTCCACTTTGAAGCCGGTTGCGATTGCGAGTGCGTTAGACAATAAGCTTGCTTCTTCCGCGTAGAATAAGTATTTTTGTCATCTTAAGAGATCCGTAAATTTTTCCGGGATAAAAGTAGCTTATGTTACTCAGGGATAATGTAGCATTCTATTGGTAAAATGATTTTCGAAATCGGTCCAGTCGTTTTTAAATTGATTCGTTACACACACACACACACACACACACACACACACACACACACACACACACACACATAAACTCACGCCTTCATTCCCAGAGTGGGGTAGGCAGAGCCACAGACTCACCAACAACTCCGAAAACTTGTTGACAACTCTGTGACCACATTTTGCACAACCAGGCTAAGATGTTATGCAGTGTATTAGTGACAGGTTGCAAACCCATCGCCTAACACCACTACACAGCCTTTAGTCCCTTCGTCGTCACGGGAAGACATGGAGTGGCAACATTCTAAACCCGGCACCACATAAACAATTTGTTACAATCATACAAAAATACAAATCTTTCCTACTTTTAATATTAGTGTAGACAAAGAAACTTTGGGTGCAACATGGTTGTAATATATAGAAAAAAACTCGAGTGCGAGTCGGACTCGCGCGCCGAGGTTTCCGTACCGCACACAAGGTATTATATTCCAATTTGAATTCGATTTCAACATTTTTGTTCAGGGTTTGCATAATCTTACCTTTGAAGCTTGTATAGTTTACCGTTTCTGCGATACAATGAAACTAAAAGTACGTTGAAAAAAAGGTTTTTTGCATCCCAAAACGTACGGAACTCTAAAAATAGACGAGAATATCAAATTACATGTATTCAGGTTTTCAAAGCTCGCTTTTCGTCAGACTTTTCTAACCTATGTTAAAAATAGCAGCCTAGAATTCAACTCAGACAAAGCTAGAATAGTGCATAAAGTTTTCATTATAATGAGAGCCCACATTGTGCTGGTTGCATAACTTTGTGCATACCGTGCAACTTCTAGATCTTTGCATAAGGGTCTTTGTTACAATTTGGGAGTTGTAACTGGCATATAAGGGGAATTCTATATACACTCACGGACAAAAAAATCGAGTCAGAGTGCGTTTTTCATACTAAAGAGGCTATTTCGAAGCCTTGGTTTCTCGCCAGTAGAGGCTCTTAGTGAAATCTGATGATGGATACCCCGAGCATCAATACAGGACTTCCAGAGTGCCAAGGATACCCAACTGATTGAAGCTGCGGTTAACTCCGGAATTGTGCATGTTCAGAAAAAGATCTAAAATGGCAATAAAATGGAAGGAAATCCAAATGCTGACCCAAACTCTCGCTGTGGTGTTAACTGATTGTGCAATCAGTTAGGTATCTTAAAAACTTTTGACCTCCTCTATTGAACCTCGGAGTATCCGCCATTAAACCTCACAAAAATAAATCCCTGGCAAGTAACCAAGGCTTTGAAATAGCCTCGTTTGTATGAAAAACGCACACTGACCCGTTTTTTTGTCCGTAAGTGTATGTTACACATTTTACAGTGTAAATGTTACATCAAGGACTAAACCCTCTTCAAAGACAAAGTAAATACAGACAATTAATCTTCTGCCGTATCAGAACCATTGTATTCTATATCACGCTTGGGTAGCGTCCAAATAGTCAATTGTTTAGAATGTTTAGATCAAATCATATCTAATCATATTATTTATTTGCAAACATTGGTGTGTTGTAAATACAAGGCGGTAAAAACCATATCGTATTAGACCTGAGGGCTTATTGTCTAACGCACTCGCAATCGCAACCGGTTCCAAAGTGGAACAATTGTTTTCATTTTGTATGCAGACGAGCCTTCGATTTTCAAAATGAAAACGATCGTGATTGCCTCTGGGGTGTATATTATTATGTATAGGTACATAATGAGACCCTATGTTGCACCGCCACTACAATCTCTGCTTTGCCTAAAGGTTAACTGGTAGAGAATGCCTTACGGCATTAAGTTCGCCTTTTGTATGTTAATATTATTCTTTTATGCAATAAAGATTAAATAAATAAATAAAATAAATGCAGGCTATGGTACATTAAAGGTGCGACCCCTCCGCTGCGTAAAATACGGTGTCGTTGCGTAAACAATAGACGGGTCATAGTAACAACATGGCGCCGTTTTTGACGCACCGTAATATACGCACCGTTAAGCAGCGGTGCGGTCGCACATTCATTTTATTATTAGTATCATTAGCGTCATTGCATTAAACTGGGAATACACATGCCTGTCGCTGGCACTTTTGCATAACAGCTCTACTTTCAGGTGTATACACTAACTAGCATGCCTGTATTTGGCTAGCAATTTGATTTACTGGCATACAATATGAGGGTGGAGATACGGGGGCTGCAAACCGTATGTTTATGGCTCGTGTAAATGAACAAAACAGCTACAGGCATGCTTGCCTGGATGAAATTGCATGAAAATTAACTTGCAAATGTATTCACTGTGTACCAGTTACTTGTACATGCCGTTAACTAGTATTCACACTGTTCCGTTTTACAGACGTGTGTTGCCGGCTTTACATTTTATAATAAACTAGAGGACGCCTGCGACTTCGTACGCGTACAATTAGTTTCCCGCTACTCCCCCCATGTCTTCCCGTTGGGGGTCGATTTTCAGAAAGGCCTTTTTTAGTGCTCACTTACATCATGAAAGGAAGCCCTGTACCAAATTTCAAGTTTCTAGGTACAGTAATAAATAAAATAAATAAATATCAGGGGGCAATGTCACACCAATTGACCTAGTCCCAAACTAAGCTCTAGGCTTGTACTATGGGTACTAGACAACGATAAACATACTTATATAGATAAATATATACTTAAATACATAGGAAACATCCATGACTCGGAAACAAATATTCGCGCTCATCACACAAATATCTGCCCTTACCGGGATTTGAACCCAGGACCGCTAGCTTCGTAGGCAGGGTCACTACCAACTAGGCCAGCGCGTCGTCGTCAGTAGTTTCGGCTGTGCGTTGATTTATAAGTCAGTCAGGTTTGCCTTTTATATATATATCCCAATCCTCATTTTCATCGTAAACCATTCTTTAGCTAATTCTTAAGTCTTAACCCTCAATCATTGAGTACCAGTGACACGCCTCGCGTATCTACAACGTGTTACAAAATACCCAGTAAAAAATAATAATATCAAAGCCAAAAATATTGTCAACCCTAGTAAGCTGTCATGTGAGGGAACCGGAGTTAGCATAGATTATTATAGAGAGGCCAACCTACCAATTTAATAATTGTCAACTTTAATGGTTTTTCTGGTTTTCATCCACAAAGGTTCAATACTGTTATTATGCTTAAGTACTGGCTTCAAAAATCGTCAAGACGGTAAAAATGTTATGTTATCAATTTCAAATCTTCTTATCGATACTCTACAATTGTTTCGTGTTATTTCCAAAATGACGATGTTTTCTAACTTAGAATATTACGACTCCAAAACTCGACTTGTAATATCTATCTAATCGAATTCTGTACATTTTGTTAATATGTCTCTTGATCGTTTCACGAATTAGGTAAAAATGTACATAAACATTCTGCGTGGTTTACTCTTTAATTTTACTGAAATAGGGTTTGCGCATCAATGAAAATAATAATGGTTTTATTTTTTTTGCCGGTAAGTCATACGGTGATAGTGCGGTTCTCTAATATTGTAAATGGACTTGTTATAAGGCACCATTTAACCCCCTTTCGGCTTTACGGGTATTTTTGTAACACCTTGTATATTCCACACTATTACCAATGGCTGGCAACGAGTGTTTTAGCAGCTATCTACCTAACGATGAGAGATCTATCAACCCCTCCCGGATTACCCCCATTAACTGGGGCACTCTATCCTCGATCTAGTTCGAGTTAAATCGAATATCGGCACCTCATTTACAAAGGGCAGCGCTTGGAGTGCAGTTGGGAATTCCACTACTCTTTAACGTGGAAGGATTTAGTATTACCGGCGAGAAACTTTTCAAAATGAAACAATTTTATTTGCTTCTGTCCGCGATTTTATTCGTATAGTCATTTCATTAGTCAAACACAGGCAACATTTTGCCTAAAGGGTGACTCCATCCCTTGTATCATGTACCTCATGTGTTTTATGAATTAAGAATTTTGTATTTGTATGTGTTTGTTTTTTATTAGTCTACCAAAGGGAAAAGTGTTTACGACACGATACGTTACGATAGCATGTCAAAGAGAGTGTGGCGATATTTTTCCCAAATTCTTTTTTTTTTGTAGCAATCTTTCCATTCGCAAAGTTTACCTGTCTTTTTTTTTCTCAGCAGCTTATTTTGTCTAAGATTTTTTCTGACCAGAAATAACTGCATTACCACACTCCCAAACTGTATTTATATGAATATTTGCATCATTTCCACAGAGTCGACGGAGCTCCGCTATTGCGGAGCTCCTTACTTCTGGTTGGTTTGGCCCTTCGGGTCTGTAGAACTAACATAAGCTAAACCTACTTATCTCTTTCGACCTAATTATTTGCGACTAGGAAAAAACCAGAACAGAAAATATGCAACCAGGCTAAATTAAGAATGGGTAAAAAATAAACTCGACGCTAATATTAAACAAACACTATTAGAAAGAACTGCAAGGAATTGCATCTATCTGTCAATGTGACATGAAGCTGCAAATAGATAAATTATTTATATAAGGTTATCGCATCTCGAAAGACTAAAAAGGTTATCTAATCATTTTTAATCAAGATATTTGAATACCTACGCTATTATTTAGAATAAGCAGAGACAAATCAATCGCATTGTTGCATGATATAAACTACAAACATCGATATAGAGACAATCGATGAAATAAACATTCTATCCCTACAAAAAAGCGACATTAACTGCGACAAAATATTATCAACTCCATACTTTTCTATTTTCAGATGAATATTACAAATGCGAAAGTTGCTTACTTACAAAGTCAAAGTAAAAGTCAATAGATGCCCTTATCACTTATTCTGAAGCTCACCGTGATCGCCTTTTATTTCGAATATCATAAAGCTCTATTAAAACTTAAAGCCCTATTATTCTCTGTCAGCATTTACCGGCACACCAGTGCTGATAAAGCTCCGTCGAAACGTAAACAAATAAAAAGCTCTGAGTACGGTCACGGAAGCTCTCGAGCGTTCAAAAAGCTTCGGAAAATTCAATGGCCTTTGGGAAAATGATGAACACAAATTGAACGCCTTTGTTGTTTTTTTAGAAGGTTTTTGTTCATTATTTATGACTGGATAACTATCCATAATTTAACATTTTAAAAGCAAAAGTCTGTTAGTAAGTCTTTATTTGTTTTTAGGGTTCCGTACCTCAAAGGGAAAAAAATGGGGAATCCTTATAAGATCACTTTGTTGTCCGTCTGTCCGTCTGTCTGTGTGTCAAGACCCTTTATCTCGGGAACGCGTGGAGGTATCGAGTTGAAATTTAAACCATATACTGAAATCTACAGTCCCTTGAAGATGTGAAAAAATCAAACTTCTACAATTACGTAAAAAAAAGATACGCCCGTTTATGTTGCAAAAAACGTGTATTTCGACACTCTCGAGGGAATCAAAATGTATAGGGTATTTCCGTTGACCTAAAATTATGAAATTTGGCAAGTAATACCGTCTTACACTACAAATATAGGAAACAATCTGAAAACCCAACATTTTTAATTAAATCACAAAATAAAACAGGCTCTTTATGCAAGGCACGGCGGCAGTGCAAATTTTGAATTGAATTAACCGTGTCATGTGCGGAACCCTCGGTGGGCGAGTCCGACTCGCCTTGTCCGGTTTTATTTTTTAGGGAAAGAGAAAACTAATGAGCAAACAGGCCGCCCAACTCATTTCACTCAACTCTTATCTTACTGTCTCTCTTATTTACTTAACTTTAATGGCGGCTGAGTTTAAAACAATACGATAACACATCAAGCACAAAATGGTTTTACCCAAAGCATCCTCAAGATCAATCTCAAGACTGCAATCTTAGGACCAAATGGGTTGCTAACCTTGAGTAAATACACATGCCTCTATGTTAATAATTTCACCGGCTGTATTATCCTCACATCGAAACACAGCAATGCGATACCGACCTTCTGCTGGAGTTTCTTGCGGCGCTTCTTCTCCGCAATGATGGTCTTGTTCGAAGCGCTGGTAGATTCACTCATGTTACCGACGTGTAAAAGAGCCCTCATGTGGCCTATTTACTGAATAAATATTTTGAATTTTGAATTTTGATATTGGCTGCTAGGTGGTAGGATAAAGGGTAGGATAGTGGTGGTAGTGGTATAGGTGGTGGTACTTCGGCCGGACCCTACACGTGGTCCTACCACCGTCTTTAGTTACACTTTCACGGACGATACTTAGCAAAGCCTTAGTAATTGGGTCTCGTTAGTTTCTTTTTTGGTACATAAACAAAAAAATACGGTCACCAAAAATAATAATAATGACATACATACATACATACATAAACTCACGCCTTCATTCCCAGAGTGGGGTAGGCAGAGCCACAAACTCACCAACAACTCCAAAAACTTGTTGATAATTCTGTGACCACATTTTGCACAACCAGGCTAAAATGTTATCCAGTGTATTAGTGACAGGTTGCAAACCCATCGCCTAACAGCACTACACAGCCTTTAGTCCCTTAGTCGTCTCTTACGACATCCACGGGAAGACATGGAGTGGCAACATTCTAAACCCGGCACCACACGGCAATAATAATGATTAGCGGGAATACCCATAACCGAATTACGTGGAAAGGTGGGAAGCAGCACTTTGCCCAACAGTCAGCGCCTGCCATTTCAACCAAAATTATTAGCATTAGCCAGGCAGGCGCCGTAGTTTCATCCATAGCCTAGTTCACCCAATGCATATCAGCTCATTCATAGCCTATCGTTAATGTTCCTATCACGGAATAGAAAAAAACAGTGGAAGTGGCATGAGCTTCGCTTTGTATCAGACCTGTTGTCGCCAATACTCAAACTATCATAAAAACAACACGCCAACATGGAAAATGTTTTTTGGTGCGGCTATCGTTTTTACATTCCAAACACAATAAGGCATGCTTCTGGATTTATTTCCTATTTTATAAATATCAAAATATCGAAATAATATCAAAATAAGCGATCACGGCAAAAGTATGGTAGGTTGCGCGGAACTTCGCATAACCATGCCACACGTTACACGCCCACTTGACACTGTTTTTTTCTGTTCTGTGCTTCCCATCCTTCTTAAATATTCTTACACTAACCGCTGGTTGTCCGTGGGAGCATACTTCTATAGTTTCAACTCAGGGACAATTGCCGGTTGGTGTCCCATCACTTTAATAAATTAAACTTGTCTATAGGGCCTCTGCGTGTTGGCTTCGGCTCCATGTACGCCTTCCAAAGGTCCGGGACTTCCATAGTCCCGTGATTGGTAAAGACATTTAAATAATAATAAAGTTAATTTTAATAAAGAAATAAATAAAATGTAATAATTAACATAATAAACAAACTTGTTCAAAACATTATGTATAACAAAAGAACAAAATGTTTTATATCACTCCAGAACGGTAAAGTTGAATGTAGTTTTATAGCACTTTCGAACAGAGCCAATAAAAGTGCACTTTACGGTCTGGTCCAGTATTGGTTTAACTTTATTTATGACTCAAATAAATACAGCTTTTTCCAATAACTTATATTATTGTAACTAGGGGTAGGAAAACTGTAGAATGTCATGAAGTTTTTAATTCAGTTTTGTGCCACGCAAAACTTAAGAAATCGAACTAAGCAAAGAAGTAAAGTTGCAGAAAAGGTTCAGTTTCGACAATATTTGTTTGTTTATTTGTATTTAATGCGCTGCTTTAATGCTCATCCGATTGTGATGAAATTTGGTATAAAGATATCATGAGTACCGGGAAAGAACATACGATTAAGATCTATCTAATTATTCCTCACTCAATTTTAGAATGTAAAATTATAATTTTAACTTTACTTTACATGTATTGCATGCCAAATTACAGATTTGTAGTGCAGTCGAGTTCATAAATATTGTGTACACTTTAGTACCTCGTCACTTTTATCGCTGTGACAATTCATGTATGGCAGCTTAAACATGACATTAAATAGACAAGGAACTAAAGTGTACACATATATTTTATAAACTCGACTGTACCAATAGTTTCCGAGTTAAACCGCGTATAGACGGCAGACAGAAGTGGCAAAACTATAAGGGTTCCTAGTTCTACTTCGAAACCGTATAAACCGCATCCAAATCAGTCTATCCAATAAAGGAGCTACGGTGCCATACTTTAAACTGGAACACCCCTCTTTTTTTTTCAAAGTTAAAGATAGTTTCCTTTATTAATTAGTGGTAACCAACGCTCTTCAAACACTCTTATACAGCTTCCAATAACCATTTATATTGCTAAGCAAAGCCAGAGGCGCCATTTTGTTTTTACGACGCCTATAAAAATAGGGACTTGCTTCATCGGCGCCAATCAGCGGAAGGTTGTTAAATTGTGTTATATTATTAGCTGAGTTAAGGTGGTATAGGAGGATTATTAATATTATTAATTGTTTTTTATTAAAGTCATCGTCATTATTAATAGTTGCGCTATTATTAATAAACTAGCTTTTTGTTCATCGCAGATAAGGAGTTCGTTTAGGCGTGATTGAAACTCAAACCATTCAAACATATTTGTACAAACTTAAATTTCAAATTATGTATGTATGTATGTATGTATGTATGTATGTATGTATGTAAACAATGTATTGTAATAACGTAAAATCAAAATACAATATTTCAAAATAGAAATAGTACTGACAATTTTTTTCGGGATTAAAAGCCTACGTGGCTATTCCAGACTATAATCTATTTCTGTGCCAAATTTTATCCAGATCCAATCAGCCGTTTTGGCGTGATTTAATTAAATGCAAACATCCAAACTTCCACATTTACATATAATATGCTGCTAAGAGATTCCACATGTCAATCATGACATTTTTGATGTGTAAATTATAAAAAAATATACCTTCTATCTTGCCAGCGAATTCGAATTTTTCTCATCTCACGGGAACCGTTTATATTTCCGGAATAAAAAGTAACTTATGTTACTCGCGGATAAAGTAGCTTTCTAATGGTAAAAGAATTTTTGAAATCGGGCCAGTAGTTCTTGAGTTTCTTCGTTACAAACATTCAAAAATACAAATCTTTCCTCTTTATAAATTACTGTAAATGAAGAAGTAAGATATCTAAGAATCTCAACAAAAATCTCGGTGAAACATAATCTGGAAGCAATTAAAGGAACGAATCCTTCACTCGGAGGTCTTTATTCAAACGCCAGAGTAAATTCCTCGGTAGGATTTGTTACATAATGGTGGCTGATACATACGGCTTTTCAATCGATCCAACCAAAACGGCCCAATTTCAAAACCCAGCAAGGGACATTGAGCTAATTTTACAGGGGAGCGAACAAACATATTTTGTCTCAGCCGTACAAGATTTTGCAATATTTGTTCAAGAAGTGATACTTTCTCGATTAATTAGATTAAGACGAATACGTTGGTAAATATATATTTTCTTAATTTCCTATATTACATGTTTTATGTGCCATACTAGCTTTTTAAATTAAATGCAAACAAAGAATCATTTATCCCGATGATTTTCAAGCCTCTCTGTTTTTTCAAAAGCTAGTAAGTGCACATACTAGGTTTTTGAAATAGTTTTGTGACATACTAGGTTTTAAAATGGTCAAGCTCGTTTATTTGTGGACTTACTAGGATTCGGGGTGTGGATAAATGTGAACCTGAGTGAGATAGGGCTCTAAATGATTTTGCATCCGGTAGGGACTTGCTAGAAACCGCGTTTTATGCAAAAATCGCAAAATTGAATTTTTGAGACTTACTAGGTTTTGAAATTGCGCAGCCGATTAAACCATACAGCCCTTATTCTAGGCGTTAAAATCCAAATCGTATTGGACCTGTTATGGTATTGTTTAAACTCGGCCGCCATTACTGTCAAGTAAATAAGAGCTATCAAAAAGATAACAGGTCAAAAACTATATGGTTTTTACTTAATATTATGGTCTAAGATCCGAATAGGAGACGACCTTCACCCAACTGTTTATTCGATAAAAAGTATATTATATCAAATTTAATATGTTAAGTAGGTAATATATTATGGCGAATAGGTTGACTGAAAAAATTCAGTCCAGTACAGTCCATTATGCAATGCAACGCATTTTGATTATTAGTAATAAAAAAAAAAGAAAAAAGAATGAACTTTTTTCAAATTGCTATTTCTTGTTTAATAGACCAATTATATACTAATCGAAAGTTTGAAGCCTATAGAATATGGAAACGTTAGGTTTAGTGCAAATTATTAGTACCGACTTACCTGCCTACCCAATGGTTTTTTTATTATTATTTATTTATTTAATGGCGTCTACATAATAACGTAATTTTGCCAATGTCAAGTATATGTATGCAACGTTGTACGGTGAATCCTGTCTTGTCGTCGAAGTCTTCCATACCCAATGGTTATGATGGGATAAAATAGTCAACCTTACTGTCGAAGGCTCCTACAGCAAGCCTAAGGACTCCAATGACATGAGCGAAGCTCTATACGCCGACCCTAACGTATTCAGAGTCGTCAAATCAGAGGGGACATACGCTGAGCCTTTATAATACCAAGATGACAATCTTAAGACTGCAAATGCGTCGGCATTTCATCGGTTGTCTTATCCCCACACCGGAATACAACAACACGCACATTAAAGGGTAAGGACTTACACAAGGTCCGTCCACCAATAACCTATGCAAATCTATTTCACGTTCGACTGTCCGTGTGTCACAACATAGAGAACCTCTTCCATTATGTTCGGTCGCAATAATGCATGAAGGGTCCTCATTAAAGATTATCTTCAGACCGGCGTTCTCCGACATGGGTTTCGGTTAGACCCGACGAAAGGACCTATCCGGTTTAAAATGTAGTTCGATCCAAAGAAAGGGTTAATTTAGAGGAACTGTCAGATTTCAAAGGGTTATTTTGAATCAAATTCCCTGTTAATCATCAGTATTAACCACAGAACAGAAAAAACAGTAGAAGTGTCAAGTGGGCGTGTAACGTGTGGCACGGTTATGCGGAGTTCCGCATAACCTTACATACTTTTGCCGCGATCGCTTATTTCGATATTTCTAAAATAGGAAATAAATCCAGAAGCATGCCTTATTGTGCTATTTAAGAATGTAAAAACGATAGCCGCACCAAAAACATGTTCCATGGTGGCGTGTTGTTTTTATGATAGTTTGAGTATTGGCTACAACAGGTCTGCTCATGAAGCTCATGCCACTTCCACTGTTTTTTCTATTCCGTTGTATTAACACAATGAAATTAAGTATACAATATACCTTGCGAATGGGTATTCGCCATTTTTGATATGTTCTCATAAAAAAAAACAATTTGCAAAGGGCCTGCCGCGTCGCCCGACAGTAGTGATAACTAAAACTAATCTAATTCTGTGGGTTAGAGTGAGAGAGGAGCCTGCCTACCGCTGCCGTATGCGTGAGAGAAAGGGAAGCCAGATAGACAGGCGCCGTAACGCGTTACGTAACGAAGCGGTTTACCCTCCCATAAGAAGTTATCGCTTCAAAAATTTATGCATATTCCCTATTATAAGATTCCAAATGTGTTGACAACCAGTACTTAAATAACAGTTCCAAACATATTTCTCTGAAAATATATTAAGTACTGTGGAGAAAGGCCACTTATATAAATAAACACGTTGGTTTTAAAAATGTACTTTTTATTAATCACCTCCACCATGTGGAGAAGGGTGGACAGAAAACTGATAATTCTATTTAGAAGTATGCTTTTTATTTTAATTCTCTTCTTTATACAGGGTGTTCGGCAGAAGGTTGGACAAACTTCAGGGACTAACTCTGTAGGTCATACTCATCATCTTTTATTATGGGACCAACATCCAAAACGCGAAAACACAGCTGTTCCATACAAACTTTGAGAGCTAAGCAGCCGAAATGTATGGAACACCTGTTTTTTTTACTTGGATGTTGGTCCCATAATAAAAGTTGATGAGTCTGACCTACAGAGTTAGTCCCTGAAATTTGTCCAACCTTCTGCCGAACACCCTGTATATAGGAGCTATACATGATATGCCCTGCTCCAAGGCTTAATAGCGACCCCCCAAATTATACAAAACAAAGCTTCGCTATTCTATCGAATCGTTATCTTCTTAAATAATTAAAAACAAACGAGACGTATTCTGCAAAGAGTACAATGCAAAAAGGTCTATTTTAATATAACCTCATTGCATCACAGTACTAGTATTTCTCATACTGTCCAACACCGGAACTTAAAATTGTGATCATTACTGCATAACGGCTCCTAAGCGAGACAGTAATATATTTTCAGAGAAAGATGTTTTAAACTCTTATTTAAGTTACGTAAATTTTGTGAACTTAAATAACTGTCTCTAAGTATTTACAGAGAAGTCATTTCTCATACCTATTATAAGTAACTTACAAAGGATTGTTCATTCTTGGAATTGTATTGTGGTTTCATAAATACTTTGAGGTAACCTTTAGAATCACAGAATTTAAAAGCTATTTATAGCAGAATTAAATCTTTGTAGTTGTTAATAATATAAATTCTAGTAGCTTTCAATTTAACAAAACCTTCGTCTTTCTTTGTTGTTTGGGAAAAAAGATAGGTAGGTTTTAGGCCTTGTGCTAGGTTCATCTGGTTCGCTTTTCCACTTGGCATAACCAAATTGCCTTCGACATTATTTTCAACCCGGCCGCCATTACTGTAAAGTAAATAAGAGCTATCGTAACGTTGATAATTGGATATGTCAATGGCAATATGTTAATTTGTAGAACAGATGTAGAGCAGATCGCTACCACCATGGGCCTGTTTTATAAAGCTACAAATTCCAATTTACAGGTTACAAGTTTCCATTTGACACAACCTCGACCAATGACGACCAGCCATTTGAGCAGTGTTGCCAGTTTAGACCTGTAAAATTGTTACTTGTAGCTTTATTAAACGTGCCCCATCTAGTAAGCTCTTTTCTTGAAGGCACCCATGTCATAACTGGTGGTAAATACCGCCGAATGGAGTTCGTTCCACAGTTTCACTGTACGGTCAGCCTTATAAGAAGCTGCACACTTTAGTGTTTTGTCACTTTAACGCCATGTTTGAACTGCTGCACTAATCTGTCAAAGGCGTTAAAGCGACAAGGTACAAAAGTGTTCAGCGTCTTATGAGGCTGACTGTACCAGGTAAAAAGTGCCTAGTGAAACGCTCGGTGGAAGAACGCCATTCATCAAGGTGATGTTGATGGAATGAATAATTCTTCACAACACTCCCTGTTGTAAAGCCTGTAAGCCGGTTTTTTTTAAATCTTAAAATGGATTTGCTATTGAGTCTAGTCAAGACTAGGGAATGCAAATAACCGGTTATAACTGGTTTTAACCGGTTATTTTCATACAAAAACTGTTAATAACCGGCTAAATTGTATTCCCTAGTCAAGACCAAAGAGTCATCAAATCAAAATTATTTATTTGCAGAAACACGGTTACACAGATCTTGAACCTAGTATTCAACCTGCATGCAGGTGTGCAAATTTTTCCAGATTAATCTATACAATAATGTTGAAATATTTATCATTTAATTGGATCGGGGTCAAATGTACTTATCAACAATGTCAAATATACAATTTATTATACCTACAATTAGTGCGTCATATATTCTTTTATATTGTAATAACAGTTTTCCTGTAGCCATTTAGTCAGTTTACTTTTAAATAGCATATTACTTTCGAGTTTAATATCTACAGGCAACTTATTATACAGGACTATACACATATTATAGCAGTTTTTCTTATATATGTAAGTGTGGTCAATGATAGAGCGAGTTCACCCAGAAGCTTAGACTTAATATATTACTTCGTATGGACTGACCTCTAGTACAAAAAAACGGGCGATTAAATTGGTGCTAAATCTAAGAATCTAGCACCAAATCGTGACAGTGACGTTTCAACCTCGCACCAAGTTGTACGTACCTACTAGTAAAAATCAAAAATGCCATGTTGCGTCATAAGCAAGTGCAATAATTGTACCTCAAAAGTATCGAAAACCAAGGATGGAGTTTCTTTTTTCCGGTAAGCATATTAAGTAATGTATTACTCAAGTTAAACCATTTTTTCAAGCATTCTTAATATTATTGTAATAAATACAGCTGTTGTTTGGTTACCCGGCCACGTTTAGTAGTTCTGTGTAGTTTGACGTAGTTTATAAGCAATCTGATAGATGTCGCTAGTTTCTTGGCCAAACATATGTGACATTTTTGTTCGGAAAACCCTATCTAGTTGTTTAAATCAATGCCCAGAAGGGACCTGTTAACCCTACCTTTAGCCTTTTCTTTGGCATAATACTTTCCATATTTCTAAATTTATACGAATTTAGCATCATTTGTATGAACTGACACAAAACACTTCACCTTAATAATAACAAGAAATAAGGCATCTTCACAAAAGTGCCGTTTCCTTTCGAAAAATAGGCGTTTTGGGAAACCAACATAGCCTTCCAACTGTAATAGGATTCCCGTGTCTTTTCCCTTTTGTGATAGGTGCCAAAGTCCTTTGTAATGAGAGCAAAATAAGGTTGCAGACAAATGTTTGTAATCCTGTTGGGAATGAGGGTATTTTGTTCGCCTAGTTTTGTTTTAAAGATAAGTTTCAAAATGAATGGTCCCCGAGCGTCGCTTTTACTAATGCCTATGAATTTGTATATACAAGGCGGTTTATAACTATCCAACAAATAGAAGGGGTATTTTTGTGGTTCAGGACCTCTGTTTATACGACAGCAAATCACGGAATAGAAAAAACAGTGGAAGTGGCATGAGCTTCGCTTAGTATCACACCTGTTGTCGCTAATACCTACTCAAACTATCATAAAAACAATTAAAATTTTAATTTTAATGCGGCTATCGTTCTTACACTCCAAAATAGCACAATAAGGCATGCTTCGGGATTTATTTCCTATTTTAGAAATATCGAAATATCGTAATAAGCGATCGCGGCAAATGTATGGTAAGTGCTTTTATTTACTTAACAGTAATGGCGGCCGAGTTAAAACTCAAAAACAATGGTCTATCTGTCTGTCTGCCGAAAGCAGTTAGACAAGGGATCTGCGCCTCTATTCAACGCAGTAAAAACGATATCGTAGTTTGACCTGTTAAGGTATTGTTTTTAACTCGGCCGCCATTACTGTGAAGTAAATAAGAGCTATCAAAACGTTGACAATAATATAACAAGTCAAACATGATATGGTTTTTACCATGTTGAATAGAAGCCCAGGGCCTCTATTATTTTATATTATTCATCGTATCGTCAACGGTATGATAACTCTTATTTACTTGACAGTAATGGCGGCCGACTGAAAAACAATACGATTATTTCAATTCTAATTTTAATTAATGGCTTTCACTACTGTTAAGGTGTATTTCGCCAATTTCGAGTTATATTTATTTATAGACACTCCCATGGACTTATTAGAGAAATAAGTCCATGGATATCACACGCGAGGACAAATTGGGATAGAACAAAAAATATAAATAAAAATAACTCACGGTTTTTACATTCTAATCCGAAAGAATAGGTAATTTTAAGAGACCAATTTTCATTCATTTTGTAGTTGACCCAATAGTTTTGTTTTAATATCTTTATTTATTTTGCAGACATTTTATGGACGACATGATTATTTTAAATTTGGGTTGGCATTTTCTAATAAATTACAACAATTAAATGATATCTAATGATTTTCGCCTAACCCGTAAGATACACCTAGGAGGGCTTCAAGCCGAAAACGAAAGTCAAACAAAGGTTAAAAATACTTTTGTCGAAATATCCGAATTAGATAAATACTTTAAAAATTTAATAATGCAGAACGGCTTTAAAACCATTTTCCTCGAAATGGTTTTCGAATTAGAGTAATTGTAAAAATATGAACAATCCCAATTGTTCGGTAAAGGAGTATTTTTATCTCTCAGACTAAACAGAAGGACATAGGGCTAGCTCCACGCGCGTTAAGTCACGATAATTAGTCAAAAGCAATTATGATTTTACCGATAGAATAGACCAACTGAAACTTCAAACATTGTCTCCTATAACTTCAACTTCCCTTCAGGAATTGGGCAAAATAACAATACACTTTCGAAATCGAGTAGATCTAAGCGTGGATTTTGTACACGTGTAAAACTGTCCTGTTAGTTAACGGAATTGTGAGAACTTCGTTACAAATGGGAGGGTTACTATGGCAAAGTTTTTGAAACACGCTGAGGAATTAGTTTATTATTGTATAGTTTTAATTGAGGTTAGCTATCTGTAACGCTTACTTAATTTACATCATTGTTCCCTCACGCACACGCAAATTTTGTTTCGTAATTAACAAAGACATTGTTGTTTTGTTTGTTTATTGAAAAATCACAATATCAATATCAATATTTTTACCATTAAAACAAATCAATACAATACAAATACTCCTTATTGATCAACACATACCTATTTATAAATAAAACACGGAACAAGGACTCTATTCTACGTGGTAAAACGATATTGTCTTTGACGTGTTATCGCATTATTTGTAACCGCCATTACTGTCAAGTAAATAAGAGCTATTATAACTTTGACAATACTCGTACGAGAGCATCAAAGGCATTATGTTTGTATCGACTTGAACAGAGGCGCAATATATCTTAACATGTATACTACAGTGGTTAGCGTTTATTTGAAAAAAATGAACAGACTATTTAAGTGTCTTGCGGTGCCAAAAAAACTTCACTAAAACACCTCTTCCTGTAGTTGTAACTCATCGGAGGCCCTAGCCAAGAATCACTACGCTAACTAGCGTTTGTATTCGTTTCGTTGTTAAACCAATCGCGTCATTGGTAGTTGACGTGACACGAAGAGTCACGTGATCTTGGCTAGGCCTATTGTATAAACCGTTTGACATTCTTTATATGAAATTTGACGTGAATTTCATATTAGTATAAAACTACATCTAAGAGGGACTTAAGTTATTTACCTGTACAGTATAATATATACCCTGTAATCTATATATATGTAAAAGGCAAACCTGACTGACTTATATATCAACGCACAGCCGAAACTACTGTACCTAGAAACTTAGTTTAGTACAGGGGTTCCTTTCATGATGTTATTCCTAAGAAAGGATTTTCCGAAAATCGACCCCCATCGGGGAAAAATGGGGGGAGTAGCGGGAAACTAATTCTACGCGTACGAAGTCGCAGGCGTCCTCTAGTTTCAAAATAAAATGCTGTTTCCCAAAGCCTCAATTTTATATCAACTTCAAACGCAATTTATTGTAATAAATCAACTCCGGTGTTCAACCCTACCGTACAATCGAGAATTAAGTACAGTTTAAAGTTGCGCACAATAGGGTTGTCACAAACAAAGGGCCGTCATGAATCATTATTTTTCTGCAGTTATTTTGCGATGAAAATGATAAATTGATTTAGGGGATCAGTGGGCAAAATAAAAATGGGAAATAAGATTTGTTACAGGCTCTTAACTTGCTACTTGAGCCTTCTTTTCTTGACCCAACGTCGATGTTAGAATAATTATGAAGTCATTTGTTTTCTCTAGATGATGTAATATCACTTTGCAATAAAATTGCTGCCTTTTTTTGATATGCACTCTTAGTAGAGCTCCAATATGTTATTTGGTAAAACCATATTGCTTTTGTCATGTTATCGTATTGTTTTTAATGGCTGCCATTACTGTCAAATAAATTAGAGCTACAGTAATTGGAATTTGGATCTTTAATAAAATAAAAATAAAATAACTACAATGAGCCTAGACATAGGCCTTCCCCAAGAACCTATTAACCCTTCGAGTGGCAAGCAGCCGTATAACGGCTGCTGTCAAAAAACAATTAATACTTTATGACAATAACTCAAAATTCAAATTTAAACTAACTATAGTTTACTTGCTGCTTGAAGGATTAACAAAATGTTTTATGATTATTATATTAAGTACAGTCAACCAATTTGATTCCTTGGCCACTATGGACTTTGTCAATGTGAAGTTGTAAACCAAATCATAAGAAATTTGTAACGTTTTGGTTGTCAACGTCAATTTTACATAGTCCAAAGTGGCCTAGAAATCAAATTGACGGACTATACCTTACTAACACGTTCTTTTTAATAATTTTATGGTTTTTCATTGTTTCAGGTAAGTTTGAAGAAGTCTTCAGTTAAGTGCGTGTCAAACTCACGCTTCGAGGGTCCCGTATTCAAGTAACTAATAAGTGTGATAAAATAAAACTACTATTTCCAAAGCAGCAATATAAAAATACATTAGCGCACTAACACCACCAAAAAGGGTACACACACACACACACACACTCACACATTTCATACAACGTACAGGAGTTGTAATTTTTTGGTGGTCACAGGTCTAACCTAACCTAACCTACGTATACCATGCTTAAGATAACCTAAAAACAATAAGATTTCAGCAGAAATTCGCTTTAAATGAAATAGAAAAAAATACATTAAATCAATAAGTGTCGGTAATTCAAGACATCCCGTACAAAGAATAATAACATTAATAACCCATAAAGCGATTAGTAATCGTATATCTTAAAGCATTAGGTATATTTTCTAGTGCTAATGGTGTTGGCAAGAACGTTTTTATTCCCAAGGGAAGAAAAAAATAATAAACACGAAAGAGAGCATTATTGTGAACAATTCGGAAGTCCTGAAAGCTGATTATCGAGGCGTCGGGAACAAGGACCATTGTCGCCCGTTTTGAGCCTCAATAGTACTTTGTAGGCTCTTGTTATATTGGAGTAACACTGTGCCACAATGTGGCATGCGGCAAAGAGTTTTAAATGAGATACTTAATATTAGCTTTGCAAAAATCAAAATATTTATTTAGTAAATTGGCCATATCGTTACTACTTTAGAAAAAACTCGTATCTGATATTTCGAAATAAATGAGTTTGTGAACTTAATTATCTTCACGTTTAAGTTTGAAATCGTACATCACGAAGTATGCGATACGAGGTTTTTTCAAAGTAATGACGATATACAGGCTCTTTCACACGTCGGTGATATAGTAGAGTGAATCTGCTAGCACTTCGGACATGACCATCATTGCGGAGAAGAAGCGCCGCAAGAAATTCCAAGAATATGAGCGCCAGAATTCATACTTACCAAAATTTAAGTATAGTATCTATTAGCGACCTGCCCTCGTTTCGTTTCTTTTTTTGTCCGTTTTCCGTGATACTCTCTGTATTATACATAAAAACCTTTCTCCTGAATCACTCTATCTATTGATGAAAACCGCATTAAAATCCGCTGCGTACCTAGTTTAAAAGATCTAAGCGTACACAGAGGGACAGATGGCGGGAAGCGACTTTGCCTTATACTATATTGTAAAGTTCACATTTATATAGACCCAGATTTGTGGCATGCGTCAGTAGCATGGTACAAAAAGCCTAAAATTTCACAATAATAATACCGGTACCCGTCTCGTGTTCTATTCCACCGCAAACCAAAGATATCAACACGCGATAAAACGTTTCACCGTTTTTATATTCATGCTTATTTCCCACGAGATGCTTTGAAATATGCAATCTTTACACTAGAGAAGGTACGTTACACGGTTCGGAACTTATATGAGACGTATAAAAAAGCTTGTAGTATTTTAGGCGATGGGCTTGCAACCTGTCACTAATATATTGGGTCCTTAGCTATGAAATTGGCGTTATTTTTACGCGTTTTATTTCGTACGGAATTTATTCATTTCAATTTTAACTTACAAATTATTTTTAAATTTCATTAATACAGTACCTATGTTACAAAAGTTTTAGACACAAATCATATGGTTCAGTTTCTTACTTAGTGTTTAAAATTAAAGTGTGAACTCAACTCTTTTCATGTGCTAATATTAATAGTTGATTGCTGGCTGTTCACACTGCCGGCGAGTACTCTTTCCACTAGTTTGTCGAAACAAAAGATATAGATCCCGTGTCAATAAAAGAGACACGTATATTAATAGTTGATCGCTGGCTGTTCACACTGTCGGCGAGAACTCTTTCCACTAGTTGGTCGAAACAAAAAATATAGATCCCGTGTCAATAAAAGAGACACGTATATTAATAGTTGATCGCTGGCTGTTAACACACTGCCGGCGAGTACTCTTTCCACTAGATGGTCGAAACAAAAAATATAGATCCCGTGTCAAGAAAAGAGACACGTATATGGGTCAATCAACTTTTCTTTGCCCCTCGTTGCCATGGTGACGTCTCCTGGCTCACTCTTTAAAATCACAATTTTAAAGTATATAAATCCAGCAAACATCAGTTTTTTTGGCAATTACAAACCCATTCTGTTAAGGGTTTTCTTCCAAGCGTATTAGTAGTCTATATTATAACCATTTTTCTAAGAAACTCTATCACTGTTTTCTCCTGGCTTACGGGACAGAATAACAGCAACAAAAAGTTGATCCACCCATATTAATAGTTGATTGCTGGCTGTTCACACTGCCGGCGAGTACTCTTTCCACTAGTTCGTCGAAACAAAAGATATAGATCGCGTGTCAATAAAAGAGACAAGTATATTAATAGTTGATCGCTGGCTGTTCACACTGCCGGCGAGAACTCTCTCCACTAGTTTGTCGAAACAAAAGATATAGATCCCGTGTTAATAAAAGAGACACAAATATTAATAGTCGATTGCTGGCTGTTCACACTGCCGGCGACTACTCTTTCCACTAGTTTGTCGAAACAAAAAATATAGATCCCGTGTCAATAAAAGAGACACGTATATTAATAGTTGATCGCTGGCTGTTCACACTGCCGGCGACTACTCTTTCCACTAGTTTGTCGAAACAAAAAATATAGATCCCGTGTCAATAAAAGAGACACGTATATTAATAGTTGATCGCTGGCTGTTCACACTGCCGGCGAGTACTCTTTTTACTAGTTTGTCGAAACAAAAGATATAGATCGCGTGTCAATAAAAGAGACAAGTATATTAATAGTTGATCGCTGGCTGTTCACACTGCCGGCGACTACTCTTTCCACTAGTTCGTCGAAACAAAAAATATAGATCCCGTGTTAATAAAAGAGACACATATATTAATAGTTGATCGCTGGCTGTTCACACTGCCGGCGAGAACTCTTTCCACTAGTTGGTCGAAACAAAAGATATAGATCGCGTGTCAATAAAAGAGAAACGTATATTAATAGTTGATCGCTGGCTGTTCACACTGCCGGCGAGTACTCTTTCCACTAGTTTGTCGAAACAAAAAATATAGATCGCGTGTCAATAAAAGAGACACGTATATTAATAGTTGATCCCTGGCTGTTCACACTGCCGGCGAGAACTCTTTCCACTAGTTGGTTGAAACAAAAAATATAAAATATAGATCCCGTGTCAATAAAAGAGACGTATATTGATAGTTGATCGCTGGCTGTTCACACTGCCGGCGAGAACTCTCTCCACTAGTTTGTCGGAACAAAAGATATAGATCCCGTGTCAATAAAAGAGACACATATATTAATAGTTGATCGCTGGCTGTTCACACTGCCGGCGACTACTCTTTCCAATAGTTTGTCGAAACAAAAGATACAGATCCCGTGTCAATAAAAGAGACACGTATATTAATAGTTCATCGCTGGCTGTACTCGCTTCCCGCTCATCGTCGGCGGTGGGACCAGGGTAGTGATTCTCTCAAAAGCAAAGGTGAGCGAATGCAGGAGTGAAGTCCAAGCGGCGAGTTTAAGTAGTCCCGTCAGAGCGAGCAAAACACATTTTAGCGCGTGCATTCTCAATTAGGCAGCCTTATACGTTCGAGAAGCCATGCTGCCAAATTGAATACACGCGCTGAAATGTGTTTTGTTCGCTTTGACGGGACTACTTAAACTCGCCGCTTGGACATTCACTCCTTCGCTCGCTCACCTTTGCTTTTGAAAGAATCACTACACTGTGCCTGAAACACAGTCATCAACAAAATAACCATTGAAATCACGTAACATTCGTAACTTTCTTAAAAAATACATGCACTTGACATTTCATTTCGTACGTTACTTAATTTATATTCCAAACTTTGTCAGACGGCTCGATTTGCAAGAAAATTGCTTCTTTTGTGAATGAACGAAGTAATCTGACAAGATTCAGTGTTGCAATTTGCAGTTTTATTTACTGTAACATTAAAGATTGAGCAAAGTTCAATGATTAATTGAGATACACCTCGAATAAACTGCATGTTTTTCATTTTCATTATAAAAAACAACCTTTTACAATAATCGAAATTTTATGTGTTAGTAGTGTTATTTAAAATAACTTATTAAATAATAGTAACCTCACCTACTTTCACCTACTTACAAGTACAAAATAGCGCAGCTATTTTGAAAATACTTTTTTTAAATCTGTGTCATTTGTTTTCAAGGTCATGCGTGATATAAATACAGCCGTTGTTTAAACGTTATGTAAACAAAGATTGGCGATACATTATTATTTGAGAGTATTTTAGCAATCTACCAAATAAAAGCAGATTCCCCCAAAATGGGCAAAAAAAATCGTGAATTATGATTCATACATGGTACATTGTTATATCAGGTGAAGCCCAATCTCAACATAGTTGTCTAATTATTTAATTTAACAACTTTAACTATAATTTCTTCAGTTTCCCTTAACTTAACTAACTAAATACGAACTTAAATCATGATTTTAATGTTTCTAAAACCTCTCAATTTGCTTGTAATTAATCAAACTGCTTTGAATTCGGTCACGGATTCATCATTAATTACGAAGTGATATTTGGCAAATACTTAATTACGTCGTTATTAGGCAAAATGTTGTACGAAACAACGTCAAGGCAGATTAATGAAATCTTTTATTTATTATTAAAATTTATTATTTTACATGTTAGTAAAAATTTCTATGGTGGCTAAACAAACTAATACAAGACCAACAAGCTCGTTCGCGAAAAATCATTTTTTGAATAGCTATAAAAATAACCAAGATATAAACCAATAAAGTATATAAGTCAGCTTAATGTCTAATAGGGTGATGGCACCAGTAATGGACAAGGCACCAATAATGGACACTTGATTCTTATTTTACAGAAGATAAGGGTTATTCATTTGTTTTGCAACAATCAATTTAGCACCGTATGAAATTTGAATTAAGAGTGAAGTGTCCATTACTGGTGTGCCTTTCAGCTAAAAGTGCCCATCAACGGTACCGTCACCCTAGTGTAAATTACAATTAAGTTTGCAACTGAAAACCAGCGCTGTGGCAACGCTGCAGCAAAATGCTGAACTGCAACCTTTTTAACGCCGCAATACAACTCACCCAATCAATGTTGTATCTACAGTCAAAGACTTTTATTTGGTGCCCACCTTAGGTCCAAAGTCAATCTAACATTCTACAACAATAAGCTTGAGTTTCGTATAAGTTACAAATGACTTGACATCTCTAATGACCTTGACACTTCAAGCATATTTTTTTGAAATGGGTCACAAACACGGAATAGAAAAAACAGTGGAAGTGGCCTGAGCTGCGCTTAGTATCAGACCTGTTGTCGCCAATACTCGAACTATCATACAAAAAACACGCCACCATGGAAAATGTATTTGGTGCGGCTATCGTTTTTACATTCCAAAATAGCACAATAAGGCATGCTTCTGAATTTATTTCCTATTTTAGAAATATCGAGATATTGAAATATCGAAATAAGCGATCGCGGCAAAAGTATGGTAGGTTATGCGGAACTCCGCATAACATAACCGTGCCACACGTTACACGCCCACTTGACACTTCTACATGCTTCTACTGTTTTTTCTGTTCTGTGGTCACAAAGTTACGTTTATGACCGTACTACACGTTTGATGGCTTGTTTGTTAGATTATACTATCTTCCACATTTTGTACATAAAAAATGACTTTTTTTTTGTGCGTTACATAAACTTATCTCATTTCACTTCAATATTGGTTGTAACCTCAACACCATTACTTGACGAAAGCATTCATTAAGACTCTTTTACTTCTGAAACTCAATCATAATAAGAGTTATATGTACTTAGGTATTCATTGTTTCAGTTCTCTCATTCACGTCACCTGTTCTAATATTCTTTACACCCAGCCATATAATAATATGCCTTTATTATACGGAGCATAATTTCCTACTTGACGGCGGTGTTTACGTAACTCAAAATTTCGTGTATCCGCCCTAAACCGGTTTTGATTACAGCGCCATCTATTTGAAAACTGGTATTAACTTCGTAGTTAGCTAAATGTGTTAAAAAGGCGACTGTTATTTTAATGATTAATAGCGCCATCTATGTTCTGTGGACTCTTGCACGTAAGCAAAGTGTTTAAGAGACTATTCACTAGATGTCACTAGTTACTGTATGTTACGCACTGTTCATTTTGTTTAGAAATAATTTAATGACGTCTACAAATCGACGGTTCTGTGACTCAACCTCGTATATAGAATATTGTCCACTATAAACTGACACTCAATAAGCACGCGAGTGGATACTTAGTGCGTATCACTTTATACTGGACACAATTCAATATACGAGGTTGAGTCACAGAACCGTCGAAATACAAGTTCTTTTGTTAGAAGTTAGAAATCTGAAACATGGCGCTATTGTTCCTTGGCCAGATATAGGTATTTAACATTTTTGTTCGCACGACCCTATCTAGTTGTTCCTCGTGCCTACATTCTTCCTTTGGAAAGGATATAAGAAACTAAATAAACTAAGCCCTAAGGAAAATAAGCTTTAAGTTTCAAAAATATTTTCCACAA